>CM077676.1:473642142-474842142 GCA_039707655.1 Elymus sibiricus | reverse complement strand
GAATCACTGCTAGAAATAGTTCCATCACTGGCCCCTCAATACTGACCGGCCTTGCCGCAGCATACTTTCTGATGGTGAAGGCGACATTGTCCGAATTAGGGATCTTCCTGGTCCATCCTAGCCTCGGCATGGATGCTAGGTCCAAGGCCAAGGAACTAGTGGCTTTTGTATTCTATTTGTCAAGATCTCTTGATCCAGTGGAATGTCCTTTAGTGCCTAAACTTGTCTCTCCCTTGGTTCCTAGTTTGTTTTGGTGTGGTTCATCCCTTTGTTCTCTTGGCCATCTTATTCTTATTCCTTTTGTGGAACGATCTGGACAACTCATGTCACATTTTTTTGCAAATAAGCGTATATCTCCATCACAATTGTATGGTGAGATATTATTTTCTTCCAAGGGGTTATCATTGCATAAATTTCTTCATGAAAAGGGAAGTACAATATATTCTACAAACTTGTGAAATATTGTGCGAGAAATATTTAAGTAATTATGTATATACACAAGTGTGTCATATTAATATGTCATACCATTGCTAACAAATGTAGTGCATGTAGTGGAGAGTTTATTTAGTTCAACAACCTTAGCTCTAAATAGATAAATAATTTAATAACAAAAGCACGATAGCTGTAGGCTAGATTGCATTTCGGTGGATTGTATATGATAATATCATTTCCCCAACCAGCTTTTGTTTATCTTAAGGTTTGGGCAACCAATTGTTCTACTGTTGTGGATATTTTTTGCAGTGGATTACAAAACAAGTTCCATGCAACACAATACAAAAATTAAAATCTAATTCTTAGTCTCCAGAAAAGGGCTGGCCCCCGCATTGCTCTCCCAAGCGACACGGGAGGCGATTTAGATCGGCCGCCACAGGGTTCCGCCTCCTCCCAAACCCCTCGCCGCCGCCGGTCGGAGCCGCTGGGCAAAGCCCCACGGGGCATACGGCGGCGGCGGGGCTTCTCTCCTTCGCTGCGTCCGAGGTCGTCTACTTCTCCTCCCTGAGTGAGTCAACGATAGCTGGCCGTTCTCCGTCAACAGTCATCTACTGAAGGAGCTCTGATCTGGCTCATGGAGTCCTAGCCATGAGGGTCTCGGCAGCTTTTTCCAGCCCGCCAGCCTCCCACCTGCACCTTCTGACTTTGCCTAACCAGATCTGATCGGGTCCAAATGGGAAACCGGTGAGGGCTGGTCCTCTCACCGATCCAGTCATCACGCATGAGACAGTGGCCATGGACAACGACTTCCCATGCCCAGTTCGGGGTCGGTGATGGCCGCCCATGTCTGCAAGTCCTTGCTCAGGTCAGCGACCGTCTGGATTCGGCTGCAGCGGCAGCTGGCGGCGTGTGTAGCACCGAGGCGGCGGGCGGCTGGCAGTGGCTGGCGGATCGGACTGCGGTGGTTGCGGCGAGCAGTACCTCGATTTGAGTCAACAAATTGAGTCGTTTGCCCATCCATCGCATGAAGGGTATGATTTGCCGGATCCAGCTTCTCCATCTCCACCGGCAGTGATGCAACGGTAACCACACCGAATTGCAGCGACGGACCTGCTGCTGATTGTGGTGGCCACCGAAGGATCGTGAGAGTTCCCTTCTCCAGATCTGGTGGTTGTCTTTGACGGTGTGATGCAATCTATGGATGGCTTGATGCAAAGGGTATGGTTGTGCAGTAGCGGCGGTCGGTTTTCTAGCCAGCGCATGTAGCTGCTGGGATCGTGGAAAAGTGGTGGCTGTCGTGGGTATAAGTCTGACAGTAGTGTATGGGGGTATGAATTGGAGGGCAGAGCCTAGCTACGGCGCAGTTGTTACACTCGGATTTACGAGTTCAGGCCCCTCTGCGGTGGAGGTAATAGCCCTACGTCTCGGTGCTCTGGAGCTTGATTACCTTGAGTGTATAGATTACAAAGATTGCGAACCCTTGGAATGAAGCTGGGGGGTGGCTTATATAGAGTCCGCCAAGCCCCCATGAATGCCGCCATTACCAGGGGTTAAAGAGGGGGTTTAAGGGCGCCAGTTACTGGTAACGGGCGCACTAATTACACTTAATGAGGGTGGACGCACGTCCTGACCGTTGCGTTCCTGGAGTCTCCTGGTCTTCCCTGGTTGAGTGACTGTCAGGTACTCCGAGTGAAATAGGCCTGGTCGAGTGAACTGTTGCCTCCCGAGTGGTTCGTTGAACTCCGAGTGAATGTCAGGTTGCAGAACTCCTGACTGCTGGTCTGGCCCTGGGGCACAGTATAAGGTGAGTGGCGTCCTAGGGTAGGGTCTGTAGGTCAGGCCTGTTACCCTATCCCTAGTATATGCCCTCGTCATTAGCCCCCGAATCGGTCGAGGTTAAGCGGGTCGAGTCAAGGCGAATTCCCAGGTGAGTTGAGTGCTACGGGGGCGCTCAAGAACTCCTACTGGTCATTAGATGGCCTTGTCTTCGTGTGGCACCTTGACGGATTCTGGACCATATGACGTCCGAGTGAAAGTCTCCGTCCGAATGAAATGAGTAGTCTCCATCCGAGTGAAACGAGTCATGACGCGTCGGGTGATGGAACAGATCCGAGCGTTTATGGAATGCCTTTAAAGGGCGAGCAATCGGATCGCTGGGCTCCGGATCTTGCGGGATTTGAAATCAGATACGAGCGCGCGCGAATGGTTGCAGAGCAGCAAGTGGGGAAAGTGGGGCGTAACGCCTCGATTTTCGCCCTGCTTTTCGCCATGTACTGCTGCATCTCCGCCAGCGAGATTTGAGGAGATCTACGGGCCCGTGAACCACTGGAGAGGATTGGGGAGCGGAACGGGCGACGGTATAAGAGGTTGCTTCGTCGGAGAGGGAAAGAGAACAGATCCCCTTTTCTCCAACCCCTCCAGCCGCCCAATCTTCTCTCCCGCACCCTACTCCACGCGAATCCACTCCGGCGTCGGAGCACTCCGCGGCGATGGCGAAGGACAAGACGGCAAAGCTGGAGCGAGCGAAGAAGGCGTCGAGCTCCCGCGCCGCGCCGTCACGGGGATGGATCCAGGAAGATTGGCTCCCGCCGACCACCACCGCTGAAGACGTCGGCGGGCTCATCATCGACGGACTGGTGCAGGAGGGTAGCTGGAGGCTTCCGGAGGAGGGGGAAATCGAGCCTGCGCCGCGGCCGGGGGAACGCGTGCTCCTCGTCACCCATGTGGAAAGAGGTTTCTCCATGCCGCCCCATCCCTTTCTCCGCGGTTTCTTAAACTTTTTCAGTGCCCAGCTCCATCATCTCCCTCCGAATGCTATAGCGTACCTCGCCGCGTTTGTTTCCTTGTGTGAAAACTTCTTGGGTTGCCAGCCGCATTGGGGGTTATTCAAGCATATCTTCACGTGTCGTTCTTAGTCGGTCAAAAAGGCCAACCCCGAGGGGGAGAGAACCCATGTGACCCAGCTATGCGGCGGCTTGGGTATTCAGATGCAGGGTAGAAGCGCTTTCCCAATGATGACCTTTCCCGATTCGGTTAGGGGTTGGCAGTCGACTTGGTTTTACTGCAAAGATATCCCTTGTGCTGGCTCGTCGACTGGTCTCCCTCCTTTTACATCCGAGAGGGTCAATGTGCCTCCATCGCTGATGGTGGACAAAGAAGAGAAGACTGACGTGGGGATCTTGGTAACTGCGGTAGTCGACCTGATCCAGGGCGGGGTGACGGGTCTGGATTTGCTGGAGGTCTTCCTCAGTCGGTGAATCCAGCCGCTGCAGCAGCGAGCTCACCCTATGTGGCAATACACTCGCGCTGATGACTCGACTCGAGTGCGCCCGGAGGACATCGACGAGAAGACCGTGAAAGAGTGGCTCAAGGGTATCACCAGCGCACGCGACAATCCGCGAGGGTCGAGACGGATCCCGCCCTATGACGCCAAGAACCAACCATTGGAGGTGTGACACGCATTTCCGAGTGAATTACTTATGCGCAAATTATCCGAGTGAACTGAATGGTCTGACTGTCTCTGCTCTTCGTGTCTTGCAGGAGTTCCAGAAGATGCTTTTGCCTGTGCCGAATGGAGAACACCTTGTCGGGGGCGTGGAGAGTGACCACGGCAGCGTCGAGGACAGCTATGCGTAGGACAGCGAGGAGGAAAGCGACGACTCGGAAGGAGGCGACGAGGTCGAGTCTTCCCAGTCTCCAGAGTTGCGCTCCGAACGCCGCTCCAAGCAGACCCACGATCCGAGTGCTGGCTCGGAGAAGACGGTGATCCCGAGTGCTAAGAACCCGAAGCGCACTCGGACGTCGACGCCGGAGCCAATGGAGAAGGTTGCCAAGCAGCTCAAGGTTGCCTCGCCCAAGCCTCGGAAGGCTCTGCCCAGGATCAAGGTTATTGTGCCTGTCGCCTCAACGTAAGCGCCGCGTCTTCCTTTTCTGTCTTTGTGAACTTCTGGGCGTTTTTGACTGAGTGGAACTCTTTTTGACCGAGTGAAACTTATATATCAGGGCTGCTACCTCGACGACGTCTCCCATGTAGATCGACGGAGACCGCATCGAAGCCGAGTCAGCGGACGCGGCCACCTCTTGGAAAGGTAGCGATGATTTCATTTCTACTTCGATCCGTGATCCGACTGAATTGTGCGTCATGACTGATTGTGTCGAGTGAACGTAGCGCTTGCAGAGATTATCCATGTCGCGGACGACGATGAAGGACCGCCACGGAAGGACACTGAGGAGGAGACCGCAGCTCCGACTACCTCTTAGACCACCGCACAGAAGACGCCGCCGAGCAAAGCACCTCAAGTTCTCCCTGCACCTGTCGTGACCGTGCCTCTGGGGCAAGGTTCTTCTCAGGCCGGTGTTGGCTGTGCTGTGGCTCCGTCGACTGCTCTGGCTTCGGCTCCGACTCCTCCCGTCAATATCTTCAGTCTGTACAAGGTGTCAGAGGACCAAACTGGGGCCAGCAAGGAGGCAATGATCCAAGCGGAGCTGATGACCCAGCGTCTGAAGGAGATGTGCGCAGCTGGCAAGCTGGCGTACGATGCCAGTGCTGCCCTCCAGGAGAATGTTCGAGTAAGTGCCCTTGTAAGTTGGTCTCCAAGTCATTTTTATTCTGTAGGAATTTCAGTCGAAAAATATTCGGTACACCCACTGGGTGTTTTTTTTGTGTTGTTTGGCCGTCACTCGGATCGGGCGGACCATTCCGAGTGGATACAGTTCCAGTGGGGGCACGCTGAGTGCACCCACTGGGTGTAGTCCCCGAGTCTGCCGTCGACTGCAGGCAGTCGGTGGGAGTCTTAGAACTTTTTTTTTGTGTTTGGCCGTCACTCGGATCGGGCAAACCGTTCCGAGTGGATACCGTTCCAGTGGGGGCACGCTGAGTGCACCCACTGGGTGTAGTCCCCGAGACTGCCGTCGACTGTAAGCAGTCGGCGGGAGTCTTAGAACTCTCTCTTTTTTTTAGCTCAACACAAGTCACTTTCCAGTGGGGGCACGCTGAGTGCACCCACTGGGTGTAGTCCCCGAGACTGCCGTCGACTGCGGGCAGTCGGCAGGAGTCTTAGAGTTTTTATTCGATTGCACTCGGAGCGCGGCCTCTCACTCGGCTGGCCGAGTGTAAGGCTTGGTAGACTAGGATGCTTCGAACTGATCGAGTCTTGTCTGCCTTGAGGTCGACTATGAAGGTCAAAATATTGTTGTCTTCGATCTTCTTCATTGCCGACTCAGTTGTAAGAGGGTACTTCTTATCCTCTCTATTTTTGCGTTGTTTGGCCGTCACTCGGATCAGGCGGACCGTCTCGAGTGGATACCTTTGTGTTGTTTGGCCGTCACTCGGATCGGGCGGACCGTTCCGAGTGGGTACCATTCCAGTGGGGGCACGCTGAGTGCACCCACTGGGTGTAGTCCCCGAGACTGCCGTCGACTGCAGGCAGTCGGCGGGAGTCTTAGAGCTTGTGTCGAATAGTACTTCAAGATCTGGTATTGGTCAAGCTTGTTCCTATTACTAACTGGTCTGCTCTCTCTTGTGTTTCAGAGAACCTGTGAGCTTGGGGTTCAGTATGTGTCACTAGAGAAGGAGACGAACCAGCTTCGACTGGACTTGGAGGTGGAGAAGAGGAACGTAGCTCGCGCTCAAGCGGAGCTGAAGACCATGGGAGGTAAGCCTCAGCTGCTTAGCGTTCTGCTTTCGCTTTTCTCCATTCTTTGAACCGAGTGACTTCACTCGAACAGATGTGCGTAGTGAAAACCATCGACTCCAAGTGCGGCTCAGAACTTCTATCTCTTTAGACACTATGAAGTAGGCACTCGAAAACAAGGACAATGAGCTGGCAGGAGCACAGAAAGTGGCGAGGGAGAAGACCAAGGCTGCCGAAGAGAAGTTGGCCTTGTTTGAGAAACTCGAGGGGGAGAACAAGTCATTGAAGACCGCCGTTGAGGAGGCAAAGAAGGAGGTGGCCGAGCTCAAGAAGCAGAAGACCGAGTGGGACGGCAAGCTCAAGGCTCAGGTGAGTGCTCATGAGCAGGAAAAGAAAGCTTTGAGCGAGAAGATCGCCCACCTTACCCAGAAGAAGGATTCTCTGGAAAAGTACATAGAAGAGTTCACGGAGGAGATGAACACCGAGCTTGCAGGTAACTTGTAGCACCCGAGCGAGTTTTGACTTATTTCCGAGTGAACTTCATACATGCTGATATTTATCTCTTCTTTCTTCTTCTTCACAGAATATTGCCGAGATTTTGAGCTAGAGACTGACAAAATCGAGAAGGACCTGGACCCTAGCAAGTCACTCATCAGGGATAAAGCTGCATTAGGCATCCTGCGACTCGAATCTCGTCTTGAAGACGTCCAGGGGTACATCATCCACCTGCGGGGCGCACTCGGTAGGATCGACAAGGAGCTGTGGCCAGAGGACACTCTTGACACCGATCTGGAAGCCATGATGACTCGTCTCAACGAGATTCCAAGCCAAGTGCAAGCATGGAAGAAGTCAGCTGCCCGCTGCGGCGCCGACGTGGCCCTCTCTCTGGTCCGAGTGCATTGCAAGGACGCCAAGGAAGAGAAGCTGAAGTCTCTTCAAGTTGCCAACACTAAGAAGCTCAAGTTGGAGGACTTTATGGAGACGTTCATAGAAGCAGCCACACGGATCGCAGATGGCATAGACTTGGACGCTTTCGTCGAGCCGGCCAGCCCTTCTGGAGCATGAGAAAAAACACTAAGCTTTACCCATTTGCCTCGGTATGTCGAGTGGACATGTATCCGTTAAACTCTCTCGGGCCTCGGGCCCGTGCACCCGTATTTGCTTTTGAACTTCTGGAGTTATCCGAATGCTTTCTTTCCAGTCTTTAAAGATGTGCAACTTAGGCGAAAGCTGGTTCGCGGCTAAGCCCCCGAGTGAGAGGATCGCTTGTCACTTGGAGTAGTTTTTGATTTAGGTGAAAGCTGGTTAGCGGCTAAGCCCCCGAGTGAGAGGATCGCTCGTCTCTCGGAGTAGTTTTTTAACTTAGGCGAAAGCTGGTTCGCAGCTAAGCCTCCGAGTGAGAGGATCGCTCGTCACTCGGAGTAGTTTTTAACTTAGGCGAAAACTGATTCGCAGCTAAGCCCCCGAGTGAGAGGACCGCTCGTCACTCGGAGTAGTTTTTTAACTTAGGCGAAAGCTGGTTCGCAGCTAAGCCCCCGAGTGAGAGGAACGCTCGTCACTCGGAGTAGTTTTTAACTTAGGCGAAAGCTGGTTCGCAGCTAAGCCCCCCGAGTGAGAGGAACGCTCATCACATGGAGTAGTTTTTAACTTAGGCGAAAGCTGGTTCGCAGCTAAGCTTCTGAGTGAGAGGAACGCTCGTCACTGTGACGCCCCCGACTTAATCGTGCACTAATCATACACACAAATGCACACGATCAAGCCTAAGGACTCACTTGAAGATATCACAACACAAGTCTAAACACAAATAAAATAATACAAGCTTTATATTACAAGCCAGGGGCCTCAAGGGCTCGAATACATAAGCTCGATGTCATAAAAGCATCAGCGGAAGCATCAGGTGTCTGAGTATAGACACAAAGTTAAACAGATAGGCCTTTAAGAAGGCGGGGCAAAACAAAAACACTGGATCGAAAGGCGCAGGCCTCCTGCCTGGGTGCCTCCTAACTACTCCTGGTCGTCGGAGGGCTCCTCGTAGTAGTAGTATCCGGAGGGGTAGTAGTGGTAGTAGTCGTCGTCTGCTGCTGGGGCACCTGACTCAACAGGCTCCTGGGCTCCATCGTCTGGTGTCATCAATCGGGTATGGGGAAAAAGGGAAGCAAAGCAACCGTGAGTACTCATCCAAAGTACTCAGCAAGACTTACATCAGAACTATTCTACTTATGCAACATTATCAATGGAAGGCTGTATATGTGGACTGATTTGCAGAAATGCCAGAATAGAAGGGAAAAGCCTAGCCTATCGAAGACTAGCATCTTCAGGGTCTTGCAGCATTAGAAGAGTACATATTAGTACATAAATATAGCAGTAGCAACAAGTTTCAATCATTGCCCAGAGATCCTTCCTCGACTCCCTGCGAGAAAGCAATCCCGGAGCCAATATATTCAACCCATTTCTAGTTGTAGAAGATCGGGATATTCTCCGAGCGTCCTGTTACCGTGGACATGGCTATTCGAATAGATATACTTCCCTTCAGGGGTGCACCAACTTACCCAACACGTTCGATGACTCTGGCCGGACACACTTGCTCAGTCGATGCCCGGCCTCGGACTATCGACACGTCGTAGCCCTACCTAGGCTCAACAGAGAGGCCAGCACGCCGGTCTACATCCTAAGCACTCAAGGGTCTTGGGCCCATCGCCCTTTGCACTCCTGCGCGTTGCGTACGCGGCCGGTGAGCAGTCCTAGCCCGCTTAATACACGCGCAGGCTTTACCAGACCAACCCGGCGCGCGCCGCTCAACTGCTGACGTCTGAAGAGCTTCGGCTGATACATACGACGCCGAGTACCCATATTATTCCCACGTGCTGGTTAGCGTGAAAAGGCCAGAGGCCTACTCAGATTACATATCCTAACCCTTAGTGTATTTGGAGCGCGCGGAAACGAGCAGAGACTCACGATCAAGGGGGGTTGCTTACCTGGAAGCTCTGCGGCAAAAGAGGGGTCGTCAGTGGTGTCGTCGGTCTCCTGAGCTGCGTCGGTCTCGGGGGCAATCGTAATAGAAGAGGGGGAAGAAACAATAAATAAAGGCAGACAAATGCAGCACAGAGCATGACATGCTAAAATGCAGTGCGGGGTTGCCTAAATGTATCTCTAAACCATTTTAGTTAATTTAGGTTTTAAGTTGGAATTATTAGCAGGTATGCATGCACTATTCATCTACCGGAAACAGGCAAAAAGTTGCGGGTTCACCTACGTAGAGGGTCCCGACAAGAAAACAGACGGCACGATCGGATTCGTGGGATTTTTCTGAGCAACTTTCATGTAGAAAGTTTTTCGATCCGAGCTACGGTTTAATTTCTATGAATTTCCGAAGTTTTTAGCATTTTCTGGAATTATTTAAATTAACAGAAATATTAGAAAAGGCATATGACGTCATGCTGACGTCATCACTGCGTCAGCAATCGGCTGACCAGTTGATTGGTCAAACAGGCAGATGGGACCCACCTGTCAGCCACAGAAGTTTTAACAGTGATTAAATTTAATCTAACAAAGTTAATTAACTAGTGGGCCCAGCCTGTCTGTGACCTAATTAATTATCAGAATTAACCTAATTAATTATTAACGCTAATTAGTCGCGCGGGCCCACTCGTCAGTGTCAGCGGGAACAGTAACCCGCGTTGACCGTGGTCAATGCGGTCAAACAGCGGCCTGGGACCGACTGGCAGTGTCACCGGGTGGGTCCCGCGCCTGGCCAGGTCAGCGCGTCGCCGGAAAAAGGCTCCGGTGAGCTCAAACACGGCGGCGATTGCCGGAGATGCTCTGATTTCCTCTACAGAGCATCATCTCACGCGATTCTGCTTGCGTTCGAACGAGAGGATCACGCCGCGTCGATCTAGAGCGGTCTCAGGTGCGGGGGAGGTCGGAGTCGTCGCCGGTGACAAGAACGGCGGAAGCCCAAAGTCCGGCGAACTCGCGCGCGGTGATACAGAGGCCAAAGTGGGTGGCATGCTACTCCTACGGCGTCTACTCGAAGCCACGAACACGTTGGCGAGCTCGGTAGATCATGCTGTCCACTGCCGCGACGGCAGCGAGCTCATCGGCGGAGCTAGGCTTGGTCATGGCGGAACAGGCCGCTCCGGGCGCGGAGAAGAGCGAAAAGAGAGGGGAGGAGGTGAGGAGCTCATCGCAGCGGCTCACGGTGGCCCTTGGCGGATTTGTAGCGCAGGGGCGGCAACGTACGGTGCGGCGGAGCTCCGGTGATCCGCGGCGGACTCCGGCTCGATTCGGCTAATGCCGTGGCCTCGGGCTTGAACGCGAGGTCGGGGATGAAGAAGGAGACGACGACGGAGCTGATGGCCTGCTCGGAGAGGCGAGGGAGTGGCTGGCCGCGGAGATTTACCACGGCGCGGCGGCGGCGGCTCTCGGATGCGCGAGCAGAGGAGAGGGAGGAGCGAGCGCGTGCAGGAGAGGGAGAAAGAAGAGGCGCGGCGACCAGGGGGGAAGGCTCGGGGCGCCCTTATCCCCAGCCCACCTGCTCCGATGCGGTGGCGAGCGGTGGGCGGCGGTGACGGGCGCAGCCACGGCGGCGTCGACACGAGCGCGGGAGCAGGTAGAAGAAACAGGTGCGGGCCGGCTGGGCCGGCGCGGCCCAGAGCCAGGTAAGCTTCTGCCCTTTCTCTTTTTCTGTTTTCTCTTTTTATTTATTAAACAGAGAGAGAGAGATGGATTTAATTGGGCATCCAAATCATTTTAGAAAAATGTGGGATTTGGCCCATTAAATAATCTGCATTTTTAGGCACTGCCACAATTATTTTGGGAGGCAGAGGAATTCCTTTTGCAATTTTCATAATTGAATTGGCATTATAAATTGCTGGATTTGTACTGGATTAAATGCCACTGTCCATTTTAGCAACATAGTGATGTTGTTTTCCTGAACAACAATTGTTTTTGGAATATTTGCTAATTGATGAACATTTTTCCAGCAATTTTTGTGCAACTCCAAAATTCAATTGCATTTGAATTTGAATTTAGGGGCAGAATTTGAAATGAGGTATTAATCCACATTGATTATCATTGCAAATCTCAGATGACTTGGCATTATTATAGTGGATCACTGTAGCTCATTACATAGGGGTGTTACAATTCTCCTCCTCTAAAAGAAATTCTCGTCCCGAGAATTCAGGAGGTAGAAGGAAACAAATCGGGGTATTCCTCCCGAAGACGATCCTCGCGTTCCCAAGTGGCTTCATCTTCAGTATGATTAGACCACTGCACTTTCAGGAACTTGGTTGTCTTCTGGCGGATCCGACGTTCAGCTTGATCGAGAATGCGGATCGAATGCTCCTTATAAGATAGGTCATCTTGCAAATCGAGCAACTCATGATCCACTGCTCGGTGCGGAGATTCCTTGAAGCAACGGCGAAGTTGCGACACATGGAAGACAATGTGGATGTGAGAGAATTGCGGCGGCAACTCCAATTTATAAGCCACTTGTCCACGTCTGGCGAGAATGCGGACGGGGCCGATGTAGCGAGGAGCTAACTTGCCCTTGATTCCGAAACGGTGAGTGCCCTTCATAGGAGTGACACCCAGATAGGCTTGCTCACCACGTTGATAGATCGATCCCCAGTGTTTACGATCATAATTGCTCTTCTGGCGAGACTGAGCAGCTTTGAGATTTTCTCGCACAATTCGAACTTGCTCTTCAGCGTGTTGGATAATATCTGGACCAATGAGCGGTCGTTCCCCAGTTTCTGACCAATTCAGCGGGGTTCGACACTTACGTCCATATAGCACTTCGAAGGGGGCCATTTTCAAACTTGCTTGATAGCTGTTGTTGTAAGAGAATTCGGCATACGGGAGAGATTCTTCCCACTTCTTGCCAAATGAAATAACACAAGCACGCAACATATCTTCAAGCACTTGATTCACCTGTTCGACTTGGCCTTGGGACTAGGGGTGATAAGCTGAACTCCAGGTAATATGAGTTCCCATAGCTTGTTGGAAACTATTCCAGAAGTGAGAGGTGAAGAGGCTGCCACGGTCTGAACTGATCTCCTTCGGAATACTATGGAGTGATACAATTCTGGAGATATACAGATCAGCCAACTGACTGGCAGTGATCGTCTCCTTGACTGGCAGAAAGTGTGCAACTTTGGAGAGTTGGTCGCTGACGACAAGAATAGCATCATGACCCTTTTGTGATCTGGGAAGACCAGTGATAAGGTCCATTTGCACTTTGTCCCATTTCCACAAAGGAATAGGAAGTGGTTGCAGAATTCCATCAGGCTTCTGATGTTCTGCCTTCACGCGACGACAAACGTCACATTCAGCAACATATCGAGCAATATCCTGCTTCATTCGAGACCACCAGTACCTTTGACGGAGATCACGATACATCTTGGTGCTACCCGGATGAATAGACAGTGGTTTATCATGGGCCTCCTTCATGACTTTGTCGGTCATCAATTCGAACCGAGGTAACACAATGCGGTCTTTGAAATACAAGGTTCCATCTTCAGCAAGCGAGAAATCCCTGTACTTTTCAAGGTGAAGATCTCTTTTCATCAGATCAACTTCGGCATCTTTAGCTTGTGCACGCTTAACAGCATTCAGAAGATCTGGCTGTATAACAAGGGTATTAAGAGAACCCTGTGGAACAATGCAGAGGTTCAGCTGGCACAATTCTTCATACAGATGAGGTTGAGCTCGCTGAACCGTGAGGTTGTTACAATAGGACTTGCGGCTCAAGGCATCAGCCATCACATTAGCCTTGCCAAGGGTATATGAAATACCATAGTCATAGTCCGTAATTGTTTCCAACCATCGCTGTTGGCGGAGATTGAGATCCGGCTGAGTAAACAGATACTTCAGAGTTTGATGATCAGTATATATCTCACATCGATTACCGAGAAGGTAATGTCGCCACAGCTTCAATGCATAAATCACTGCAGCAAGTTCAAGATCATGCACTGGATAATTCTCTTCGTGAGGACGCAACTGTCGCGAGGCACAAGCAATTATTCGGCGCTCTTGCATTAGAACACAGCCTAATCCTTGACGAGAGGCATCCCAATAAATCACGAAATCCTTGCGAGAATCCAGAGGAGCAAGGACTGGAGTAGTGGTGAGCTTGTCCTTGAGGGTCTGGAAACTTTCCTGACATTTATCTGTCCACTCAAACTTTACGCCTTTGTGAAGCAGATTAGTCAGAGGCTTGGCAATCTTTGAGAAGTTCTCGACAAATCGACGACAATAACTTGCGAGACCGAGAAAACTTCTGACTTGCTTGACATTCTTTGGGGGAGTCCAGTCAAGAATATCCTGAACTTGTTCTGGGTTGACAGCAATAGTAGCAGGGTTTTTCTGAGTGTGTTGTACACCGAGGTGTTTACATAAGCAGGGATTTATCACCGCTTAGCTCATATTAATTTATTCAAAAGGTTAAAAAGACCAATGGAAAAGAAAAGGTGAATATCAGATTAACCAGTTCAAAGGAAAAGGATTAGTTGCAGATAATCCAGCTCTCCGGGTGAATGTGATTACGAGAACCTAGCGTCAGAGTTAGCAAAATCATTTAACCCGAAAAGAAGAGAGATCAGAGTCCCAGAGTAAGGAAGAGGAATAAAAGATCCTAATACCACCCATTGGCGACGTGGGCCCGTAAGCCACACAGCCATGTTAGTAAAATCATTTTGCAAAGACTAGACCCAACTTCGGCCAAGGAGTTGGAAAGGGGGATCCTACAGGCAGTCGGCTCTGATACCAACTTGTTGCGCCCCCGACTTAATCGTGCACTAATCATACACGCAAATGCACACGATCAAGCCTAAGGACTCACTTGAAGATATCACAACACAACTCTAAACACAAATAAAATAATACAAGCTTTATATTACAAGCCAGGGGCCTCGATGGCTCAAATACCTAAGCTCGATGTCATACAAGCATCAGCGGAAGCATCAGGTGTCTGAGTACAGACACAAAGTTAAACAGATAGGCCTTTAAGAAGGCGGGGCAAAACAAAAACACTGGATCGAAAGGCGCAGGCCTCCTGCCTGGGTGCCTCCTAACTACTCCTGGTCGTCGGAGGGCTCCTCGTAGTAGTAGTATCCGGAGGGGTAGTAGTGGTAGTAGTCGTCGTCTGCTGCTGGGGCACCTGACTCAACAGGCTCCTGGGCTCCATCGTCTGGTCTCATCAATCGGGTATGGGGAAAAAGGGAAGCAAAGCAACCGTGAGTACTCATCCAAAGTACTCAGCAAGACTTACATCAGAACTATTCTACTTATGCAACATTATCAATGGAAGGCTGTATATGTGGACTGATTTGCAGAAATGCCAGAATAGAAGGGAAAAGCCTAGCCTATTGAAGACTAGCATCTTCAGGGTCTTGCAGCATTAGAAGAGTACAGATTAGTACATAAATATAGCAGTAGCAACAAGTTTCAATCATCGCCCAGAGATCCTTCCTCGACTCCCTGCGAGAAAGCAATCCCGGAGCCAATATATTCAACCCATTTCTAGTTGTAGAAGATCGGGATATTCTCCGAGCGTCCTGTTACCGTGGACACGGCTATTCGAATAGATATACTTCCCTGCAGGGGTGCACCAACTTACCCAACACGTTCGATGACTCTGGCCGGACACACTTGCTCAGTCGATGCCCGGCCTTGGACTATCGACACGTCGTAGCCCTACCTAGGCTCAACAGAGAGGCCAGCACGCCGGTCTACATCCTAAGCACTCAGGGGTCTTGGGCCCATCGCCCTTTGCACTCCTGCGCGTTGCGTACGCGGCCGGTGAGCAGTCCTAGCCCCCTTAATACAAGCGCAGGCTTTACCAGACCAACCCGGCGCGCGCCGCTCAACTGCTGACGTCTGAAGAGCTTCGGCTGATACATACGACGCCGAGTACCCATATTATTCCCACGTGCTGGTTAGCGCGAACAGGCCAGAGGCCTACTCAGATTACATATCCTAACCCTTAGTGTATTTGGAGCGCGCGGAAACGAGCAGAGACTCACGATCATTTGACCCCGTCGCCCCGTCTCGTGGTCTTACGACAAGGGCTAGGAATGCCCGACCGTGCCACGTATTCATCTCTCGGGCACCCTCATGGTCAACCCGACAACATATCTCTCGCGGGTACCCCTCGGGGCCGACCCATCTTTACCAAGTAACAGTAATAAAGTGCAAGTAACCGTGTGTCCATAACATCAAGCAGGAATCCGAGGAATCACCCTCGTTGGATTCCCACTAGATGTAACCGACAAGGTGAACCTGGAGCAATCACGCTCGATGGTGTTCACACAAGCGGGGTTGCACGACAAAAGCTTCATCGGAGGTGGTGAAAGAGGAATCACCCTCGGTAACCCACGTCCGACTAGCTGTACTACAGAGGCATCATCGGGAGTGAGATGAGAGGCATCACCCTCGGCACTCGATGGTAGCTCTGCAGAGTCGAGCAACTCAGGGGGGTGAGGTGTAGTACTGGTCTCAGTCCGACGATCACATCGATTGGGCACAGGTACCAAAGCGGGGCAACTACAGCAAGGAAGAGGGGCCACAGATGGTTTACCATCCAACCTATACTAACAGATGGTTTACAAGGACAGGCTATGCATCAGAATGGGATAAAACAATAGCAGTAGCAAGTTCTAATGCAAGGAGGAGGGAGAGAGAATAGGTGATATAGGCATGCGTCAAGGGGGGTTGCTTACCTGGAAGCTCTGCGGCAAAATAGGGGTCATCAGTGGTGTCGTCGGTCTCCTGAGCTGCGTCGGTCTCGGGGGCTATCGGAATAGAAGAGGGGGAAGAAACAATAAATAAAGGCAGACAAATGCAGCACAGAGCATGACATGCTAAAATGCAGTGCGGGGTTGCCTAAATGTATCTCTAAACCATTTTAGTTAATTTAGGATTTAAGTTGGAATTATTAGCAGGTATGCATGCACTATTCATCTACCGGAAACAGGAAAAAAGTTGCGGGTTCACCTACGTAGAGGGTCTCGACAAGAAAACAGACGGCACGATCGGATTCGTGGGATTTTTCTGAGCAACTTTCATGTAGAAAGTTTTTCGATCCGAGCTACGGTTTAATTTCTACGAATTTCCGAAGTTTTTAGCATTTTCTGGAATTATTTAAATTAACAGAAATATTAGAAAAGGCATATGACGTCATGCTGATGTCATCACTGCGTCAGCAGTCGGCTGACTAGTTGACTGGTCAAACAGGCAGATGGGACCCACCTGTCAGCCACAGAAGTTTTAACAGTGATTAAATTTAATCTAACAGAGTTAATGAACTAGTGGGCCCAGCCTGTCAGTGACCTAATTAATTATCAGAATTAACCTAATTAATTATTAACGCTAATTAGTCGCGCGGGCCCACTCGTCAGTGTCAGGGGGAACAGTAACCCGCATTGACCGTGGTCAACGCGGTCAAACAGTGGCCTGGGACCGACTGGGTGGGTCCCGCGCCTGGCCAGGTCAGCGCGTCGCCGGAAAAAGGCTTCAGCGAGCTCAAACACGGCGGCGATCGCCGGAGATGCTCAGAGATATGCTCAGATTTCCTCTACAGAGCATCATCTCGCGCGATTCTGCTGGCGTTCGAACGAGAGGATCACGCCGCGTCGATCTAGGGCCATCTCAGGTGCGGGGGAGGTCGGAGTCGTCGCCGGTGACAAGAACAGCGGAAGCCCGAAGTCCGGCGAACTCGCGCGCGGTGATACAGAGGCCAAAGCGGGCGGCGCGCTACTCCTACGGCGTCTACTCGAAGCCACGCACACGTTGGCGAGCTCGGTGGATCATGCCGGCCACTGCCGCGATGG
This sequence comes from Elymus sibiricus, assembly GCA_039707655.1. NCBI lineage: Eukaryota > Viridiplantae > Streptophyta > Magnoliopsida > Poales > Poaceae > Elymus > Elymus sibiricus. The sequence goes on along the minus strand of CM077676.1, from coordinate 474,825,248 downwards.
CAGCGAGCTCATCGGTGGAGCTGGGCTCGGTCATGGCGGAACCGGCTGCTCCGGGCACGGAGAAGAGCGAAAAGAGAGGGGAGGAGGTGAGGAGCTCACCGCAGCGGCTCACGGTGGCCCTTGGCGGATTTGTAGCGCAGGGCCGGCGACGTACGGTGCGGCGGAGCTCCGGTGATCCGCGGTGGACTCCGGCTCGATTCGGCCAATGCCGTGGCCTCGGGCTTGAACGCGAGGTCGGGGGTGAAGAAGGAGACGACGGCGGAGCTGATGGCCTGCTCGGAGAGGCGAGGGAGTGGCTGGCCACGGAGATTTACCACGGCGCGGCGGCGGCGGCTCTCGGATGCGCGAGCAGAGGAGAGGGAGGAGCGAGCGCGTGCAGGAGAGGGAGAAAGAAGAGGCGCGGCGACCAGGGGGGAAGGCTCGGGGCGCCCTTATCCCCAGCCCACCTGCTCCGAGGCGGTGGCGAGCGGTGGGCGGCGGTGACGGGCGCAGCCACGGCGGCGTCGACACGAGCGCGGGAGCAGGTAGAAGAAACAGGTGCGGGCCGGCTGGGCCGGCGCGGCCCAGAGCCAGGTAAGCTTCTGCCCTTTCTCTTTTTCTGTTTTCTCTTTTTATTTATTAAACAGAGAGAGAGAGAGATGGATTTAATTGGGCATCCAAATCATTTTAGAAAAATGTGGGATTTGGCCCATTAAATAATCTGCATTTTTAGGCACTGCCACAATTATTTTGGGAGGCAGAGGAATTCCTTTTGCAATTTTCATAATTGAATTGGCATTATAAATTGCTGGATTTGTACTGGATTAAATGCCACTGTGAATTTTAGCAACATAGTGATGTTGTTTTCCTGAACAACAATTGTTTTTGGAATATTTGCTAATTGATGAACATTTTTCCAGCAATTTTTGTGCAACTCCAAAATTCAATTGCATTTGAATTTGAATTCAGGGGCAGAATTTGAAATGAGGTATTAATCCACATTGATTATCATTGCAAATCTCAGATGACTTGGCATTATTATAGTGGATCACTGTACCTCATTACATAGGGGTGTTACAGTCACTCGGAGTAGTTTTCAACTTAGGCGAAAGCTGGTTCGCAGCTAAGCCTCCGAGTGAGAGGAACGCTCGTCACTCGGAGTAGTTTTTTAACTTAGGCGAAAGCTGGTTCGCAGCCAAGCCTCCGAGTGAGAGGATCGCTCGTCACTCAGAGTAGTTTTTAACTTAGGCGAAAGGTGGTTCGCAGCTAAGCCCCCGAGTGAGAGGAACGCTCGTCACTCGGAGTAGTTTTTTAACTTAGGCGAAAGCTGGTTCGCAGCTAAGCCCCCGAGTGCGAGGAACGCTCATCACTCGGAGTAGTTTTTTAACTTAGGCGAAAGCTGGTTCGCAGCTAAGCCCTCGAGTGAGAGGATCGCTCGTCACTCGGAGTAGTTTTTTAACTTAGGCGAAAACTGGTTCGCAGCTAAGCTGAAGGGCGTACACCCACTGGGGGTCGTAAGCCAGAGAATCTGTACGAGTGAACTCAATGTAGTGCTGGAAAAGTCATGCTTTTATTCATCGAACAACACTCGAGTGCCTTTATTACATCTCAATATCAAGTATAAAATCGACGAAGTAAGTCGGCATTCCAAGCGCGGGGCTCGTCTGCTTGCTTCAGCAGGTTGTATAGGTGGTATGCTCCATTATGCAGAACCTTTGACACGATAAAAGGACCTTCCCACGTAGGAGCAAGCTTGTGAGGTCGCTGCTGATCCACTCGGAGTACAAGATCACCTTCCTGAAAGGCCCGACCTCTGATGTGCCTATCGTGAAAACGTTGCAGGTCTTGCTGATAGGTGGCTGAACGGACAAGAGCCATCTCTCTCTCCTCTTCCAAGAGATCAACGGCATCTTGCCGCGCCTACTCAGCTTCAGCTTCAGAGTATAGTTCCACTCAGGGCGAATTGTGGAGCAGGTCACTCGGCAGGACAGCTTCAGCTTCGTACAACATGAAGAAGGGAGTGCGATTGGTAGACCGATAGGGGGTCGTCCTCAAGCCCCACAGAACTGACGGCAATTTAGTGACCCAGGCTCCAGCCGCATGCTCCAAATCACGCATGAGTCATGGCTTTAATCCTTGAAGGATCAGTCCATTTGCTCTCTCAGCCTGCCCATTCGACTGCGGGTGAGCTACAGATGCATAGTCGACTCGGGTGCCTTGAGCAGCACAAAACGCTCTGAACTCTTCTGAGTCGAAGTTTGAGCCATTGTCAGTAGTGATGCTGTGAGGCACACCATATCTGAAGACTATCTCTTTCATAAACTTGATCGCCATCCGACAATCTAGTTTCTTGATGGGTTTGGCCTCAATCCACTTAGTGAACTTGTCAACTGCAACCAGCAAGTGGGTGAATCCACTCGCCCCTGTCCGGAGGGGCCCCACCATGTCAAGTCCCCAGACTGCAAACGGCCAGACGAGTGGGATCGTCTTCAGAGCAGACGCAGGCTTATGCGATAAGTTTGCATAGAACTGACAACCGGCGTAGTGTTGGACTATCTCATGAGCAGCTTCATTGGCACGTGGCCAGAAGAAACCGGCTCGGTAAGCTTTAGCCACGATTGTCCTAGAGGACGCGTGGTGTCCGCAAGTTCCCGAGTGAATCTCTTCCAAGATCAATCGACCTTCCTTTGGAGAGATGCAGCGCTGAGCCACACCGGTGACGCTCTTTCTGAATAGCTGGTCGCCCATCACAGTGAAGGCCTTGGACCTACGAACAATCTGGCGGGCCTCGACTTCGTCCTCCGGAAGCTCCTGCCTGAGCAGGTACGCAATGTACGACACCGTCCAGCGGGTGTGATTGCCAGGACCTCCATGACCAAGTCAATGACTGTTGGGACCTCGATTTCAGTCGGATCGGAAGGACCGGCCACTTGCGGGGGCTCTTCAGTGAAGGGATCTTCTTTCACCATTGGGGAATGTAGATGTTCGAGGAACACATTGCTAGCTATAGGTTTCCGAGTGGACCCGATTTTTGCCAGATCGTCTGCCGCTTGATTCTTGGCTCGGGGGATGTGGTGGAGCTCCAGTCCCTCGAATTTCTTCTCCAGCTTTCTCAATGCGTTGCAATATCCTGTCATAGCAGGGCACCTGATGTCCCACTCTTTCATCACATGATTCACAACCAGATCCGAGTCCCCGTAGACCATCAGGCGTCGGACGCCGAGTGAGATGGCCATACGTAGACCATAAAGGAGCGCTTCATATTCAGCCTCATTGTTGGAGGAATTGAAGTGGATCTGCAGAACATAACTGAGTCGATCGCCCTTTGGAGACACCAACACCACACCGGCACCAGAACCATTCAGCATCTTGGAACCGTCAAAGAACATGGTCCAGTGTTCCAGGTGACTCTGAGTCGGCTGCTGCTGTTCCGTCCATTCGGTGAAGAAATCAGCCAATGCTTGGGACTTGATCGCTTTTTTCGCCTCGAACTTGATGTCCAAGGGCAGGAGCTCGATAGCCCACTTCGCCACTCGACCAGTCGCATCCCGATTGTTCATGATCTCAGACAGCGGGGCGTCGCTGATGACTGACACGATGTGCTCTTGGAAGTAATGGGCTACTTTCTTCGCAGTCAGGTAGATGCCATAGACGAGCTTCTGATAATGAGGATACCTCTGCTTGGACGGAGTCAGAACTTCAGAAATGTAATAGACGGGGCACTGAACTTTGTGAGCTTTGCCCTCTTCTTCTCGCTCGACGGTGAGAACGGTGCTGACAACTTGACCGGTGGCCACGATGTACAACAGCAACGGCTCGTTGTCGTTCGGAGCGGCAAGCACCGGCTGGGTGGAAAGCAGGGCTTTGAGCTCAACAAACGCTGCTTGTGCTTCGGTAGTCCACTCGAATGAATCAGACTTCTTCATCAATCGGTAAAGGGGCAGTGCTTTCTCACCAAGGCGGGAGATGAATCGGCTCAGAGCTGCGAGGCAACCCGTGAGCTTCTGTACATCATGAAGCCGTTCTGGACGTTTCATTCATACTATTGCACCGATCTTCTCAGGGTTAGCATCGATCCCTCGTTCGGAAATGAGGAATCCGAGTAACTTACCCCCGGGCACTCCGAAAGTGCATTTTGCTGGATTTATCTTAATATCATACTTCCGCAGATTTGCGAAAGTTTCAGCTAGGTCAGCCAGCAGGTCGGAACCTTTTCTGGACTTGACCACTATGTCATCCATGTATGCCTCGATGTTCCGACTGATCTGTTTATGTAAACACTTTTGGACCATGCGCATGAAGGTGGCACCGGCATTCTTGAGACCGAATGGCATGGTGATATAGCAGAAACACCCGAATGGGGTGATAAAAGCTGTTTTTATTTCATCTGGCCCATACAGTCGGATCTGGTGGTACCCGGAGTACGCATCCAGAAAAGACAGTCGCTCGCACCCCGCGGTGGAATCTACGATCTGATCTATACGGGGGAGCGGGAAATGATCCTTGGGACAGACCCGATTGATGTGCTTGAAATCGATGCACAGCCGGAGAGACTTATCTTTCTTAGGAACTATGACGACGTTGGCGAGCCACTCAGAGTGGTACACCTCACGGATGAACTCGGCTGCCAGGAGCCGAGCAACTTCTTCGCCAATGGCCTTCCTCTTCTGTGTAGCGGAACGATGAAGATGTTCCTTCACAGGTTTTGCCTTCGGGTCGACTCGCAAACAGTGCTCAGCCAGTTCCCTGGGTACACCAGGCATGTCGGATGGCTTCCATGCGAAGATGTCCCAGTTCTCACGGAGGAACTGGATGAGTGCGGCTTTCTATTTGCTGTCGAGTGTCGTCGAGATGTTGGTGGGTGCAGCATTGGGATCTTCCGAGTGAACGTGTACAGGCTTCGTATCACCGGCCGACTGAAATGCAGATTCTGCGGCCGGCTTCTTAGAGCGTAGTAGATCACTCGGGTCGGCATTTTTCTTGTACTCCTCCAACTCCACCATGGCCATCTGTTCATCAGCAATCTTAGACCCTTGCTGCAAACACTCTTCCGCGCGCTGCCTATTGCCAGTGACTGTGATCACGCCTTTGGGGCCGGGCATCTTCAGCTTCAGATACACATAACATGGGCGGGCCATGAAACGTGCGTAGGCCGGTCGACCAAGGATGGCATGGTAGGCGCTGCGGAAGTCGACCACTTTGATGGTCAGCCTTTCCTTCCTGAAGTTCTTGTCGTCTCCAAAGACCACGTCCAGGGCGATCTGTCCGAGTGACTTTGCTCTCTTGCCGGGGATCACTCCATGGAACTGCATGCTGCTATCGCTGAGACGGGACATCGGAATGCCCATCCCCTTCAGAGTTTCAGCGTAGAGTATGTTCAGGCCGCATCCACCATCCATGAGGACCTTGCGCAGTCGAACGCCTCCCACGACTGGATCGACCACCAGCGCTTGCCGCCCAGGGATGGCAATGTAGGTCGGGTGGTCCGACTGATCAAAGGTGATCGGAGTCTTCGACCAGTTCAGAAACTTCGTCGTTGCCGACATGGCCATGTTCACTTCTCAGTTGATGACTTTCAGTCGACCCCTGCTCTCTACATCCGCGAAGATCATCAGGGTTGCGTTGACACTGGGAAAAGCTTCATCTTTGTCTCCATCATCAGCATCTTCTGGGCTCTTCTCACTCGACTGGCCCTCTCGGAACTGCTGTATCAACAATCTGCACTGTCGAGTGGTATGCTTGGGCAGTATTAGATTGCCCTTTTCATCTTTTCTGGTGTGAATGTGGCATGGTAAATCAAGGACATCTTGGCCCGACTGATCTTTCTTTTTCCTCGGGACCCACTTTTCCTTGGCTTTCCCTTTGCTCTTGGCCTGACCGGCCAGTGCGGCAGCCTCGGCCTGAGCCGATCCGTCAGCTTTCTGCTTTGGCTTCCGACTGGGGTTGCTGTTTCCAGGATTGGGCTCACTAGCCTTTCCCTTGCCGCTACGGAGACAGTCTTCCTCTTCTTCGTTTGCGTACCGAGTGGCGGTCTCCATCATTCGGCTCATGGTCAAGGATCCCAACCGACCGAATTTAAGGATGAGCTCCCGATATCTGACTCCTGCCTTGAAGGCACAAACTACCTGGTGTTCAGTGACGTTCTCAACCACATGATGCAAAGTCGTCCAACGCTGGATGTACTCCCTCAGAGTTTCACTCGGTTTCTGCACACAGTGCTGCAACTCGGTCAATCCGGCTGGGCGCTTGCACGTGCCCTCGAATGTTTTGATGAACACTCGAGCCAGATCTTCCCAGTAGTAGATGCTAGCTGGAGTGAGCTGGTTGAGCCAGGCCCGGGCTGACCCTTCCAGCATCAAGGGAAAATGTTTCATAGCCACATAATCATTGCCTCCTCCAATCTGAACAGCCACTCGGTAATCTTCTAGCCACGTCTCCTGCTTGGACTCACCGGTGAATTTGCTTACTCCAGCAGCCAACCTGAAGTTGGGTGAAATCTCTGCGGCTCTGATAGCCCTGCTGAAACACTCGGGCCCAGAGACGAAGGCTCCACTTCCACTCGGGCGATCTCTGTCCAAACTCTCTCGGAGAGCTCTGCCTCTGTCGACCAGGTTCTGAGCGAATACGGATCTCGCGTTGAACTGTGGGTCGCGGAGGTCCACTGGTTCCCTCTGGCGATAACCGTCACCATGGCGGGGAGGGCTGGCCCTCCGATCATTGCCGTAAGGACGCCTGGCGTCGTACGGCTGGGGCACGTACGAGCCATCCCTCGGAGGGGGCGACTGCATACGGCGATGATCATCCTGACGCCGCAGAGGCGTGTACTGACTGCGACCCTGTTCCGAGTACTGATCTCGGTGATGGCCTTGGTCATTTCGCCGCTGAGGCGAGTGTCTGTTTCTTCTCGGGGTCACCGGGCTGTGAGCCGACTGGACGGTGTCAGCCCTGGCGGATCTGCTATGGATCCTATTGCGCGACTGGGACACCGCTGAATTCTGTTCTTTAGCCGCCTTGAGCAAGGCCCGGATCTGCCGTAGGCCCTCTCCAGCCTCAGACCGGGACAGCTGGATGGAATCTGCTATCCGAGTGGCCGCCGCCAAATTCTGGACTGGAGTGCGAAATACCTGGAAATTCTGTTGCTGGTCATTCGAGAACAACTGCCGCTGCCGTCAACTGGAACTGGGCTGATGCTGTTTACGGGCGTGATCGTCGAGTGACTTCTGGAGTGCCTCCAGATGATTGCGCTCGGCCAAATGGGCCTGGCACGCGGCCTCCAAAGCCTGAGCTTCGAGGGTCGTCCCGATGATGGGCGTCTGGAGGGTCTGCTCGTTCCTGCGCTACAGTTCCTCCCTCTGCTGCCGAGTGAGAGGTCGGGGGTTGTACTCGTCGTTGTGGCGGTCTTCGACGCCGTCGAGGTCGTCGTGCGATGGGCCACCGGCTCCCGCATCGCCACGGGCATACCCTGGCGGACTGCGCGGGGAATCGGCCATCAGCACCTCCGCAGCGGGATCGCTGCTCTCGCACTCGGATTGGCTTTCCGAGTGCCCATGCGAGGAGGCGAACAAATCGAAGGCGGGCTCATCGGGCTCGATCGCCGCTTCTTGCGGGGCCGCAGCCTGAAGGACCACCGCTTGCCTGATCCACCGTTGAAGCCGTGAGCGTCCGGAACGCTTGTGACGGCGGCCGGTGAAGCGAGGGGGCGCCGACTGGTACGGTGTTGAAGGTTGTCGAAGAAGAACGCCGAAGGAACTCGCGCGGAAGTGCGCTGCGCCGCGGATGGGCAACGCCTCGACATCCAGCGGGGATTCCTGAAGCCACGCCGAGTCGTCAGCGATGAAACTGAGGACGCCGAAACGGATCTTGCCGCCCAGAGTCAGTCCGCCGCCGGAAACCATGATGATGATCGGAAAATCGCAAATACGCCGGGAGTTGCTAGACGCCTGCCCCACGGTGGGCGCCAACTGTCGTGGGTATAAGTCTGACAGTAATGTATGGGGGTACGAATTGGAGGGCAGAGCCTAGCTACGGCGCAGTTGTTACACTCGGATTTACGAGTTCAGGCCCCTCAGTGGTGGAGGTAATAGCCCTACGTCTCGGTGCTCTGGAGCTTGATTACCTTGAGTGTATAGATTACAAAGATTGCGAACCCTTGGAATGGAGCTGGGGGTGACTTATATAGAGTCCGCCAACCCCCCATGAATGTCGCCATTACCAGGGGTTAAAGAGGGGGTTTAAGGACGCCAGTTACTGGTAACGGGCACACTAATTACACTGAATGAGGGTGGACGCACGTCCTAACCGTTGCGTTCCTGGAGTCTCCTGGTCTTCCCTGGTCGAGTGACTGTCAGGTACTCCGAGTGAAATAGGCCTGGTCGAATGAACTATTGCCTCCCGAGTGGTTCGTTGAACTCCGAGTGAATGTCAGGTTGCAGAACTCCTGACTGCTGGTCTGGCCCTGGGGCACAGTATAAGGTCAGTGGCGTCCTAGGGTAGGGTCTGTAGGTCAGACCTGTTACCCTATCCCTAGTATATGCCCTCGTCAGTGGCAACAACACATGATTGACTTCGACGAGCTCCGGGGCGAAAGCCTAGGTCTGACCCAAGTTGGTTATAACTGACAATGGCGACGTTTTGCGTCGTTCCCTTGTTGAAGGCATTGTTCGGATATGCTTGGACTGATTCTTCAGGTGAAAACCTAGAATCTAGCCTTTGATGGTTGGATCTGGTGACGGCGGCGCTTGATCGTCGCTCCCTGCCTGAAGGCGTTGTTGTTGAAGAAATTCGTTGTTCTTGTGGTGTCATGAGATGGTTGGTGCAGATATGGCCATAAAACTGTAGTTTGTCGATCGCGGATTTGATCACTTTGGGATTTTTTGTTTTGCCTCGCTTAGGCATAGCTTTGGTCTTATATGACTTTGCTTTTTGTCAGCGTGTTTTTTTATTTGCGTGTGTGAGTTTGGTTCATTACATCATGCATGATCTGATTCACGATCTGGCACAGATGGTTTCTTCTGATGAATGTTTTACTATAGATGCTCTACGATCTAGAGAAACACCAAAGTTTGTTCGCCATGTCAGTGTTGTTACAGACTACAGAGTCAGCGTATCGTCCAAAAGGAGATGGCAGTATGGCACCTAATGAATCTTTCAGAAAGGAATTTGTTGAAGCACTTGGTGCATTCCAACCCAAGAATGTGAGCACAATTATGTTGATTGGTAGATATGACTCAAACTTTTCTTAAGCATTTCGAGACAAATTCGATGAGTTCAGAGCCATTCGTGTATTAAAACTGGAAATGATGTTTGATGATTTGAGTTCTTTGATATGCAACCCTGCAGCATTTATTCATCTTCGTTATCTGGAGCTGCGTGCTGCTTATGCAACTTCAAATTTGCAGTTGCCAGAGTCCATATGTAGACTGTACCATCTAGAGGTCATTGACATTAATATAATACATAATTTTGGATCTCATATGGAGTTACCAAGATGATTCAGCGATCTTGTAAACCTGCGCCACTTTCTTGCCTTTGAGAATTTACATGAGAAAATTGCTGCTGTTCGGAAACTGAAATTTCTTCAGGGGCTCAAGGCTTTCAAAATAAGTAAGAACAAAGAATTTAGTATTGATCAATTAAGCACTCTATCGGAGCTCAGAGGATCACTGAAAATATATGACCTTGGAAATGTTGAGGACAAGGTATACTTGAGCGGCTTACATTTGTCATGGGATAAAATGCAAGGAAATGCTGCTTCTCACACAGTAGTACTTGAAGGATTTCAACCACCCACAAGCCTCAGATCTCTCAGAATCGACGGACACAGAGGTGCTGCTCCCAAATGGTTAACCACAGATTTTACACTTACTTCCTTACAATCTCTTCATTTGGAGCATTGCCAGGACTGGGTAGAGCTTCCACCTATTCGAAAGATGCCACTCCTTAAAGAGTTGCACTTGGTTCGCATGTTTAGAATCAGAGAATTGCTAATTGGTACCCTGGAGGTGTTGGAGCTACGTGAGATGCCTCGATTGACAGATTGCACTGTCTTAGATGAAGAGTACTCATCCAAAAGTATACGAGTTCTTGAAATTATGTCATGTTATCACTTGAAGAAGCTACCATTTTTGCAGAATTCCGGTAACCTGGAGAATGAGCAACGACTATCAAATCTCCCTGTCAGCAGAATATTAACTGATTTGGACATTTCAAATCCTGGCTCAGTTCGACCCATGTCGTTCCGTCTCAAACACGCAGTTGGATCAGATGGGCTGACCCTAACAATTAGTGGCCATACCAACCTAAGCAGTTTGGATGAGAAAGTGTTGGCATTCAATAATCTTACTGCTTTAGTAGAAATAGAGATTACAAGCTCTCCAGATCTATCTTATCTTGCATGGAATAGCTTACAGCAGTTGATATCCCTAAAAAGGTTCACATTGTCTTCTTGCCCCAAGGTATTCTCTTCATGGACAACCGGATACATGCTCCCACCTTCACTTGAAGATCTCAACTTGTCAAGGTGCAACATTACCGGGAATCAACTATCCAGGGTGCTAGCTAATCTTCCCAATCTGTCAACCTTGAAGATAGCATATTGTCATAAGATAACATCGCTGGCTGTAGGCTTATCATCGAATGACATAGATTCAATGCCAGAAGGAATATGTTGCATCCCAGTCCACTGTTTGACGAGCATACGACAGTTGCACATCTCTTCTGACATGGCTTTTTTGAGCAGGAAGGGCCTAGCAGAATTCAGTTCCCTTGAAAAACTGGTTATAAAAGGTTGTGCCAAGCTTCTTACATCCATGGTTCTCCAAGCAGGATTAGAGTCAGACAACTGTATAATTCTTCCCTCTTCATTGGTAAATTTAACGATCGATAATTTGCCCGACATGCTATTGCAGCACTCAAGCCTCACCTCCCTTGTTCAGCTAGACTTGGAGCAGAGTCCTAGTTTAACATCGGTTTACCTGCATTCATGTACAGCGTTACGAACATTGGTAATCAAAGAATGCCATTTGCTATCTTTATGTGAAGGTTTTCAGGCCCTTATTCGACTCAGCACATTGATTTTAAAGTATTGCCCAAGCATGACGTATTTGGGACTGCAGTCTTGCGTGGCACTGCGACACCTGCATGTGGAAGGTTGCGACGCGTTATCGTCACTTGAGAGCTTAGTGTGCCTTCCACTACTCATTGAATTGCATCTGATCAAGAATCAAAAATTGGTTTCTCTCAAGTTGCATCCTCATGCTGCACTGGAGAGCTTGAACATTAGAGAATGCTCTATATTGTCTTCATGGGAGCAGTTGAACTCCCTTCGAAACCTTAAACGTCTGGAAATCCGAGATGCTCCTAACTTCGTGTCAGCATGGAACTGTATGGCTCAAGAGGCTGAAATTGCCGACCAACAGGTGTGCTTACCACTTGAGACACTTCAGATTGATGAACCCAGTTTTCTCACAGTAGCCGTGTGTAGGCTCCTGGCCTCTCTTAAGGAACTCCGCATTGGTCTTGCTCCGGATTCTCACGATGTGGGCTGCCAGATTAGGAGATTCACTGATGAGCAGCAGGAAGCGCTACAACTTCTGCACTCACTCCATCGTCTTGAGCTGTCGTCCTTGATGAATCTTCAGATGCTGCCCTCAGAGTTGCATCTGTTTCCGTCTTTACAGTATTTGATCATAAACAAATGTGAGAGCATCATGTCGCTACCAGAAAAAGGTCTTCCAGCTTTGCTCAAGCTTCTCGATGCCGATAAGTGTAGCTCTGAACTGTATGAACAATGCAAGCAAGTAAGAGGACTCAAATGGTTGTGCATCCATGGACGCGAACACGAAAAGTGCTAGCTTGTTTATCTGGAGGTATGCAATATTTTTTCTTATTTAAATCTTTATATTACACGTGAGTATGCAGTTCTCTCCAGCTAAAACCATGTTTTTCATTCTAGTTATCTGTACGGCAATTTACTGCAATAAACAATTGTTTCATAGGCAACTTGAGTACTTACAAAGAATAACAAATAAACAAAGCATAGACTTCTAGTGCCTTGTGCGTGCAAGACTGGAAGCTCCATATTTTCATCTGCTAACATGATATATAAGATATTAGTTTGGATGGCAACAAGGACTCGATGTCGGAATGGTGATACATTAATATTGTAGAATCTTCTGAATAACTGAGTGCCTCTTCTTAACAGGAGGATTTCAGTTGGTAATGATGGTGGTGGTACGTCATGCCTTGCTATTCTTTCACCTCACTAACAGGAGGCATACAGCAGGTGATTGATCTCTTTGGCCACGCCATTGCTTTATGGGCCCTAAGTTGTAGGCTAGATGGTTTCACCTGAAAACATGTGTAAAATGGAGTAAGTTCTCCGTTGATTTCCATGTAGATATTCACATAGTTTGTTGTGTGCAAGTGTAATGCCCCAGCCACAACCACCGGTTTCCGGCTATAACGTCTAGTTACCACCTGAGATCTAGACTGGCTCATCTTAGATGAGCTTCCAAAAAAATGGTGCAGCTTTTGATATGAGTAAATCATTCCTATTAAGCCCGGATGTCACAACAAGGCCCATGATTATCTTCCTTTTTGAAGACAAAAATATCTTAACGCGGCATTGTGTCTGGCCACGCAATTGTTTTGACTCAATAGTTGTTCAAAATGAAGCCTTCTGCATTGTTTCATTGCAAATCTGCATTATTTCATATTTTTTTCTTCGCGGGGGGGGGGGGGGGGGGGGGGGGGGGGGGGGTGGTGTTCTGCTACTGAGATGTGGATAATGGGAGCTTTATTTTAGTTTCATCTATTTCTGATGCAGAACATTTATGTTGGCGCACAAACTAGCATGCAAGGTCTGTTCGTGTCGTTGTGTCTTGAGTTTAGTCGGAGTTTCCAAGGATTTATAGTTCACGAGGAAGGAGTTTAGACGGAGTTTCCAAGAATTGTAATTCACGAGGAAGGAGTTTAGCCGGAGTTTCAAAGAATTGTAATTCACAATGAAGGACTTTAGCCGGAGTTTCTAAGGGTTGATTTCTAGACACTAGTAGAAAAAGGGCCATTTGTCCCGGTTCGTAAGGGCCTTTAGTCCCGGTTCTGGAACCGGGACTAAAGGGTCGGGACTAAAGCCCAAAACCTTTAGTCCCGGTTCGCTTACGAACCGGGACCAAAGGGGCTCCACGTGGCCGCTGCGGGAAGCCCAGGCAGGAGGACCTTTAGTCCCGGTTGGTAACACCAACCGGGACCAAAAGGCATCCACGTGGCGCTGCCTGGGGCGGGGGAGGGAGGACCTTTAGTCCCGGTTGGTGTTACCAACCGGGACTAAAGGCTCCACCTTTGGTCCCGGTTGGTAACACCAACCGGGACCAAAAGGCGGCCACGCGTCAGCAGCTTGCAGTCGCTGGGTTTTTTTTTTTTTGGAAGGGGGGGTTTTGGGGTTTTGGAGGGTTAATTTAGGGGTTTCATATTGTGTTAGCGAGCTAATAGAGAGAAGTGACCTCTCTTTTTCCATGCTTGGTCGACGCTAGCTACTACACATATAGAGAGAACTCGACGCTAGCTAGTAAGCAAATAAAGGAAACCATTAATTACACAAGATCGTCATGAACATATATAGAGAGAAGTGACATCTCTTTCTTCGTGCTTGGTCGAACAACAAGTTTTCGTATATCTATCCGACGCTGCTACATATGTACAATATATAACATCCCTTACAACAATTTCAATTTCACATGGTATTCTCCTTGTTCAGGTATGACGTGGTCAAGAAAGAATCCCGCCAATTCCTCTTGAATTGCTCGTATGCGATCATGTGGTAGGAGTTCATCCCGCATCTGCCAGATCTAATTTAAAGAAGGGGTCAATACATATATATGAATGAAACTCAACACAATTGATGGTAATATATAAAATAAAATTGTGAATATTGTTTACGTACTTCAAATTGTTTCTCAGAGGAGGCCCGTTCAGAGGTATAGTAGCGAATGAACTTGCATACGTAGTATCCACATAAATGAGTGTTGGGTGCCTGCAACAAGCACTTTACGAGAATAGAGTTCAATCAAACTGATAAGCAAGCATGATAATGGTATTGATGAAACTAGAATCAATGAGAGATGCACGGAACTAGCTATAGTATTACTTACTTTGGGGTGTGTAAATCGCAGCTCCTTCTTCAGACCCGGAACCTTAGCGGTGAACGTTTTCCAAACCCTGGCAGGCAAAGAAAATGATTACTTGATATCAGGAAATGAACGAAAGTTGCCGATATGGTCCCGGTATTGATTGAACTTACTTCTGGAGCATTGCAATCATGTCCGCATAATACTTGGGATCTTTACGGAGCGAGTCTAAGACAGTTACTAATGCCCCGTCAAGGTTAATGGATAGCAGAATATAGTGGAAGCTGCGCACGCATAACTCATCAATTACATTACTTAACCACGAGTAAGCGGAACCGAATATGCAGAAGACAGTAACACTCACTTGAAGTTGTAAGGAAAGAGTATTTCCCTTTTGTTTTGATGTTTAAGGAACGTTTGTAGTAAGTTGTTCTCGGTATCTTCAGCCGCCTTTCGTACCGACCATTCATTTACGGTATTTGGGCTAATGAACCCAACGTCGAAGATTCCTATTTTTTGGCATTCGACCATCTTCAATCTGCAAAATATAGTGAGGATAATTATATATACATGCAATGAACGAGCTGAGCTAGAGACTTAATTATAGAAGTAATACTTACAGACAGTAGCAAGTCATGAGTTGTTTGTCGAGGGCCTTTTGATTGTATAATTGAAATAACTCCACAAATTCAACAGGCAGCAGGTCGACTCCAGGGAAGTCATGCTCTTTTTTAATTCCGACTAACAAACTGTCTTTCCCAGACTTCCTGCAGGTTTCCATGTACCAGTCATGCAATTTTTGCATCATCGTTGTTAGACGAGGATGATCAGGTTTGATGAGAGGCTTCCCGTGCTCGTATCTAAAGACGTCTACTACCTCAGCCGTTTCAAACTGTACATCATCGGGCAGGTAATCATCAAGAGTGGTACCGGGCAGTAGCACCGGATGATTAGCGATATCGCTAGACACCTTGAGCGGGGGGCATGATTGCTTCTCCTGTTCGCCGAGCTGGGGAATTGTTTTCCCACTTCTTCGTTTTTTCGCTCTTGCAGCACTGGAAGTACTTCCCGACTGCTGCGCTTTAGCATGTGTCTTAGTAATTATGCGGTCATAGTTGGAATCCGGCGGAGGCGGCGGTGGTCGCTTCAGGGCATCGATAGTGCGCTTCACTTTCACCGGATCTAGCTTCTCCTTCGGAGGTGGAGTTTTCTTTGCAAAATGGTCCCTCACTTCGGCACGACATATGTCCTCGTTTTCCTGCTCGGTCCTCTCATATGGTAACTTTTCCACAGGCTTGAGACATGGACCGTATCTGAATTGCCTCCCGCCTCTGCTTGTACTGCTAGCCGCCGGAGCGGCGGCGTCTCTCTTCCGTCGTTGCTGAGGAGGCGGAGAAGGAGGCGGAGTGCTCCGACGTGCCGGAGTAGGCGAAGGAGGAGGCGGAGTGCCCTCATGCGTTGGAGGAGCCGGAGAAGGAGGCGGAGTGCCCTGATCACTCGCCGGAGGAGGAGGAGGAGGAGGAGGCGGAGTGCCCTGACTCGCCGGAGGAGGAGGAGGAGGCGGAGGCGTCCAGTTTGGAAGCTTGATGTACTCCTTCTGCCATAGACATGTACTCCTCAGAGCACGAACCGGCTGATTCTCCCCTTCACCTGTAGAGTGGTAAAGCTCGAGCTCCTCAAATCCCTCCATTACTTCATCCACCATCACAACAGCATAGCCATGTGGAATCGTAAGGCAGTGAAAAGTTCCGTTGGGTTGAGGAGGTGCAACAGAGCCGAGAGCCGCCTTGAAAGTGAGGTTATGGCATTCTTGATAACGGGGGTATTCTTGATAAATCTATGTTACCGGAGTTATCTATGTTACCGGAGGGGGTAGACGACAACGACGCTCACCCCTCATGTCATGTCCGACGTCCCTCCTCATGTCGAAGTTATCGGGGAGGGGGTAGACGACAACGACGCTCACCCCTCATGTCCGACGTCCCCCCTCATGTCGAAGTTATCGGGGAGGGGGTACAGGTGGCCTCGAGAGTTGGTCGGGCGAGCGGACCGGGAGTAAGTAACTTTTAACTCATTTTAACTCATTTTGAATATATGAACATTTTAACTTTTACGGGTAGGGGCGGGAGGGGGTTGATCGACGTCTCCCCCCCTCATGTCGAAGTTACCGGAGTTTTCTATATGAACAAAAAAAATCCACATGACATGTCCGACGAGCGGACCGCCTCTCTCTCATGCATGTCCCACGTCCCCCCTCATGACAAAAACTTTCTATAAAAAAAAAGCATACATCTATGAACAAAAAAAATTCTATGAACAAAAATAAAATTGTATCAATGCATATATAAAAACTTTCTATGGATCATCATTGCTCATATATCAATGCATATATAAAAACTTTCTATGGATCATCATTGCTCATATATAAAAACTTTCTATAAACAAAAAAAAACATACATCTATGAACAAAAAAAAATCTATGAACAAAAATAAAATTGTATCAATGCATATATAAAAACTTTCTATGGATCATCCATCCATACATACATACTGCATATACATACATACATACAACATCCATACATACATACATACATACTGCATATACATACAAAAAAAAAGGCAGATCCGGCCGGGGCGGCGGTGGCGGCGGCGGCGCGGCAAGCAGAGCAGGGGCACGGCGCGGCAAGTAGAGCAGTGGCGGCGGCGCGGGGGAAGGGGGGGGCTCACTGGGGGCGGCGTCGGGGCAGGGGCAGGGGGGCACGGCGGGCGGCGTCGGGGTTTTACCTTAGTAACTTAGAAAAAAAATGTTATCGGGGAGGGGGTATATCGACAACGCTTTTTTTCTAGGGTTTGGGTGGCCTCGAGAGTTGGTCGCCCGGTATATCGAGAGGGGGGTGAACATTTTACCTTAGTAACTTAGAAAAAAATGTTATCGGGGAGGGGGTATATCGACCCCCCCCTCATGTCGAAGTTATCGGGGAGGGGGTATATCAACAACGACATACATTCCGGATCCGTTGGAAAGCTCTCGGGGAGCCGATGCCAACGTGATGATAGGGGGCCGGGGTGCTCCCGTGGCCTTGTTGATAGATAGAGCCGATGCCAACGTGATGATAGAGCCGATGCCAACATTTTCATTTAACAAAAAAACTACCTTCAAAAAAAGACTTGCTTCGCCGCGGGTGCTCGGTGCGACATGGACTCGGTGGAAAAACTTTATGAAAATGCGGTGGTGGCCGGGCCGGGCGGTTTTCTTTTCCTTCTTCATTTTTTCCTTTGTTTTTTCTTATATGTTTGTTTTCGTTTTCACTCTACATTTTCGTACATACGAAAAACAACGAAGACTTTTTACATGAACATATACACACATATACATGAACATATATACATATACATGAAAAAAAACATATACATGAACATATACACACATATACATGAACATATACACACATATACATGAACATATATACATATACATGAAAAAAACATATACATGAACATATACATGAACATCTACACACATATACATGAACATCTACACACATATACATGAACATATATACATAAATGAAAAAAAACATATACATGAACATATACACATATACATGCCCGAAAAAAAACATATACATGAACATATACACACATATACGCGGTGACGGGGAGCAGGGGGGGCTCACTGGGGGGGCGGCGAAGGCTGGAGGCCGGCGACGGAGACGAGGACGGCGGCGACGGGGACGAGGACGGCGGCTCGGGGAGGCGACGGGGACGGGGACGAGGACGGCGGCTCGGGGAGGCGACGGGGAGGCGACGGGGACGAGGACGGCGGCGACGGGGACGAGGACGGCGGCTCGGGGAGGCGACGGGGAGGCGACGAGGACGGCGGCGACGGGGAGGCGACGGGGACGAGGACGGCGGCGACGGGGAGGCGACGAGGACGGCGGCGACGGGGACGAGGACGGTGGCGACGGGGACGAGGACGGCGGCTCGGGGAGGCGACGGGGCCGGCGACGAAGACGGCGGCTCGGGGAGGCGACGGGGAGGCGACGAGGACGAGGACGGCGGCTCGGGGCAACTGGTAGATGAAAACTGAAATTTTCTAAGGGTTTTCTTATATACAAGAAGCATTGGTCCCGGTTGGTGGCACCAACCGGGACCAATGCCACCCTTTAGTCCCGGTTGGTGCCACCAACCGGGACCAAAGGTCTCTTTTCGTCAGCCCAAAGGGCGGGAAGCAGAGACCTTTGGTCCCGGTTGGTGGCACCAACCGGGACTAAAGGGTGGCATTGGTCCCGGTTGGTGCCACCAACCGGGACCAAAGGTGGGCATTGGTCCCGGTTGGTGCCACCAACCGGGACTAAAGGGTGGTGCTGCCCGGGGCCAAAAGTTTAGTCCCACCTCGCTAGCTGAGAGAGCTCGAGAGTAGTTTATAAGCGCTGCTGCGCCAGCCCTCTCGTGCTCCTCTCAACAGCAGGCTTACGGGCCTAATCGCACACACCTCTGCCTGTGGACCTTGTGGGCCTTCTGCGGGCCTGAATCCTAGCCCGACTAGATGGTTGGGTTTCTAGTCGTATTCAGGCCGTGGTGGCCCACTAGGCGGCATTTTTTTTAATTTTTTTCTACTTTTTTTGTTTTCTTTTTTGCTTTATTTATTTTCTTTTGTTTCTACTTACAGTTTTTCAGTGATTCTTTTTGCTTTTAGGTCACAAAAATTATAAACTTTCTGTTAGTGCCATTAGTTTCCAAATTTGAATAGTTTAAATTTGAATTCTTTTAAATTGGTGTGAATCACTAGTTTGTGAATAACTTTACTATAAAAATAGATTTTTGAGTGATTCTTTTTCCTGCTATTTAATATTACTGTGTTTTATCATTATATTCAATTTGGTAATTTTTAGGTAATTTTAAATGTCTGTTTTAACCAAAAACAGATTTTGTTATTTTAGATTGCTATTAAAGTTTCTAAAAAAATTCTTTATGAAAATTCTTTTTGCTATTAATGTTTTGAACAAAAAATACTTTGATAACTTTAGTTGCATAAATTTTATATAATTTTAGTTTCATAAATACTAGAGGTTTATAAAATATTTTTAGTTGATTCCTTTTGCTATTAGAGTTTTATAAAAGTTTTTTAGTTGATTCTTTTTGCTATTGAAGAATATTATAGTTTTATTTTAGTTGATCATAACAGAATTTTTTAATTAATTATTTTTAGTTCATTATTTTTGCTATTAGAGTTTCATAAAGGTTTTCTAGTTCATTCTTTTTGCTATTAGTTCATTCTTTGAGCTAAATGACCCTGAAATTGAAAAGCACTTCAAATGAACTCTGAAAAGGTTGAAAGTTGGCATGGTATCATCATTACACCCACATAGCATGTTCTAAAAAGTTGAGAGGGTTACGGCAAAAACTGGATGCACTTCATGTACAAAATGGACAATCTCTTTCGAAGTATCAGGGTTTCGGACGAAAACTCATCTGTTACAAAGGGATTTCATTTTTTTGAACTTATTTGAACTCCAGACTTTTTGTGTGTTCAAAATGCACCATTCAAAGCCACATCATCAATTTTCAACCCTTTCTGACTTCATTTCCTATTTTTCATGCATTTACTGATTTTTTTAAGCTAAATGACCCTGAAATTGAAAAGCACTACAAATGAACTCTGAACAGGTTGAAAGTTTGCATGGTATCATCATTTCACCCACATAGCATGTGCTAAAAAGTTGAGAGGGTTACGGCAAAAACTGGATGCACTTCGTGTACAAAACGGACAATCTCTTTCGAAGTATCAGGGTTTTGGACGAAAACTCATCTGTTACAAAAGGCATTTAATTTCTTCACATGTAACTGCAATGATATAGTTGTGGAGAGAAAGTCTTCACTTTTTCTTCGCTTGTGTCCTTTGCTTATTGCGCCGTAACCATGGATAATCTTCATCGTTTAACAGGGTGCTTGGGTCAGCCTTGACTTTGAAGGGAGGAATTTCATGAAACTTTTCATAATCTTCAGACATGTCTGTCTTGCCCTCCAATCCCACGATGTCTCTTTTTCCTGAAAGAACTATGTGGCGCTTTGGCTCATCGTATGATGTATTCGCTTCCTTATCTTTTCTTTTTCTCGGTTTGGTAGACATGTCCTTCACATAGAAAACCTGCGCCACATCATTGGCTAGGACGAATGGTTCGTCTGTGTACCCAAGATTGTTGAGATCCACTGTTGTCATTCCGTACTGTGGGTCTACCTGTACCCCGCCTCCTGACAGATTGACCCATTTGCACTGAAACAAAGGGACCTTGAAATCATGTCCATAGTCAAGTTCCCATATGTCCACTATGTAACCATAATATGTGTCCTTTCCCCTCTTGGTTGCTGCATCAAAGCGGACACCGCTGTTTTGGTTGGTGCTCTTTTGATCTTGGGCGATCGTGTAAAATGTATTCCCATTTATCTCGTACCCTTTGTAAGTCAATACAGTCGAAGATGGTCCCCTGGCCAACAAGTACAGCTCATCAGAAACAGTGTTGTCACCCATGAGACGTGTTTGCAACCAACTGCCGAAAGTCCTGATGTGTTCATATGTAATCCAGTCATCACACTGCTCCGGGTGTTTGGAGCGCAGAATATTCTTGTGTTCATCGACATACGGGGTCACCAAGGTAGAATTCTGTAGAACTGTGTAGTGTGCTTGAGACCAAGAATGCCCGTCCCTACATATTATTGAGTCTGCTCCTAGCGTGCCTTTTCCAGTCAGTCTCCCCTCATACCGCGATTGAGGGAGACCAATCTTCTTAAGGTCAGGAATGAAGTCAACACAAAACCCAATGACATCCTCTGTTTGATGGCCCATGGAGATGCTTGCTTCTGGCCTAGCGCGGTTACGAACATATTTCTTTAAGACTCCCATGAACCTCTCAAAGGGGAACATATTGTGTAGAAATACAGGGCCCAGAACGACAATCTCGTCGACTAGATGAACTAGGACGTGCGTCATGATATTGAAGAAAGATGGTGGGAACACCAGCTCGAAACTAACAAGACATTGCACCAAATCACTCCTTAACCTTGACAGGATTTCTGGATCGATCACCTTCTGAGAGATTGCATTGAGGAATGCACATAGCTTGACAATGGCTAATCGAACGTTTTCTGGTAGAAGCCCCCTCAATGCAACCGGAAGCAGTTGCGTCATAATCATGTGGCAGTCATGAGACTTTAGGTTCTGGAACTTTTTCTCTGCCATATTTATTATTCCCTTTATATTCGACGAGAAGCCAGACGGGACCTTCATACTGAGCAGGCATTCAAAGAAGATTTCCTTCTCTTCTTTGGTAAGAGCGTAGCTGGCAGGACCTTCATACTGCTTTGGATGCATGCCGTCTTTTTCATGCACACGTTGCTGTTCCTCCCGTGCCTCCGGTGTATCTTTTGTCTTCCCATACACTCCCAAGAAGCCTAGCAGGTTCACGCAAAGATTCTTCGTCACGTGCATCACGTCGATTGCAGAGCGGACCTCTAGGTCTTTCCAATAGGGTAGGTCCCAAAATATAGATTTCTTCTTCCACATGGGTGCGCGTCCCGCATCGTCAGTCGGAACAGATAGTCCGCCAGGACCCTTTCCAAAGATTACTTGTAAATCATTGACCATATCAAGTATGTGATCACCAGTACGGAGGGTGGGCTTCTTCCGGTGATCTGCCTCACCTTTGAAATGCTTTCCTTTCTTTCGACATTGATGGTTGGTCGGAAGAAATCGACGATGCCCCAGGTACACATTCTTCCTGCATTTGTCCAAATATATACTGTCGGTGTCATCTAAACAGTGTGTATATGCGTGGTATCCCTTGTTTGTCTGTCCTGAAAGGTTACTGAGAGCAGGCCAATCGTTGATGGTTACAAACAGCAACGCATGTAGGTCAAATTCCTCCTGTTTGTGCTCATCCCACACACGTACACCTTCTCCATTCCACAGCTGTAAAAGTTCTTCAACTAATGGCCTTAGGTACACATCAATGTCATTGCCGGGTTGCTTAGGGCCTTGGATGAGCACTGGCATCATAATGAACTTCCGCTTCATGCACAACCAAGGAGGAAGGTTATAGATACATAGAGTCACGGGCCAGGTGCTATGATTGCTGCTCTGCTCCCCAAAAGGATTAATGCCATCTGCACTTAAACCAAACCATACGTTCCTTGCGTCACCTGCAAAGTCCCCCCACCTTCTCTCGATTTTTCTCCACTGCGACCCGTCAGCGGGTGCTCTCAACTTCCCGTCTTTCTTACGGTCTTCTTTGTGCCATCGCATCAACTTGGCATGCTCTTTGTTTCTGAACAGACGTTTCAGCCGTGGTATTATAGGAGCATACCACATCACCTTGGCAGGAACCCTCTTCCTGGGGCACTCGCCCTCAACATCACCAGGGTCATCTCGTCTGATCTTATACCGCAATGCACCGCATACCGGGCATGCGTTCAAATCCTCGTACTCACCGCGGTAGAGGATGCAGTCATTAGGGCATGCATGTATCTTCTGCACCTCCAATCCTAGAGGGCATAGAACCTTCTTTGCTTCGTACGTACTGGCGGGCAATTCGTTATCCTTTGGAAGCTTCTTCTTCATTATTTTCAGCAGCGAACTAAATCCCTTGTCAGATACACCATTGTCTGCCTTCCATTGCAGCAATTCCAGTGTGGTACCGAGCTTTCCGTTGTCATCTTCGCAATTTGGGTACAACCCTTTTTTGTGATCCTCTAACATGCGATCGAACTTCAACTTCTCCCTTTCACTTTCGCATTCTCTCTGTGCATCAACAATGACCCGGCGAAGATCATCATCGGGCACATCGTCTGGTTCCTCTTGATCTTCAGCTTCCCCCATTGCAGCATCACCGTATTCAGGGGGCGGGTAGTTGTCGTCATCCTCTTCTTCTTCGTTGTCTTCCATCATAACCCCTCTTTCTCCATGCTTGGTCCAAACATTATAGTGTGGCATAAAACCCTTCTGAAGCAGGTGGAAGTGAAGGGTTTTATAGTTGGAGAAAGCCTTCGTATTCTCACAGACAGTACATGGACAATGCATAAAACCATTCTGCTTGTTTGCCTCAGCCGCTTCGAGAAAATTATGCAGGCCCTTAATATACTCGGAGGTGCGTCGGTCACCGTACATCCATTGCCGGTTCATCTGCGTGCATATCATGAATAGAGAAGTGACCAAATTAATAGAAATTCATCATCACATTAAAGCCAAAATACAGTAGTGACCAAAATAAATACATAACGTTCATACATAGTTCTCATTATTGAACAACATATAGCTCTCTAGAGCATCTAATTAAAACATACATTGAAACTATAAAATTTAAATGCAACAACAAATGCGATCATAACCGCAACTAAGGTACCAATTGATCCAACGGCATAATGATACCAAGCCTCAGTATGAATGGCATATTTTCTAATCTTTCTAATCTTCAAGCGCATTGCATCCATCTTGATCTTGTGATCGTCGACGACATCGGCAACATGCAACTCCAACTTCATCTTCTCCTCTTCAACTCTTTGTAATTTTTCTTTCAAGTAATTGTTTTCTTTTTCAACCAAATTTAACTTCTCGACAAGAATTTCTATGTCGGTTGGAATTTCCGGTTCACATACCTCCTAGATTAAAAAATCTATGTCACGTTGGTCGGCATAATTGTCATAAACACTAAATAAAACAAATAGTTATAAAAGATAATATATACCACATCCGAATCATAGACCGGACGAGGGCCGACGTGGGCGGATACCATGACCATGGCACTATATAATAACAAACAATAATAAAAGTAAGAAAATTACACAAGTATCTATCTAAATGATACAAGTAAGAACTTTTTTCTTTTAGAAAGAAGATAAGAAGAAGAGGCTAACCACGGTGGTGCCGGCGCCGAGATGGGCGCGGGCGATCGACGGCGGTGAGGACGGGGACGGGACAGGACGGACCGCCAAACCTAAACAAATCTTGAGGAAAATGGAGCTTGGACAAGGAGCTTCGAGAGGAGAAAGCTTAAGTGTGGCTTGGGCATTTCATCGAACACCTCATGTGCATAGGAGGTGAGCTAGAGCACCACAAAGCTCTCCCCTCGCCGGCCAAAAAAACAGAGCAGTGTGGAGTGCTCTGCTCGCTGGCGAGGGGGTATATATAGGCATCTCATTGGTCCCGGTTCGTGGCTGGAACCGGGACTAAAGGACCCCCTTTGGTCCCGGTTCCAGCCACGAACCGGGACCAATGGTTGTGGGCCAGGAGCGAGGCACATTGGTCCCGGT
Organism: Elymus sibiricus; assembly: GCA_039707655.1. Lineage (NCBI taxonomy): Eukaryota > Viridiplantae > Streptophyta > Magnoliopsida > Poales > Poaceae > Elymus > Elymus sibiricus. The sequence continues at coordinate 474,800,835 of CM077676.1, read as the reverse complement.
TCGTGTCTGGAACCGGGACCAAAGGGTCCAGACGAACCGGGACCAATGCCCCACGAGGCCCGGCCGGCCCCCTAGCCTCACGAACCGGGACCGTTGCCCCCATTGGTCCCGGTTCGTGACTGAACCGGGACTAATGGGCTGGCCCGGCCTGGACCAAAGCCCTGTTATGTACTAGTGAGATACATCCATTTGAGCGACAAGTAATCTCGGACGGAGGGAGTATATGTTATCTTTTTCATACGCAGAACATTATTGACCCAAACTAAGCTTTGGCAGTTCGTTAGCGTACAAATTAATGTGCATGGTTTGTTGTATTGCCGGAGTTTCCAAGGGTTGTAGTTCACGAGGAAGGAGCTTAGCCGGAGGTTTCAAGGGTTGTAGTTCGGAAGGAGTTTAGTCGGAGTTTCCGAGAGTTGGTCATAATGATTTTATCTATTTCTCATGCAGAACATTAACGTTGGCATACAAACCACTAGTAACATGCATGGTTTGTTTTTACTGGTTGTGTATTGAGTTCTGCTGGAGTTTCCAAGTGTTGTAGTTCACGAGGAAGGACCTCTATAGAGAACATATCAGAAGCTTCCTCTCCTCATGGTGCTTCCATACTACCTATAACGCAGCAAAAATACAATGATTTAAAAAAAAAATAACAACCCTGATGCTAAGTGTATCTATAATGCCACAAAATATCAAATCCAAATTCAATCCGTGGCCTGAGAAACAAGAAATGAGATACATCTGAGTGAGAATTGTCTAAAAGTTCAAATATGCTATGAGTAGTACATGTTTTGGTGCTATTCAAAATTCTATTGCCATTTCTGTTTCCTGAGTTGTAGATTAAAATTGGAATTATAATTTTGTGGTGTGGTAGATGCATATTGTATCAATGCTGTAAAAAAACTCAAATCCTTTTGTGGTCCATTCTTTGTATCATTTTTCATAATTAGCACAAAAGCACCACAAGAGGGAGGAAGCACTTGAAATGTTCTTGAGCTTTGTAGCCGGAGGGAGTACTATACAATTTGCGTGTTGCTTGAGGAGAGAATCCGCTACATCTATAGCTTCTTGCGAATTTATAACCTCAAGCCACTCATTTAAGGGAAGACTGCTATTATCTGCAAAGCTCTATGAATTGGGCCCAGCAAAAGCCTATGAAAAGAAGAGTGTTAAGGCGTGTACAATGATGATATCTTAAGAGTGTTGAGGTAGAGGAGAGAGAAACCATTAAAAAAAGACTCATCTTCTCTTAGTTAAGAGATAGACTCTTAGCAATAGTATTTCTCACCACATATTTAGGTATATCTAGTTACTAGAGATAAGAGTAAGAGATAATCCACCGTACATCCAATTTTTATTTCCATTTCTATATTACATGACATGCTTAAGATAATACTATATTATCAATCACTTTACATGCCATTAGAAGACATCGGTATAACATTGACTCTAATAAAATTATTTGTGATTCCCTGAAAATCTGATCGAATGTTATATTTCCAACCTTATTGTTTGAATATTGTCTAGTTCAAAATGCCTGACTGAATGTTATATTTCCAACCTTAATGTTTGAATATTGTTTGATTCAAAATGCCACCCTAAAACATTATCCACATGCGAGTTTGGCATAATTATCTATTAGAAGGTCTAGGTTGCATGTAGGTCAACTAGTATTTACCGCAATTCAAAAATCCTTAAAAATTAGACATACACTAGGCTCGGCGCCCCTCAGCTGGCAGTAGGAGAAGGCGACTGTGTCTAGAGACTTAATGACTCATGAGGCCACCGAGTGGCGGTCGCTACTGAGGTCGAGGACTCCCAACGAGTCAGCAATGACGCGATGTACGTGGACGCCGGAGCCGAGGAAGAACGACGTGGCGACCGACTACTCGGGAACCGGGGTCCAGTGGAGGGAGGCGGGAATCCGGCGGTCAAGGAAGAGGGGAAGAAGGCGGCCAACAGGATCCAGCTATCGGAGGCAACTGTGAATTCTTTGCTGGATCGGGTGGCGGCTCACGAGAACCTACAGGAAGTGGCGGCAGTGGATGAGAAGGAGAAAACGAGATTAAAGAGGAGGAAGGAGAGGAGGGAGAAAAAAGAAGGGTACCAAAAAAAGAAAGGGGCGTGCTACGCGTCGGCCAGCGTATCTTTTTAAAAGATCCGCCGCCTTGCGAGCCGTCCGATCTTAGGTTCTCAGCATACGATACCTCTTTGCAACAAGAGTATTATTTCCAAAACAACAATGACTATTGCAACAAGAGCTTTGTTTCAGAAACACATCAGTGACTATTGCAACAAGAGCTTTGTTTCTGAAACAATGATGACGTTGCAAAGCATCTCTGCGCATGATCCATCTTTGCAACAAGAGCTTTGTTTCAGAAACACCTTTGACTATTGAACAATATCTTTGTTTCAGAAACATGCCACGCATGGCTGGCATAGATCCTAGCAGGGAGGGCTTCCCCGACGACGAGGAGAGGCCGTGCGCGGCGCGCCGCTGCAACGACGACCGAGCCACGCAGATCTCAGGGGTAGGAGAGATGTGAGCGGCGGGGCGGCGGCTGCCCGGCCGAAGGCAAGTGAGGCGGCGAAGAAAAATAGGAGGGATGGAAGTGGGGCGGCGAAGGCCTGCCTCGCCAGCGAACGACGGCTGCCGGAGCGGGACGGCGGCGAGCACGGGCGCGCGTATGACGCGGGCGGGCATCTCCCTTGCGGTGGTGATTCAGGATGAAAGGATTGAGGAAGATGAGGACAAGGTAGAAGACGGAGGCATGTTTGTTGCAAAAGACGTGGTGGTGGGCCGACTTGGAACACGTGGCGCTCAACCCAGGTGATGGACGTGCGTGTGATTATCCATCGGCTGATGAGAAGCGTTTTCCAAAAAGAAAGGGGCAAATAAGATGTGAAGCTGACAGGTGGGACCCTCATCCATCTGAGCAAGAGAAATAATGGTTCATACTAGTTTTCGCCACATCAGTGTCAAGGGTGGGGCCAACCTGCCGATAACGTTGTATTTGTGAGCTCATTGGGTCATCAGTGCAATCTGCTATTCATTAGGCACAAATATGATGGTTCAATATGAGTTGTTTGAATTGTGGTGTCAAACTTAGCCCCAACTATGATGGTTGTGACTAGAGGTGAACGTTTGATGTCTATGATTAAATGGCCGGTGTAATCCATCCGCGTTGAAGTCGCCTTTTAGTACCTTTTTAAGTTTTTTTTATAAAGGGTGGTTTTTATTAACTCAAAATGTAGCATCAAATGGATACAATCATGATGAGTAACATTCGGCCTCTGCATAGATAGGATACACACAACCCAAAATGAAAGATCAGACAAAAGGAAAATAAAATATAAAATGACTTAACGACACCAGAATAGTCAAATAGGACCGACACTATGCCTAATTCGAAGGAGGTGATGGACAATCCGCAAGTTACGCTGTCACCCATGTTGGGTAAAAACCTTCAAGGCCACTTACTCCAACTGCGTACACACCGCCCTAAACAGCTATTGGTACTCCGTACGGTGAAGCATAGACCACATACGAAGCGAGTGTGTACAGCGGAAAATGACCTGCAAAAGAGAAGAGTTTTGCTATTAAAAACCAAATCATTTTTACAAAGCTAAAGCGACCACAATAAGGCATATGCTCCCATCCTTGTTAGCGATCTAAACCTATTTGGAATACCGTCCAATGAATGACCAAAAATATTAGTAACACTTGTGGGCTGATTCAAGGTTGACACAACTTGGATGATAGTCCGTGTAGAGTGCGCAAACTTGCATTGGAAGAAGAGGTGTTTGATTGTCTCATCCCGAGAGCAGAAAATACACTCCTTACTTTTTTGCCAATTGCGCCGGGCGAGATTGTCTTTGGTAAGGACCACTCCTCTTGGTAGATACGACATAAAGATTTTTCACTCTTAGTGAAATCTTGGATCTCCATATTTTCTTGTTATTATATTTCAGTGTGTGAGCGCACGATACATCGAATCGTCAGATATAGTGAGATTCAACCGAAACACATCTCATCTTTTTGTCAGGTTAATGAAATACAATACGTTTTTTAAGTAGCAGAGATTCATGAAAGTAGATAAATCGAGAGTAGCCCTTTCGCTCCTTTCTCGTCGGAAGAAACAAAGAAACAAGCTCCGTAAGCCCCGTCCGGCGGAGAGGGAGAGGTAGAAGGTGAGAGCGGCCTCAATGTCACTCCCGTTCGACGCCGTCGCTCAGGCCGTCGGCGCGGCGACATGGCTGGTCGGCGTCGTGGCCGAGAGGCTCGTCGGCGACGGCGTCGGTGCGTGGGCCGCCCGCTACGGCCTTGAAGAGGAGGCCTCCCGCCTCAGGGCCGAGCTGCGGCACGCCAACCTCGTCCTCGGCGCGGCGCGGGCGGGCGGCAGGAAGATCGGGAACGAGCAGCTGGCGGAGCCGATTGCGGCCGTGCGGCGCCTGGCGCCTGCGGACGCGCGCAACCTCCTCGACGAGCTCGACTACCTGGAGATACACGACAAGGTACGCCGTGCGCTGCCTGCCGATGTGCTTCTGCGGCACTCGACATCTTGCTTCTCCTTAATCAATTTTAGAACGCCAGTGGGACTCGGGAGGGGAGGGTGCGGCGGACGGATTTCTTTGGATCTAGCGGTGGCGGTTCTGAGTTTTGCCCTTTTGTCCCCACCTCTGCCCGGACCCCCTGCCCGCTGCCGCCGCCGGCGACTCACCACCCGGTGACGCTCGCGCAGGACGAGCTTGGTGGAGCCTCGCGCCGCAGTGGTGGCGCCCGTTCAAGTACAGGCTGGTCCAGGCGCTCATAGACGAGCGGGACGACTCCATCTACGGCGCCGTCCTCGAGTGGGACCGCCAGGCCGCGCTCTCGGACTACATCCCGTTTTGGCCCACCCGCGCGCCCGCCGCCGTCGTGGCGCTGCACGGTACGCTGCTCAAGGCGCCCACATTCCACCGCGACGTCGTCGACGACCTCCGCTTCTTCCTGGCTGGACAGCCTCAAGGGCTCCGTCCACTTCACCAGCCGGCCGCTGGCGGCGCTGCGGGCGGCCGCGCGAAAGTTCAGCGTCGGCAACGTGTGCATGGGCGGGCACTCGCCGGACGCCGGGTTCGCGGTGCAGGTGGGCAAGGCGCTGGCCAAGGGCCCGGCGGGCTGTCGGAGTACAGCGTGAGCCTGGTGGACGGGTTCAACTTGCCGGTGATGGTGACGCCGCACGGGTTCGAGCAGGGCCAACAGTCCTTGACGCTGCACGGCCTTGGGCAGCGGCGCGGCGAGGTCCTTGACGCTGCTGGTGCCTTCCCGTCAAACACCCCGACCCACAGGATGGTGGGAGATGAGAAGACCGACGCGGAGCTTGGAAGAAAAAGCTGGCCGGGCCAGACTAAAGAAGAGCAATTTTTTATTTTTTTTTGAAATTCTGACTGATACGCATTAGTATACGGTATAAGGTTACCAGATAGGAGTTTTCTAATGTTCCTTGTTTCCTTGCTACTCCCTCCGTAAACTAATATAAGAGCGTTTAGATCACTACTAAACGCTCTTATATTAGTTTACAGAGGGAGTACTAAGTGTTCATGCAGTTGTGCATTGCATGAACTTGCTCAGGACAAGAGTTATACAACTTTTTTCATGGATACTACTAACTACTACGGCATATGCGCATGCTGGTGTAGTATATAATTAGGAGTACGGTCTACTTTCCTCACGCTGTACTTGTCCAAGATGAGAAATCCAACAGCCGTCAGTGAGCTGGCGGAGCTGGTCCTCCGTCCACTACCAGAATCGCCCCCTACGCCGAAGGCCAGACCCTGTCGGCGTAGGCCAGAATACCGTCGGCGTAGGGCTACGCCGACGGGGCCGTCGGCGTAGGCCCATCGGGATCGCGAACGTCGGCGTACCCGGGCATTTTCGTCGGCATAGGAAAACCGTCGGCGTAGGTCCCTATGCCGACATCCGGTCGTATGACCGTCGGCGTAGATGGGCCGTCGGCGTCCTTTTTCACGTGACGGCGGCTGACGGCGACGTCGGAGTTCGTCCACCAACCGGAAGCTGCCACGTGACAGGGGCTATGCCGACGGTGTAACCGTCGGCATAGGCGACGAGCTACGCCAACGGTTAACCGTCGGCATAGCCCTGCCACGTGGCAGCTCCTGGTGCATCTGAAGGCAGGGCTACGCCGACGGTTACACCGTCGGCATAGCCCTGCCACGTGGCAGCTCCTGGCGCACTTGAAGGCAGGGCTACGCCGACGGTTACACCGTCGGCATAGGTGCTGTTTTTTTAATATTTTTTAAATTTTTTCGAATTTTTTTTTCTATTTATTTTTTTCTTATTTTCAAATCTTTGAATTATTTGACAATTTAATCTGTAATCACCCCTGCTCACTGCTCTTGAATTATTTGACAATTTAATCTCTAATCACCCCTCATTCCAAATCGTCTAACTTCCCGACAGGTCACCCATCCTCTCACTGCTCCAACCCCAGCACGCTTAACTTTCGAGTTCTATCACCCTTAGTTTCCAAGTCTGCACTTGATGTTTTCTTGACAATAGTAAGCTGTCAATCCTATTAACCCTTAGGTCTTGATGTCACATGATTTAATTTTCTAAATTCCAAACAATTATTAAAATAAACAACAATAAATGATTAATAATAATATTGAATTTCAATTAAAATAAAATAAGTAATAATATTATTTTATTCATTTTTTGCCATTTATTCATTTAATATGGCATAATTAATATCTTTAAATCCGTAAATCGAAATTCAACAAATAATATATCCATTATTATCAGAAAAATATGAGGAATCCAAATATGACATCATCTATTTATTTTAAATAAAATTAATTTTTCATAACACTTTTTTTCGACATCTTATGCAAAAGTTATAGCCATTTTACTTTTTCATAACACTTTTTAAAACTTGTTTAAACTCCAGACTTTTGGTGCGTTCAACATGCACTATTCAAAGCCACATCATCAATTTTCAACCCTTTCCCACTTCATTCCCTATTTTTCATACATTTGTTGATTTTTTTTTGCTAAATGACCCCGAAATTGAAAAGCACTACAAATAAACTCTGAAAAGGTTGAAACTTGGCATGGTATCATCATTTCACCCACATAGCATGTGCTAAAAAGTTGAGAGGATTACGACAAAAGCTGGATGCACTTTGTGTACAAACTGGACAATCTCTTTCGAAGTATCAGGGTTTCGGACGAAAACTCATCTGTTACAAAGGCATTTCACTTTTTTAACTTATTTAAACTCCAGACTTTTTTTGCGACCAACATGCACTATTCAAAGCCACATCATCAATTTTCAACCCTTTCCCACTTCATTCCTTATTTTTCATGCATTTATTAATTATTTTGAGCTAAATGACCCCGAAATTGAAAAGCACTACAAATGAACTCTGAAAAGGTTGAAACTTGGCATGGTATCACCATTTCACCCACATAGCATGTGCTAAAAAGTTGAGAGGGTTACGACAAAAGCTGGATGCACTTTGTGTACAAACTGGACAATCTCTTTCGAAATATCAGGATTTTGGACGAAAACTCATCTGTTACAAAGGCATTTTATTTTTTTAAACTTATTTCAACTCCAGACTTTTTGTGTGTTCAACATGCACCATCTAACATGTGCCTACGAGCAGAAAAAATTAAATTAAAAACAATTTTTAAACTCAAGTTATCCACAATCTAGGGTTTGAAGGAAATTTGAACAAATTCAAATTTAAACCATTCAAATTTGAAAACTAATTGCGCAAACACAAACTAGACAAAATTTTGAATTTAATGCACAAAGAATCACTCAAAAACATGAAATATCCTAAAAGATATAAGCAATTCAAAACAGAAAACACAAAATTGCACCTATGCCGACGGTTACACCGTCGGCGTAGGTGAAATAAAAAAAATTGTGCCTACGCCGACGGTTACACCGTCGGCGTAGCCCGAAAGGTATGCCGACGGCATAACCGTCGGCGTAGTTACGCCCCCGGATCCGCACCTCCCTCGGATCGATGACGTGGCACCTGCCGCGGATCGATGACGCGCATCTGAAGCCCTGCCTTCAGATGCACCAGGAGCTGCCACGTGGCGGTTACACCGTCGGCATAGGTGCTGTTTTTTTTAATATTTTTTTATTTTTTCGAATTTTTTTGATTTTTTTATTTTTTTTCTGATTTTCAAATCTTTGAATCATTTGACAATTTAATCTCTAATCATCCCTCCTCACTGCGCTTGAATTATTTGACAATTTAATCTCTAATCACCCCTCATTCCAAATCGTCAAACTTCCCGGCAGGACACTCATCCTCTCACTGCTCCAACCCCAACACGCTTAACTTTCGAGTTCTATCACCATTAGTTTCCAAGTCTGCACTTGTTGTTTTCTTGACAATGGTAAGCTGTCAATCCTATTAACCCTTAGGTCTTGATGTCACATGATTTAATTTTTTAAATTCCAAACAATTATTAAAATAAACAACAATAAATGATTAATAATAATATTGAATTTCAATTAAAATAAAATAAGTAATAATATTATTTTATTTATTTATTGCCATTTATTCATTTAATATGGCATAATTAATATCTTTAAATCCGTAAATCGAAATTCGACAAATAATATATCCATTATTATCAGAAAGATATGAGGAATCCAAATATGACATCATTTATTTATTTTAAATAAAATTAATTTTTCATAACACTTTTTTTCGACATCTTATACAAAACTTATAGCCATTTTACTTTTTCATCACACTTTTTAAAACTTGTTTCAACTCCAGACTTTTTGTGCGTTCAACATGCACCATCCAAAGCCACATTATCAATCTTCAACCCTTTCCCACTTCATTCGCTATTTTTCATGCATTTATTAATTTTTTTGAGATAAATGACCCTGAAATTGAGAAGCACTACAAATAAACTCTAAAAAGGTTGAAACTTGGCATGGTATCATCATTTCACCCACATAGCATGTGCTAAAAAGTTGAGAGGGTTACGGTAAAAACTAGATGCACTTCGTCTACAAACCGGACAATCCCTTTCGGAGTATCAGGGCTTCGGACGAAAAATCATCTGTTACAAAGGTATTTCATTTTTTTAACTTATTTAAACTCCAGAATTTTGGTGCGTTCAACATGCACTATTCAAAGCCACATCATCAATTTTCAACCCTTTCCCACTTCATTCCCTATTTTTCATGCATTTATTAATTTTTTGAGCTAAATGACCCCGAAATTGTAAAGCACTACAAATGAGCTCTGAAAAGGTTGAAACTTGGCATGGTATCATCATTTCACCCACATAGCATGTGCTAAAAAGTTGAGAGGGTTACGACAAAAGCTGGATGCACTTTGTGTACAAACTGTACAATCTCTTTCGAAGTATCAGGGTTTCGGACGAAAACTCATCTGTTACAAAGGCATTTCATTTTTTTAAACTTATTTCAACTCCAGACTTTTTGTGTGTTCAACATGCACCATCTAACATGTGCCTATGAGAAGAAAAAATTAAATTTAAAACAATTTTTAAACTGAAGTTATTCACAATCTAGGGTTTGAAGGAAATTTGAACAAATTCAAATTTAAACCATTCAAATTTGAAAACTAACTGCGCAAACACAAACTAGACAAAATTTTGAATTTAATGCAAAAAGAATCACTCAAAAACATGAAATATTCTAAAAGATATAAGCAATTCAAAACAGAAAACACAAAATTGCACCTATGCCGACGGTTACACCGTCGGCGTAGGTGAAATAAAAAAAAAATATGTGCCTACGCCGACGGTTACACCGTCGGCGTAGCCCAAAAGGTATGCCGACGGCATAACCGTCGGCGAGTTACGCCCCCGGATCCGCACCTCCCTCGGATCGATGACTTGGCACCTGCCGCGGATCGATGACGTGGACCATCGAAGCTATGCCGACGGTGTCCGTCAGGGCCGTCGGCATATCTTTGACGGCGTCAAACGGGCGTTACTCATCGAGTGGCCGGGCCCGCTGATACGCCGACGGGGTGTCTACGCCGACGGCCACCGTAGGCATAGGTGAATCTACGCCGACGGCATTTGTACGCCGACGGTGGCCGTCGGCATAGGTTGATCTACGCCGACGGTTTTTAGTACGCCGACGGTGAGGCACTGGTGGTCGGCGTAGGGTGACGTATGCCGACGGGGGCCGTCGGCATAGTTTAGGCCGTCGGCAACGACCCTGATTCTGGTAGTGGTCTTCCCACGGCTGCTGCTACCTGACCTTGCCGCAGTGGCTTCCGACAGCCAGTTCTGTGCATTTAGGCCTGCTACGTGAATACGCGAGACCAGGAGGCAGGCTTCGGACTTGGATCAACCGTAGGTGTACTGAGCTTCGAATAGCACGGGTAATAAAAACATGAGCGGCAAGAATCCTGGGCGGGCCATGGCACAGTTTGGCCCTAAGGAAGCTCCGCCCCTGCTCACTAGCCGTGCCGGCTTGGTCACCATCGTCGCGGGGGCGAATAGCAGGTGTTCGATGAAATGTATGAGCCAAAAGCAAGTTTTACTCCGTTATATTTAGGGGACCGGCTTGGTCCGGTGAAAACTTAGTGGAGTAAAAATACTGCAGTGAGGGTTTAGTCCCAGATCCTCCTTTATTTTTAGGGGATCAGTTAGAGTTGCCCTAAGAAATAGAGTCGAGAGTTTATTTACAACAACAGTTCAACAGTGGAAGTAGCAATGTTGGAACTATATCCCTCTAATTGACCGAAATCATTAGGGATCTTACCAGATGATTGTGAAAATGAGTACTGCCTCCGTCCAGAAATAACTGTCGCTCAAACGGTGTAATAGTTGATGGTGATGGATTTCATATTTGAAAGAGGCTCACTTAAATTGCTGAGTACATACAGATAGTTTGGTTGTACCCTACATCCTAGTCTCAGTTACTTTTAATTTCATATTCTGTTAATTTGCTAATGCTACTGCAAAATGGTAGGAGGATATGTAGCTGTACACTAATGGTTTCAGTCTATATCTAACAGATCAAAGATAACGAGCACACCGCATGTTCATCGAAGACACAATCTTTTATTCGATTTTCCTATGGTTTTGCTAATCAGACGAGTAGATACATATCGTCCACGGTAAAAATCAATACAAAAGTTCCTGCTATGCATAAAGAGGATGGTCCTTCGACAAATAAAAGAAAAGTTGAGCATCATGATATCATGACTGGAATGAAAAGAATGAAGCTGGCTGATCCAGAAAACCAAGTGACTCCAGAGAGGAAGAATCAAGGGGACACAATTCCAGATGAAACACTAGAGAGGAAACTCAGCAAAGATGACATATCACGGCGAATAGCAAATATTGTGGTCCAGCTACATGACATCTGTGAGGATGTTCGTAAGGCTCTCAAGCAAGAGAAACTTGACGAAATTTCCCGAGTGTCTCAAAACAAAAGTTCAGACTTGTGTGAAGAAGGGGCCTGCTTTGTTGAAACTAAAGTATTTGCAAGGGAACACGAGAAGAACCAGATACAAAAATGTATCACTGATAGCGCAGCAAGTAAAGAAAAGCTTTTGGTTCTTCCTATTATTGGTACTGGAGGTGTTGGAAAGACGACACTTGCTCGAACAGTGTATAATGACCCAGATGTTGAAGCTAACTTTGGTATCAGGATATGGATTTATGTATCTGTTAACTTCGATGAAGTCAAGCTCACATAAGAGATTCTGGACTGCATTTCAGATGGCAGGCATAAAAATTCAGCTAAGAATTTCAGTACACTCCAAGATGGTATCAAGAAATGTTTGACAAAAAGATTCCTACTTGTTCTGGATGATATGTGGGAAGATGACGAGAGACGCTGGAACAAGCTATTGGCTCCACTAAGATGTACCGAAATAACTGGTAATGTGGTTTTGGTGACAACTCGAGAACTGTCAGTTGCCAAAATGACAAGCACAGAGCAGTATATTAAGTTGGGTGGTTTAAAAGAAGATGTGTTTTGGCTATTCTTCAAAAGATGCATATTTGGTGATGAACACTATCAAGGCCTTAAAAAGCTTCAGAAAATTGGAAAGGAGATAGTCACTAGGTTAAGCGGAAACCCATTGGCAGCAAAAAGTGTTGGCACACTGTTGAAAAGAAGGCTTGAAGAGAACTACTGGCAGAGAATTTCAGATGGCGATGAATGGAAACTACAAGGAGACAATGATGGCATCTTGCCAGCACTCATGCTAAGTTATAATCACCTTCCCTACCACCTCCAGAGATTGTTCTCTCACTGTGCTGTATTTCCAAAGGGCTACAAGTTTCACAAGGAACAATTGGTACGTATTTGGATTGCTCTTGGCTTTGTGGTGGATGAAAGAAAGAGATTAGAAGATACTGGAAGTGACCTGTGTTTTGAATTTCGGCCGTAAAAATCAGATTTCGGCCGAATTTCGGCCATCTCGGCCTGGGGCGAAATCTATCTTTCGGCAAAATTGGTCAAATTGGTCAAAATTTGGTCAAATTTTAGTTAAAATTCAGTCAAAATTTGATCAAATTTCAGCCGAAATTTTTAAAAATGGCCGAAATTCGGCCATCTCGGCCTGGGGCGAGAAAAATTGCAAACCGAAAATCAAAACGCTGGAAGTGACTATTTTGATGACTTGGTAGACAGGAGCTTTTTCGAAAAAATGGAGGAACCAGAGGAATACTATCTCATGCATGATTTAATTCATCATGTAGCACAGAGTGTCACAGTAGATGACTATCTCACCATGGAGGGCTCAAATCCGCTGACAGTCTCCCCATCTGTTAGTCATGTCAGCATCTGGACCGAGTCAGCATACAAGACGCAACAAAACGGTGACATGGAACGTAACGAAACCTTTGAGAAAGGGTTAACTGCCATTCAAAAATATGATATCTTAAGAAGCTTGGACAGTGTAATGCTAGTTGGTCCATATGATGAGAATGTTTCTGCAATTTTTAAGCAGATTCTCAGGCAACTACAGTATGTTCGAGTGCTTCAGGTATCAGCAACACTCTCTGGTGCTGACATTTGGCAACCCAGTATTTCAAAGCTCATCCATCTTCGCTAAATAGAGCTGTGGTTCACAAGCGACACTCCCAAACCATTGTCTGAGGCTCTGTGTGGACTTTACCAGCTGCAGGTACTCGACGTAAGTCATTGGAGTGGTCTAGATGGTTTGCCAAGACGCATGAGTAATCTTGTAAATCTGCGATACCTTCTTGTTCCGGAGTTGTCGGTGCCATTGCACTTGCACTCAAAGATAGCAAGAGTTGGTGAACTGAAGTTTCTGCAAGAACTGAAAGAATACCGTGTCCAAATAGAGAGTGGATTTGAGATTTCACAGCTGGAGAACCTGAATGACATCAGAGGATCACTTAGAATCTTCAATCTTGAAAAGGTCATAGAAAAGGACGAGGCTTGCCGTGCAAGGATTAAAGATAAAAAGCATCTGAGGACTCTCTGGCTTTCATGGGAAATAACAAGCGCTGATCCTTCGTTTTCGAAGGAAGTACTGGAGAGTCTTGAACCACATGACCGTCTTGAGCATCTTCATATCATAAATTACATAGATGCCACTCCATCCTGGTTGGGTCAGAGTTTCTCCCTCAACAGTTTAGAAAGTCTATATCTTCAGGATTGTACCGGAATGGAGATCCTACCACCCTTTCGATGAATTGCCATTTTTGGAGAAGCTATCCTTGGTTGGCATGTCTTCACTGAAGGAGGTCAATTTTGGAACTGCAGGCAGAAGTACTCAATCCTCTCAGGGTCTCATGACAGATTTGGATGACTCTTCCCTTGTTGAACTCGAACTGTCCAAGTGTTCATCCTTAACATTGGTGAGGCTTCTTTCCTGCATGGCATTGACAAAGTTGAGCATCGTAGACTGTGTGCTGCTACCTTCTTTCGATGGCTTGCAGTCCCTTGACCAACTGAAGTACTGTGACATCAAAGAATGCCCTTGTTTATCATCTGCTCAAAGTTTGGAAAATCAGTTCCAGGGAATAATCAACATCTAAGGTCTCTTATATCTGATGTATCTTGGAGGTGAGCACTTGACAAACTGTAAGTATTAGTTTCCTGCAAACTATGTACCTCTCCCGGCACAAGAAACCCAACATGTTGCAAATCCATGTAACTCTTTCTTTAGCCTTTCTCTGCTTAATTTATCTGTCCAGTTTAGTTGTTTCAACCACACATGGTGCTTATCAGCGATGAGGGATTTTATATCCTCCAATTGTGTGTCTGTATTAAATACATGTATCTGTGGACAAGCTCTGCCAGTAACCGGACAGGAACGTTTGGTTCCTGGGTACATATGTACCCTATATGGAAAAAAAATTTAGCAATTCAACAAAAAGTCAAAAAAATCTGAAAATATTTTTGAAAAAAACTTGACCTTCCATTGTACTAGTGAGAAAAGTTCCAAAAAAAGAAAATTCCTCTTTGACTTCTTTTCAAAAAAGACAAATTTTCAGTCAAAATAGCGTGAATAGTGACCTATAATAGCAAATAAATTTTGTCTTTTTCGCTGTGAAGTCAACGTTGTTTTTTTTTGTGGAAATTTATATACTAGTGCGCAAGTAAGTCAAGTTTATTCTAAAAATAGTTTCATAACTATTTTGACTTTTTGTTTAATTATTAAAAAAAAATCCCATATAGGGTACATATGTACCCAGGAACCATTGGGTATTTCCCGCCAGTAACCGCTATACTTTCCCTGCAGGAATCATCCACTTCAAGGACCAACATCTTCTCCAAGCGGCATCGACCCTGAGCCTGTTTGGTTGGTGGCTAACATTGTCATAGGATGCCACACTATTTTGGTTGGTGGCGATTTAGTTGCTTTTGCGGCTTTCTTTTTTTTTTTAGAAAAGGAGGATGACCCCCGGTGCATGCAGCCATTTTATTAATTATTCACGAAGACCTTACAAAGCAGTATATCAATATGTCTGAATCCGCCATCTTGGCAACATCTGTCGCTACTCCTATCCACTTGATGAAGGGGTGCAGAAATACTGAGCCAAATACCCAGATCTCTCACCTAAGCCTAACATCTAAAACCGGAGGCCCCAGCCCAGCCACATACCGGGTCTGGGTCACCGACCGGTCCAACACACCCTCATGGGTCGTCGCCGCCGTCTTCCACCGATCCATCTTCAGAGCAGGTACTGATGCATCGACCTTGCCAGGCCTGCCATCGACGCCGCCACGGCGCCAAACAGCCCCACCGCCCTGCGCTCGTCCATCCAGCCACATCCGTCGTCGAGATCCAGCTGCACCATGCCGCAAATACTTGTCGTCATCGACGCAGTAGAAACAACGTCGCTCCTCCTGCCAACCACCACACCGTCGCCACTGCTGGAGCTACGCAGAGCCCACCACCCATAGCATCTCTCCCCCGAACACCTGAGCCTCCCAAGACGGCGCCTCCATGGAGGTTACGACGCGCAGGACGCCGCCGCCGCCCAATCCAGACTGAATTTTGGACTTTCGTCCGGGAGGGGTTCGGAGGTGGATAGGAGGGACCTCAGCTTCACCTCCAGGGAGGGTAACGGCGTCGAGGGACGCCGCCGATGCGGGGCCGGACCAGCCGACCAAAGTTTCTCCCTGTCTAGTTCGTCTACGTTTGTGTGTCTTCAGGTTGGATCCTTTCGATCTACCCTACTCTTCAACGGCGGCGGTTGCTGTTCTGATTGGACCATTGTAATATGGGGCCTTAGCACGATGACTTCGGCTTGGTTCAGTTTTGCCCGGCAACAACAAGTTTAGCCCGGCTCCGGCGAGGGAGGGGTGCTGACGACGGCGCGTCTTCGGCTCGCTTCAGTGCTTTTAGTCGTCGCTTGGTGGTCTACGGATTTAGTTGTAATTTTTATTATTTCTGGTGCTCGTTGTACTGCCATGATTGAAGATGAATAGTTCGGAAGTTTTCTCACAAAAAAAAAAGAGAAGAGAAAAAGCATGGATAAGTGTGTGTCAGAAAATAGAAACTAGAGGATGCCCTGCGCGTTGTGGCGGGAAATTCTGCAAAGATTTAGAGAGAGATAAAAAATAAAATCAGTAATGTGTGATATTTATTAGATTGACAACGCAGAATATTTAACATTGATCCATCTTCTCAATTCCAACCTCACCAAACTACTGAAATTGCAGCGGACAACTATAGCTCATTCAGAGGATTTGAAGAATATCCTGTTGTGACTTACAATGAGGAGGGTAGTGGAACAATGCGTACCAATGACTTACAATAAGAGAAATAATGAAACCCATTTGCTTTGCATGGCGGTGATAGTAAGATCCTACAATCAGAAATTTGAGAAATAAACACATGTTAGTGCTGAAAATGTGGCTTTCTTCTTAGTAGACATGACGATGAGGCTCAACTAATATAATAGGCCTCTCACACCTAGATCGAGTTGCTGAATTGCAGGCAAAGGGAATTAAGTGTTTTAATATGGAATGTGGGTAAGAAAAAAAAACAAATTTAGTGTGGTTGCAGGAATTTTCTTCCCTACAATTTCTCCAACCTTTTACCTATGCATGAGATTGTGTTGGTTCACCGGGAAGCACCCTGTAATTTAAAAAGATTTGTCCATGCGTTAATGTCAGTAGTATTAATCATGAGTAGATATAGCATTTAGGCCCAAACCACATTGTAAGTATGATAAGTTGATAACAAAGAAGAAAAATAAGCACAGATTGTAGGAAGACAAACAAAAACTATTCAAAGATGTAAAAAATATTTCGCATTACAATCATATGTAATTCGAAATGATTTGGGGAAAACCTGGGGATGGGATTCACGGAGGAGATAAAAGACATGAACTCTGATTCATGGGCGTGGTGATCCTCTACAGGAGGTGGACGACGATGTCGTGGCCGGTCTTGAGAAGTCCATACTCCATAGGAAAGGGCAAGGACGTGGAGGATTTGGGATCAGAGGTCGAGGGAGCGGCTTGGTGCACTCGTGCTCGATGCCACCCACCCACCCTTAGCCCTGGACGAAATCAAGTCAAAACATGGAAAGGAGTAAAGGAGGAGATAGAAGAAATCAAGTGGAGGCACACCAAAAGAAACAGAGTAAAAGGCGGTGTTCCATGCGACTGCGCCCTCTCGCATGAGCGGTCGTATGGCATGGAAACCGATGCTTCTCGTCCACCTGAACAAAATTTATAAAAGGGGTCGAGGACGAATTGTTAAGAGAACAACCGTGAGAGGAGCCGCAGAACAGAGCCATCTTCATCCCATCTTCATCAACCCTAGCCGCCGCCATTTCCCATCTCCATAGCCACCATATCCATCTCCATCATAGTTCTTCCTCCTCTAGTAATACTTGTAATCGTGTATCACACACGGCATCCATTGTAAGACATATTATCAATCAATCTCCCTTCATGATGTGTTCTATGATGTCTTCTTCGTGTGATCTGATCTCTACGTATGAGTAGTTCGGTAAGGTATGAGTTGAGGCAAGAGCCTTGCAACCCGATGTATTTGTTGGATGGATCAATGGAAGTGCTTTGAATTAATATCCCGTATGTGTGAAATAAAATTGTTTCGTAGTTGTCTTTTGTCTCGTTCGCGTTCTTCATCCCTGCAGGTACCCAGTATCATGGTGAGCGAGCCATGGAGAGGCTAAGGGCAGGGAGACCGTGAAGTGTTATTCTAAACACCAGTGACAGAAATGTTTAGTACGGTAATACAAATCCTATCTCTAGGGATTTAAGAGGTGTAATCATTAAACGCCCACTGCTTTTGTCTGATTATTGCAATCTTAATTATCAAGGCAACCCCATGAGACGGATAGGGCCTTTGGTTGGACAACTGACTCTGATGCAGGATGCGTGCCGGTCATAATGTGGACACATCCCCACTCCAGTCCGTAACAAGCACATCTCGATGGGTGACTTCTAGCGCACAAATTAAGATCATATCTGATCCCAACACAAATATATGGTTGTAAGCATTAAGACCGCATACCCATGCCTATTTTTATTATAAGTGTTCTCCTTCAGTTGTTTGATTTTGATCTGGTCAAAAGCTGAAATTCTTTCTTTAACAAAAGCTTGTCTGAGACCCTAGCTTAAAGGGCAGCATCCTCCCGTGGGTTCGATAAGGGTCACCTCTGGGGAAAAAGGCAAGAATCATTCCTGCTACATTTCCAGAAAATTGTCAAAATAGAAGGAACAATAAGGTGGTCAACATAACTTGCTTATGTTATCCCTACAGATGGCTTTTGCGGCATCCAATCAAATGATCCTTCCCTCTTCCTACCTATATGTGTTACATATTTGACCCATTTTCGTTTCGTAAAATGATTTACCAAATTTAACTTTCATGTTTCATGCCTTCATATATGATATGGAAACTCAAACCATTCTATTAAAAAAATGAACGGTCCATGATCTAGTTATATCTGTATCTCAGATGCAGTAGAAACGTGGTGTTGATTGGAAACAAGGCATTAGAATTTGTATGATATGTAAACAAGGCATTAGAATTTGTATTGTACGTACTCAAATCTGTGTTGAGTGGAAATATAAACCATGCACCCTGAAGGGTAGATACACCCCGACTCATTCCCACCTAAGGTTTATAATAAGATTGACTGGTGCCTTCATTTGTTCCAACAAATCTCTTCTGCGGCACATCCGATAAGGAACAACGACACATCTAGCGTCCCACCTCAGCATGTACTCCCTCTGTTTCATTATACATGGGATCCTCTGTCCATCCGCCGACTCAAACCTGCGTGCCCAATCATGTCACATGTGGGCCTTTGAGCACTAGATTATAGTGAAGTGTCATCACACAAATGGACAATGGTGCATCATGTAAAAATTCATTAATAGGAAAGCACCCATTTAGTTATGCATTGATTCTACTGCCCTGGAGTGGCACGGAGGTATGTGTTCTACAATTATACTTAATCCGGAAGTGGTGCGGAGAAGAAGGAAGGAAGCCACAACCTATTATATGGATGTTTTTGGGAATTGTTCATTGTTGTTGTATACCGAAACAGAGGGAGTATAAAATATGAAACATGTGGTAAGAACCTTTTTTAGATGGAAGGCTATATAGCCCAGTTTTACATTAATAAAGCAACCAACCAACCAACAGAAAGTTCTAAATACTCCACACAGGCACTCAATGGGATCCGAGTTTAAGTTATAGAGATCGAAAACAAACAATCCCCAAACACACGTACACAAAAGAGCATGACCACCATGCTACAATTGGCTATGAAATGAGGTTTCCATTTGATGCCCTAATTCAGGCATAAAGTCTCCGATTGTTGTTTGTCCCTGGTACGCATCAATGGATCCAACAATGCATGAAAACAAGCATCTCTACTCCTAATGTCTCACTTGGTAGGATAGCCTCCACGGGTTTTTTTCGTCCCCCACTTTCGTTTGGTTTTTTTCGTCTGGTTTTTTTTTCGTCTCACCTCTCATTGGTTTTTATCTCTTTATTTACAAAAATCTGGGAGTCCGTACATAGTTCGTTCGCTCGACCCTCTCGCACGACTTCTCGCTCACACCGATTTCCTTCCGACTTTCCAAAAAAAGTACGTCAAGCATCAGCCCCACCGATTTGTATCCAAAGAAAGCACACCTTCCGGATCTGGTTTTTATTACCGATTTTTCTTGCCATACGATATGAGGCCAGATCCCACCTAATCAATATCTTCCTACCAAAATTTCTTGCGCCCATACGCTGAATCCAGAAATCCCGGATCCCACTGATTTTTATCGATCTGATTCTGAACCCCACCTCTCTCTTGCGGCGGAGAGGCGCCATACTGACGCAGGTGATGGCGAGCTTCGCAGGTCAGGGCCTCCTCTCCTCCCTCCCATGGCAGCCATCCCTCCCCCTCTCTGTCCGCGAGTGACTCGCCCCTCTCTATCTGCGAGCGACTGCGGCGGTGGCGGCGGGCTATGCGAGTGGTAAGGGAGAGAGGCCTCCCCAACGGCATCGGGATGGCGTAATTGGCGTGATCGCACCTCCGCACTGCCGACGGCACTGCTTCTCTACTGGAGGGGCCCACCGCCTCCACCTTCGTCAGCTCCGTCGAGAGCCTGGACAACCAGAACCTATTGCCTACCGGGAGGAGCAGGCACGCATCACATTTTGCTGGACCTTTTGCTTGTGGTGTGCCTTCCGCCTGCCATAGTATGTCTCCTGCTCGAGGTTTCATTATCCTGTTCATGTTAGATGAGTTCTTGGAGCTTGCAGGCTCAGCCGAGCAAGTTCTGCTTGCCCACCTATTTCACTTCCGAGTGGTTCATCCGGGTCATCACAGGCAACCTCCCGTTCACGCTCCTTCCTAGTCTGTTTCACACCCATAGAAAAGCAAGTCCTCGCTAATTTCAACATTTTTTTTGACAACTCTAATAATGTTTTGCATTGCCTTAGGGACCAACAATTTGAACATCACGTGCAGTAACAAAGGTATCATTTTCCATGATGTGTTTTCTACTCCACATTTTATTAGTTGTATGAAATGCTTTTGCAATGATATTAGAATGGTGGCTTTTCCAAATACAATCATGCATGTTGTTCTTCCTACAGAAAATGCAAGGATTTCTGTCACTTTCATCAATGCCCATGAGGAAGAAGTGCTCAACTGTACCTAATCAAATATATCTCCTGAATACGAAGATATGAGAAAAAAATATTCACTGATCCATGACTTCCGATGTAAATTTCCATGACTTAGAATCATATATATTGCGAATTGACTATATTAATTGTTTCTCTCAGATGATTCATTTTCTGCACTACTAGATGTGTGTATTATCTATGTATTAGTTTTCAAGTGGATCTCCCATCCTCTGTTAGTGCCACTTGCTGGACAACACAATATTTTGTCACTTTATTTTCTTCTGACTTGCTTAGATGTTACAACAATACATTATAGACCTATCATCAAACTCGCTAATAATAGAGGTGTGAGCTGTGGTTATGAAAGAGGAAGGAATCGAGAGGAAGACATGCTTTAATATATGTAACACATTTAATTTCAAGCCATATATGAACTGGTTCAAGGCATGATTTATTGTCATTTAGTATGAACTGATTGAGTATACATGCATGAGTACAATAGATAATGGCACTGCATGAACATTGGGATGACCATCAACGATTTCAAGAGCTTGTCACGGAATATTGAATGTGTGTAGCCCCCCATTTTTCTATGTAGTTATAGTGTTTATCTATCAAAGGGTAACCATCACATGTGTAGTTATTTTGGTCCAAGTATTGACAAAGTATGATGCTTTTCCTTTTGAACAGGCTAAAATCTGCCCTGTGGCAAATGATGTGCATTATGCATCCGAGAAGAAATCATTAGTCTTTAGTGAGTTGATTGTGCCCATGAGAGGTTGTCCTGACATTAGACTTGGTGTAACATGCCGCATGTCACCAGGATATCTATTATGCTACTATCTTCGTACATGTAATAGTGGTAGTTGTTTCTTGAATGGTCGGGGGGGGGGGGGGGGGGGGAGCTTCCCCACCTATTACCACTCAAACAAGGTTTAGAGAGATTACAATAGAGCCTCATAGTGGAAATTGTCATACAAAAATATTGCTTCCTTTAGAAGAAAATAATGTGGCTGATTTAATTCCTATTTTTTTACTCTAAATGCATTCCTTGATGCATGCATATAAGTATGCATTTTCCAGGTTTTGAAAAGAAGATTTATATTCTCATATGAGCAATGAACGGTGGTGGTGTCAATGCAGACTTGTTGGGTGTGGAGGAAGGTCTAGCCGGATTTGAGCCTCCACCTCCTATGCTGAAGGAAGGACTTGGAAGTGTCACTAACAAACTAGATGTTATAAATGAAGGGGCTCAGGTATTGCAATAAAAAAGAAATGACACATATTTCTCTAGGAAGCCATCTCAGCAAGACAAAATAGTATATCCTTATATTTTTAGATTACTCTTATTTGCTTATGCATGTCCTTCTACGGATCAGTTATGAATGTTTGACTTCCGGAAGTTCCCGGCTGCACATCCCCAACCTCAACTTAAGTGTCACCATCGAGGATGTCTAGGTGCTTGTTGTTCTTCAGTTACTGTTGCTCTTCTGATTCATGTCTTAGATATTCTTAGGAGAGAAATTGTATGGAGTTTAATGATCATTCATTTCAACAAATATACTTGATATTTCCTTGTAAAAGGTTGCCTTCCAAATTTATGATGATTTGAAGTTTCGTTCAACATTATTTTGTTTACAATATGAATCTGAAGCTAACTATACGTTCCTTAAAATGCCGCCAGTTAAGTCTCTACCTAATAATAAAGCACGGATAACTTCTTGTCGTACGTCGTCGGTGTTTTTGCAGAAAACCCCCTGTAGTTTATAGAAATTAACCCGCAGTCCACAGTAGCCTGACCGTAAGTGAAAAAAAAATGTTTCATATACGCAGCCCTGCTCGCCTGTCGTTGAAATTTCTTCCCCGCACGAGAACGAGGGTTCCATCCGCCGCCACACCCCCATCCCTCCGATCCGCGCAGCCCGTCCTCACTCCGCGGTCGCCGAATCCGGACGAAATCGGCATGATTCGCCGCATCTCGCGCGATGCCCAGCCGATGTGCTCCATCTGTCGCTGGTGGCGAGCATCCCCCCGGCCGCATCACCTTGCCGAACATGGTGGGGGGCAACATGGACGAGCTGATCGTCGGCCATGGGGGGAGCACGGACGAGCTACTCATCGGCGCACATCCCGTGCACCCAGCCGACGACGGCCGCCCAACCCCTTCGACGGTGCGCGCCTCCTGCTCGCCGTCCCCTTGGATCCCCCAACCCCCTCATTATATTCCTATTTCTCCATCTCCTTTCTCCACCGGCTATCAGAGAGTAGAGATCACATCATGGATTTGTTTTTCGTCACAGATGTGCTCCCGTCGCTATTGGCTGTCGAATTTGCGATGCAATTCGTCCCTATGTGGGCACAATCAGCAGAACAGACCAGCTACCAGGATTTGTCCATTGATCTCTTGGATTGATTCAAACCTGAAAGCAACAAGGTAACAATGTCAGTTTGCTTTTATGTTGCTTTTCTAATTTCTACATATTCCTTTCTTACAGATTCTGCCTTCAAGGAAATCTAATTATCTAGGTAGTATGGAAAAGCAGGCAAATTATATAACTATTTGGGTATACTCATGCTCTGCTATGTCAGATTGAGGAGAAAGAATTATTTTGTTCACCCATCCTATTTTTTCCCAGGTAATGACTCATGCTCTGCTATGTCAGATTGAGTGACTCCTGCATATGATGACTGAAGAATTTTTCATCAATTTTCCAACCTGAATTAGCTACAGAATTTGGGAAAAGAGGAGTCCAGGCTCTGATGAACACATCGTCTTTCCCAGGTAACTAATAGTCCTGTTGCCCAACGTCTCCGTCGACAGTTGTGATCAGTGAGGAGGACTACTTCCTATGGCAAGCCCGTGTTGACCTCGACGAGGGAATTTGGGAAAAGAGGAGTCACTCGGGTGCGAGGCTGCGGGTCTATGTAGATATGGCGCTGCTCCTGCAAATTTGAAGAAGGCGCCGAGACGTCATCTACATCCGCAGGTCTTGCTCCCCAAAATCCACCCCTTCTCTTCTTTGGTCCAATCTGGGCTGTTAATTCCGTCAAGAGGTGTGAGTCATCGTTTTACTGGATGCTCTCTCGATCGTTTTTTCCTATGGATTTTGTGGGTAGCAAAATGTTCTCTCGGTATGGATTTGAAAAAGGACCA
This sequence comes from Elymus sibiricus, assembly GCA_039707655.1. Lineage (NCBI taxonomy): Eukaryota > Viridiplantae > Streptophyta > Magnoliopsida > Poales > Poaceae > Elymus > Elymus sibiricus. The sequence goes on along the minus strand of CM077676.1, from coordinate 474,777,054 downwards.
ACTCTTATGAAATACTTCTTAGAGAGGACGTGCGATTTTGATAGCATTTTCTATGAATTTTGGGAAAATTGATGTTATATAGCATGCTTCATTAATTTGTTTAGCTCAAGCTAGCTCCCTTGGTGATTCTTTTCAATGGAAGACTTGCTCTCCAGTATGTGGTTTGGTATTTCTTGACTGCAAGTATTTAGCACCTACAACTGAACTAAAGATCAGCAAGTATTTAAGCAACACATATGTTTGGTACGCATGTGTTATAACCAGATCAGCAAAGTTTCTGCACATCATGATTAAGGGGTGAAGAAATCATGTTTGCCAATGGCCATCGATTAAACCGCAGTATTTTCCATTGAAATAATATTTGATCTGTGTGTGTATCCTGGCCACTTGATTATTGAGTATTGCCGTTTGTCTTCCCATTTGATTTCTCATATGAAGCTACTAATTCTGACAATTCCTTTTATTTTACAACGCTATTGCTTATGTTTTCCTATGGAAAATAAACTAGAGTGAATTAACGATTTGTGTTTCTTTAAATGTTGTCGGTCGGGTGTCCTCTACTACTGAAGTTTTACCACCATCGGGTGGTGCTTGAGAGCAGAGACGGCATACTTTCATCAGCAGCGGCCAAATCCCCAGCGCCGCCGGTGCTGTACACCCCTGTACCCCTCGACATCCAGTGCTTCGCATCTGCCCAACATGAACACCTCCTCAATAGGTACATCTCTGAATTTTGCCCTTGCTAGAGAAAGTCGAGCAATGTTTTGCTGTAGCTATAATTTGAGTTTAGAAGATATACTCCTCTCTTTTTGACGTCAATTTTTTCAGTTTATTTTGCTCCAGGATGGTGTCCTTTATGTGCATGAACTAATGGGTGTGTTCACAACGTAGAGCAGCTTCTCCGTCCAGTCTCATGTCTTTCTCTTCAGCAGGGATCAGTGAGTACTACCGAGCAAAAATGTCCTTCTCTTCGTCATATTTCTTCCTTTTCCTTACTACTTTTGTGGCTCCAAATCTCATGATGGCTCTATGTCTGTTCTTTTTGTTGACATGGATTTTACCCTGAAAATTTCCTTCTGATCTACAATGTTCTTTTATCTAAATTTGTCTGTATATTGTGAATGAGTAGACAGACACTGGTGCAGAAGCCCAATTGGATGAAAATACGGACTACAGAGAGGTGTAATTATTAATTAATTTCTTGCTTTAAAAGATATGCAACTAGCAGAGTTTCTTATTTTCATCAATTGGATTATGACCGAAGTGAAGAACTTATGTGGACAGTCTGGCAGATTTCAGTGGCAAGATTTTTGTACAATTACAGTGGCAGATTTCAGAAATTTGTAGAGCACATGATTGACAAGAACAAGATATTCTGTCAAGGTGTGTACTTTTTACCCATTGCACTAATCTTTTGCTTTGAGCGATTGGCTAAAAGAAGGTACTTCCTTTGGAATAATCTTTCGTGCACTCACAAGTATAATCTCTCCATTTCCTTATTTTTTGTTCTTCCGTCAGTAGTATTTCTTTTAGCTACTATTTGCCCTTGGATAAATCACTCATGCTATTTTAATGAGGTTCATTCTAGCCGTTTGCTCACGAGAACAGAAACATTTTATCTGTTGGCTAAATGAAAGTACATTCTTTAAATTTGCAACTTTTTCCTGCACCCGCAAGTATAATCTCTCCATTTCCTGGATTTTTGATTCTTCCGTTAGTGGTATTTCTTTTAGCTACTTTCTGCCATAGCATAAATCGCTCATGCTATTTTAGTAAGATCCACTCCTGCTCTATGCTCACTAGAACGGAAAAAAATATATTATCTGCTTATCTTAGCGTCGCATTTCGCTCACAGTATTCATGGTCACAGATAAAACAGTAATAAACCGCCCTTCTCTGTCAAACTTACGGAGTACAAAGTTTTCATGCCTGATCAGCAAAAGATTTGCGCTTCTTTGGCACATATATATCACAGTACAGTATATGATTTTCACAGTTCTTAATTTAAATCTTTCCTTTTCTGGCACAGCCATGGATATCAACAATCAGTCAAGCAAAGAAATATTCATGGGAGATATACAAGGATCCACAAGAATGTGCACCGTATGGCACTACCCTTTTGTCATCGAGCCACTATCACATTTTGGTCAGCAATCAGTTCAAGCAATTCTCAGCGCCATTAGTCAGAAGCTGGAATTTACATCTGAATGAACAATACATCAAGTAACGGAAGAAAGAGTGGTCATCTCTTTTTCTTGGTACCAAGATGCCATACAAGCATTCAGACTTCGGAATCGCACAAGCAGTTTGTATATAAATGGTGTGCCATATCGTTTTAACATGGACACTTCAAAAAAATATCTGCCAAGAGTGGTCGCTGATCACTATGATTATAGTAGCCCTAAAGAGTTTGCCTCTGCGTTTGCGTTCACATGTAGTTGAAGTTTTAGCCTTTTAGAAGTATATGGTGTTGCTTAAACTATGTTTCTTTTGGCGACAACATATGAAATGGAGAAAGTTTTGTTGTTATGGAAAAGTTGTCAATAGTAACTGATATCTGAATTTTGTTTGATGTAGCTAATTGTGCATCACTAGGCTATCAAGCACTAGGATAAAACTGAACCAGTGGAAAGTCTTAGCTAAAAATTCTTAATTACTAGCTCATTAGAAGTTTCTCATTAGCAAAAAATTAAGTCTTTGTATTCAAAGAGCTATCCAGAGTCACACGCACATGTTTACATTTAGACAAACGACGTACCTATAGCCATCCACAGAGCAACGCAGACATGTAACGAAAAAGCAGCAAAGCTACATCAAGCATGACCAACAAAAACTAAATCGCCAATTACAAATAGCTGAAAAGGGTTTATTGCTATCTATAGATAATCCACATCGATGTAATGAAAGTCCATCATGTACTACCTAAATAAGTTCTAACAGTTTTATTATGCTTTTTTCATTCATCTCATGCCCAAGAATTCCACAATCCGAACAATAATGCATCAAGCTATAACTTAGTTAGCCACGGGTTGTGCCTCCACACAGCAGGTGAGGTAAAAGTTAACTTTTTTTTCTATGAGTATATCTTTTTTTTCCTGTGTTACACAATTTGTAAGATGATGCATATTGATGATAGTTGCCACCAGTGTTCAAGTTAGATCTAACACAATCTGTAATGTTCCATTATTGCGATTTGAAGACTCCATCATGGGTGTTGTATATTAAAAATATGAGTGCAGAGGAAACTTACTCTGTGCTGTTGCCTTATTCTTTTATAGCCGTGTCTGATCTCATCTTGATGAGCCGTGGTCGCGGCGATATCTCTCTCTCCAACGCTTGACGAAGATTCGTTTTACGCCGAGTAGCTTTATTTAAGTCATGGTTAGTCTATACAATAGCATTCAATCATGTAAAATTCTGGGAATTTGGTTTAACAGCTCTGCTTACCACCTGAATTGTTTGATCTGATAAAATCATGCGTACACCACAAGTTAGTTGTTTTGCATATTGAGATCTGTTTCAGGACAAGTGGTTCTAGCTTTATTGCCAGGAACAATTAAACTTAGTGCCTCTCAGGTCCATCATTGCTTGATTTTGGATTGTTGCTATAGCCTTTAGGTTAATTTTTAATGTGGTAGGTGCATATATACAGTGTATATTTGTCAACATGGACAGTAACATATTGTGTCATCTCTTCGGTGTCAGCATATAACATAATTTCTCTTTTGTCTATTTAATGTCTGTAATATTTTATTACGGAATTATAAATTTAGTAGACATAGAGAGCAATCCTTGATAGTATTCCAGTTCCAGTGAGACTGAACGACCTTTTCCATAACATCCTGATTTAGAATATTGAGCTACAGCCACTAGCTAGCCGCTGAATCCATAAGCAAGTGCTATTCAAAGTGACACTGTTTTCGCTTCATTGCTCACTATGAACTGCACCATAAACTAGACTTGGAAGAAGGTTAAGTGGCGGCACTGGTGGGGTGCCGTGTTAAAATAGAGGGCATGGATCTTGGGGGTTTAGGTTATTTTCGTGGATACTACCCGGTAGCCACATTTACTGACCACCGATTAATTCAAAATTTAACATTTCTTACAACACCTGAACATGTCCATCATTCAGTATACATATATGACGAGGAACATAAGATGCCTTAATCCGCAACCCCAGGCAACATGAACCTCTACAGAGAATAATTAGGCGAAAGTGAGATGTTTGCCCTATTGCAATGCACACCAACTCTTTTCATTAAATGGCATTTTCTGAACCCCGAAAAAAATATGACATTTTAGACCATTTCTCTATTAAGTTAAGATATGTTTTTATTAAGCAGGACAATGTTGTAGATTTTTAATAAAAGTTTTTGGTTAGGATAAAATTGTTCTAGATTTTGAGAAGATTGTTACAGATCCATGAGAAAAATGTCCCAAGTTTAGGAAATTAACTATCCAAATTTTTTGTTCTTGGTTAATAAGCTGGTCACAATAGTTTTTTATTTTCTAAGCAAGCTGGTCACAATAGTTAACCCAATATATTCCCGGTCTTTATGTTTCTCAGACTACATATGCCTTGCATTAACACCGGACAGTAAGTACACCATCGTGAGTGGAGACCACCTGCAACAGCGGCAGTGGGAATAAAATAGCAAAGCCGCAAACCAAACAATGCAAACATTCCTTAGCCACTTTGCAAAGATGGTCTGGCCGAAAGCATAATTCTTCATGTTGAGAATAGTTGATGTGGGTCATAAATCAAACAATTACTCGTGTAATAGGCTATGCTTACGGTGTGTGATGATTTTTTTCTCCCGGTGCAACGCACGGGCATTTTTGCTAGTATAGTAAAAATTCAGTTAGTCTCAGTAGTGCAATGTGACTCTATTGGAAGTTAATTCTTCTCATTTCATTTCTTCCCTTTTCTATTTTATTATCTACTACATTCTAAACTAATCATCTTGTATACCTTATATATTTCACAACAATACTAGATGAGGACTATGGGATACAAATCACCTAAGTCCCCTCTACCGAGAATGGAACTCGGAAAACGCACGACTGAGTTTAAGTTCCCAAGAAACTCAACTCGGCGATTCCAGTAGTGAAAACTCCTTCACATGATCCACACTAATTGTTCTGGCAAATAATATGTATGCATGGTCTATAATGAAGTTTACAACATAGATTCACTCACTCAGGATTCTACTTAACATGGTCTATTATGCTCATATTGAATTTTGTCCGTTATACCAAATTTCAAAATACTTATCTCTTGTCATCACCATGATGTATGTATACAATTCTATACCAATTCCTTCAAAACTTGGTTTTTTAACACGCTAGAGAAATGCATGTAATACTTGCAAAAAAAATTACATGATTCCCATGGTTGGGGGGGGGGGGGGGGGGAGAGCTTCCCCACCTATTACCACTCAAACAAGGGTTAGAGAGAGTACAATAGAGCCTCATAGTGAAAATTGTCATACAAAAATATTGCTTCCTTGAGAAGAAAATAATGTGGCTGATTTAATTCTTATTTTTTACTCTAAATGCATTCCTTAATGCATGCATATAAGTATGCATTTTCTAGGTTTTGAAAAGAAGATTTATATTATCATGTGAGCAATGAACGGTGGTGGTGTCAATCCAGACTTGTTGGGTGCGGAGGTAGGTCTAGCCGGATTTGAGCCTCCACCTCCTATGCTGAAGGAAGGACTTGGAACTGTCACTAACAAACTAGATGGTAAATGGAGGGGCTCAGATATTGCAATAAAAAAGAAATGACACGTATTTCGCTAGGTAGCCATCTCAACAAGACAAAATAGTATAATCCTTATATTTTTAGATTACTCTTATTTGCTTATGCATGTCCTGTTCCCGGCTGCACATCCATTGACAATAATTAGAAGATTAAGCACTGGTACTTTTTTAGTTGCCGATAAGGATTTTATTCTCATTGACAATAATTACTGGCTGACTATACTTGATTCACGTGCTTTTTGTAGGATGCTTCAATATGTATGATTTGTGTCATCGGGATATATCTTATGTTATACTAGTATGCTCAGTTTTCTATCAGGACAAGATGAGGCCATTGAAGCATTTTAAAGTTCAAGCGCTACACAATGAGGCCAACAGTGTACATTGATGATAGCATCACTGCTTGAAGTGGCTAGCTTTTGAAGACTTCAAAGGTCAGATTTTGAATTCTTCAAAGCTTTTGAACCCAAGGCTGTGTGAACAGTGGTGCCAGGGAACGAGCGCGGTATTGCCGGGGAACGTGAACGACGGCATCGGTATGGCAGCTGGCATGGTCGCGTCGTTTGGTCTTGGGCACAGGTGCGTGCACCCCGCAGCTAACCCTAGCCACCGGATCCGTCTGGCCGGCGCGGCCGCATCGTGTGTTGTTGGCACTGCTCTCTGGATATGGAATACGATTGTTGTTTTCCTCGCAAGGTTCTGGACATTCAGGTGAAATTGTTTGTTCATTTCTTTCTACTGTATCTTAATTCATTTTGGTTCACACATATGTGGAATTTAGTGTAGACGTCTCACACATAATAATTGCTAATGTCCAGTACATTCAAGATGCATCTCATCCACATTTTCAGGTCATGTGATTGTATTAGTTCATGAAAATGAACTGCTGCTTACAAATGACATCTCTACTACTATTTCTGATGTGTATTTTAATGCTTTTATATTAGACATATCGTTCTTCTTTTACATGTGTGGTGAAGTAGAACAAGAGTATCATCCCATGGGTTAAACATTTCACAAAAGTGACCTTGAAAGACACCCTGGAACGGGACTGGTCAATTTTGTTTTTTCTATTGTTTGCTTGCTGACATGTACGATTTTACTCAGGTTTAAGATGGATAATGCTACGGCCTACAGAGAGGGACACGTAAGTGGGTGATGAGCTAAGGCTATTTTGCGACAGTTGGATAACGAGCAATTGGAGTTCACTAGCTTGTAATGCAGGGGCAGGGTAGTGTTACTTCCTTTGTAGTTAGAATGAATCTGAACTTGTAAGACATATTTCTACAGTGTTAGGTTAAGTATATATCACAGTGTTGTTAGTACGCGCCAACAATTTTTTTTTCAAAAAAACAATGTTGTTAGTGGTTTTGCCTTGCTTACGACAAAGCCGTATATTTGTGTTGTATATAAAGTTCTACTTCTCGAGCTATTTGACCTCAAAAGTAAGTTAATGATGAATCATGAACTTCATATAATCCTCAGCCTAGATTGCATGCTCCTTACTTTAAAAATGTTCCTTTAATGGCTGCCAACATGGTATGCAGGAGCAAGAACCGCAGTATCAACATGAAGACCTGAGGAAGAAGGTAGTATTATTGAGCTTACAACTTACACTTTCTGTGTGTAACATAGTTCTTTTATAGTTAAATTGGATCTCTCTTTTTTGCCAACACGAATTCTCTACCTGGTTGAGGAACTTTGTGAGCTACATGAATAAAAGCAATATTCATTTTGAGATAAAAAATAGTCCAATGAGCCAATAAATATATCAACGCTCTTTTCTTGCAAGTGCCAGTTGGAAGACACCAGCTGTGTTGAGAATGGGCTCCATATGTCCTGGCAAGATGGATGGCAAAGTATCTCAAGTTTGCAAACCAATGATATTTATCGGACTCGAAAGACGATGCATCCATTCAAATTTGGTATCGCTTTCTACATGGCATTCGGTGTAACCTGCCAAATATCTCCCAGGCATAAATGATTATTTTTTAAAGTATGGCACCCAAATGACTCACCCATGACATGTTCTTGAAATTGATTTATACTACTGATTATTCAGAATATGAGTGTTAGATTTTGTAGTCTGAAAAGAAGATAATGAAGCTGAGAGAAGAGAGTATACCCACGATCTATGAACATGATGTGCGACAAGAGATGGTATGACTTCTTCAGAGAACCATCTTGATCCTTCTTTTTTCTTCATATATGGCCAACCATTGATATTGTGGTGCGGAAGGTCGCGAGCGCTAGAGATTGTGGCACGGTTTAGAGGGTTGGGCGGAGGCGGAGGCGGAGGCGGCAACTCGGGTAGAGGGAGGTAGTGCGTGACAACACTTGCTGACTGTGGATGGCGGTGGGAAGTGGTTTCATAGGTAGAGGTGTGTCGGTAAATAGAGTGGACGGAGAAAAAGGTATGCAGAGGGGGGAAGAAGAGTCGTAGCAGCAGCAGCGGGTGTTGGCGGCGGAGGAGGGGCAAGGGGTTAGCGGTCTCGAGTGCAGGGTGTGGGAAGTCGTGGGACCAAAGATGGTGGTAGGTTTTAGAGGGACGACTGGCGTCAGCGTTGGCGGAGGTGGTGACTCGAGCAAGGGGCGACGTGCGGCAGAACTCGCCGGTTGTAGGGTGGCGGTGGAGGTGCTTAGCCAGGGAGAGGTGGGCGAGTCGATAGAGTGGTCGAATAAAAAATCAGCGACGACGGGAGGAAGATGAAGAACTAGAGGCGGGTCATCGTTGGAAGAGAAGGGGCAGGGGATTAACGGATTTGAAGGCAGGGTACAGGAGATCTCAGGTGGCAGAGATGGTGTCACTGTTTAGAGGGATGGCCGACACATCATGTTACAACATTTCGTTTGCACAATCCATCCCGAGCAATCACGGAAATAGAAGAAATTGGTGGAACTATGTTAGAAAGATCTATTTGGGTGAAGAGATGAGGAATAATGTAGTTCATGACGGTCACTTTCATCGTCTACGTGTTGTCGGCCTTGTCGGCACAGGAACACATAGAGTGAGGCGTGCGTGGGATGAGAGAGTGAGAGAGCTGGGTGTGGTGAGAGAGTAGCTGAGGTCAGAATAAGGCTGGGCAGGTAAGCTCAAAAAAACTGGATAGACAACATTCCTAATTGTGCAAGAATTTCTTAAGTCCATCAAGTAAATTTTAATTTGTAACAGATTTTTAGTTGAACAATCGTTCTATATGTATATATCGTCAAATTGCTTTTTTAATCAATTTACATTGCAAGTGAAGTGGACTTCAATTATTACCCAATTGTGCCCACGCTATCTTTTCTCTACATGTGAAATTTAACATGCATTATGTTTATATAACTTCAGCAAAATATTTGAAAAGCCCGTGGCAACGCATGGGCATTCTACTAGTTTAACATAATACCAGCCGAGTGACTAACCATCCCACCCTCAATATTGTCCACAATACCCAACATTGGGCAGTAAGAGCTAATCAAAGCAGTCTACGCATCCCTGGAGCCCCTACGCTATAGAGAAGAAGTTTCATAAGGATTCTGGATTCCAGTCACAACTCAACGACTCCATGTTTAATAATGTGAAGTCATCAACATCAAGGCGGATGCAAAGCCAACTTTAATTGCATACTCATCTAGATGGTGATAAAAGATCACTAGGGGTGTCTAGGCATGAATATGACTTCAAGTTATTATGTTTGTGCGCATGAATAGACTTGCAGGTATAGTAGTCTTTTTATTGACTGTACCTGTTAGAGAATATACCACCGTTGGACCTTTTTTCAGGCCCCACAAGACATTATAAGATCAGTGTATGTACTTCCTCCATCTGAGCTTATTGCCACCCCCCCCCCCCCCCCCCCCCCCCTCTTCGTATTTCAGGTCAAATTTTGACCATATATATGACTAACAAAATCTGAGGTATATGTTACAACAAGAATACTATAGGATTTGTATTCGAAAGATATTTTCCATGGTATTATTTTTGGACATATAGTTCATATTTTATTAGTTAAAAGGGAAAGTTGTGGTCGTACGCCCCCTTATCTAACCATCCATTTTCTGCTTCGCAACCTGTGCCTGTTGTCACTTTTGTATGTCCAAAGTAATACGACATATGGACTTCACACTTCACAGGTTAACAACGCATCCAAACTACAATGTGTGACAAAAAATCGGATTCTTTTGGGCAACTTAAATAATTAATATAATATGTCTTTACCAAAATTCTCATTTTGTATATTTAGATTGGACCCAAAAAAATCCAAACATTTTTTCCAACATTGTAGTTCTAAAGTTTTATTAACTCTAAAATCTGCAGTCCATATCTTTTATCATTTGCGAGGAGCAAAAAAAGAGTTTTTCATGTACTAAGTTAGTTGGATAGCACATATCTCAAAGCAATGTCCGAGGGTATAGATAAGTGGGTGCAGTGCGCCTATGTTTAGAAAAACCACTCCCTAGTTAAAATTTTGGTCAAAGTTTGACCCATAATACGAGGGAGGCTAATAAACTCAGACGGATGAAGATAAGTGGGTGCAGTTGCTAGAAACTGGTGAGGATTTTGTGCACTCACGGAACATATCACAGTATTCGTGAGGAGATACATAGTAGCCAGTTAATTTTGTGAGAACATTTATGTACAGATAAATGGTCATTTATTATATAAATTGTTATGGGATTGTTTGGCCTGGTATTAAAATTATCTAAATATTTGCCGATGGCAATAGATAGCGCGCAATTATGATCACGAGAAGGCATGTTTTCAATCCTTTAAAACCCAACCACGCACACTAGCAGGAACACACTACCCAAATCGAGAAATACCGATCTCTCTCGCTAGGTTGGTTACCTTGTGAGCAACGAGTTCCATTTATCTCTACCAATCTTCGAAAGCCTGCAGGCCAGGAATTTGCTTTGGGATCTCTTCTACCGTTGGTCGTCATTCCACTGCGCTCTGAAATTCCAAGGTCCGTTATTCAATCCATAGCTGGTACTAGATGGTAGTAGTAGACAGTAGAGACTAGTAGTAGTACTACATAGGTAGATGCATGGTTCGTATAGATTTGTTTTTTTATATGAGAAGAGGTACAAGTACAGTTTGTAAGGACATTCATGGAGTTTTCCCCAAAAATAAAAAAAGATGCATGGAGTTTTCCCAAAGGAAAAATCGTAGGAATGGCCGTTCAGTTGGAATTGATCTTCCTGCAGCGCCGTTTTGTTCGTAGTAATTAATTGAGAGGAACACCATAGCAGACCAGATGAACACCGTTCGTTTCCTCTGATTTTATGGAAGTGAAAACATTCGGGTGGAGCTCTTTTTTGTGTGAAAGCCCGAGGAAAAGAGAGATAATGCTACCCTGTGATGCAACTCTTGTTTGTCGTGGGCTGGTCCAAGAAACAGGTGTAGGTGAGTTTGTGCATTACTTGTGTCTAGGCCGAGTAGTGTATTGGCATGTCATCCCACAATAATTGTGTCACACCTTTGTATAGGTCGAGTTGGTTCACTGGTACATACATTTCTGTTATTTTAAAATAATGAAGTATATTTGTGTGCTAATGCGATCTTGGGTGGAATTGCAGGAACTTGAATTACACATGGGAGTTTGGAACTACAGTCTCGACCTGCAACGCAACGGAGGTTCAGGGTAACCAGATCTTCGTGGTTAATGACTATAGTGTCATCAAGGAAACTGGTGTGGGCAATTTTATAAGGTCCCATGCCTTCGAAGTTGGTGGGTATGACTGGTCAGTTAGATTCTACCCACAAGGAATCAATGCTGAAAGCCAAAAGCACATCTATATTCTTGTTGAGCTTATGAGCGAAAATGCAGAAGTGAGGGCAATATTTTTTTTGTCATCGATTGATCTCCCCCAGGAGGACAGTGCACAGAGTGGAAACAGATCGGAGTGTTAAACTTATCTAGTGCAGAAGGCAAATGTAGGATGGGAGGGTGGGAGAAGGTCATGGAGAAAACTTTCTTTGAAGCAGAATACGTAGAATTTGACCGCTTCTTGATTGAATGTTCCATCACTGTTATGAAAGATCAACTGGTCACCTGCAGTGACTTACTACTTTCACCCCAAATGAATCTGCCACAATCCCAGCTATCAACTGATCTGGCAAATCTATTAGAGTCAAAAGAAGGGGCGGACGTGACCTTCTACGTCCAAGGTGAAGCATTTCCTGCACATAGGGTAGTGCTTGCTGCAAGGTCCCCTGTGCTTAGGGCACAGCTCTGTGGCCCAATGATGGAGAAAGACGGGTCATCTGTAATCGTGGAAGATATGTTACCTGACGTTTTTAAGGCCCTCTTACATTTTTTGTACACAGACTGCTTGGTGCTTCCTTTCGACGATTTCGATGACGAGGACATAAAAGAGATTGTACGCCACTTACTCGAGGCTGCCGATCGCTACGCAATTGAAAAGCTGAAGCTCATATGTGAGGCTATTCTTTACAGGTGTCTTGATGTACAAACAGTGGCAACTACATATGCGTTAGCTGATCAACATCAGTGTAATGATCTCAAACAGGCATGCCTCAAGTTTATGGCATCTCCAACAATACTTGGTGAAGTGATGGCAAGCCAAGACTATGATAACCTCAAGAGAAAGAGTGCTAGTACAGCATTGGAGATCTTAGAGAGCGTTTGTAAGCTCCCAAAGATCTAGTATGCTGGTCTAGCTCATCGTAGTGTTGCGACTGATACATCGCACCTTCCCATTGTTTTTCTACTGGTTTTCTTAGTCATATGTTATGTTCATCATTTCTGTCGAATCTGACTTACTTTATTTCACGTCTTAGGGCGTGTTCATCATTGTATCAATTCATGTTATGTTCATCATTGTATCAATTCATGTTATGCAAATGCATATGATTTCTTACTTTACAATACACTGCAAGAATGACATGTGGTTAAACTAACACGATGCCACTATCTTCCCTTTTTCCGGAAAAAAATATTTAGGCACATGTACAATATGAAATGGTTTACACATTACACGTATCTTAGGGCATGTTCGGCAACGCTCTGGCTCCGAGCTCCACCAACTCTGTGGCCCGAGCCAGGACGAACGCGAAAACTCTTGGAGTTGAACTCCAGGCTGCCAGGACGGACGGAGTGTAAAATTTTAGTAGTTGGGGAAGCTGCCCTCGAGGAACGCTCAGAAGCTGGGGAGTTGGAGTTTGAGAGTTTTACAGCAAAACTATCACCTCCAAGTGATATCGTGTGTACCAGTTCGCAGCGCTTGTCTCCCGAGCTCGGCTGCGACGGCAAGACTTGCTTAAATGGGCTAAATGTTCGACCAGCTGAATGGGCCACCAGTGCTATATGTGTTTGAGGTCTACTCGAGCGACCCCAGCCAGAAGCTCTCCTGCCGAACAGATTTCAACTCCGATTGTTTCCGAGAGGAGTTGGAAGCTAAAGCTGTCGATGAGGATTTTTGGGCTGGGGAGAGCTACCGAACACACCCTTAATAATCATACAATTTATATAGTATATGTCTTTTTTTAAGGAGATATAGTATAGTATATATCAGGGCGTACAATACAGCCAAGATGAGATATAACGTAGGTATTTTGTTGGTGAATGTGAACAATGATATATACAATATTCCATTGATTCTTATTTAGCTAAACAATAGATAAAAAATCAATCTGATCACCTAGAACAGGCCTACACATGATTTCCATAAAGCAGCTTGCTGAAACAACATAAAAACAACATCACATGGTGATGGCGATATAGAATATATACACACAAGGCTTCCAACAAAAGGATAGAGGGTGGCCGAACTAGTGTCCTGCTTATACAATAGGCTAGCCTTGCTACTAGCTTTCAGCGGTAATATGTGTTGAAGAAAAAATCATGGGTGTAAAGTTATCGGCATTGTCCAATGAGTTTAAAGTTTAATTATCACAACCTTCAACAAAGGGAAAAGGTGCTCGTATTTCCCAACCATACATATCTGAATCACTGCTAGAAATAGTTCCATCACTGGCCCCTCAATACTGACCGGCCTTGCCGCAGCATACTTTCTGATGGTGAAGGCGACATTGTCCGAATTAGGGATCTTCCTGGTCCATCCTAGCCTTGGTATGGATGCTAGGTCCAAGGCCAAGGAACTAGTGGCTTTTGTATTCTATTTGTCAAGATCTCTTGATCCAGTGGAATGTCCTTTACTGCCTAAACTTGTCTCTCCCTTGGTTCCTAGTTTGTTTTGGTGTTGTTCATCCCTTTTTTCTCTTGGCCATCTTATTCTTATTCCTTTTGTGGAGCGATCTGGACAACTCATGTCACATTTTTTTGCAAATAAGCGTATATCTCCATCACAATTGTATGGTGAGATATTATTTTCTTCCAAGGGGTTATCATTGCATAAATTTCTTCATGAAAAGGGAAGTACAATATATTCTATACAAACTTGTGAAATATTGTGTGAGAAATATTTAAGTAATTATGTATATACACAAGTGTATCATATTAATATGTCATACCATTGCTAACAAATGTAGTGCATGTAGTGGAGAGTTTATTTAGTTCAACAACCTTAGCTCTAAATAGATAAATAATTTAATAACAAAAGCACGATAGCTGTAGGCTAGATTGCATTTCGGTGGATTGTATATGATAATATCATTTCCCCAACCAGCTTTTGTTTATCTTAAGGTTTGGGCAACCAATTGTTCTACTGTTGTGGATATTTTCTGCAGTGGATTACAAAACAAGTTCCATGCAACACAATACAAAAATTAAAACCTAATTCTTAGTCTCCAGAAAAGGGCTGGCCCCCGCATTGCTCTCCCAAGCGACACGGGAGGCGATTTAGATCGGCCGCCACAGGGCTCCGCCTCCTCCCAAACCCCTCGCCGCCGCCGGTCGGAGCCGCTGGGCAAAGCCCCACGTGGCATACGGCGGCGGCGGGGCTTCTCTCCTTCGCTGCGTCCGAGGTCGTCTACTTCTCCTCCCCGAGTGAGTCAACGATAGCTGGCCGTTCTCCGTCAACAGTCATCCACTGAAGGAGCTCTGATCTGGCTCATGGAGTCCTAGCCATGAGGGTCTCGGCAGCTTTTTCCAGCCCGCCAGCCTCCCACCTGCGCCTTCTGACTTTGCCTAACCAGATCTGATCGGGTCCAAATGGAGAACCGGTGAGGGCTGGTCCTCTCACCGATCCAGTCATCACGCATGATACAGTGTCCATGGACAACGACTTCCCATGCCCAGTTCGGGGTCGGTGATGGCCGCCCATGTCCGCAAGTCCTTGCTCAGGTCAGCGACCGTCTGGGTTCGGCTGCAGCGGCAGCTGGCGGCGTGTGTAGCACCGAGGCGGCGGGCGGCTGGCAGCGGCTGTCGGATCGGACAACGGTGGTTGCGACGAGCAGTACCTCGATTTGAGTCAACAAATTGAGTCGTTTGCCCATCCATCGCATGAAGGGTATGATTTGCCGGATCCAGCTTCTCCATCTCCACCGGCGGTGATGCAATGGTAACCACACCGAATTGCAGCGACGGACCTGTTGCTGATTGTGGTGGCCACCGAAAGATGATGAGAGTTCCCTTCTCCAGATCCGGTGGTTGTCTTTGACGGTGTGATGCAATCTAGGGATGGCTTGACGCAAAGGGTATGGTTGTGCAGTAGCGGCGGTCGGTTTTCTAGCCAGCGCATGTAGCTGCTGGGATCGTGGAAAAGTGGTGGCTGTCGTGGGTATAAGTCTGACAGAAGTGTATGGGGGTACGAATTGGAGGGCAGAGCCTAGCTACGGCGCAGTTGTTACACTCGGATTGACCAGTTCAAGCCCCTCTGCGGTGGAGGTAATAGCCCTACGTCTCGGTGCTCTGGAGCTTGATTACCTTGAGTGTATAGATTACAAAGATTGCGAACCCTTGGAATGAAGCTGGGGGTGGCTTATATAGAGTCTGCCAAGCCCCCATGAATGCCGCCATTACCAGGGGTTAAAGAGGGGGTTTAAGGGCGCCAGTTACTGGTAACGGGCGCACTAATTACACTTAATGAGGGTGGACGCACGTCCTGACCGTTGCGTTCCTGGAGTCTCCTGGTCTTCCCTGGTTGAGTGACTGTCAGGTACTCCAAGTGAAATAGGCCTGGTCGAGTGAACTGTTGCCTCCCGAGTGGTTCGTTGAACTCCGAGTGAATGTCAGGTTGCAGAACTCCTGACTGCTGGTCTGGCCCTGGGGCACAGTATAAGGTGAGTGGCGTCCTAGGGTAGGGTCTGTAGGTCAGGCATGTTACCCTATCCCTAGTATATGCCCTCGTCATTAGCCCCCGAATCGGTCGAGGTTAAGTGGGTCGAGTCAAGGCGAATTCCCAGGTGAGTTGAGCGCTACGGGGGCGCTCAAGAACTCCTACTGGTCATTAGATGGCCTTGTCTTCGTGTGGCACCTTGACGGATTCTGGACCATATGACGTCCGAGTGAAAGTCTCCGTCCGAATGAAATGAGTAGTCTCCATCCGAGTGAAACGAGTCATCACGCGTCTGGTGATGGAACAGATCCGAGCGTTTATGGAATGCCTTTAAAGGGCAAGCAATCGGATCGCTGGGCTCCGGATCTTGCGGGATTTGAAATCAGATACGAGCGCGCGCGAACGGTTGCAGAGCAGCAAGTGGGGAAAGTGGGGCGTAACGCCTCGATTTTCGCCCCGCTTTTTGCCACGTACTGCTGCATCTCCGCCAGCGAGATTTGAGGAGATCTGTGGGCCCATGAACCACTGGAGAGGATTGGGGAGCGGAATGGGCGACGGTATAAGAGGTTGCTTCGTCGGAGAGGGAAAGAGAATAGATCCCCTTTTCTCCAACCCCTCCAGCCGCCCAATCTTCTCTCCCGCACCCTACTCCACGCGAATCCACTCCGGCGTCAGAGCACTCCGCGGCGATGGCGAAGGACAAGACGGCGAAGCTGGAGCGAGCAAACAAGGCGAAGAAGGCGTCGAGCTCCCACGCGGCGCCGCCACGGGGATGGGTCGAGGGAGATTGGCTCCCGCCGACCACCACCGCTGAAGACGTCGGCGGGCTCATCATCGACGGACTGGTGCAGGAGGGTAGCTAGAGGCTGCCGGAGGAGGGGGAAATCGAGCCTGCGTCGCGGCCGGGGGAACGCGTGCTCCTCGTCACCCATGTGGAAAGAGGTTTCTCCATGCCGCCCCATCCCTTTCTCCGCGGTTTCTTAAACTTTTTCAGCGCCCAGCTCCACCATCTCCCTCCAAATGCTATAGCGTACCTCGCCGCGTTTGTTTCCTTGTGTGAAAACTTCTTGGGTTGCCAGCCGCATTGGGGGTTATTCAAGCATATCTTCACGTGTCGTTCTTAGTCGGTCAAAAAGGCCAACCCCGAGGGGGAGAGAACCCATGTGACCCAGCTGTGCGGCGGCTTGGGTATTCAGATGCGGGGTAGAAGCGCTTTCCCAACGATGACCTTTCCCGATTCGGTTAGGGGCTGGCAGACTTGGTTTTACTGAAAAGATATCCCTTGTGTTGCCTCGTCGACTGGTCTCCCTCCTTTTACGTCCGAGAGGGTCAATGTGCCTCCATCGCTGACGGTGGACAAAGAGGAGAAGACTGACGTGGGGATCTTGGTAACTGCGGTAGTCGGCCTGATCCAGGGCGGGGTGACGGGTCTGGATTTGCTGGAGGTCTTCCTCAGTCGGCGAATCCAGCCGCTGCAGCAGCGAGCTCACCCTATGTGGCAATACACTGGCACTGACGACTCGACTCGAGTGCGCCCGGAGGACATCGACGAGAAGACCGTGAAAGAGTGGCTCAAGGGTATCACCAGTGCACGCGACAATCCGCGAGGGTCGAGACGGATCCCGCCCTACGACGCCAAGAACCAACCATTGGAGGTGTGACACGCATTTCCGAGTGAATTACTTATGCGCAAATTATCCGAGTGAACTGAATGGTCTGACTGTCTCTGCTCTTCGTGTCTTGCAGGAGTTCCAGAAGATGCTTTCGCCTGTGCCGAATGGAGAACACCTTATCGGGGGCGTGGAGAGTGACCACGACAGCGTCGAGGACAGCTATGTGATACGTCTCAAACGTATCTATAATTTTTTATTGTTCCATGCTGTTATAATATCAATCTTGGATGTTTTTATAATCATTTACAGCAATTTTATATCATTTTTGGAGACTCACCTATTAACCTAGTGCCCAGTGCCAGTTGCTGTTTTCTGCCCTGTTTTTGTTTCACAGAAAATCAATATCAAACGAAGTCCAAATACAGTGAAACTTTTTGGAGATTTTTTCTTGGGAAAAAAGAATGCCAGAAGCTTCGAGGGGAGGCCAGAAGACCTTGGTGGGCCCCACGAGCCACCAGGGCGCGCCTGGGGCGGCAGGCGCGCCCTGATGCCTCGTGGGCCCCACCAAGCTCCGTTTGACCTAATTCCAGCACTATAAATTCCAGAAAAATCAGAAACCCTCAAGAGAGAGTCCACGAAATACTTTTTATGCCGCCGCAAGCCTTTGTTCCAGAGAGAACCCATCTGGGGTCCTTCTCCGGTAATCTGCCGAAGGGGGAATCGATCATGGAGGGGCTCTACATCAACCTTGCTGCTTCTCCGATGATGTGTGAGTAGTTTAACACAGACCTTCGGGTCCATAGGCAGCAGCTAGATGGCTTCTTCTCTCTTTTTGATGTTCAATACAATGTTCTCCTTGATGTTCTTGGAGATCTATCCGATGTAATCTTTCTTTGCGGTGTGTTTGTTGGGATCCGATGAATTGTGAGTTTATGATCAGATTATCCATGAATATTATTTGAGTCTTCTCTGATCTCTTTTATGCATGATTATTATAGGCTCGTATTTCTTCTCCGATCTATTGATTTGGTTTGGCCAACTAAGTTGATTTATCTTGCCATGGGAAGAGGTGCTTTGTAGTGGGTTCGATCTTGCGGTGCTCAATCCCAGTGACAGAAAGGGACATGACACGTATGTATCGTTGCTACTAAGGGTAAAAAGATGGGATCTATTCATTGGGTTTATTAATTCGTGAGTTTGTCTTGTGTACATCATGTCATCGTTCTTAAGGCATTACTTCGTTCTTAAGGACTTAATACACTAGATGCATGCTGGATAGCCCATCGATGTGTGGAGTAATAGTAGTAGATGCAGGCAGGAGTCGGTCTGCTAATCTTGGACGTGATGCCTATATACATGATCATTGCCTTGGATATCGTCATGATTATTTTCTTTTCTATCAATTGCCCAACAGTAATTTGTCTACCCACCGTATGCTATTTTCTCGAGAGAAGCCTCTAGTGAAATCTATGGCCCCCGGGTCTACCAAAATCATATTACTAAAACCCTGAAAATATTGCTGCCATTTTCTTTTATTTATTTTATTTTGTATTTTTGCTGCAATCTATCAATCTATCAAATACAATTTAATCTTGCAATCTTACCGCCAAGGGATTGACAACCCCTTGTTTGCGTTGGGTGCAAGGATTTGTTGTTTGTGTGCAGGTACTGCTTACTAGGTGTTGTGTGATTCTCCTACTGGTTCGATAACCTTGGTTTCATAATTGAGGGAAATACTTATCTCTATTGTGCTGCATCATCCCTTCCTCTTCGGGGAATACCAACGCAAGCTACAAGTAGCAGGAAGAATTTCTGGCGCCGTTGCCGGGGAGACATCATCAACATTTATCAAGTACCTTTGAACAAACTCTCATCTCCATGCATTTACTTTATTTGCCATTTGCCTCTCGTTTTCATCTCCCCCACTTCTAAAACGTTTTTACAAAAAAATACAAAAATATTTTCCTTTGCCTTTTTGTTTTTTTTTCTAGTTTGCTTGTTTGCTTGTTTGCTATTTTATTTGCGTAGCCACGATGTCTCAAGAAAATACCAAATTGTGTGATTTTTCCAATACTAATAATAATGATTTTATTAGTACTCTGATTGCTCCTCCCGCCGCTAGTGCGGAGACTTATGATATTAATGCCGCTTTGCTAGATCTTGTTATGAAAGATCAATTTTCCGGTAGTCCTAATGAAGATGTCGCATCCCATCTTAATACTTTCGTAGAATTGTGTGACATGCAAAAGAAAAAAGATGTGGACAATGATATTGTGAAATTGAAATTATTCCCATTCTCATTGCGGGATCGTGCTAAAATTTGGTTCTCATCTTTACCACGAAATAGTATCGATTCTTGGGATAGGTGTAAAGATGCTTTTATTAATAAGTATTTTCCTCCCGCGAAAATTATTTCTCTAAGAAATCAAATTATGAATTTTAAGCAACTTGATCATGAACATGTTGCCCAATCTTGGGAGAGGATGAAATTAATGATAAGAAATTGCCCTACTCATGGTTTAAATTTATGGATGATCATATAAAAAATTTATGCGGGATTGAATTTTGTCTCTAGAAATCTTTTAGATTCCGCCGCGGGTGGTACGTTTATGGAAATTACTTTGGGTGAAGCTATTAAATTGCTTGATAATATTATGGCAAATTATTCACAATGGCATACTGAAAGAACTCCTACTAGTAAAAAGGTGAACTCCGTTGAAGAAATTAATACTTTGAGTGATAAAGTTGATGCTCTTATGAAATTGGTTGCTAGTAAAAATGCTCCTATTGATCCTAATGATGTGCTTCTGTCCACTTTGATTGAGCAAAGTAATGATCCCGTAGATGTGAATTTTGTCTCACGAAACAATTTTAATAGTAATGCTTATAGAGGTAATTTCAACGCTAGACCGTTTCGTGGAAATTCCTCTAATAATTATGGCAATCCTTATGGTAATTCCTACAATAATAATAGGATACCTTCTGATCTTGAAAGTAATATTAAAGAATTTATTAATGCTCAAAAAGTTTTCAACACTACGATAGAAGAAAAATTGAGTAAAATTGATGATATGTCTAGGAGCATCGATGGAATTATTCATGATGTGGAAAATCTTAAGACAAAAATTTTGCCACCTAAAATTGATATTAGTGAATCAATCAAAGCTTTATATGTCTCCATGGATCAAAGTAAGAAACGAACCGCCATGCTAAGAGCTAAACGAGAATTTTTAGAAAAAGCGATTCCTCCCTGTTTCTATCGTAATAATGATGAGGATTTTAAAATGATTGGTGTTTCATCTATTGACTCTTTATTTAGCAATATTAAGCTTGATGAAAAAGGGACTGAAGGAGAGTCAACTTTAGATAAAGAGCGTCCCTATAATTCGGAGGGTGAAAATCTTGATAAGAAAATTACTAAAAGTGGGTTTGGAGAGGTAAAAACTTTAAATAGTGATGTGCCCACTGTTTTGGATTACAAAGATTTTAATTATGATAATTGCTCTTTGATTGAGTGTATTTCTTTGTTGCAATCCATGTTAAATTCACCCAACGCTTATGAGCAAAACAAAGCATTTACTACACATATAGTAGAAGCCATGATGAAAGCGTTAGAAGAGAAGCTTGAACTAGAAAATTCAATTCCTAGAAAATTATATGATGAATGGGAACCCACCATTAAAGTTAAGATTAAAAATTATGAGTGCAATGCTTTATGTGATTTGGGTGCTAGCGTTTCCACAATTCCAAAATCTCTATGTGATGTGCTAGGTTTTACCAATATAGATGAATGCTCTCTTAATTTGCATCTTGCGGATTCTACTATTAAAAAGCCGTTGGGAAGAATTAATGATGTTCTTATTCTTGCAAATAGAAATTATGTGCCCGTTGATTTTATTGTTCTTGATATTGAATGCAATTCTTCTTGCCCTATAATACTTGGTAGACCGTTCCTACGAACTATAGGTGTCGTTATTGATATGAAAGAAGGGAATATAAAATTTCAGTTTCCATTAAAGAAGGGTATGGAACACTTCCCTAGAAAGAAAATTAAAGCACCATGTGAATCAATTATGAGGGCCACTTATGGAATCAACACCAAAGATGACAATACTTGAAATTATGCATTATGCCTAGCTAGGGGCATAAAACAATAGCGCTTGTTGGGAGGCAACCCAATGAATAAAATAAATTTTTCTTATAAGTTTCTGGTATGGTGTGTTTTTACTGTCATGCTACTGGTATGATAGTATTTTTATGTTTTTAATTAGTGTTTGTGCCAAGTAAAGCCTTAGGGATGATTTGGAAGATAGTATAATTGATGCTGTTTGGAAAACAGAAAGTTTTGCGTCCAGTGCCCGAATTTGTTTTCTGTACTGAAGCGTCAGAAAAATCTGAACTTTTTAAACAGTATTGGTATACGAATTTTCCACGTTGTCCTAATTTTTCAGAATTTTTGGAGTTACAGAAGTATGGCTTTTAAATAGATTGCTACAGACTGTTCTGTTTTTGACAGATTCTGTTTTTTATGCACTACTTGCTTGTTTTGATGAATCTATGGATTGTATCGGGGGGTATAAGCCATGGTGAAGTTAGAGTACAGTAGGTATAATGCAAAAATAAAATATGAATGGGTTTGCAACAGTACTTATAGTAGTGATTTGTTTTGTTATACTAACGGATCTCACGAAGGTTTATTGAGTTTTGTGTGATTGAAGTTTTCAAGTTTTGGGTGAGATCACGATGGATGAAGGAATACGGAGTAGCAAAAGCCTAAGCTTGGGGATGCCCAAGGCACCCCAAGGTAATATTCAAGGAAGACTCAAGCGTCTAAGCTTGGGGATGCCCCGGAAGGCATCCCCTCTTTATTCTACCGACCATCGGTAATTTTACTTGGAGCTATATTTTTATTCGTCACATGATATGTGTTTTGCTTGGAGCGTCTTGTATGATATGAGTCTTTGCTTTGTTTGCTTTTTAGTTTGTCACAATCATCTTTGGTGCACACACCTATTTTGAGAGAGCCACACGTTATCATCATAATTTGTAGAATACTCTATGTGCTTCACTTAAATTTTTTGAGCTAGGCAGTTGCTCAAGTGCTTCACTTAAATCCTTTTGAGCACGGTGGTGGCTGAAATTTTGTAGAAATAAACTCTCATGCTTCACTTATATTATTTTGAGAGTTGATTGAAATTTTGTAGAAATAAACTCTCATGCTTCA
This sequence comes from Elymus sibiricus, assembly GCA_039707655.1. NCBI lineage: Eukaryota > Viridiplantae > Streptophyta > Magnoliopsida > Poales > Poaceae > Elymus > Elymus sibiricus. The sequence continues at coordinate 474,754,263 of CM077676.1, read as the reverse complement.
CTTATATTATTTTGAGAGTTGATTTAAATTTTGTAGAAATAAATTCTCATGCTTCACTTATATCATTTTGAGAATTGACTTGATTGAAATTTTGAAGAAATGAATTCTCGTGCTTCACTTATATTATTTTGAGAATTGTTAAGATTGAAATTTTGAAGAAATATTTGCACTCTCATGCTTCACTTAAATCTTTTTGAGAGATGATGATAGTAACGGTAATTTGCACATGTTATGCAATTGGTCCCAAAGTGATGAATATTCAAGAGGGATATAGATAAAAACTTTCATATAGATCTTTGGATATGACAAGTGTGATTCCTTGCAATAGTTTTGCGATATGGAAATGATGATATGTGATGCCATGTTAGTGAGTAATTGTGTTTAAGTAAGAATATTAGTGTTAAGGTTTGTGATTCCCTATGCAAGCACGTTAAGTCAATAGTTATGCAATGAAGTTATATCCTACTATGGTGCATTATTCGGTGTTAGTTATGTTCAATGCATGTTTATGACCATTTTCGTTTTTTGGTTGGTTGCTTCTCAATCTTTTGCTAGCCTTCATTTGTACTAAGCGGAAATACTGCTTGTGCATCCAAAATCCTTAAAACCAGTTTTGCCTTATGAGTCCACTATATCTACCTATATGCGGTATTCCAATGCCGTTCCAAGTAAATTTGTGTGTGCCAACTCTAAATTTCAAAATAATTTTTTCTGTTTTGTGTGCCCGTACCGCTCATGAAGCGGAAGGGGGTAGCCAATATCCTCCATGCTAGGTGTGTTATTCACTTGTCATTGCACTAGAGTGTGGCGGTAATACGGATGCCCAGTCCCGAATTGTTAAATTGCTAAAATGCCAAAATTGCAGTAATGCAAAAATAATGAAAACAAAAGCAAATCTCCCTCGGAAAGAAATTAAAAAAATCTTAATGAAGGGGAGTACTCTCGCGGAAAGAAAAATCTTAATGAAGGAGAGTATAATTTATTTTCTGTTTGGGAACCGCCTATGATGTATGTAGCATGGAAGATATTGGAAATTCTCATTCGTTTTCGTTGACAGGAAAAGCATGCCTCCCAAAATATTTTTTATCTCTTTTTTTCAGCTTTGAGCTCTGGCACATTTGACAAATCTGTGCTTCCCTCTGCGAAGGGCCTATCTATTTACTTTTATGCAATTTTTATTTTTCTTGAGTCTCCATCTTCTCTTACAAAAGCACCAACTAGAGAACAGTATTGTCATACTTGTGCATTAGTTGTAGCTAATATTTGAGTGTGTTTCATAAATGGATCAATGATTGAGCATAATGGGCTAGGGATAACTTTCTTTAGCGTTGATATTTTGAAAGACATGGTTGCTTGTTAGTATGCTTGAGTATCTATGTTTTCATGTCAAATTATAGACTATTGCTTTGAATCATATAAGTCCAATGTCCATGCTACAAAAAGAATAAGAATATGTGATAAATATGTTAGGCAGCATTCCACATCAAAAATTCTGTTTTTATCATTTACCTACTCGAGGACGAGCAGGAATTAAGCTTGGGGATGCTGATACGTCTCAAACGTATCTATAATTTTTGATTGTTCCATGCTATTATAATATCAATCTTGGATGTTTTTATAATCATTTACAGCAATTTTATATCATTTTTGGAGACTAACCTATTAAACTAGTGCCCAGTGCCAGTTGTTGTTTTCTACCCTGTTTTTGTTTCACAGAAAATCAATATCAAACGAAGTCCAAATACAGTGAAACTTTTTGGAGATTTTTTCTTGGGCAAGAAGAATACCAGAAGCTTCGAGGGGAGGCCAGAAGACCATGGTGGGCCCCACGAGCCACCAGGGCGCGCCTAGGGGGGCAGGCGCGCCCTGATGCCTCGTGGGCACCACCAAGCTCCGTTTGACCTAATTCCAGCACTATAAATTGCAGAAAAATCAGAAACACTCAAGAGAGAGTCCACGAAATACTTTTTACGCCGCCGCAAGCCTCTGTTCCAGAGAGATCCCATCTGGGGTCCTTCGCCGGTAATCTGCCGGAGGGGGAATCGATCACGGAGGGGCTCTACATCAACCTTGCTGCTTCTCCGATGATGCATGAGTAGTTTACCACAGACCTTTGGGTCCATAGGCAGTATCTAGATGGCTTCTTCTCTCTTTTTGATGTTCAATACAATGTTCTCCTTGATGTTCTTGGAGATCTATCCGATGTAATCTTTCTTTGCGGTGTGTTTGTTGGGATCCGATGAATTGTGAGTTTATGATCAGATTATCCATGAATATTATTTGAGTCTTCTTTGATCTCATTTATTCATGATTATTATAGCCTCGTATTTCTTCTCCGATCTATTGATTGGTTTGGCCAACTAAGTTGATTTATCTTGCCATGGGAAGATGTGCTTTGTAGTGGGTTCGATCTTGCGGTGCTCAATCCCAGTGACAGAAAGGGACATGACACGTATGTATCGTTGCTACTAAGGGTAAAAAGATGGGATCTATTCATTGGGTTTATTACTTCGTGAGTTTGTCTTGTCTACATCATGTCATCGTTCTTAAGGCATTACTCCGTTCTTTTGGACTTAATACACTAGATGCATGCTGGATAGCCCATCGATGTGTGGAGTAATAGTAGTAGATGTAGGCGGGAGTCGGTCTACTAATCTTGGACGTGATGCCTATATACATGATCATTGCCTTGGATATCGTCATGATTATTTGCTTTTCTATCAATTGCCCAACAGTAATTTGTCTACCCACCGTATGCTATTTTCTCGAGAGAAGCCTCTAGTGAAATCTATGGCCCCCGGGTCTACCAAAATCATATTACTAAAACCCTAAAAATATTGCTGCCATTTTCTTTTATTTAGTGTTTTTGCTGCAATCTATCAATCTATCAAATACAATTTAATCTTGCAATCTTACCGCCAAGGGATTGACAACCCCTTGTTTGCGTTGGGTGCAAGGATTTGTTGTTTGTGTGCAGGTACTGCTTACTAGGTGTTGTGTGATTCTCCTACTGGTTCGATAACCTTGGTTTCATAATTGAGGGAAATACTTATCTCTACTGTGCTGCATCATCCCTTCCTCTTCGGGGAAATACCAACGCAAGCTACAACTAGCACTATGCGTAGGACAGCGAGGAGGAAAGCGACGACTCAGAAGGAGGCGACGAGGTCGAGTCTTCCCAGTCTCCAGAGTTGCGCTCCGAGCGCCGCTCCAAGCAGACCCACGATCCGAGTGCTGGCTCGGAGAAGACGGTGATCCCGAGTGCTAAGAACCCGAAGCGCACTCGGACGTCGACGTCGGAGCCAACGGAGAAGGTTGCCAAGCAGCTCAAGGTCGCCTCACCCAAGCCTCGGAAGGCTCTGCCCAGGATCAAGGTTACTGTGCCTGTCGCATCAACGTAAGCGCCGCGTCTTCCTTTTCTGTCATTGTGAACTCCCATGCAGATCGACGGAGACCGCGTCGAAGCCGAGTCAGCGGACGCGGCCACCTCTTGGAAAGGTAGCGATGATTTCATTTCTACTTCGATCCGTGATCCGACTGAATTGTGCGTCATGACTGATTGTGTCGAGTGAACGTAGCGCTTGCAGAGATTATCCATGTCGCGGACGACGATGAAGGACCGCCATGGAAGGACACTGAGGAGGAGACCGCAGCTCCGACTGCCTCTTAGACCACCGCACAGAAGACGCCGCCGAGCAAAGCACGTCAAGTTCTCCCTGCACTTGTCGTGACCGTGCCTCTGGGGCAAGGTTCTTCTCAGGCCGGTGTTAACTGCTCTGGCTTCGGCTCCGACTCCTCCCGTCAATATCTTCAGTCTGTACAAGGTGCCAGGGGACCAAACTGGGGCCAGCAAGGAGGCAATGATCCAAGCGGAGCTGATGACCCAGCGTCTGAAGGAGATGTGCGCAGCTGGCAAGCTGGCGTACGATGCCAGTGCTGCCCTCCAGGAGGATGTTCGAGTAAGTGCCCTTGTAATTTGGTCTCAAAGTCATTTTTATTCTGTAGGAATTTCAGTCGAAAAATATTCGGTACACCCACTGGGTGTTTTTTTTTGTGTTGTTTGGCCGTCACTCGGATCGGGCGGACCATTCCGAGTGGATACAGTTCCAGTGGGGGCACGCTGAGTGCACCCACTGGGTGTAGTCCCCGAGACTTCCGTCGACTACAGGCAGTCGGTGGGAGTCTTAGAACTTTTTTTTTGTGTTTGGCCGTCACTCGGATCGGGCAGACCGTTCCGAGTGGATACCGTTCCAGTGGGGGCACGCTGAGTGCACCCACTGGGTGTAGTCCCCAAGACTGCCGTCGGCTGTAAGCAGTCGGCGGGAGTCTTAGAACTCTATCTTTTTTTTAGCTCAACACAAGTCACTTTCCAGTGGGGGCACGCTGAGTGCACCCACTGGGTCTAGTCCCCGAGACTGCCGTCGACTGCGGGCAGTCAGCGGGAGTCTTAGAGTTTTTATTCGATTGCTCTCGGAGCGCGGCCTCTCACTCGGCTGGCCGAGTGTAAGGCTTGGTAGACTAGGATGCTTCGAACTGATCGAGTCTTGTCTGCCTTGAGGTCGACTATGAAGGTCAAAATATTGTTGTCTTCGATCTTCTTCATTGCCGACTCAGTTTTAAGAGGGTACTTCTTATCCTCTCTTTTTTTGCATTGTTTGGCTGTCACTCGGATCGGGCGGACCGTCCCGAGTGGATACCTTTGTGTTGTTTGGCCGTCACTCGGATCGAGCGGACCGTTCCGAGTGGGTACCATTCCAGTGGGGGCCCACTGAGTGCACCCACTGGGTGTAGTCCCCGAGACTGCCGTCGACTGCAGGCAGTCGGCGGGAGTCTTAGAGCTTGTGTCGAAGAGTACTTCAAGATCTGGTATTGGTCAAGCTTGTTCCTGTTACTAACTGGTCTGCTCTCTCTTGTGTTTCAGAGAACCTGTGAGCTTGGGGTTCAGTATGTGTCACTGGAGAAGGAGACGAACCAGCTTCGACTGGACTTGGAGGTGGAGAAGAGGAATGTAGCTCGCGCTCAAGCGGAGCTGAAGACCATGGGAGGTAAGCCTCAGCTGCTTAGCGTTCTGCTTTCGCTTTTGTCCATTCTTTGAACCGAGTGACTTCACTCGAACAGATGTGCGTAGTGAAAACCATCGACTCCAAGTGCGGCTCAGAACTTCTATCTCTTTAGACACTATGAAGTAGGCACTCGAAAAAAAGGACAATGAGCTGGCAGGAGCACATAAAAGTGGCGAGGGAGAAGACCAAGGCTGCCGAAGAGAAGTTGGCCTTGTTTGAGAAGCTCGAGGGGGAGAACAAGTCATGGAAGACCGCCGTTAAGGAGGCAAAGAAGGAGGTGGCCGAGCTCAAGAAGCAGAAGACCGAGTGGGATGGCAAGCTCAAGGCTCAGGCGAGTGCTCATGAGCAGGAAAAGAAAGCTTTGAGCGAGAAGATCGCCCAGCTTACCCAGAAGAAGGATTCTCTGGAAAAGTACATAGAAGACTTCATGGAGGAGATGAACACCAAGCTTGCAGGTAACTTGTAGCACCCGAGCGAGTTTTGACTTATTTCCGAGTGAACTTCATACATGCTGATATTCATCTCTTCTTTCTTCTTCTTCACAGAATACTGCCAAGATTTTGAGCTAGAGACTGACAGAATCGAGAAGGACCTGGACCCCAACAAGTCACTCGTCAGGGATAAAGCTGCATTAGGCATCCTGCGACTCGAATCTCATCTTGAAGACGTCCAGGGGTACATCATCCGCCTGTGGGGCGCACTCGGTAGGATCGACAAGGAGCTGTGGCCAGAGGACACTCTTGACACCGATCTGGAAGCCATGATGACTCGTCTCAACGAGATTCCAAGCCGAGTGCAAGCGTGGAAGAAGTCAGCTGCCCGCTGCGGGGCCGACGTGGCCCTCTCTCTGGTCCGAGTGCATTGCAAGGACGCCAAGGAAGAGAAGCTGAAGTCTCTTCAAGTTGCCAACACTAAGAAGCTCAAGTTCGAGGACTTTATGGAGACGTTCATAGAAGCAGCCTCTCGGATCGCAGATGGCATGGACTTGGACGCTTTCGTCGAGCCGGCCAGCCCTTCTGGAGCATGAGAAAAAACACTAAGCTTTACCCATTTGCTGTGACACCCTGGTTTTCGCTCCTTGTTTTTTTCCTTCGCGGGATTTGACTTCCGTCTTTTTTTTCGATGTTCTTGGATTTTCTCTCGCTCTTGGGTATATGAAGATGGTCACTTAGCCTTGCCTCTCCCACCCAACCAGAGATTCTCTCCAGACCAACCTTGCCACCCAAGATATTTTCCCAGTATCTTTGCCACCGAAACCCTACTCTCCGGTCCACCGGAAGGAAAACCCTAATTCCTTCCGTTGCAAAGGAACCCCAATTTCCTTTGATCTGTTGCCTCCCAAACTTTTCCCAGTGGTCATCCCTCATCTATAAACCCTGGATATGCAAAAAATATTGCCAAGTCATTTGCAATATTTTTCATTTAAAATTAATTCCTTTTTCCGCCAGTTAAAGGAATTAAATCCAGGAAAATATCTATCCATCTCCAAAGCTCATGAAAACTTGTGGAGATATTCTTTGTGATCATATTGAGCTCCAATAAAAATATTGGCCACAATTAAATAAGGGAAATTGCATTTTCCTATTTAAAGCCAATATCGCATTTTGGGCACTTTCTAAAGGAACTACCATTTTGGTAGCCAGGAAAAACCCCAAATAATTTGTGGAGCTTCTCCTATCCATATATTCACCATTTCCATCAAGATCCCAAGTTCCACAGATCAGATTTTGAGAGCATCATCCAATTCTTGTTTCTGGATTTATTTTGAGGTTGTGAAGCAACTATATTTTATATTGCTTCAAAACTTCTCAAATTAATCCAGGACCTCACATTCCCTAAATGATGTGACCATGCAAAAATTCACATCATTTTGTTTAGCCAATTTCTCCCAAAAATTCCATCTAGTTTCTGTCCAGATTCAAGCTCTGTGAAGGAAGTACCATTTTGGTATATCCAAATGAGCTGAAATTTTTCCAGTATCTCCATACATTCAAATCATCACTCCACAAAAATTCAGCTCATTTCATCAAGCCATATGAGTGCAGCTCCAAAGTCAAGTTTCTGGACCAGAATTTGCATTACAAAGGAAGTGTATGCAAAACTTGTCCAAATGACCTCAAATTTGGCAAGCATCTAGTCCTTCCTACCCCATCTTATTTTGACAACATTTCAACCTCACTCACTAAGCCATTTCACCTCAGCTTGGTCCCCAAGATTCTGACCAGAAACTGTTCTGGATCCTCTTGGCCACTCTAGAGCAATCCTGGTCCATCCAATGACCCATACCATCTATGTGATCAATGCCTACCGTGTTTGACAAGATTTGGTACTCAGAGGAGGTCCAGAACACGACATGCCCATGTTGACCGCGTGAGCTACACGCAGAAACTGTGCATCGCGTGTTCGTCTCGTCGGGCAGGCTGGCTTAGGCCACCGTAGCTTGTCCATTCATGCCGACCTGACTCCCCGTCGTCTACTTCCTCCTCTCGGGTCATTTCCCCCTCCGTTCTCTTCCTCCTCGCACCGCGACGAACTTCGCCATGGCACTGCTCCGCCCGTGACTTGCCGTCGTCGCTTTCCCCTCTGTCCTCTTCTCCCCCGAGCTCTCTCGAGCGCTTCCGAGGTCTCTTCCCTCCCCGCGAAGTCGCTCGATGCCGCAACCCGCCAACCACGTCGCCGCGGCACCGAGCATCGAGCAGCTTCGGTCGTCGACGGCTAGCCCCTCCCCGCGGCTATAAATAGCTCTCTCCCGAGCCCTCCCAGCACCACAGCCAATCCCCCTCTCCCTCTGGACCTCTCCAGTGCGCTCGCCCAGCCGAATAGCTCGCCGGAGCTCTCCAATTTCCGGCGAGCTCCACCCACTGCCCCGCCTCCAATCCCCACACCCGAGCACCCCCAGGCCGCATCCGACCCACCACGGGAAGCTCCACTCTCCGGCGAGCTCTCCCATGCCCTCGCCCAGCCCCCTAGCCCACCGGAACCCCGCCACCGCCTGCGGAGCCGCCGCCTTCGGCCACTATTGCCGCGGCCAGCTCCGGCCGTCCCCGACGCCCTCTCCACCACTCACGGGCGCGGGGTGGAGTGGGGCATCCATCCCCGGCGGCGCCCCAGCCTGCCGTGGCCTCTAGTCGCCGGCACCGGCGAGGCCGATCCCCAGCCGCTCTCTGTCGGGGAGGAGGAAGAAGGAGATGGAGGGAGGAGAGAGAAGGGGTGCGGGACTCACCTATCGGCGTCCTAAGGCCGGCCACGTAGGATAAGTGGAAGCACCACGCCGCCTTTACGTTTTCCCCGTGGGAAAGCGTATTCTCTAAAATACGCTTTCACTTATTCCGCCGGCGGCCGAACCGGTTAGATTGAGGACGTTCACTGGTTAAAGGCAAAAATGAACAGAATTTGTTTGTTTTTCTGCCTAAACAACGAACGGCCACAACTTTTTAACCGTGACTCCGATTCAGGTGATTCCAAAGCCCACTTCTTCAGTTCATCAAGCCCGTTCTGACGACATCACTTTCACCATGTTGACACTTTCTGAAAATACCCATTTTGCCCCTGCCCTATATCAAGCCCCTTCGAGAGGGAACCCTTTCTGGCGAATTCTTCCGCGAAGTGATCGCACCTCTTCCCAGAGTATTCCTTCACCCCCCAGGCAAGCCGACCATCTGATATATGCCCTAAAGCATTGCTCTGTGTTATTCTTGCGTGTTTAATTAATGATTATGCCTGTGCTAGAAATAATTAAACTCCTGCTAAGTTGAATTTGCTATTTACATTACCTCCTAATGCTCATCATGTTATCGCACTAGTGACTCATTGTAATGCATATGGAGATAGGTTGTTATGTTACACCATGCATTACTATTGTTATTGCCATGAGTAAGAATATGATATAATAACAACAACTTCCTCCATCGGCTGGATCGAGTCATAGTGTCACCGAATCGATCTCATCACGTGCAACCACATTTGCCGGTATGGGACGGCCCTGACTTAGTCTATTGTCTTGCCTCTTGTCGGTACCACCAAACTAGGGAAGGTTATGCGTGCGCGCTACCCTGGCCCGGTAGGCGACGATAACCTTGTGAGCCCAGTTGTTTGTTTGCGCGTGGTCCCCGTTTGGGACAGTTTAGTTTGGCCACGACGGTGGCAGGTGTCACGGGGTGACACAGGGGCCACCCAGGACATGACCCTGGGAGGGTATGATTGTCGGTGGGACCGTAAGAGTGTCGGGCAATAGACAAGTTTTGTTGGAGCAGCACCGGTCCACCCGAATGGGAACATGTACTAAAGTACGAGGCCAGGCGCTCCATGGTGTGGGTAAAGTGCGCAACCTCTGCAGAGTGTAAATCTATTCGAATAGCCGCGTCCTCGGTCATGGACAGTTCGTACTAGGCCACTATTTGGTCCGTGTCGAGTCTGGAGGAACAAACCGTATGATGTTAAGAATGAACCAAAGAAAGGTATGATTTGTCAGACTTATAGTGCAGATGCATGGACATCGGATGATGTCAGGTATATGATGTTGGCCATGCGATGGCTATGAGATGAGTGGTCGGATGACCACAGGACTTGAATTTGGTTTGGATCAATACATATTCGGAGTATGGATTATTTACTTGATATATTTTACTTCAGTAGTTATCATGCGAGTTAATCCTGTTATGACATGATAATTAATATTGCTAGATGATTAATCTTGCTAGATAATCCTGTTATAACATGGTAATTAATATTGCTAGGTAGATATGCTATGCCATGGTAATTAATGTTGCTCTAATAATAAATGCATGCTTGAATGCCATGGATTGCTTTGCTTGGTGTATATGTTGGTTTGGTTTGCTTGCGAGTACATTCAAAAGTACTCAGCGGCCTTCAATGTGGCCAGGTTCACCTAAGGATCCGGCGTTCGCTAGCGAGGAGCCGGAGTGTTCGCGGGCTAGAAGAGTAACCCAGTCAGATCCCTGTGGATTGGAGCCGCACCAAGACCATGCTGCCTTAGATAGAGTTTTTCCCGCTGCCATCACCCTTGTATTATACCATGTAAGCCTGATATATCCTTTAATAGAAATGTCTGTGTTCATGATACTTGTTGTAAAAGCGCATGCCAGAGTGATAACCGGGGCTGGTATGAGCGGTGACCGTCTAGTGGTATTCAGGCGGGGCGCCACATTTGCCTCGGTATGCCGAGTGGACTTGTATCCGTTAAACTCTCTCGGGCCTCGGGCTCGTGCACTCGTATTTGCTTTTGAACTTCTGGAGTTATCCGAATGCTTTCTTTCCAGTCTTTAAAGATGTGCAACTTAGGCGAAAGATGGTTCGCGGCTAAGCCCCCAAGTGAGAGGATCGCTCGTCACTTGGAGTAGTTTTTGATTTAGGCGAAAGCTGGTTCGCGGCTAAGCCCCCGAGTGAGAGGATCGCTCATCACTCGGAGTAGTTTATTAACTTAGGCAAAAGCTGGTTCGCAGCTAAGCCTCCGAATGAGAGGATCGCTCGTCACTCGGAGTAGTTTTTAACTTAGGCGAAAACTGGTTCGCAGCTAAGCCCCCGAGTGAGAGGAACGCTCATCACTCGGAGTAGTTTTTTTAACTTAGGCGAAAGCTGATTCGCAGCCAAGCCTCCGAGTGAGAGGATCGCTCGTCACTCGGAGTAGTTTTTAACTTAGGCGAAAGCTGGTTCACAGCTAAGCCTCCGAGTAAGAGGATCACTCGTCACTCAGAGTAGTTTTTAACTTAGGCGAAAGCTGGTTCGCAGCTAAGCCCCCAAGTGAGAGGAACGCTCGTCACTCGGAGTAGTTTTTTAACTTAGGCGAAAGCTGGTTCGCAGCTAAGCCCCCGAGTGAGAGGAACTCTCGTCACTCAGAGTAGTTTTTTAACTTAGGCGAAAGCTGGTTCGCAGCTAAGCCCACGAGTGAGAGGATCGCTCGTCACTCGGAGTAGTTTTTTAACTTAGGCGAAAACTGGTTCGCAGCTAAGCTGAAGGGCGTACACCCACTGGGGGTCGTAAGCCAGAGAATCTGTACGAGTGAACTCAATGTAGTGCTGGAAAAGTCATGCTTTTATTCATCGAACAACACTCGAGTGCTTTTATTACATCTCAATATCAAGTATAAAATCGACGAAGTAAGTCGGCATTCCAAGTGCGGGGCTCGTCTGCTTGCTTCAGCAGGTTGTGTAGGTGGTATGCTCCATTATGCAGAACCTTTGACACGATAAAAGGACCTTCCCACGTATGAGCAAGCTTGTGAGGTCGCTGCTGATCCACTCGAAGTACAAGATCACCTTCCTGAAAGGCCCGACCTCTGATGTGCCTATCGTGAAAACGTAGCAGGTCCTGCTGATAGGTGGCTGAACGGACAAGAGCCATCTCTCTCTCCTCTTCCAAGAGATCAACGGCGTCTTGCCGCGCCTGCTCTGCTTCAGCTTCAGAGTACAGTTCCACTCGGGGCGAATTGTGGAGCAGGTCACTCGGCAGGACAGCTTCAGCTCCGTACACCATGAAGAAGGGAGTGCGATTGGTAGACCGATTGGGGGTCATCCTCAAGCCCCACAGAACTGACGGCAATTTAGTGACCCAGGCTCCAGCCGCATGCTCCAAATCACGCATGAGTCATGGCTTTAATCCTTGAAGGATCAGTCCATTCGCTCTCTCAGCCTGCCCATTCGACTGCGGGTGAGCTACAGATGCATAGTCGACTCGGGTGCCTTGAGCAGCACAGAACGCTCTGAACTCTTCTGAGTCAAAGTTTGAGCCATTGTCAGTAATGATGCTGTGAGGCACACCATATCTGAATACTATCTCTTTCATAAACTTGATCGCCGTCCGAGAATCTAGCTTCTTGATGGGTTTGACCTCAATCCACTTAGTGAACTTGTCAACTGCAACCAGCAAGTGGGTGAATCCACTCGCCCCTGTCCGGAGGGGCCCCACCATGTCAAGTCCCCAGACTACAAATGGCCAGACGAGTGGGATCGTCTTCAGAGCAGACGCAGGCTTATGCGATAAGTTTGCATAGAACTGACAACCGGCGCAGTGTTGGACTATCTCATGAGCAGCTTCATTGGCATGTGGCCAGAAGAAACCAGCTCGGTAAGCTTTAGCCACGATTGTCCTAGAGGATGCGTGGTGTCCACAAGTTCCCAAGTGAATCTGTTCCAAGATCAATTGACCTTCCTCTGGAGAGATGCAGCGCTGAGCCACACCGGTGACGCTCTTTCTGAATAGCTGGTCGCCCATCACAGTGAAGGCCTTGGACCTGCGAACAATCTGGCAGGCCTCGACTTCGTCCTCCGGAAGCTCCTGCCTGAGCAGGTACGCAATGTACGACACCGTCCAGTCGGGTGTGATTGCCAGGACCTCCATGACCAAGTCAATGACTGTTGGGACCTCGATTTCAGTCGGATCGGAAGGACCGACCACTTGCGGGGGCTCTTCAGTGAAGGGATCTTCTTTCACCGTTGGGGAATGTAGATGTTTGAGGAACACATTGTTGGGTATAGGTTTCCGAGTGGGCCCGATTTTTGCCAGATCGGCTGCCGCTTGATTCTTGGCTCGGGGGATGTGGTGGAGCTCCAGTCCCTCAAATTTCTTCTCCAGCTTTCTCAATGCGTTGCAATATCCTGTCATAGCAGGGCTCCTGATGTCCCACTCTTTCATCACTTGATTCACAACCAGATCCGAGTCCCCGTAGACCATCAGGCGTCGGACGCCGAGTGAGATGGCCATACGTAGACCATAAAGGAGTGCTTCATATTCAGCCTCATTGTTGGAGGAATCGAAGTGGATCTGTAGAACATAACTGAGTCGATCGCCCTTTGGAGACACCAACACCACACCGGCACCAGAACCATTCAGCATCTTGGAACCGTCAAAGAACATGGTCCAGTGTTCCGGGTGACTCTGCGTCGGCTGCTGCTGTTCCGTCCATTCGGCTAAGAAATCAGCCAATGCTTGGGACTTGATCGCTTTTTTTGCCTCGAACTTGATGTCCAGGGGCAGGAGCTCGATAGCCCACTTCGCCACTCGACCAGTCGCATCCCGATTGTTCATGATCTCAGACAGCGGGGCGTCACTGACGACTGACACGATGTGCTCTTGGAAGTAATGGGCTACTTTCTTCGCAGTCAGGTAGATGCCATAGACGAACTTCTTATAATGAGGATACCTCTGCTTGGACGGAGTCAGAACTTCAGAAATGTAATAGACTGGGCACTGAACTTTGTGAGCTTTGCCCTCTTCTTCTCGCTCGACGGTGAGAACGGTGCTGACAACTTGACCGGTGGCCGCGATGTACAAGAGCAATGGCTCATTGTCGTTCGGAGCGGCGAGCACCGGCTGGGTGGAAAGCAGGGCTTTGAGCTCAACAAACACTGCTTGTGCTTCCGTAGTCCACTCGAATGAATCAGACTTCTTCATCAATCGGTAAAGGGGCAGTGCTTTCTCACCAAGGCGGGAGATGAATCGACTCAGAGCTGCGAGGCAACCCGTGAGCTTCTGTACATCATGAAGCCGTTCTGGACGTTTCATTCGTACTATTGCACCGATCTTCTCAGGGTTAGCATCGATCCCTCGTTCGGAAATGAGGAATCCGAGTAACTTGCCCCCGAGCACTCCAAAAGTGCATTTTGCTGGATTCAGCTTAATATCATACTTCCGCAGATTTGTGAAAGTTTCAGCTAGGTCAGCCAGCAGGTCGGAACCTTTTCTGGACTTGACCACTATGTCATCCATGTACGCCTCGATGTTCCGACTGATCTGTTTATGTAAAAACTTTTGGATCATGCGCATGAAGGTGGCACCGGCATTCTTGAGACCGAATGGCATGGTGATATAGCGGAAACACCCGAATGGGGTGATAAAAGCTGTTTTTATTTCATCTGGCCCATACAGTCGGATCTGGTGGTACCCGGAGTACGCATCCAGAAAAGACAGTCGCTCGCACCCCGCGGTGGAATCTACGATCTGATCTATATGGGGGAGCGGGAAATGATCCTTGGGACAGACCCGATTGATGTGCTTGAAATCGATGCACATCCGGAGAGACTTATCTTTCTTAGGAACCATGAAGACGTTGGCGAGCCACTCGGAGTGGTACACCTCACGGATGAACTCGGCTGCCAGGAGCCGAGCAACTTCTTCGCCAATGGCCTTCCTCTTCTGTGTAGCGGAACGACGAAGATGTTCCTTCACCGGTTTTGCCTTCGGGTCGACTCGCAAACGGTGCTCAGCCTGTTCCCTGGGTACACCAGGCATGTCGGATGGCTTCCATGCGAAGATGTCCCAGTTCTCACGAAGGAACTGGATGAGTGCGGCTTCCTATTTGCTGTCGAGTGTCGTCGAGATGTTGGTGGGTGCAGCATTGGGATCTTCCGGGTGAACGTGTACAGGCTTCGTATCACCGGCCGACTGAAACGCAGATTCTGCGGCCGGCTTCTTAGAGCGTAGTAGATCACTCGGGTCGGCATTTTTCTTGTACTCCTCCAACTCCACCATGGCCATCTGTTCATCAGCAATATTGGACCCTTGCTGCAAACACTCTTCCGCGCACTGCCTATTGCCAGTGACTGTGATCACGCCTTTGGGGCCGGGCATCTTCAGCTTGAGATACACATAACATGGGCGGGCCATGAAACGTGCGTAGGCCGGTCGACCAAGGATGGCATGGTAGGCGCTGCGGAAGTCGACCACTTCGAAGGTCAGCCTTTCCTTCCTGAAGTTCTTGTCATCTCCAAAGACCACGTCCAGGGCGATCTGTCTGAGTGACTTTGCTTTCTTGCCGGGGATCACTCCATGGAACTGCATGCTGCTCTCGTTGAGACGGGACATCGGAATGCCCATCGCCTTCAGAGTTCCAGCGTAGAGTATGTTCAGGCCGCTTCCACCATCCATGAGGACCTTGCGCAGTCGAACGCCTCCCACGACTGGATCGACCACCAGCGCCTGCCGCCCAGGGGTGGCAATGTAGGCCGGGTGGTCCGACTGATCAAAGGTGATCGAAGTCTTCGACCAGTTCAGAAACTTCGTCGTTGCCGGCATGGCCATGTTCACTTCTCAGTTGATGACTTTCAGTCGACCCCTGCTCTCTACATCCGCGAAGATCATCAGGGTTGCATTGACACTGGGAAAAGCTTCATCTTTGTCTCCATCATCAGCATCTTCTGGGCTCTTCTCACTCGACTGGCCATCTCGGAACTGCTGTATCAACAATCTGCACTGTCGAGTGGTATGCTTGGGCAGTATTAGATTGCCCTCTTCATCTTTTCTGGTGTGAATGTGGCATGGTAAATCAAGGACATCCTGGCCCGACTGATCTTTCTTTTTCCTCGGGACACACTTTTCCTTGGCTTTCCCTTTGCTCTGGCCTGACCAGCCAGTGCGGCAGCCTCGGCCTGAGCCGATCTGTCAGCTTTGCGCTTCGGCTTCTGACTGGGGTTGCTGTTTCCAGGATTGGGCTCACTAGCCTTTCCCTTGCCGCTATGGAGACAGTCTTCCTCTTCTTCGTTTGCGTACCGAGTGGCGATCTCCATCATTCGGCTCATGGTCAAGGATCCCAACCGACCGAATTTCAGGATGAGCTCCCGATATCTGACTCCTACCTTGAAGGCACAAACTGCCTGGTGTTCAGTGACGTTCTCAACCACATGATGCAAAGTCGTCCAACGCTGGATGTACTCCCTCATAGTTTCACTCGGTTTCTGCACACAGTGCTGCAACTCGGTCAATCCGGCTGGGCGCTTGCACGTGCCCTCGAATGTTTTGATGAACACTCGAGCCAGATCTTCCCAGCAGTAGATGCTAGCTAGAGTGAGCTGGTTGAGCCAGGCCCGGGTTGACCCTTCCAGCATCAAGGGCAAATGTTTCATAGCCACATAATCATTGCCTCCTCCAATCTGAACATCCACTCGGTAATCGTCTAGCCACGTCTCCGGCTTGGACTCACCGGTGAATTTGCTTACTCCAGCAGCCAACCTAAAGTTGGGTGGAATCTCTACGGCTCTGATAGCCCTGCTGAAACACTCGGGCCCAGAGACGAAGGCTCCACTTCCACTCGGGCGATCTCTGTCCAAACTCTCTCGGAGAGCTTTGCCTCTGTCGACCAGGTTCTGAGCGAGTACGGATCTCGTGTTGAACTGTGGGTCGCGGAGGTCCACTGGTTCCCTCTGGCGATAACCGTCACCATGGCGGGGAGGGCTGGCCCTCCGATCATTGCCGTAAGGACGCCTGGCGTCGTACGGCCGGGGCACGTACGAGCCATCCCTCGGAGGGGGCGACTGCATACGGCGACGATCATCCTGACGCCGCAGAGGCGTGTACTGACCGCGACACTGTTCCGAGTACTGATCTCGGTGATGGCCTTGGTCGTTTCGCCGCTGAGGCGAGTGTCTGTTTCTTCTCGGGGTCACCGGGCTGTGAGCCGACTGGACGGTGTCAGCCCTGGCGGATCTACTATGGATCCTATTGCGCGACTGGGACAACGCTGAATTCTGTTCTTCAGCCGCCTTGAGCAACGCCCGGATCTGCCGTAGGCCCTCTCCAGCCTCAGACCGGGACGGCTGGATGGAATCTACTATCCGAGTGGCCGCCGCCAAATTCTGGACTGGAGTGCGAAATACCTGGAAATTCTGTTGCTGGTCATTCGAGAACAACTGTCGCTGCCGTCGACTGGAACTGGGCTGATGCTGTTTGCGGGCGCGATCGTCGAGTGACTTCTGGAGTGCCTCCAGACGATTGCGCTCGGCCAAATTGGCCTGGCACGCGGCCTCCAAAGCCTGAGCTTCGGGGGTCGTCCCGATGATGGGCGTCTGGAGGGTCTGCTCATTCCTGCGCTGCAGTTCCTCCCTCTGCTGCCGAGTGAGAGGTCGGGGGTAGTACTCATCGTTGTGGCGGTCTTCGCCGCCATCGAGGTCATCGTGCGACGGGCCACCGGCTCTCGCATTGCCACGGGCATACCCAGGCGTACTGCGCGGGAATCGGCCATCAGCACCTCCGCAGCGGGATCGCTGCTCTCGCACTCGGATAGGCTTTTCGAGTGCCCATGAGAGGAGGCGAACAAATCGAAGGCGGGCTCATCGGGCTCGATCGCCGCGACTTGCGGGGCCGCAGCCTGAAGGGCCACCGCGTGCCTGATCCACCGTTGAAGCCGTGAGCGTCCGGGACGCTTGTGACGGCGGCCGGGGAAGCGAGGGGGCGCCGACTGGTACGGTGTTGAAGGTTGTCGAAGAAGAATGCCGAAGGAACTCGCGCGGAAGTCGCTAGACGCCTGCCCCACGGTGGGCGCCAACTGTCGTGGGTATAAGTCTGACAGTAGTGTATGGGGGTACGAATTGGAGGGCAGAGCCTAGCTACAGCGCAATTGTTACACTCGGATTTACGAGTTCAGGCCCCTCAGCGGTGGAGGTAATAGCCCTACGTCTCGGTGCTCTGGAGCTTGATTACCTTGAGTGTATAGATTACAAAGATTGCGAACCCTTGGAATGGAGCTGGGGGGTGACTTATATAGAGTCCGCCAAGCCCCCATGAATGCCGCCATTATCAGGGGTTAAAGAGGGGGTTTAAGGGCGCCAGTTACTGGTAACGGGCACACTAATTACACTTAATGAGGGTGGACGCACGTCCTGACCGTTGCGTTCCTGGAGTCTCCTGGTCTTCCCTGGTCGAGTGACTGTCAGGTACTCCGAGTGAAATAGGCCAGGTCGAGTGAACTATTGCCTCCCGAGTGGTTCGTTGAACTCCGAGTGAATGTCAGGTTGCAGAACTCCTGACTGCTGGTCTGGCCCTAGGGCACAGTATAAAATGAGTGGCGTCCTAGGGTAGGGTCTGTAGGTCAGGCCTGTTACCCTATCCCTAGTATATGCCCTCGTCAGTGGCAACAACACATGATTGACTTCGACGAGCTCCGGGGCGAAAGCCTAGGTCTCACCCAAGTTGGTTATAACTGACAATGGCGACGTTTTGCGTCATTCCCTTGTTGAAGGCATTGTTCGGATATGCTTGGACTGATTCTTCAGGTGAAAACCTAGAATCTAGCCTTTGATGGTTGGATCTGGTGACGGCGGCGCTTGATCGTCGCTCCCTTCCTGAAGGCGTTGTTGTTGAAGAACTTCGTGGTTCTTGTGGTGTCATGAGATGGTTGGTGCGGATATGACCATAACTGTAGTTTGTCGATCGCGGATTTGATCACTTTGGGATTTTTTGTTTTGCCTCGCTTAGGCATAGCTTTGGTCTTATATGACTTTGCTTTTTGTCAGCGTGTTTTTTTATTTGCGTGTGTGAGTTTGGTGTTGGCTGTGTGCATCCTAGCTATGCAGAGGCCGGGTGTGTGCTCATTGTGTTTGAATCCTCTTGATGCTTCATTTTGAGTCAATTAAATCCACCCTTTGTAAAAAAAATCGTAGTATCCAATATTATTAATGAAATTATCTATAATTAGTTAGGATTATGACGATCAACCTGACAAGGTAATTCACCATCAGGTAGGCCCAACTAAAGGCCCAAGTAGGACCAAGCCCATGTATGCTAAGGACCAAGTCAAGAACAACAACAGGGGGTGGTGTCCTAGTCCGAGTGGACACCAGTCAGGATACAATCGCTAGCCTGATTGCCCGTCAGTCAGGACTCTTGTCGGTTGGTTTATCAACAGTCGGTTTCACAGCAGGCCAACGGCCCAAGCAATTAGGAGGCGTTACGCATGGACGTTCCACTACGCATTAAACACAGGCACTATAATCCGCCTCCACTACTTGTTTAATATGTCAGTTACTATATGTAATGGCAACAACCTGTTGGTTTTCAGTATGCCGTTACACATAACATTTATGACCAGCCGTTGTAGCTTTAGTGTTGGGAAACGCTTCCTATCAGTAGTCCTATAGAAAGCAATCGTCAGACCAGTCCGGGGACGTCGATGTGTTTTTCTCTCACGGCTGAGATGGCTTCCAAAATCCGCCATCTTGTTTCCAAACCAGGCCCCTTTAGTGTTGGCACACTCTATATAAGCGGCCTGGAGCACCTAGCCGAGGGTTTGGAACATTTGTAATCACACCTTATGCACGGGAACAACACCACAGACAGAAAATTGGGTATTACCTCCACCGCAGAGGGCCTGACATGTATACATCATTGTGTACTTCCATTGGCATGGAACATAGAGTAGTTTTGGGCAACGAACATATTGAATGGCAAACGTTGGCCGATTGAGCTGAAATTGGCATGGAAATGATACTAGAAACTTATGTGTCTACTCGGCCGATAAATTTAGTGTAGTATGGTTCAACAATTTGACAACCGCTGATAAACTACAAAACGGGACATAAATTGTGTTAACTCTGCTTTACTATTATCTTGCGTGATGTGCTTGTTGTTTCCTATCATGAGTTAGCAAGATACCAAGTGTGTTGTAAATCTCTAGAAACTGTATATTCTTACTCCCAAGTTGGCAATTCTTTTTCACCCCAGAAACATCATATCACGTTTAAAAAAAAGGAGGATTACCCCCGGCCTCTGCATCATTACGATGCACACAACCATTTATTAAAAAAGCTCAAGTCTCATAATTCAGTACTGAAGTACAAAGCGAAAAAAAAAGTACAAAAGAACAGCCACGCAACTGGCCGAAATAGGGATATATGCCTATACACATAGCCTATTATTGAAAAACCGTTGTATCACGTGTGCATATTGTTTGTGTTTATCCCGCTGCTTTTACTCCCTCCGTTTACAAATATAACATGTTCTAACTTTTTTCTGAACTAGATGTATATAAACATGTTTTAGTGTGCTTGTTTTCTAATACGTCCATTTTGCATCATGTTTTCCTACTGTTATTTATTATGTTTTGGGCCATTATTTCACTTTATGATGCAATCCTAATGCCTTTTCTCTTTTATTTTGCAAGTTTCACATGAAGAGGGAGATTACCGGCAGCTGGAATTCTGGACCTGAAAAGGCTACAGCCGAGATACATATTCTCCACAACACCAAATGACCTGAAAATTTACGGAGAATTATTTTGGAATATATAAAAAATATTGATGGAAGAAATACCAGGAGGGGACCCACCAGGGACTGACAAGCTCAGGGGGCGCGCCCTACCCCCTCTGGGCGTGCCATGTGAGCTTGTGGGCCCCTGGCAGGCCTCCGGGGGCCATCTTCTCCTATAAGATGCTATTTGCCCTATAAAAAACCAGAAGAAGACTTTCAGGACGAAGCGCCGCTGTCTCGAGGCGGAACCTGGGCAGGAGCACTTTTGCTCTCCGGCGGAGCGATTCCGTCGGGGAAACTTCCCTCCGGGAGGGGGAATCGAAGCCATCGACATCACCAACGATCCTCTCATCGTGGGAGGACCAATCTTCATCAACATCTTCACCAGCACTATCTCATCTCAAACCCTAGTTCATCTTTTGTATTCAATCTTTGTCTCAAAACCTCAGATTGGTACCTGTGGGTTGCTAGTAGTGTTGATTACATCTTGTAGTTGATGCTAATTGGTTTATTTGGTGGAAGATTATATGTTCAGATCCTTAAGCATATTCAATACCCCTCTGATCTTGAACATGAATATGATTTATGAGTAGTTACTTTTGTTCTTGAGGACATGAGAGAAGTCTTGTTATAAGTAATCATGTGAAGTTGGTATTCGTTCGATATTTTGATGATGTGTATGTTGTATTTCTTCTAGTGGTGTCATGTGAACGTCGACTACATGACACTTCACCATAATTGGCCCTAGGAGAATGCATTGGGGAGTAATAAGTAGATGATGGGTTGCGAGAGTGACAGAAGCTTAAACCCTAGTTTATGTGTTATTCCGTAAGGGGCTGATTTGGATCCATATGTTTCATGCTATGGTTAGAGTTATCTTAATTCTTCTTTCGTAGTTGCGGATGCATGCAAGAGGGGGTAATCATAAGAGGGTTGCTTGTTCAAGTAAGAACAGCACCCTAGCACCAGTCCACCCACATATCAAATTATTAAAGTAGCGAACACGAATCAACTAAACATGATGAACGTGACTAGACGGTAATTCCCATGTGTCCTCGAGAACGTTTGCTTTATATAAGAGATCGTTCTGGCTTGTCCTTTGCGATAAAAAGGATTGGGCCACTTTGCTACACCTGTGTTACTATTGTTACTTGTTACTTGTTATGAATTATCTTATCACAAAACTATCTGTTACCGCTACCTTCAGTACTTGCAGAGAATACCTTGTTGAAAACCGCTTGTCATTTCCTTCTGCTCCTCGTTGGGTTCGACACTCTTACTTATCGAAAGGACTATGATTGATCCCCTATACATGTGGGTCATCAAGACTCTTTTCTGGCGCCGTTGCCGAGGAGTGAAGCGCCTTTGGTAAGTGGAATTTGGTAAGAAAACATTTTTATTACGTGCTGAAATTTACTGTCACTTGTCACTATGAAAAATAATCGTTTGAGGGGCTTGTTTGGGGTATCTTCACCTCGAATGGAAGCAATAAGAGTTTCCCCTCAACCTACTGAACCTACTGGAAATATTTATTATGAGATTCCTTCGGGTATGATAGAGAAACTGCTGGCTAATCCTTATGCAGGAGATGGAACGCTACATCCCGTTATGCACTTGATATATATAGATGAAATTTGTGGATTGTTTAAGCTTGCAGGTTTATCCGGAGATGGAGTTAGGAAGACGGTATTCCCTTTATCTTTGGGTGGAAAGGCATTGACATGGTATAGGCTATTGGATGATATTGGAACATGGGATTTGAACCGGTTGAAGCTGGAATTTCATCAGAAATTTTATCGTATGCATTTGGTTCATTGTGATCGGACTTATATATATAATTTCTGGCCTCGTGAAGGAGAAAGTATCGCTCAAGCTTGGGGGAGGCTTAAATATATATATGATGCACACATGCCCCAATCATGAGCTCTCAAGAAAAATAATTATTCAAAACTTTTATGCTCGGCTTTCTCATAATGATCAATGCTCGATACTTCTTCTACTGGTTCCTTTATGAAAAGGACTATTGAATTCAAATGGGATATTCTAGAAAGGATTAAACGCAACTCTGAAGATTGGGAAATCGACAAAGGTAAAGAGTCAGGTATAAATCTTGAGTTTGATTGTGTTAAATCTTTTATGGAAACTGATGCTTTTCATAAGTTTAGTATTAAATATGGACTTGACTCTGAGATACTATCTACTTTTTGTGAATCTTTTGCTGCTCATGTTGATCTCCCTAAGGAGAAATGGTTTAAGTTTCATCCACTTATTGAATTAAATGAAGAGCATGTTAGTGTTAAAGAGGAAACAATTGTATACAATATTGATCCAATTGTGCCTACTGCTTATATTGAGAAACCTCCTATCCCTGTTAGGATTAAAGAACATGCTAAAGCTTCAATTGTGGTTAATAAGAGTAATATTAAACCATTTAAACCCTCTGAACAAATTAGAGTGGAACCTAATGTTGCAATGGTTAATGATATTTTGGTTGATAATATTGATGGACATGTCATATATTTATGTGATGAAGCAACTAGGATTGCTAAGCCAGATCCACAAGATAAAATCAAACCTGTTGTTGGCATGCCTGTTGTTTCTGTTAAAATTGGAGATCATTGCTATCATGGTTTATGTGATATGGGTGCTAGCGTAAGTACTATTCCATTTTCTCTTTATCAAGAAGTCATGAATGATATTGCACCTATTGAGATTGAAGATATTGATGTTACTATTAAGCTTGCAAACAGAGATACTCTTACACCACTTGGGATTGTTAGAGATGTTGAAGTCTTGTGTGGTAAGATCAAATACCCTACTGATTTTCTTGTTCTTGGATCAGCACAAGATGATTTTTGTCCCATTATATTTGGTAGACCTTTCTTAAATACGGTTAATGCTAAGATTGATTGTACTAGGGAAACGGTCAGTGTTAATTTTGGTGATGTATCGCATGAGTTTAATGTCTCCAAGTTTCGTAGACAACCTCATGATAAACAATTGCCTAATAAAGATGAAATTATTGGTCTCGCTTCTATTGTTGTACCTCCTACTGATCCTTTAGAACAATATTTGCTAGACCATGAAAATGATATGCATATGAAAGAAAGAAATGAAATTGATGAAATATTCTTTAGACAAGCACCTATCCTTAAACACAATTTGCCTGTTGAAACTCTAGGAGATCTGCTACTTGTGAACTGCGTTGGGATTTCCCTGAAGAGGAGAGGATGATGCAGTACAGTAGAGATAAGTATTTCCCTCAGTTAAGAACCAAGGTTATCAATCCAGTAGGAGAACCACACAGAACCTCGTTAGCAGCACCTACACACACAAAAGCAAATACTTGCACCCAACGCAAACAAGAGGGTTGTCAATCCCCTTGGCGGTTACTTGCAAGGATTAATTCTGATAGTGATAGATAGAAAAGTAAATTGCAAAATAAAATAAAGGAAATAAAATTGCAGCAAGTATTTTTGGATTTGATATATGATAAAAGTAGACCCGGGGGCCATAGTTTTCACTAGAGGCTTCTCTTTCGAACGCATAGCATACGGTGGGTAAACAAATTACTGTTGGGCAATTGATAGAAAAGCGCATAGTTATGACGATATTCAAGGCAATGATCATGTACATAGGCATCACGTCCGAGACAAGGAGACCGACTCCTGCCTGCATCTACTACTATTACTCCACCCATCGACTGCTATCCAGCATGCATCTAGGGTATTAAGTTAATGAAAACAGAGTAACGCCTTAAGCAAGATGACATGATGTAGACAAAGTAAACTCAAGCAATATGATTAAACCCCATCTTTTTATCCTTAATGGCAACAATACAAATACGTGTCTTGTCCCTTTCTGTCACTGGGATATAGAACACCGCAAGATTTAACCCATCACAAAGCACCTCTCCCATTGCAACATAAATCAATCTAGTTGGCCAAATCAAACGGATAGATCGGAGAGAAATACAAAGCTATAACAATCATGCATAAATAAGTTCAGAAAAGACTCAAATATTTCTCATGAATAATCTGATCATAAACCCACAATTCATCGGATCCCAACAAACACACCGCAAAAGAAGATTACATCGAATAGAACTCCAAGGAGATCGAGGAGAGCATTGTATTGAAGATCAAAGAGAGAGAAGAAGCCATCTAGCTACTAGGTATGGACCCGTAGGTCTGTGGTAAACTACTCACACATCATCGGAAGGGCAGCAAGGTTGATGTAGAAGCCCTCCATGATCAATTCCCCCTCCGGCAGAGTACCGAAAAAGGCCTCCAGATGGGATCGCGGAAGAACAGAGGCTTGCGGCGGCAGAAAAGTTTTTCTGGGTTGCTCTTTGGTATACGGGGAATATTTTAGAATTTATAGGCTTGGAATTATGTCAAGATGTGCTACGAGGGGCCCACAAGCCTGGGAGGTGCGCCTACCCCCTTGGCGCGCCTCCCGAGCTTGTTGCTCCCTCGTGGCTCATCTGGTCTTCTCCCAAACCTTCTAGGGTCTCTTCTGGTCCAGAAAAAATTAATCCAAAGTTTTTCTTCGTTTGGACTCCGTTTGATATTGATTTTCTGAAAAGCCAAAAACAGGCAAAAAACAGCAACTGGCACTGGGCACTAGGTTAATAGGTTAGTCCCAAAAAATGATATATAATTGCATATAAAACATCCAAGATTGATACTATAATAGCATGGAACAATCAAAAATTATAGATACGTTGGAGACGTATCTAGCATCCCCAAGCTTAATTCCTGCTCGTCCTCGAGTAGGTAAATGATAAAAATAGAATTTTTGATGTGGAATGCTACCTAACATGTTCATCATGTAATCTTTTCTTTTACAGTATGAATATTAAGAAACGAGTGATTCAAAGCAATAGTCTATAATTTGATATAAAGACATCAATACTCAGGCATACCAACAAACAATCATGCCTTTCAAAATAAAAATGCTAAAGAACGCTATCCCTACAAAATCATATAGCCCGTCGTGCTTAGTCTTCCTAACACAAAGTATTAATCATGCACTACCCCGCTGTCATCCAAGCAATTGGTTCATACTTTTTAACGCGCTTTAGCTTTTTCAACCCTCACGCAATACATGAGAGCGAGCCATGGACATAGCACTATGGGTGGAATAGAATGATGATAGAGATTAATAAGGGGAAGTCAAAAAGTAAGATAGTCTCATATCGACGCGGCCAATCAACGGGCTCTGGAGATGCCCATCAATTGATGTCGATGCAAGGAGTAGGGATTGCCATGCAACGGATGCACTAAGAGCTATAAGTGTATGAAAGCTCAAAATAAAAACTAAGTGGGTGTGCATCCAACTTGCTTGCTCATGAAGACCTCGGGCATTTGAGGAAGCCCATCATCGGAATATACAAGCCAAGTTCTATAATGAAAAATTCCCACTAGTATATGAAAGTGACAACATAGGAGACTCTCTATATGAAAAACACGGTGCTACTCTGAAGCACAAGTGTGGAAAAGGATAGTAACATTGCCCCTTCTCTCTTTTTCTCTCGTTTTTTTTGTTGGGCTCTTTTTGGCCTCTCTTTTTTATTTTTTATTTTTTTTTTCGTCCGGAGCCTCATCCCGACCTGTGGGGGAATCACAGTCTCCATCATTCTTTCCTCACGGGGACAATGCTCTAATAATGATGATCATCACACTTTTATTTACTTACAACTCAATATTACAACTCGATACTAGAACAAATATAACTCTATATGAATGCCTCTGGCAGTGTACCAGGATGTGCAATGATACTAGCGTAACATGTATAAAAATGATGAACGGTGGCTGAGCCACAAATACTATGTCAGCTATATGATCATGCAAAGCAATATGACAATGATGATGTGTGTCATATAAAAATAACGGTGGAAGTTGCATGGCAATATATCTCAGAATGGCTATGGAAATGCCATAATAGGTAGGTATGGTGGCTGTTTTGAGGAAGATATAAAGAGGCTTATGTGTGATAGAGCGTATCATATCACGGGGTTTGGATGCACCGGCGAAGTTTGCACCAACTCTCGAGGTGAGAAAGGGCAATTCACGGTACCGGAGAGGCTAGCAAATTGCCCCAGAAAAATTAGGAAGCTACTAACTTTAAGGGAGCAGCTAAGAGGCAGCTAACAGTATGGGAGCAGTTGCCGGGAAACAAGCAATTAACGAAGGAAGCAGCTAATAGTAAAGGAGTTGTTTATGGGAAACAGGCAATTAACCAAGGGAACTAAATTGCCATGCACGGGACTTTAATGCCAAATTGGACGACCTGGATGCTTCTAATCTTACGGCCTTCTACTGGTCTGATAGGAAGCAAGGGATCAGTAGTCTGATCCCTAGCGGTTCCCCCTTTAGTGTTGGCACACTCTATATAAGCGGCCTGGAGCACCTAGCCGAGGGTTTGGAACATTTGTAATCACACCTTATGCACGGGAACAACACCACAGACAGAAAATTGGGTATTACCTCCACCGCAGAGGGCCTGACATGTATACATCATTGTGTACTTCCGTTGGCGTGGAACATAGAGTAGTTTTGGGCAACAAACATATTGAATGGCAAACGTTGGCCGATTGAGCTGAAATTGGCATGGAAATGATACTAGAAACTTATGTGTCTACTCGGCCGATAAATTTAGTGTAGTATGGTTCAACAATTTGACAACCGCTGATAAACTACAAAACGGGACATAAATTGTGTTAACTCTGCTTTACTATTATCTTGCGTGATGTGCTTGTTGTTTCCTATCATGAGTTAGCAAGATACCAAGTGTGTTGTAAATCTCTAGAAACTGTATATTCTTACTCCCAAGTTGGCAATTCTTTTTCACCCCAGAAACATCATATCACGTTTAAAAAAAAGGAGGATTACCCCCGGCCTCTGCATCATTACGATGCACACAACCATTTATTAAAAAAGCTCAAGTCTCATAATTCAGTACTGAAGTACAAAGAGAAAAAAAAGTACAAAAGAACAGCCACGCAACTGGCCGAAATAGGGATATATGCCTATACACATAGCCTATTACGGAGGGGTGAGAGTGCTAGCAAATTGCGGAAGGGTGAGAGTGCGTATAATCCATGGACTCACATTAGTCATAAAGAACTCACATAATTATTGCAAAAGTCTATTAGCCCTCAAAGCAAAGTACTACTACGCATGCCCCTAGGGGGGAGGTTGGTAGGAGTTAACCATCGTGCACCCCCGACCTTCACGCAAAGGTAGACAATCAATAATACATCATGCTCCAACTTCATCACACTAAGGACTACACGTGCATGCTTCGGGAATCACAAACCTTAACACCAATATTCTTACTAAACCACAATCATTCACTAGTACCTCCCACATATTACCATTTTAATATCGTAAAACTATTGCAAGGAATCAAACTTATCATATTCAGTGATCTCCATGAAAGTTTTTATTATATCCCTCTTGAATACCTGTCATATTAGGACCAAATTCATAACCCGTGCATATTACCATTGCTAATTATTAGACTCTCAAAAAGATATAAGTGAAGCATGAGAGTGCTACTATTTCTTTAAAATGTAACCACCGCCGTGCTCTAAAAGATATAAGTGAAGCACTAGAGCAACTGCCTAGCTCAAAAGATATAAGTGAAGCACATAGAGTATTCTAACAAATCACGAATAATGTGTGTACCTCTCAAAAAGGTGTGTTCAGCAAAGATGATTGTGACAAACTAAAAATCAAACAAAAGCAAACAAACTATATCACAAGACGCTCCAAGTAAAACACATATCATGTGATGAATAAAAATATAGCTCCAAGTGATATAACGATAGATTGTAGACGAAAGAGGGGATGCCATCTAGGGCATCCCCAAGCTTAGACGCTTGGGTCTTCCTTGAATATTACCTTGGGGTGCCTTGGGAATCTCCAAGCTTAGGGTCTTGCCGCTCCTTATTCCTTAATCCATCGTGGTCTCACCCAAAACTTGAAAACTTCAGCACACAAAACTCAACAGAAACCTCGTGAGATCCGTTAGTATAACAAATAAATCTTAAACTTTAGGTACTGTTGTAAATTGATTCATATTTAATATTGGCATAATTCTACTTTACTCCAACTTTTCCATGACTCATACACCCCGATATGATCCATAGATACATCAAAATAAGCAAACTATGCAACAAAAACAGAATCTGTCTAAAACAGAACAGTCTGTAAAGATCTATTTAAAAACCATACTTTTGTAACTCCAAAAATTCTGAAAAATTAGGAAAAAGTAAACAATTCATATACCAATACTGTGTAAAACTTTCAGATTTTTCTGACACTCCAGTACAGAATAAAAAATCAAACACTGGATGCAAAACTTTCTGTTTTCCAAACAGCATCAATTATACTATCATCCAAATCATCCCTAAGGCATTACTTGGCACAAACACTAATTAAAAGATAAACATCACAATCATAATAGAGGTTACAATTGTGTAAACTCACAAAACAGACAACAAAGCAAAAATTTAAGATAAATATTGGGTTGCCTCCCAACAAGCGCTATTGTTTTATGCCCCTAGCTAGGCATATTGCATAGTTTCAAGTATTGTCATCCTTAGTTTCCAACTCCTCAATTAAACACACACTCTTCCTAGGAGATTTAACATAGGAACTTCTTACAATCACACTCCTAGGCACAAAGTTAAGAAATTTGTTTTCATAAATAGGTTCCTTTATTAAATCAATGAAATTGGGGTGCACGCTAATCATTTTAAGATCCTCATTTCCCTTGCTAGAAGTGGCACCCTTAGTCTTAGGAACATACATAAACTTGCAATTTTTATTGGGAGGAGTCCTATCAATAGTTTTAACGGAGGAAAAGGCGGAACCCAAGTTATTAATAATTTCCTCCAACTTATCGATTCTAGCAGGACCTTGTTCTATTCTTTCACTAACTATTGGTTCCTTTTCTTTTAGCCTTTTTAATGTACTCCCTACCTTAGAACCAAATTGAGTAATATGATTATGGACCTTTTTGTCTAGATTCTCAAGATGTTCAATAGTAGACATTTTATTTTCAATAGCTTCTAACCTTTGCATAAGATGTTCCAAAGTCAGTGTTGTTTCATTAATAATGATAGGTGGTGATCCCACTAAATTTTCCATAGCATTGAAAGCATCCATAGGGTGACTACTCAAGAAATTCCCTCCGGTAATAGTATCTAGCACAAATCTATACCAAGTAGTAATACCCACATAAAAATTGCGAAGAAGATCAATGGTGGATTGCTTACGAGTAGACTTATTTTGAGCGTCGCAAATCCTATACCAAGCATCCTTTAAACTTTCTCCTCCCCTTTGTTTAAAATTAAGAACTTCATTTTCAGGAGTCCAAGCAATGATTGAAGGACTAGACATAGTGGCAAAGCAAGCAAACTAGCAAACAAGCAAACGAAAATATTTTTGTGTTTTTATAAAATTGTTTTAGAAGTGCGGGAGATAAAAACGAGAGGTAAATGCAAATGAAAAGGTAAATGAAAATAAGAGCAAGTAGATGATAGTTTATGCGAAGGTACATGATAGGTTTTGGTGATGTCTCCCTGGCAACGGCGCCAGAAATTCTTCCTGCTACTTGTGAACTGCGTTGGGATTTCCCCGAAGAGGAGAGGATGATGCAGTACAGTAGAGATAAGTATTTCCCTCAGTTAAGAACCAAGGTTATCAATCAAGTAGGAGAACCACACAGAACTTCGTTAGCAGCACCTACACACACAAAAGCAAATACTTGCACCCAACGCAAACAAGAGGGTTGTCAATCCCCTTGGCGGTTACTTGCAAGGATTAATTCTGATAGTGATAGATAGAAAAGTAAATTGCAAAATAAAATAAAGGAAATAAAATTGCAGCAAGGTATTTTCGGATTTTATATATGATAAAAGTAGACCCGGGGGCCATAGTTTTCACTAGAGGCTTCTCTCTCGAACGCATAGCATACGGTGGGTAAACAAATTACTGTTGGGCAATTGATAGAAAAGCGCATAGTTATGACAATATTCAAGGCAATGATCATGTATATAGGCATCACGTCCGAGACAAGTAGACCGACTCGTGCCTGCATCTACTACTATTACTCCACCCATCGACCGCTATCCAGCATGCATCTAGGGTATTAAGTTAATGAAAATAGAGTAATGCCTTAAGCAAGATGACATGATGTAGACAAAGTAAACTCAAGCAATATGATTAAACACCATCTTTTTATCCTTAATGGCAACAATACAAATATGTGTCTTGTCCCTTTCTGTCACTGGGATATAGAACACCGCAAGATTGAACCCATCAAAAAGCACCTCTCTCATTGCAAGATAAATCAATCTAGTTGGCCAAACCAAACGGATAGATCGGAGAGAAATACAAAGCTATAACAATCATGCATAAATAAGTTCAGAAAAGACTCAAATATTTCTCATGAATAATCTGATCATAAACCCACAATTCATCGGATCCCAACAAACACACCGCAAAAGAAGATTACATCGAATAGAACTCCAAGGAGATCGAGGAGAACATTGTATTGAGGATCAAAGAGAGAGAAGAAGCCATCTAGCTACTAGCTATGGACCCGTTGGTCTGTCGTAAACTACTCACACATCATCGAAAGGGCAGCAAGGTTGATGTAGAAGCGCTCCATGATCGATTCCCCCTCCGGCAGGGTATCGGAAAAGGCCTCCAGATGGGATCGTGGAAGAACAGAGGCTTGCGGTGGCGGAAAAGTTTTTCTGGTTGCTCTTTGGTATACGGGGAATATTTTAGAATTTATAGGCTTGAAATTAGGTCAAGATGTGCTACGAGGGCCCCACAAGCCTGGGGGCGCACCTACTCCCCTAGGCGCGCCTCCCGAGCTTGTCGCTCCTTCATGGCTCGTCTGGTCTTCTCCCGAACCTTCTAGGGTCTCTTTTGGTCCAGAAAAAATTAATCCAAAGTTTTTTCTTCGTTTGGACTCCGTTTGATATTGATTTTCTGAAAAGCCAAAAACAGGCAAAAAAACAGCAACTGGCACTGGGCACTAGGTTAATAGGTTAGTCCAAAAAAATGATATATAATTGCATATAAAACATCCAAGATTGATACTATAATAGCATGGAACAATAAAAAATTATAGATACGTTGGAGACGTATCAAGATCCTCTCCCACCTAAGGGTGACCCTGTGTTTGAATTAAATAAACTACATGATACCCTGAAATATGCTTATCTTGAGGAAAAGAAGATATATCCTGTTATTATCAATGCTAACCTTTCAGAGCACGAAGAAAAGAGATTTCTTAAAACTTTGAGGAAGCACCATGCTGCTATTGGATATACTCTTGATGATCTTAAGGGCATTAGTCCCACTCTATGCCAGCACAAGATTAATATGGAGCCTGATGCTAAACCAGTCGTTGATTAGTCAACGACGTCTGAATCTTAAGATGAAGGATGTGGTAAGAACTAAAATATTAAAACTTCTGGAGGCAGGTATAATTTATCCTATAGCTGATTGTAGATGGGTAAGCCATGTTCATTGTGTCCCTAAGAAAGGAGGCATTACTGTTGTTCCTAATGATAAAAATGAACTTATCCCACAAAGAATTGTAACTGGCTATAGGATGGTAATTGATTTCAGGAAATTAAATAAAGCTACTAGAAAAATATCATTACCCTTTGCCTTTTATTGATCAAATGCTAGAAAGATTGTCCAAGCATACACACTTTTGTTTCCAAGATGGATATTCTGGTTTTTCTCAAATACCTGTATCATAAGAAGATCAAGAGAAAACCACCTTTACTTGTCCTATTGGAACTTATGCTTATAGACGTATGCCCTTTGGTTTATGTAATGCACCTGCTACCTTTCAAAGATGTATAACTGGTATATTCTCTGATTTTTGTGAAAAGATTGTTGAGGTATTCATGGATTATTTCTCCGTTTACAGAACCTCACACTACTGCAGGCGACCGCTAACGCGACACATGAATCAGAGACCCCGCGACCAAACTGTGTGCGATGCATGAATCGCAAACGGTGTCCTAAAAAAACGTCCCCAATAAGACGAACTGTTTGCGATACCGGAGACATCAAAAACGATTCCGATTAGAGACGCGTGTGCGATACGTGGCATACAGTTGATCCATACGAACTGTTTGTGATAAGCCAGAACAACAAACACGGCCAGCCAGTTCATGGTGTGTGCGATACACGACATACAGTTCACTCGGATGAAATGTGTGGGAAGACGGATAACAACACGGACGATTCCTGCTAATAACCCATGTGTGTTGTGGGCAAACGCTTGCTGGTAAACAATTGTCAGCGATTGATGAAATCATCACTGACGAGTTTTTGTAGTTTAGTCCGTGTGTGATGTGATTTGCTCTGTCTGCACAACATCTATGCTCTGTCTACAGAACAACAACATATATACTTATAAGGACATGATTGCATAACCAAATTTAACATCCAATGACGTTATATCATAGATACCAGAAAAATTGCAAGGTTCAAATTCCAGCATTACAAGGCCCAAATTCAAAGATTACAAGGTTCAAACTAATCTTACAAATCATATTCATCTTCTTCAGAATCTGAGCCATAAACTATTTGTGCGAATGGATCAGTCACCGAGAAGTCATATATCGGTTTCATAGTGTGACTTCCCCATAATCTGTCATTTGTAGTTCCAAACTGAAATTCAGCTTTTGCAGAGACTTTTCCATTCAGTTGTAGACGCCTGCGCTGATTGATACGTCTCCAACGTATCTATAATTTTTTATTGTTCCATGCTGTTATATTATCAATCTTGGATGTTTTATATATCATTTACAGCAATTATATATCATTTTTGGGGACTAAGCTATTAACTTAGTGCCCAGTGCCAGTTGTTGTTTTTCTGCCTGTTTTTGTTTTACAGAAAATCAATATCAAAAGAAGTCCAAATGCAACGAAACTTTTTAGAGATTTTTTTCTAGACATATACAATGCTAGAAGCTTCAGGAGAAGGCCAGAAGCCCAAGGGGGTGCCCACGAGGCACCAGGGCGCGCCTCGGGGGGGCAGGCGCGCCTTGGTACCTCGTGGGGCCCACAGAGCTCCGTTTGACCTAATTCCACCTCCATAAATTCCCAAAAAATCAGAAACCCTCAGGAGAGTCCACGAAATACTTTTTCCGCCGCCGGAAGTTCCTGTTCTCGAGAGATCCCATCTGGAGGCCTTTTCCGGCACTCCGCGGAGGGGGAATCAATCACGGAGGGGCTCTACATCAACCTTGCTGCCCTTCCGATGATGCGTGACTACTTTACCACAGACCTTCGGGTCCATAGCTAGTAGTTAGATGGCTTCTTCTCTCTTTTTGATCTTCAATACAATGTTCTCCTCGATGTTCTTGGAGTTCTATCCGATGTAATCACTTTTTGCGGTGTGTTTGTTGGGATCCGATGAATTGTGAGTTTATGATCAGATTATCCATGAATAGTATTTGAGTCCTTTCTGCATTCTTTTATGCATGATTATTATAGCCTCGTATTTCTTCTCCGATCTATTGATTTGGTTTGGCCAACTAGATTAATTTATCTTGCCATGGGAAGAGGTGCTTTGTAATGGGTTCGATCTTGCGGTGCTCAATCCCAGTGATAGAAAGGGACATGACACGTATGTATCGTTGCTATTAAGGGTAAAAATATGGGGTTTATTCATACGTGAGTTTATCTTGTCTACATCATGTCATCTTGCTTAAGGCGTTACTCCGTTCTTTTATGGACTTAATACACTAGATGCATGCTGGATAGCGGTCGATGTGTGGAATAATAGTAGTAGATGCAGGCAGGAGTCGGTCTACTTGTCTCGGACGTGATGCCTATATACATGATCATTGCCTTGGATATCGTCATGATTATTTGCTTTTCTATCAATTGCCCAACAGTAATTTGTTTATCCACCGTATGCTATTTTCTCGAGAGAAGCCTCTAGTGAAAACTATGGCCCCCGGGTCTACTTTATCATTTACTAAAACCCTAAAAATACTTGCTGCACTTTTTCTTTATTTATTTTATTTTGTATTTTTGTTTAATCTATCTATCTATCACATACAATTTAATCTTGCAATTTACCGCCGAGAGATTGACAACCTCTCGTTTGCGTTGGGTGCAAGGGTTTGTTGTTTGTGTGCAGGTACTGCTAACGAGGTTTTGCATGATTCTCCTACTAGATTGATAACCTTGGTTTCATAACTGAGGGAAATACTTACCTCTACTGTGCTGCATCATCCCTTCCTCTTCGGGGAAAATACCAACGCGAGCTACAAGTAGCAGGAAGAATTTCTGGCGCCGTTGCCAGGGAGACATCATCAACATCTATCAAGTACCTTTGCATAAACTTCATCTCCTTGCATTTATTTTATTTGCCTCTCGTTTTCATCTCCCCCACTTCTAAAAGTTTTTACAAAAATACAAAAATATTTTTCCGTTTGCCTTTTTGTGTGTTTTCTTGCTTGAAATTTCTACTATGGCTGATTTTGGTATGGAAAAGAGTGAGGATGGTAAGACTCCTAAAATTAAAGTCCCTACTAATTTAGATGCTAAAACTTTTGTGTTGGGGCATGGGAATGTCATAGGAAAAAGTGTCATCCAAGAATTCTTTAATTGCATTGGGACCTTGGCTTGTGATGATGCTCCTATACTTAAAAGAACCAAAAGTTATGCCGAAGCTATTTCCGCACTTGTCCTTAAACTTGAAAGAAGATTTATTTGCACCCATCCTACTTTGCAACGATTGTTTTATGGGTTACCAGTTATAAAAAATCCAAGAGCTAATAAAATAGCTACTCTTGTCCTCATGAATGAATTTGATCACATAGTGCGGGAAGCTAGGGAGATCTTTGATTTTTATGGTATGAACCGTGAAAAACCAGTAATAGATGAGATCCTTTATGATAGTGATTACCTATTGAGATATTTGTTCCGTAATGACCACATCTTTGATGAGAACACTAAAAAGGAAGTTCCTCCTTTGAATATAATTCAACAAGTTTTCAATAGTGTTAATAGTCAATACTCTTGGATCGTAGCCGGTAATCAAGAGGGATTTGCAGATGGACAACTTGCTAATGCTAAAATTTCTATGAATGATGTGTTTCATAATACCTTTGAAAAATCTTTTGATGAAAGTGCACCCTTGGATAAGAAGAAGAAAGATGACAATACTTGAAACTATGCATTATGCCTAGCTAGGGGCATAAAACAACAGCGCTTGTCGGGAGGCAACGAATAAAATAATTTTTTGCTTTATGTTTCTGTTTTGGTGTGTTTACATTTTTATGCTACTGTTATGATTAAAAAAATTATGTTTTAATTAGTGTTTGTGCCAAGTAAAGCCTTTGGTATGATTTGGAAGATATAATAATTGATGGCGTTTGAAAACAGAAATTTTTGCGTCCAGTGCTGGAATTTTGGTTTTTCTCTGGAACGTCAGAACCTTCTGAATTTTTTACACGATGTTGATATATGAATTGCCCATGTCATCCTAATTGTTCAGAATTTTTGGAGTTACAGAAGTATGACCATAATTCAGATTTCTACAGACTGTTCTTTTTTTGACAGATTATGTTTTTGATGCATTGTTTTGCTTGTTTGATGGAACTATGGATTGTATCGGGGGGGTATAAGCCATGGAGAAGTTAGAATACAGTAGGTATAATGCAAAAATAAAATATGAATGGGTTTGCAACAGTACCTAAAGTAGTGATTTGTTTTGTTATACTAACGGATCTCACGAAGGTTTTGTTGAGTTTTGTGTGATTGAAGTTTTCAAGTTTTGGGTGAGATCACGATGGATGAAGAAATAAGGAGTGGCAAGAGCCTAAGCTTGGGGATGCCCACAGCACCCCAAGGTAATATTCAAGGAAGACTCATGCGTCTAAGCTTGGGGATGCCCCAGAAGGCATCCCCTCTTTTTTCTACCAACCATCGGTAATTTTACTTGGAGCTATATTTTTATTCGTCACATGATATGAGTTTTGCTTGGAGCGTCTTGTATGATATGAGTCTATGCTTTGTTTGCTTTTTAGTTTGTCACAATCATCCTTGCTGAACACACCTATTTTGAGAGAGCCACACGTTTATCATGATTTGTTAGAATACTCTATGTGCTTCACTTAAATTTTTTGAGCTAGGCAGTTGCTCTAATGCTTCACTTAAATCTTTTTTAGCACCGTGGTGGCTAAATTTTGAAGAAATAAATTCTCATGCTTCACTTATATTATTTTAAGAATTGATAATATTGAAATTTTGAAGAAATAAATTCTCATACTTCACTTATATATTTTTGAGAGTTAAGAATAGTAATGGTAATTTGCACAAGATATGAATTTGGTCCCAAAGTGATGAATATTCAAGAGGGATATAATAAAAACTTTCATATAGATCATTCGATATGATAAGTGTGATTCCTTGCAATAGTTTTGCGATATGGAGAGAAGCCTCTAGTGAAAACTATGGCCCCCGGGTCTACTTTATCATTTAGTAAAACCCTAAAAATACTTGCTGCACTTTTTCTTTATTTATTTTATTTTGTATTTTTGTTTAATCTATCTATCTATCACATACAATTTAATCTTGCAATTTACCGCCGAGAGATTGACAACCTCTCATTTGCGTTGGGTGCAAGGGTTTGTTGTTTGTGTGCAGGTACTGCTAACGAGGTGTTGCGTGATTCTCCTACTGGATTGATAACCTTGGTTTCATAACTGAGGGAAATACTTACCTCTAGTGTGCTGCATCATCCCTTCCTCTTCGGGGAAAATACCAACGCGAGCTACAAGTAGCACTGATCAGCAAACCATTCACTTCTGCGCACTAAATATAGTGCAAACCTCATTACCTTAAGCACCCTTGCTCTCTGGACAAAGAACCTGGCGAATTTAATCTCTCGTGTGGTGCCTCGGTAGTGGTTCAAAGTAATTTCTGTGAGATGAAGATCAAGGCATTCAATGGGATTGTTATATTGCGCCACATTTTCCACTTTCGGGCCTGCTTCTATCTGCAAACAAAGACAACATATTAGTGCCTAGCTGCAGTTTTGAAAACTTCGGGCCTCTTTGATTTGCAGGATTTCTAAAATACATGAATAGAGTGACATGACATCTTCGATCGCTCATGATTAACATCTCAAAAAATATATGTATTGAAATCCTCCAAATTTCCTTTAGAAATCATACTACATTTGTCATTGTAATCATGGGTAAAAGTAACAACAAATTGAACTCCGTTGTGGTTAACAATTAACAGGAAAGGAGCATCACCTCGATGTATAGCTTCTTCGTTCACGGAAAGCATCTAAGGAATCTAACAACTTCATCCAGATCGGGGCCGACAGATTGTAGTGACAAGATCTTCACTGTGCGCGGAGACGGGGTCAAGCTTGTGGGAATCATTTTCTGGATGACAGCCGAACATAGAAAACTTAGATAAAATGTGATGTCCAATAAGAAGAATGAGAAGAATAAGACTGTTGTACCTGAGCGGGTAATCATCCAGCAACTAGTCCGGAGAATTCAGCACACGAATAGCCCAACACTGTCAATTTCGGTGCGTCGTTGACCCTGATTCTTGTTAGACCTTCTTTATCAAATACAATCAATCTCTCAAGGAAAGGCGCATTCTCAATGACCATTTCGTGAAACACCTGAAATGACAGCCTGTTGCGGCACCAGCAATGCACATAAATCGTACGGACATTCGTCGAGGCGATGCGGAGACAACTGAACCCATCCATCACCTGAAGACGAAGGTACTCGAGCGTTGTACAACCGCCGAGCAGGCGCTCCAAATCCTCCCTTGAGATGCGAATGCCCATGAGCTGGAGGTGCTTCAGTTTAGGGAGATGAAGAGCTGGCGCGGCATCAATCTGGGGGAAAAGGCACTGCCTGAACGTAGCGTGGCGCAGCGTGGGCACGAGGCGGAGAGCGGACGGAGGCAGCGAACGTGGATGTCCAGCATGAAAGCTGAGCTCCTCGAGCCGATCTAGGGCGGGGGATAGGAACCACTCGTGAAACTTGCGTTCGGCCTTGCAGTTGGAACGGAACTTGTCGATGACAAGGCGTCTGACCGGCCCAAGGTGCGTGGCGAGGATGTGGGACAATACGTCCCAGCGTTTGCGCTCCCCTCTGCAGAGCTCGTCATCCTCGATGAGGTCCAGGAGGGTGGAGAGCCAGAGGGGGCGCCACCGCCGGGAGAGGACAGTGGTCCGCACGCCAGATTTGATGGGGAGGAAGGATATGATGGTTACCAACATCTCGTCGGGGAGGCTGCTGATGAAGTCCACGCTCGCCGGAGGCTCTTGCGGTTCTGGCTCAACCCCCCCCCCCCCCCCCCTTGTTGGTCGGCTCGTCCTCCATCACAGCAGGCGGCGATCCTCAGCGGCGGCGCTTATAGATAAGAACGGAGGAGTAGGAGGAGCACTGGAAACTGTTGTACGTACCTCCCCGAGGCGGCCGAAACCAAGGCCATCAATAAATTTTGCTCGCTGGCAAGTCAAAGGGCTCGCTTCCCGGTGAGCCTGTGTGGCGAACTGCTTGCACGCGTCCCGTCGAGCCTGCACGGCGGACAGCTCGCACGCGTCCCGTCTAATCAAACAGCTGCCCGCGGTAGTAAATGGTTAGTGGAACGCTCACGGTTGGAAGAATACAACCGTTTGCGATAATAACGTGGCAGCTATTTGTTCCAAAATGCCTAGAAAACTCAAATAATGTAAAAGGAAGGCAAAACGAACGCTGAATAATTTCATATTTTAGCACAGCACTCCTATAGTTGCATGTTGCCTCTGTAAAATAAATCAAGGTGGGAAGAGTCAGCGTATGTCGTTTCGGACACAGAGGTGACACGTTCCCTCTCGAAACCATGAGGCTTCTTGAGAGAAGCTATGGTTTGTAAGAAGCTTATACCAAAACGTGTCCCCAAATCGGAGAAAAAAATTACCACAACATGTTGGTGCCCTGTCATGACACCATGCCAAGTTTCATGATTTTCAGGCGAGTTTTGGATTTACAGGATTTTTAAAACCAAGTTTCTCAATGTTTCCGGCCGAGCCACGATGCCTAGATGTTTGAAATTCATCCTCATTTCTTGCATGGCACCTAAACATTCACCCAAGGACACATATATGATTTTTTTCAACCCATTTTGGTGCACTCGAGCATGTGCCTGTAGTTCAAATTTGAATTATGCACAATAAATGCCTGGAAACTCGATTAATGTATAAAAAAGGCCAAACGAACTCGGAATAATTCCACGTTGTAACACGAAACTCCTATAGTTGCATGTTGCCTCTGTAAAATAAATCAACGCGGGAAGAGGCAGCGTATGCCGTTTCGCACACAGAGGTGACACGTTCCCTCTCGGAACCATGAGGCTTCTCGAGAGAAGCTACGGTTTGTAAGTAGCTTATACCAAAAGTTGTCCCAAATCGGCCAATTTTTTTACCACAGCATGTTGGTGCCATGTCATGACACCATGCCAAGTTTAATGATTTTCAGGCGAGTTTTGGATTTACAGGAATTTTAAAACCAAGTTTCTCAATGTTCCCGGACGAGTCACGATGCCCAGATGTTGGAAATTCATTCTCATTTCTTGCATGGGACCTAAACATTCACCCAAGGACACATATATGATTTTTCAACCCATTTTGGTGCACTAGAGCATGTGCCTGTAGTTCAAATTTGAATTATGCACATTAAGTGCCTAGAAACTCAATTAATGTATAAAAAAGGCCAAACGAACCCGGAATAATTCCAAATTGAAACACGAAACTCCTATTGTTGCATGTTGCCTCTGTAAAATAAATCAACGCGGGAAGAGGCAGCGTATGCCGTTTTGCACACAGAGGTAACACGTTCCCTCTCGGAACCATGAGGCTTCTCGAGAGAAGCTACGGTTTGTAAGAAGCTTATACCAAAAGTTGTCCCAAATCGGCCAATTTTTTTACCACAGCATGTTGGTGCCATGTCATGACACCATGCCAAGTTTCATGATTTTCAGGCGAGTTTTGGATTTACAGGAATTTTAAAACCAAGTTTCTCAATGTTTCCGGACGAGCCACGATGCCCAGATGTTTGAAATTCATTCCCATTTCTTGCATGGGACCTAAACATTCACCCAAGG
This sequence comes from Elymus sibiricus, assembly GCA_039707655.1. Lineage (NCBI taxonomy): Eukaryota > Viridiplantae > Streptophyta > Magnoliopsida > Poales > Poaceae > Elymus > Elymus sibiricus. The sequence goes on along the minus strand of CM077676.1, from coordinate 474,714,044 downwards.
ACACATATATGATTTTTCAACCCATTTTGGTGCACTGGAGCATGTGCATGTAGTTCAAATTTGAATTATGCACATTAAATGCCTAGAAACTCAATTAATGTATAAAAAGGCCAAACGAACCCGGAATAATTCCAAATTTTTGCACGACACTCCTATAGTTGCATGTTCACTGCAAATAAATGTTCTAGCAATTCAAACACCAACCTTTCCTGCCGTAACACATTTTGTCTTTCAAATCAAAATGAAAACATCAAGTACACCACAAACAGGCTATTAGCAAGCATCGTGTGCGATGCAGTATAAAATATCTAGGGGCACCCTCATGTATGGCTTACGCCGGAAGTTTCGTCGGCTACAGTCCACCGCCAGCGCGGCAACCACACTTGGGCGCCAGTTTTTCGCTGCACCGAGCGAAAATTTGGCAACCGCGGAAATATCTAGCTCCCCGCCTCCCCCCCGCCAACATTTCCACTGTTTCCTCCTTCATTTCCAAGTTCAAACCTTCACTGCTTGCTTGCAGCGCCGCCTGCTCGCCGGCGACGCTCCTTCCTGCTGCGCGGCCTCGTCGATATAGTCAAGTAATCCACACCCCACCCCCATCCTCCTCCTCCTTCTCCATCCTACATGCCCCGACCGTCGGCGCGACACCTTCCACCCAAATCACTGCCCCATCCTCCAAATAAGCGCCGCCCATAGCCATTTTGCACGCAGTATAGCCAGGAGCTCAAGGAGCATCTGGCAGTGGAGAAGCAAATCGCGGCCGCACGCGCGGATGAGGTCGCAATGGCTGCCATGCGTGCCGACCGCCAGATCTTGCAGGAGCACCTCGCCGTCGAGGCCACCGTCGACGCCTCACGCGCGGACGCCGCCATGCGGTTGGCTGCTTTAAACGACAGTTCGTGGTGTTTTCTCGAGGCCACCGCCGGTGCCTTCTAGTGAATTGTCCTCTGTAATGTTAATATGCAATCTGATCTACTGAAATGTGATGTCCAGTTAACAGTTTTGTTCAACAATTGCTATATTTCCCAGTAGTTCTTAAGCATGCTTGGTTTGGTTAACTGTCTGACTTCTAGTATACGTTCTATTCTGCAATACGGTGCTCGGTTAATTGCTTGGTTCATTTGTTGTGCTGTCCAGTTAACTGTTTGGTTCAATTCTGCAATGTGATGTTCATTTGTTGTGAGTACAATTTTGTATTGTTATGCGTGTGAGAAATACATCGAATTTGGCTGTACAAAATACGTAGTACATGAGAAACATATACATTTGCCCAGTACTAGGGAAAACCCTATAGGTAGACTCTTAGCAGTAGCGGGGGGTAGAGTGCCGGCGCTACTGGTATATAGCAGCAGCGCGGGGCGGAAACAGACGCTACAGGTATACTGATAGCAGCAGTGCGGGCTTACTTTCACACGCTGCTGCTAGGTGGGCCCCACCATATCCCCCGGGGCGGGCAACAGTAGCAGCGGGGGCGCGTAACACACGCTGCTACTAACAACGTAGCAGTAGCGCGGTCTTTAGTACCGACGCTACTACTCTTTATACACGGGCCCGGCTCCCAGGCACCGCCTAGCAGTAACGTGTGATTCCAACCTGCGCTACAGATAGTGAACTTAGTACTAGCGCGGGTTCCCTACCCGCGCTACTACTATGGGCACCTTATCCACACCGCGCGCGCTCGTTTCCTCTCTCCCTCACTCTCCCCTCACACTCTCGCGCTCGCTCTCTCTGCCGCCGTCATCGCCCGCCGCAGCCGTCGCCTGCCGCAGCCGTCGCCCCCGAGGTATATATCTGCCTCCCTCCCTCCCTCCTTCTCTCGCCGCCCTCCTCTCTCCTCCCTCCTCCCGCCGCCCGACACCCTCCTTCCTCCTCCTCCGGCCGCCCTCCTCCCTCCTCCCACTGCCCTCCTCCCTCCTCGCACTGCCTTCCTCCCTCCTCCCACTGCCCTCCTCCCTCCTCCTCCTGCTCACTCCTCCCTCCTCCTCCTCACTCCTAGGTCTTTTGAACCAAATACCTTTAAGTATTTAGTAAATGTAGGTCTTTCTAATAGAATAGAAAAAATTTAGGTATAGAAATGTATTGGAATGCTATATGAGAAATTTTTAGTAAATGTAGGTCTTTTGAATAGAACAGAATTTTTTTAGTAAATGTAGGTCTTTTGAGTAGAATAGAAAAGGTAGGTATTTAGTAATAGAAATTTTTAGGTATCAAATTACTAATAGAAATTTTTAGTAAAAAAATTTAGGTATAAATTTTTTAGTAATTATTTTTTTCAATATAGAAAAGTATTGGACAATTTAATTATTTTTATGTCACTATGATTTTATCATCAAAGAATGCTATATGACATTTGATGATCTAACATTTTCACTCGATGGAATATGCAGGCTTTGTAGTGTCGTGTCTCCGTGGAGTGATCGTCGTCGGAGCTTCCTCTACAGCCGAGTTGGTGAGCTAAAAGTCTCTGCTCCTCGGACATGTCGATGATGATATTTGGACATGTATTGGTTGTCCCTATATATGGACATGTGTAGCATTTTGCAGGGAACACCTCCGAGTGGCCTATGTTTTGCCGGAATGTTGATTCATTTCCGTTCCGGCAAATTTCAGGCGCTCGATACGTCCTATTTTAGCAAAGGTCATGCCAAAAAATTTCATGAATTTTGGCATGACTTGTTGTCGGTGTAAAAACCGGCAGACCTCGGGGTAGGGGGTCCCGAGCTGTGGATCTCGGATCAATGGTAACAGAGAGAATGGAGACGATGTTTACCCAGGTTCGGGCCCTCTTGATGGAGGTAAAACCCTACGTCCTGCTTCTGTTATATTGATGGAGATGTATCGAGTACAAGCTTGATCTACCTCGAGATCGTAAGTTGTGGTCTAAACCCTAGGGGTGATGATGAATATCATAATGATCTATCGACTAGCCTAGCCTCGGCTTATATAATGTACCAGAGGCCTAGGATAACAAGAGTCCTAGTCAGCTACGCCGGTGGAGAGGAGTCCTTGTCTTGATCACCAAGTCTTGTGGAATCTTCCTCGTATATGTCATGGGCTGCCCGAAGTGGCCCATTAGTGAACCGACATGGGGGTCCTCGGCCCGACCCACTGGTCGAGAGCCGATGTGGTGAGTACCCCCTAGTCCAGGACACCGTCAGTAGCCCCCTGAACCGGTCTTCAAGTTGGGGACGCTCCTCGGTTCTTCCGAGCTGTTCTTCGTCTTCGGCCGTCAGTCTTGAAAGCTGGTTCAACGAATCTTCCCATCTTCGATCTTGAGGGTCACCGAGCTGAATCCGAAGAGTTCATATGTCCGGCATCCGAGGAGCCCTTTAAGTTTTCGGCCTTTATCAATGCCTTGTTATTTTTACGCCGCACCTCGGGTTCAAAGTTTTTCCCCGTGCAGCGATGTCTTCTTGCAACCGAGCTCGAACGCCGGACTGCATCCGAGGTGTCTTCTTGTAGCCGAGCTCTAACGCCGATCGGCATCCGAGGTGTCATAGATTACCACGGTCTTGAAAAAGTTGAAGGAGTTCAGCCGAGCTTAATGCCAAAAATGCCCTCTATGGAGCCAGCCACTTGCATCCGAGCTTTACGCCGGGCTGCTTCCGAGGTGGTGCACCACCTCGGCCATGAGCTGATTTTTTGTGGAATTTATTTCCAATTGGTGCAATTTATTCTCTATCGAGATGTATAGCCAGTAGCCCTCAAGGTGTGTGTCGGCCAAAAATCCGAGATGCACCTGAAGGAAATCATAAAACCGATGACCCAGTAGCCACTGAGACTCAGGTTGATTCGCGAAATCGGCCTGAGGATCAACTCCTAGCTCGGCAGCATACTTAGGAACAGAAACACGGTGTGCATAGTCCTCGAGACTCAGGTTGGGTGCGGCCGACCAACCCGAGGATCGTAATCTCCTCGGAAACTGTTTTGCACTTTGAATTTTCCTGCATTGAATAAGCAATGCAGTAGCCCCCGAGCCACTGGTCGGGTGGCAACACCAGATCAGGGGATCGATGTACCCCTTTAATGGTTTTTAATTGAGAAGCGCGAAGCCCAGTAGCCCCCGAGCCTTAATTTGGACACGGGTGGCCGACTTAAGGATCGATATCCAGAGTAAATTGACTTTAATCACAATTTATGTGTAATGATTCTATGTATCCAAGTACTTTACATCATTACAAATGCCTCTGTTCTACAAACTTTGTTAACCAGCCTTCGGCTTCTCCCTCCTCGACCATTGGCCGAGGAGTGTTTCCTACTCCTGGTCCGCCGAGGCGAACCAGACTCTTCGGATAACAAGGCAATCCGGCTATTTGGTTCTACAAACAAAGTGGAACAGAGCTTATGTTATATTATGTTTAAGCATAAGAAACATCTTCCAAGAAAAATAGTTCCTTTATAAGTTCCTTTTCTCAGGCTATCATGTTGACCATGATCGTGAAACCTCAACTCCAATCAATGTGGGAGAAAAATATTGAGGATTTAGTTTGGGGAAACTTCCCGAACTCTGTGGTCTTTAATGAACCTAAATTTCCACTTCCGTCGTTGCTGACCAATTGTATTCTTAAGATGCCTAGCTTTCGGCTTCACCCAGTCTGAGGTACTAACTCGGATGACCCGGTAGTAACAATCACAGAGGTGCTCCCTTTACCCCCTAGCCGAACAATCGGGAACGTAGGGGGTAAGCACAGGAGCCAGGCAACCCAGCTTGGCCAAAATCTTAAGTCAAATTGATGCATATTTATGGCTTTATAACGATGATTACGGAAGGCAGCGCTCGTATATTGAATACAAACGCTGATGATATGTTGGGCTCTCCAGGAGTCCCGATGTAACTGTGCCGAGGTGCCTCAAAGAGCCCTCGGCACATGTTGTGATTGTCAGCCTTTAAGCTGTATTTGCATCTTTATGCTATATTTGACTCCATTGCGACTGTTTATAATCTGAAAGCGGCCCATCGTCGGCTTCCACCCCTTTGTAGATGCTATGCAGGGTGTTTCCGCAATAACAAGACAACCCTTAGCCGACGTCTCGGTGCCCGGAGGCGGTTGTGTTAGCGGAAACAAGGCAATCAGATATGCAGGCTTTATAACTTTCACTTAGTCATAGGAGGTTAAAGTTGGGAGGCCAGTTACTAGCCCTCGGTTAGTGTTCAGCGTCAGCCGAGGTCAAACCATTAACACTTCGGCCAATTTTATGAAAGGCCCATCGTTTAACATGGGATAACCTCTATCGATCTGTAGTTTGACACCATCATCGGATCGCTGACCAGTTTATGCTCATTGTGACAGTCAGTTTTTGGCTTTCTCCACTGAGGCACTTGACCAGTCAAACCGGAAGTACAATCGCAGTGGTTCTCCCTTTGCACACCTAGCCGAACAAAGCGGAACGTAGGAGGCAAACACAGGAGCCGGGCAACCCAACTATTGACCGAAGACACAATTCGAAACTGATGCAAATAAAGCAATATCCGAGAACGTTTTGCCAAGGACTCCTCGGAGTACCTTGGCTTTTGGTGGGTTCGGCTCTAGTCACAGCCCCCCGTTGATATTGCCGATGCTTTAAAGGCATTCGATGTTGTACTGCGAGAGTTATGCTGGAGACACATAGTAGCCCCCGAGACTCAGGTTGGGTGAAGTCGACCAACCTGAGGATCAAATCTCCTCGGGAACTAGTCTAGATGTCGTGTGTGTTTTGCCAACGCCGAGGTGTAGGTCGGCAGGAAAGATGCCGAGCTGCGGGTCGGAAAAGATCTCCCGAGCTGAATTATTACGCAGGGCACCTCGGTCGTGAAGATGTCCCGCCTCCTGAAAGAAAAACATACAAATAGCTTAAAAGTGCCATAAGCTCGAAAAGCCAAAAAACTTATGTAAAAACTTGACGTCCGAACTAAATCAAGTTTTTTGGTGCCAATCCGAAAATTGGTGTTAAAATAAATTTTTCCTTCCGTCGTGTTTTAACATGACACATCCGATCTCTAAACTGCAAGTAGGTCAACCTTCGGCTTCAACCTGCATATCCCGAAGGCGGAGTGCTTCTCAGAGGCCAATTTAGCGAACTAAACTCGAGCGGCTTTAGAGAGAAACCAGGCTATCCGGTTATTGACCATACACTCGAGTTGAAAAAGGAGTGGTAGAAAAAGACTTTGCAACGACTTAGAAGAAAACACTTATTATAAAACGGCTTGTATAAATTTAAGAGCCCCCAGTTAACATGGGAAAAAGAAGTGTTTTTAACAAATAGAGTTTTTGTCTAATACAAATATAATGCTTGGTCGAACCGAACAAAAATTGAACATTTAAAAAAGTTGAGCATGAAAGCGACTTAGCTGGTTAATGTGCTCGACGTTGACGACGTAGTCCGGGCTTGCAACGGGTCGAGATCCCAGCCCCCAAGCCGGTCCTGGGGTGGCCGAGCGAAGAGCTCGGCTAATGAAGTGACAGCACAAAACTGCTGATGTGCCGAGGCGAAGCCCCGGGTCCAGCCGAGGAGACAGAGTAGGTCGGCAGGGTGACGCCGGAGTAGGTCGATGAAGCGATGGCGAAGCCCCCGGTGCGGCCGAGGTGTCCGAGCGAAGAGCTCGGCTTGATGAAGTGGTAGTACAACACTGTGTCGGGGTACAACCATCTATGGGGCCATGCAGCCCCTTTGTGGTTCGGCGGGGAGGATCGACGTGCGCAAAGAGCATGAACAATGGAGCGCGAGGGATTTTACCCAGGTTCGGGCCGCTGAGGAGCGTAAAACCCTACTCCTGCTTTTGGTGTATTAGCGGTGTGGAAGCACAGTACAAGGAGCGCTTCTCCCAGCAAGATGTGGGGAGAGCAGCTACGCGAGAGGTGCTTGTGTGAATCTCCAATAGTCCGAATCCTCTAAACTGTTGCCTTGGCCCTCCTTTTATAGTTCAAGGGGTTACCACAGTGGCAAAACAGTAATTACAGTGTGACTAGATAGTAAACAGTGCTATCGTACCTAACTCTGCCAGTTTAGGACAAAGGCATTCATTGCGCCGTTAGGTGTCAGGCGGAGAGGCAGTCCCGGCAAGGTTTCTGCACCGCTTGCCCAGCCACCTCGTATTATCTTGACACGCCTCCTGGACAGGTGTCGTTAGAGGCAAATCTTGTCCCAGCGAGCTGACACGTGCCCGACAAGCCTCACCAACCAACCTGCGCGGTCGACACCTCACGCATCAGCGAACACCTGTGCGGCGAGGTGGAGCGCTGGAGGGCTGGCATAAGCTTGCCGGCATGGAGCTTTCCGGGTCTTCACCTTGCCGATTTATGCTTGCCGGCGAGGAATTGTCTTCACCCTTGGTAGCCTCTTCGGCTGGTCTTGGAGTCTTGGTCTTGTCAGTTCCCGGCAAGGCCTCGTCCGGCAAGGAGGCTGCTACTGTCTGTGCATAAGTCAGGGTATAAAATACCCATGTTTTATACACCGACAGGAGCCCCGGGGCCTGGACCATACGCGCGTCCGAAGCGTCGTTGGGCTAGGCCCAAGTAATGCACAGACACGCGACGGGAAACCGTCGTTACAATTTTGGTCATGATGGTCTTCTTTGCTTCCCCACTAATCTAGACTTGGGCGCATCCTCGGCCGTCTTTCGGCAACCCTTGCCGTCGGGCTAGTCATGAATCGGCGCGCGGCTACGCGTGGCGAGGAGTAACTATCATATCTGTCTTTTACTCCTCCTTTTTCTGCGCCCCTCCGTCACGCACGTCTGCATGCATGCGGGGCAGTGGATTGGCGAAGAGGGGCGGTCGTTGGAGTGGTGCGCCTGGTAATGGGTGCAGAACGCGGGATTGGCGAACTTAGACGGTCGCCGGAGTTAGTGCGCCCGTCCATGAGTGCAGAGTGGAGGATTGGGGAGGTTGGGCGGCTGCCCGAGGACGGTGAAGGGCCAGCCCCCGCATCCTTCCTATAAAGAGGGGGGTGCGGGATGCGATGCTCATCCATCTTCTTCCGCCTCCTCGTCCAGCAACTGCTGCCCCTTTCTCATATCTTTTTCTTCTTTTGCATTCGGCGACGCCATGGTGAGGGGAAGAGGTCGCGGTCGTGCCCCGGCCATCGCGGCGAGGTCTTCTTCCCGACTCCATGCCCGAGCTTCGGCCGTGGCCGCGGAGGCTGGCTTCAGTGCCCAAGGAGGGGCCGTGGCCCGTGGTCGTGGGCGACGCGGAGCTCGTGGTCGAAGTGGCCGTGGCGGGGCACCTGCCGCTCCGCCTTCGTCTCCTCCTCCACCGGCAGAAGGCCACACGGTGGACACGGCGGAGGAGTTCGTCTTGGAGTTGCGCGACCAGCCGCGGAGTCGGCTGCGACTTCCTCATCCCTTTGCTGGAGAGATGGAAGGCCGCCAGCTGCCCGGTCTATGGCTGCATGTTAATGGATGCTGCAACGGCCCAATGGGGGTAACCGTTGAAACCTCCAACAACGGCATCATGTACCTCACCCGCGGGTGGAAGTCCTTCGCCCGCGCCCATTGCTTACGGCAGGGGCACCTCCTTCACTTCAGGCTGGATGGACCAGACGCGCTCGTCGTGAAGTTTTTCGGGGCTTCAGGCGCTCGTCTGGAGTGCTGCGCGGAAAGCTCGAGTGACTCCGACACCGCTTCCTCCAGCGATGCTGAGGATGACGATGATGACGGCGGCGCTCCAGGTGTGAAGGTCGAGGACGACGGCTCCGACTCCTTTGTCTCGTATTGATCGCCGGCAGCAATATCATCTGGCTCTCCGGGATCGATCCGCCTAGGAGCCCCTTTTGCCCTTGTACTGCACCTGAGATAAACCCTGGCAAAGGGCCGATGAAAATGTAATTGAGTACTTTTTCAATGGATATCTAGTGTTTGCCGGGTTTAAACAAATGCATGTTGCTTCCCTTGTTTTATTTGCCTTTGCACGAATGTGTTCCCTACGCTTTATCGGGAGCTTGCCGGTGCGCACACTTGCCGCGATCGCTTCGAGGAACGGGTCCTTAGCAGCTTGCTGGAAGTGCCGCTACCGGCAAGGTGACTTGCCGGGCCAGAACGCAGCCACCAAGTTTGCCGAGCGGACTCGAGGCAACCTAGGGCGCGGACTGATCACGACAAGGTTCCTCTCGCGTGCAGGTTTCTCATACAAAGCGCAAAATTGTTCAAGGGAGAACGCGAATGTAACTAAGGAATTTTTTTTTTAAATCTTCCAACTTAGCTTTTCTCTGCGTCGTTTCTCTTGTTGCATGGAATGATCGCTTCGAACGTAGATACGGTACCCATCTCCACTCCCTCCGGGAAACCTGCGCGCGGGATTCCCTTGTCCTTTTAAGAAAAAGAAAGAAGAGAAAAGAGGGTTTTGGGAACCTTGATGGTTCATTAGCCATCTCATACAAACTAAAGTGTAAATCACAACATTACATGCATCGACATATAAATGAATATGTATGAGGAGTTGCGAAACACTTAGCTTTATTATGCACAGGATCTGCGCCTGGCTTTGTACAAAGGGTTACATGTCTGGCCGACAAGGCTCGTACAAAAGGGGTTGCCGGGAGATGTCCCGGCAACCGCGCCTCACGGGTAGAACTTGCGAAGATGCTCAATATTCCATGAGTTTTGCACTGGGGTGCCATCTTCGGTCTCCAGCCGGGCTGCGCCAGGCCTGGTGACTCGTACTACCCGGTAAGGGCCTTCCCACTTCTGCGTCAACTTGTTCGATCCCTTGGCGGACTGAACACGCTGAAGAACAAGGTCGCCTTCCTCAAGGCTTCGGGCGTGCACTTTGCAGCTATGATTGCGGCGCAAGGCTTGCTGGTAGCGTCCAGCTCGCACAGCCGCCCGAAGACAATCTTCCTCAAGGAGCAACGCGTCATCTTGCTGCAGCCGCTCTTGCTCGGCTTCATCGTAAGCGAGCACTCGAGGTGACCCATATATGAGTTTCGTGGGGAGCACCACCTCCGCACCATAGATTAGGGAGAAGGGTGTCTGGCCGGTAGCTCGATTTGGTGTCATCCTGAGTGACCAAAGAACCGCCGGTAGCTCATCAATCCAGCGCTTTCCGCACTTGCGCAGCTTGTCGAAAGTTCTTGTCCAGAGACCACGCAGCACTTCAGCATTCATCCTTTCCGCTTGGCCGTTGCTTCTCGGGTGAGCGACAGACGCAAAACAGATCTTGCTGCCAAGGTCTTGAATGTACTGCATGAAGGTGTGGCTCGTGAATTGCGTGCCGTTGTCGGTGATGATCCTGTTAGGAACCCCGAAACGGCAAGCTAATCCTTTGAAGAACTTGACGGCTGATTGCGCTGTCACCTTCCTCACTGGCTCCACTTCTGGCCACTTCGTGAACTTGTCGATGGCGATGTACAAGTACTCGAAGCCCCCAGCAGCGCGGGGGAAGGGGCCCAAGATATCGAGCCCCCAGACCGAAAAGGGCCAGGAGAGAGGGATCGTTTGGAGAGCCTGAGCTGGTTGATGTGCATTCTTTGAATGGAACTGGCACGCTTCACACTTGGTTACTAGCTCAGTCGCATCCTGGAGGGTGGTGGGCCAATAGAAGCCTTGCCGGCAAGTGCCCTTGATCCTATGTGAGAACCACATATGCCTCCATGTATCTCTGCCAACAGCTCTAGTCCGTCTTCTCGGCAGATACACTTCAATTTCACACTGTTCGGTCGTTTTTTGTACAGGATGCTATCCACAAACTGATACATACTTGACTGGCGGGCTACTTTCTCAGCTTCCTCTTGCTCATCGGGGAGTTCTCCTGTTTGAAGGAAACGGACTATCTGCTGTGCCCATGCCGGAGCTTGTGGCTCGACGACAAGGATTAAAGGCTTCTCTTCGGCCATGGGAGCGCTTGCTCCCGCGGCAAGAACCTGTGGTCCCGCGCTAAGCCGTTGCTCACCACCAGCCGTGTCATTGCTCCCGACAGCGTCCTTGCCGGTGGCTTCTGGGAGCTCTGCCGGAAAGTACTTGCCGGTACTCAACTTTCTTCTCTTACTAGCCTGCGTCGATGGAATAACTGTGGGTTGATTCAAATGGAGCACAAAGGTTCCCAGTTCCACGGGAAGCTTTTGCGCGGCACACTTTGACAGGCTATCAGCAATACTATTTTCCGCACGAGGGACGTGCTCTGTTAGCAGTCCGTCAAAGTGTTCCTCCAATTTCCTCACTTCTTCCACATATGCTCTCATCAATGGGCTCTGGTAATCTTTGTTCACTTGCTTCACAACAAGCTGCGACTCACCGCGGATGATCAATTTCTTGATTCCAAGGTCTACTGCGATCCGAAGACCGGCAAGGAGCCCTTCGTACTCAGCAGTGTTGTTTGTAGCTTGCTCCCTGGGAAAGTGCATTTGGACCACGTACTTGAGGTGCTCCCCGGTGGGTGCGACAAGCAGCACTCCGACACCGGCACCTTGTAGCGAAAAGGCACCATCGAAGTACATAACCCATTCTCTTGTTGTTTCCTTGCCGGCGAGAGCCATTTCTTGAATCTCTTCGTCTTGCGTTGGTGTCCATTTAGCAATGAACTCTGCCAGGGCTCTCCTCTGGATTGTTGAAGTGCTTTCAAACTTGAGTGCAAAGCTTGACAATTCCAACGCCCACTCCACTACCCTGCCGGTTGCCTCTGGATTTCTCAAGATGCGTTGCAGCGGGAAGCGAGTGACAACGGTGATCTCGTATGCCTGGAAGTAGTGGCGCAGCTTCCTCGAGGCCATAAGGAGGCTGAAAAGCAACTTCTGCACTCCAGAGTATCTCGATCTAGCCCCCTGCGGAAGGGAACTAACGAAATACACCGGTCGCTGCGCCATTTTCTTCTTCGGCAGCACTTGCTGACCAGCTTCATTTGCTCGCACTGTATCTGTCTTGTCGGCGCCAGACCTTGCCGGTGAAGATTCCGGTTTGTCGCCTGATGGGCTTGTCGTGGTTGCTTCTTCATCATTGATTTCCCTCTATGCCACTAATGCAGCACTTGCCACTTGGTTCGTTGCCGCTATGTATAGCAGTAACGGCTCTTGTGGTCTAGGCGCAACTAGTGTCGTCGCAGAGGAGAGGTATCTTTTCAAGTCTTGCAGCGCGGCCTCCGCTTCTGGAGTCCATTTCATTGGACCTGCCTTTTTCAAAATTTTGAAAAATGGCAAGGCGCGCTCGGCAGATCTTGAAATGAACCTACTCAAAGCAGCAACACAACCGGCAAGACGCCGCACATCCTTGACACTTTTCGGTGCTTGAATCTGCTCAATTGCCTTCATCTTGTCAGGATTTGCCTCAACTCCCCGCTGAGATACAAAGAATCCGAGAAGCTTGCCGGACGGGACGCCAAATACACACTTCTCGGGGTTGAGCTTCAGATTAATCTTGCGCAGGTTTGCAAATGTCTCTTCCAAGTCCTGAATGAGGGTTGATTTGTCCTTGGTTTTGACCACTATATCATCCATGTAGGCTTCTACATTCCTATGCAGCTGGGGCTCAAAACCAATCTGGACTGCCCTTGCAAACGTGGAACTGGCACTCTTTAATCCGAAAGGCATAGGCACGAAGCAGTACGTGCCACATGGAGTAATGAATGTGGTTTTCTCCTCGTCCTCCTTGGCCATGAATATCTGATGGTATCCTGAATATGCATCAAGGAAGGAGAGCAGATCGTAGCCAGAGGTGGAGTCCACAATTTGATCGATGCGCGGCAATGGGAAAGGATCTTTTGGACAAGCTTTGTTGATATCAGTGTAGTCTATACAAAGTCTCCACTTCTCGTTTGCCTTGCGCACCACCACCGGATTCGCCAACCACGTGGGATGTAACACTCCTCTGACCAGGCCTGCTGCTTCGAGTTTCTTGATTTCTTCGGCAATGAACTGCTGCCGCTCCAAAGCTTGCTTCCGGACTTTCTGTTTGATGGGCCGAGTGTGGGGACAAACGGCAAGGTGGTGCTCAATTACCTCCCTGGGAACGCCGGGGATGTCAGACGGTCGCCACGCGAACACATCGACATTCGCCCGCAGGAAGGTAACGAGCACGCTTTCCTATTTGCTGTCAAGGGTGGCGCTGATGGGGAAGGTACCATCGGCGCCGTCCTCCTTCGCCAGCACCTTCTTGGTTGCCGGTGCAGTGGCCTTGGATCTCTTACCGGCAGAGCATTCCGGCAAGTCTTCAACGGGTGCGCAGCACTCCGAAGAGGTGCACTTCCCGGAATCCTTGCTGGAGGTCTTGCCAGAGTTCTTCTTTTCCTTCTTCTTCGCAGGAGCTAGCACCTTGGCTGCCTCTGCTGCAACCGCGTCCCTGTACATCTTGTCGACGCAAATGACTGCATCTTTCTTATCGGAGTTGATGGAAATGACACCCATCGGCCCCAGCATCTTCAATGAGTTATAAGCGTAGTGAGATGCCGCCATGAACTTTGCCAAGGCTGGGCGGCCTAGAATTCCATTATATGGCAGGGGGGTCTTGACGACGTCAAAGACAATCTTTTCCGTCCTGTAATTCAGTTCCCCGCCAAACGTCACCGGCAATGTGATCTTTCCCTTGGGCTGGCTTCTTCCCGGGTTCACTCCCTGAAACGTGCCCGTTTTCTCGAGTTGCTCATCGGGGATCTGCAGCCTCTTGATAACTTCCGGAGAGATCAGGTTTAGGCCGGCCCCACCGTCAACTAACATCTTTGTTACTTGGAGGTTGCGAATCGTTGGCGAGACCAACAACGGCAAGCACCCGACCGCGGTTATGCGATCAGGGTGGTCCTCAGCATCAAAGATGATAGGCATGTGCGACCATTTGAGTGGTTTTTGAGAGCCCATTGCCGGCTCTGCCGCGTTAACTTCACGAGCCCACTGCTTAAGTTGGCGGTGGGATGAGTGCAAAGATGTGCCTCCGTCAACGCACATGGCGTCAGTCGCCTTCTGGAATTCTTGCTCGCTGGTCTCATCGCCATCTTCTTCTTCTTCACTTCCACCATCTCCCTCTTTCTTTTCACGACCCCTAGCAGGCTTCTCTTTTTGCTGCTTGGCCATGCCACAACGGCCCCCTCGACCACCGCGGTCTTTCTTGCCGGACCCACCAGCACCATCTTGACCCTTTTCTTTGTCGAGCTTCTCGTATTCAGCCTTCTGTTTCTCGACAAGGTGCTCGACCTACCGGCACTCTTGGAGATCATGGCCCTTGGTGCGGTGGATCTTGCAGTACGGCCCATCGGATTTGCCGGCCTTCTCATTTGCCGCCGCCTCCCGACAAGCGGCGCATGCAGCTGCCTCCTTGCCGGGACTCTCTGTTTTGGCTTTGTTGGCGGGCTCAGAGCTGCCAGAACCTTCGACGGCCATCACAGTCTTGCCCTTGCGCTTCCTGTTGCGCTTTCGCCCCTTCTTCCCCGGGGTGGCAGCATCATCGTCCTCAGAATCCACTTCGGCGCCAGCGTCCTCTCCGGGAAGCCTTCTTCCTTCCTCGGCACGTGCACACTTGTCCGCCAGCGTGTAGAGTTCGTTGACGGTCTTGGGCAACTTGACGTTCATTTTTCTCCCGCATCCTCCGATTGCGCACATTCGTGTGAAAGGCGGCAATCACGGCTGCGGGGTGGACGTCTGGAATGTTGCGGTGTACACTGCTGAATCTCTGGATGTACTTGCGCAAGGTTTCACCGTCTCTTTGTGGGATCACCTGCAGATCACTGGGCTGTCCAGGAGTCTTGTGGCCCCCGGTAAAGGCACCAACGAACTCGTTGCAAAGGTCTGACCACGAAGAGATGGAGTTCTCCGGCAAGTTCATCAGCCAAGACCTCACGTTGGGTTTCAGTGCCAACGGAAAGTAGTTGGCGAGGATTTTCTCATCTCTTCCTCCGGCAGCTTGTACGGCAATCGTATAGATGCCTAGGAACTCTGCCGGGTTTAGCTTGCCGTCGTATTTTTCCGGCACTTCCGGTTTGAAGGCTCGAACGGACGGCCACCGGACTTGCCGCAGCTCACGAGTGAAGGCAGGACACCCAACCTCGTAAGGTAGGTATCCGCCGACCCCCGGCGCAGGCTCATCAGCGACAGGGCCGTTACGCGCGTCGGATTGACGTCGTGCCTCGCGGCGCCGTTCGATGGTGGTGCGGGCGTCTTCAGCTTGCCTGTCTTGCAGTACTTGTCGCTGATCTCGCCGTGCCCATGGATCCGAAGATGCGATCGACATGTCGTCGGGCCCAAAAGATTGCTGGGCTTGTCGCGGTTGTTGGCGTTGTTGCTGTTGAAGTTGTTGCCGCGGCGGGGACTGCACCGTTAGCGTAGTTCCGTCAGCGCGGCCACCATCTGGGGATGCCGGCGCCGGTCGCGGACGCCGCCAGGGTTCCGCTTGCTGTGATTTACTGGCTTCGGCAAATCCGATCAAGCTCTGGATGGTGACTCTCCACTCGTTCATCTTCTCTGCTGCCGGAGGGAAGTTCAGCAACATCTGAGCCCGCGCCATTGCCTCCGCCACTGTGGCTGGCATGGCCGGGAGCGAAGAGCGCGACGTCGTGGCACATGATCAGCAGCGGGTCGCCGTGGCGGAGGCGGTGCCTGAGGGTCTGGGGCTTGGTCCACGGGCGTCTCGTCGTGAGGGCGCCGCTGCCCGGAGTCGTTGGCGCCGTTCGGGGTCGTACCGCGCCCATCGTGTGAGGGGCGCGGCGTTCGTCCTGAAACAGCGTCCTTGGACGTCGCTGCCGCGGGGTCTCGGCTCGCGCCAGCCCGGGTGTTGCCGCCCCGGCGGCTACGTTCATCGTCGTGGCGAGGAGGAGGAGGAGGAGGAGGAAGGGGTCCGCCCGCTCCGCCTGCGCCGTCGCGGCTCCGTTCGCCAGAGGACCGAGGAGGTCGACCGGTTCCGTCGTGCTCGTCCCTTGTGCCGGTCGCGGTGGGCGTAATGACCGCACCGCCCGCACTGGTCGTGCCGACCGCAGTACCCGTGCCGCCCGCATTGGCTACGCCGCCCGTGCCGCCTGCGGACGTGTGCGAGGTGGCCGTCATCGTGATGCCCTTCTTCTTGGGCGCCATCGATGACGAGGAGGACGGTGAAGAAGTTGACGATGAAGATGAAGAAGACGCGCGGTCTGTTGATCAAGGTTCGCACAAACGCTTCTCCTCCCCTACCTGACGCGCCAAAGATGTCGGGGTATGACCATCTATGGGGCCATGCAGCCCCTTTGTGGTTCGGCGGGGAGGATCGACGTGCGCAAAGAGCATGAACAATGGAGCGCGAGGGATTTTACCCAGGTTCGGGCCGCTGAGGAGCGTAAAACCCTACTCCTGCTTTTGGTGTATTAGCAGTGTGGAAGCACAGTACAAGGAGCGCTTCTCCCGGCAAGATGTGGGGAGAGCAGCTATGCGAGAGGTGCTTGTGTGAATCTCCAATAGTCTGAATCCTCTAAACTGTTGCCTTGGCCCTCCTTTTATAGTTCAAGGGGTTACCACAATGGCAAAATAGTAATTACAGTGTGACTAGATAGTAAACAGTGCTATCGTACCTAACTCTGCCAGTTTAGGACAAAGGCATTCATTGCGCCGTTAGGTGTCAGGCGGAGAGGCAGTCCTGGCAAGGTTTCTGCACCGCTTGCCCAGCCACCTCGTATTATCTTGACACGCCTCCTGGACGAGTGTCGTTAGAGGCAAATCTTGTCCCAGTGAGCTGACACGTGCCCGACAAGCCTCACCAACCAACCTGCGCGGTCGACACCTCACGCATCAGCGAACACCTGTGCGGCGAGGTGGAGCGCTGGAGGGCTGGCATAAGCTTGCCGGCATGGAGCTTGCCAGGTCTTCGCCTTGCCGGTTTATGCTTGCCGGCGAGGAATTGTCTTCACTCTTGGTAGCCTCTTCGGCTGGTCTTGGAGTCTTGGTCTTGTCAGTTCCCAGCAAGGCCTCGTCCGGCAAGGAGGCTGCTACTATCTATGCATAAGTCAGGGTATAAAATACCCATGTTTTATACACCGACACACTGCCGATATGTTGAGGCGAAGCCCCCGGTCCGGCCGAGCTGACGAAGCTGGTCGGCTGGTGACGCCGAAGTCCCCGGAGTAGGTTGATAAAGATATGGCGAAGCCCCCGGTCTAGCCGAGGTGACGAAGCAGGTCGGTAAGGTGACGTTGCAGCCCCATGCCAGCTGAGGTGTCGAAGCAGGTCGGCGTGGTGGACATCGGCTTGAAGAAGCAACGGCGTGGCGATGCCGACACAGGTCGGAACTTGTGACGCGGTCAATGCCGGCTTTAGAAGTGACCGCGCGGCGATGCTGGCGTGCCCGACCCATACAATCCATAAGGTGACGATGTTATCTTGACGATCATTAGGGAGAGCGGTGCCGAACTCTTGGTCGGCTCGCCGAGGTGATGATCTGAGGTGGTTGTCGTCGGCTCGATGGAGCGACGGCGCAGTCGATGTTGGCGCGGGTCGGTAGCCGTGGAGCAACGTGGTCGGGCCGGTTTGACATCGGCGCGACGGCGAAGATCGCCTCGGAAAAGGCATAAAATTTGCAGGCACGTGCTTGAAAACAAAACACAATACCCTATAAAAAATTCCCTTCAAAAAGGATGTCCGATAATCTGTTCATGAAAAAGATGAACTCGGGCCGGATTCGTTTTCGCGCAGAAAACAGATCCGAAAATTGATTCACTCATCGGACGCTTCCCGGAGTTTGAACGGTCGGATCGAGCTGAAAGTTTGAGGGGTGGTAGATATGGGAATTCCGCAGCCGATGAACGGTTGGATCTTCCAAAGGACGTCCGAGCTGACTGCTGGACTCCTCGCCCTAAACTCATCCAGATTCCCATCCAGATTCGACCGGGCTCCGGTATATCGTAGATCGACGGAGATTCCTCCATCGGAATACGACGAAATTTTACAAGGTTGTTCTAGACTCAATTCCGCACAATTCCACTGAAACAATCGTCAAAGCGACGCTTGAGGAGACGGGGACGGCGAACACGAATCCGCTGTCCAGAAAAAACTGCATGATCGTGCGAGGGCAATGTTGACGTTGAGCCCCCGAGCACCATGGACGATTTTTCCATGATCCCGGATGAGATCGGAGTTGATGATGATGAAGATATCCGTCCGATCTTAACAATCCGAAGAGAAGCCTAGTCCTCGGTCCAGCCAAGGTGACCAGTCGGGCCGGCGATGGAGATGCCGACGTCGCAGTTGATCTGTAGGCGAGCCATTGACCCTTCGTCGATCACACAGCGGAACTCTCAATGAAAGCACCAGTGTCGGTGTAAAAACCGGCAGACCTCGGGGTAGGGGGTCCCGAGCTGTGGATCTCGGATCGATGGTAACAGAGACAATGGAGACGATGTTTACCCAGGTTCGGGCCCTCTTGATGGGGGTAAAACCCTATGTCCTGCTTCTGCTATATTGATGGAGATGTATCGAGTACAAGCTTGATCTACCTCGAGATCGTAAGTTGTGGTCTAAACCATAGGGGTGATGATAAATATCATAATGATCTATCGACTAGCCTAGCCTCGGCTTATATAATGTACCAGAGGCCTAGGATAACAAGAGTCCTAGTCAGCTACGCCGGTGGAGAGGAGTCCTTGTCTTGATCACCAAGTCTTGTGGAATCTTCCTCGTATATGTCATGGGCTGCCCGAAGTGGCCCATTAGTGAACCGACATGGGGGTCCTCGGCCCGACCCACTGGTCGGGAGACGACGTGATGAGTACCCCCTAGTCCAGGACACCGTCACTTGTGCTAGAAAGTAGGAAATATCGAGTGCCCGTGATTTGCCGGAACGGGAATTAATCAACATTCCGGCAGAACATAGGCCATTTTTTATGTCATTGCTCCATATATGTAACGGGTTGTCTTTCAGTCTGTCGATGCTCCTTGAGTGACTTTCAGTCTGTTCTTGAAGGAAGGATGCCGACTGTTGTCATGGGGGTCGTTTCCTCTCCTTCTTCTTGTGATATACCTTGGTAATGCACGAGAGAAGGAGGGGAAGCGACCATCACCGACGGTCGAAATATCTGTGAGGGAGTGTCCACCATATACTGTCGAAATATCAGAGTGTAAGAATCCCGACTGTTGTCGTGGGGGTCGCTTCTCCTTCGTTCCCATGTGCTAGACATTTTGGTGTAATGCACTCGGGAACGAAGGGAGGAGTGACCATCATCGACGGTCGCAATATCAGAGAGGGAGTGCCCACCATATACACCACGTGAGATGAGAGTGTAGCAAGGAAGACTCGATGGACCGAAAGTCAACCCGTGCTGAATAGTGATCTGTGTGTTGAGTTTCCTGGTAATTGTCATCGATCGATTTTTAATCTTTGAATTATGAACATAGGAAATGTCTGACGACGATAGGATCCCTGAGTGCGACTATTGCAGCGACGACCGGGGTCTGTGCGACAGGCCTCACCTGGAAGACGGTCGGCGCTTCACTATTAAGCTCGACGAGACCTTCGATGTTTGTACGGTACACAACGATGACAAGTCTTTTTTCGTAATTAAGCATGACTTCTGCTTCTTTGCTTCAACGTGTAATTTTTGTTTTTTACAATTCGACTAGTGCATCCCCTGCCATGCAAGACGTTATGTCTTGGAGAAGCTGGATTTTGAAGATCATGAGAATATGGAGACAAAGAGAGTTCACCTCGGGACCCAACATGGTTACGCTTTTGCCGTAAAGCTATACAATGCAGTGACCTACTCCCATTTTGGTTGCTCGAATTGGATAGCACTATGCAAGGCGTATGGATTTCAGGAGGGTATGCATGTCACCTTCGATATTCGTCCTGAAGATGACATTGAAGATAATATCGACATTTGGGTCGATATTGATACGCTTCCAGTTCTACCTCTATGTGAGTTTCTCAAACATATTTATTAAGTAATTTATATTGTTTATTAAAAAATAGTTGACAGCTTATTTCCATTGACAACTTATTTCCATTCTTCAAGAAATGTACGGAACGTAGTAGACAAAACCTACTACACTTATGGGTCTGAACTAACTTGCGAGGAGATAAATCATTTTGTTTCATGGATTAATGATGTTGAGACTTTCAAGACAAAACATCATATTCCTCCAAATTATGGTCAATACGTGCCACTAGTGCACGTGTTGAACTACGGTAACATCCATCGAGATATCATGGTAAGATTTTTCCTATTATGTCACGAGTGCATCTTTTGCATACATTCTTCTTAAGCTAAACTACATTGCTAAGTATGTTATTATGATGTTCTTCAACATAAACTCCCAGCGGATTGTGTGCCTCATCTTATGCATATGAAAGGTTACATGAACCTTATTAGCTTACGACCAAGTTGGCCTACGTGTCACCGCAGTGCATACACGATTTCTCGAAAAGATGAAGTGCTCACAATCAAAGACTAGAGAAAAGTTCTGAATGATCGCAGGGAACTACTTGGGGGCAACATGAAGCGCAGCCCACAAATGGGAGACAGGTTGATCTCTATTCACCATAATGGAGATTCAGGGGTTTACCTGTTTTATGCTATTTTGCCTTCGAGAGAGTAGCAGGTCTTAGGTAGTACTCATCATGTGCTAAGAACAATTAGCTAGTGTTGGTTATGACTATGATGATGAGGAGGAGTTGTTATCATGATGATGATGATGAGTTATGTGCTACATTGTGCTAGAATGATGAGCTAGTTCTTATATGACTATGATGATGATGAGGAGTTGTTATCATGATGATGATGATGAGTTATGTGCTACATTGTGCTAGAATGATGAGCTAGTTCTTATATGACTATGATGATGATGAGGAGTTGTTATCATGATGATGATGATGAGTTATGTGCTACATTGTGCTAGAATGATGAGCTAGTTCTTATATGACTATGACGATGATGATGATGCATGAGTTCTTATATGAATATGATGATGATGATGATGATGATGATGATGACGATGGCTACTAATCCAACTTTTGGTCACTTTGGATCAATCCACTTGAATCTAATCCGCGTTTCTTCCACCCAATGATATAATAACTCATCATGATCATAATGATATAACAATCTCTTAATTGCTACTGTATCAAAATTTGTATAACCGTGTATAAATAAAATAAATATAAAAAAATACAGACAAATAGCAGTTGCGCGGGTCAGAGCCCACGCTGCTACTACTTATCAGTAGCGCTGGGCAAAACCAACGCTACTGATAACAGAATTAGTAGTAGCGTGGGTAGAACCTGCTGTGGGATCGAGGAGATAGGTCTAGAGGCACTACTGGAATCAGGCACTTTGCCGTCTGCTATAGCAGACGGCAAAGGCATGCTTGGCGGACGGCAAAGGCTTTACCGTCAGCCAGCAGACGGCAAACAGTCCGGCTGAACGGCTGCCGGCAAAGGCCGCTTTGCCGTCTGCTGGCAGACGGCAAAGAACTTTCCTTCTTTGCCGTCTGCCAGCAGACGGCAAAGAGCGTGGACGGCACAGAAAAGGTTCCATCCCCGTTAGGTGGCTAACGGCGCTCTTTGCCGTCTGCTGGCAGACGGCAAAGAGCTGTAGATGATGGCAGCTGACGTCGGGCTTCAGCTGGGACCAGGCAGGCTCTTTGCCGTCTGCTGGCAGACGGCAAAGAACTTTCCTTCTTTGCCGTCTGCCAGCAGACGGCAAAGAGCTGTAGATGACGTCAGCTGACGTCAGGCTTCAGCTGGGCCCAGGCAGGATCTTTGCCGTCTGCTGGCAGACGGCAAAGAACTTTCCTTCTTTGCCGTCTGCCAGCAGACGGCAAAGAGGCCACATAGGCCAGCCCAGGTTGCACAGGCTGCTGCCACGTGGCCTCTTTGCCGTCTGCCACCAGACGGCAAAGTGGCTATATAGCCCCTGTTTTTTCTGTTTTTTGTTATATCAATTCATTTTCACAGAAATTCAAACACATATATATATATATATATATATATTCAGAATCACATAGTTTCAAACATCAAACATCATACATCAAACGTAGTTTCAAACATCAAACATAGTTTCACCATCGTCATCAAACATCATACATCCAATTCATATATACATAGTTTCACAAACATCTAATATGTAAACAGTAGCATTCTGCCCTTCCATGAAGTGAATCAAACCTGCAAAAATGGGAGTAAGAAATTAGAAGAAGAAGAAGAAGACTAGAAAAAGAAGAAGAAGAAGAAGAAGAAGAAGAAGAAGAAGAAGAAGAAGAAGAAGAAGAAGAAGAAGAAGAAGAAGAAGAAGAGGAAGAAGGAGAAGAAGGAGAAGGAGAAAAAGAAGAAGGAGAAGGAGAAGAAGAAGAGGAAGAAGAAGAAGGAGAAGAAGAAGAAGAAGAAAGAAGAAGAAGAAGAAGAAGAAGAAGAAGGAATAGAGGAGAAGAAGAAGAAGAAGAAGAAGAAGAAGAAGAAGAAGGAGAAGAAGAAGAAGAAGAAGGAGAAGAAGAAGAAGAAGAAGGAGAAGAGGAGAAGAAGGAGAAGGAGAAGAAGAAGAAGGAGAAGAAGAAGAAGAAGAAGAAGAAGAAGAAGAAGGAATAGAGGAGAAGAAGGAGAAGAAGAAGAAGAAGAAGAAGAAGAAGAAGAAGAAGAAGAAGGAGAAGGAGAAGAAGGAGAAGGAGGAGAAGGAGAAGCAGGAGAAGCAGGAGAAGCAGGAGAAGGAGAAGGAGAAGAAGGAGAAGGAAGAGAAGGAGAAGGAGAAGGAGAAGGAGAAGAAGGAGAAGGAGAAGGAGAAGGAGAAGGAGAAGGAGAAGGAGAAGGAGAAGAAGAAGAAGAAGAAGAAGAAGAAGAAGAAGGAGCTAAATGGGTCATATTAAGTCATTTTGGAGCTAAATAGGTCATTTTGGAGCATATTAAGTCATTTTGGAGCTAAATAGGTCATTTTGGAGCTAATTAAGGTTATTATATCATTTTTGAGCTAGCTAAGCATATAAATCCATTTTTGGAGGAATAAATGCTAAGTATAGGTCATTTTAGAGCTATCCTAGGTTAAATAGGTCATTTTGGAACTAATTAAGGTTGTTATGTCATTTTTTAGCTAGCTAAGCATATTAAAGTCATTTTGGAGAAATAAATGCTAAGTTTAGGTCATTTTAGAGCTATCCTAGGTTAAATAGGTCATTTTTGAGCTAATTAAGGTTATTATGTCATTTTTGAGCTAGCTAAGCATATTAAGTGATTTTGGAGGAATAAATGCTAAGAAGAAGAAGAAGAAGATGATGATGATGATGAAGAAGATGAAGAAGAAGAAGAAGAGGAGCTCTTCTTCTTCTTCTTCTTCCTCCTATTCCTTCTTTTCCTCCTCTTCCTTGTTTTTCTTTCATCTTATTCATTATTTGTGTCATTTTAGAGTTAACCTATCTAAGTATGCCATTTTTTTGCTAACCCAGGAAAATTATGTAAGTATAGGTCATTATTGTGCTTACCTTGGTAATTATGCCATTTTTGAGCTAAATTAGGTAAGTATATGCCATTTTAGAAGAAGAAGAAGACAAGAAGAAGACAAGAAGAAGACAAGAAGAAGAAGAAGAAAAGAAGACTAGAAGAAAAAGACTAGAAGAAGAAGAAGAAGAAGGTGTTTACCCTTTTCCTTCTCATTCTTCTTCTTTTATTCTTTCCTTTTCTTCTCTTTCTTCTTCTATTCTTTCTTTTTCTCCTCTTCCTTGTTTTTCTTCTTCTTATTCCTTATTTGTGTCATTTTAGAGCTTACATAGGTAATTATGCCATTTTTGAGCTAACTAAGCTTATTATGTCAATTTGGAGGAAAATAAGGTAAGTATAGGTCATTCTTGTGCTAACATAAGTAATTATGCCATTTTTTAGCTAATTAAGCATATTAAGTCATTTTGGAGCTAAATAGGTCATTTTGGAGCATATTAAGTCATTTTGGAGCTAAATAGGTCATTTTGGAGCATATTAAGTCATTTTGGAGCTAAATAGGTCATTTTGGAGCATATTAAGTAATTTTGGAGCTAAATATGTCATTTTGGAGCAAAATAGGTCATTTTAGAGCTAAATATGCTCCAAAGTGACTTAATATGCTCCTAAATGACTTAATATGCTCCTAAATGACTTAATAGGTCATTTTGGAGCTAAATAGGTCATTTGAGAGCTAATTAAGGTTATTATGTCATTTTTTAGCTAGCTAAGCATATAAATCCATTTTTGGAGGAATAAATGCTAAGTATAGGTCATTTTAGAGCTATCCTAGGTTAAATAGGTCATTTTGGAGCTAATTAAGGTTGTTATGTCATTTTTAGCTAGGTAAGCATATTGAGTCATTTTGGAGAAATAAATGGTAAGTATATAGGTCACTTTAGAGCTATCCTAGGTTAAATAGGTCATTTTTGAGCTAATTAAGGTTATTATGTCATTTTTGAGCTACCTAACCATATAAATTCATTTTTGGAGGAAAAAATGCTAAGTATAGGTCATTTTAGAGCTTTCCTAGGTTAAATGGGTCGTTTGAGAGCTAATTAAGGTTGTTATGTTCTTTTTGAGCTAGCTAAGCATATTAAGTCATTTTGGAGGAATAAATGCTAAGTATAGGTCATTTTAGAGCTATCCTAGGTTAAATGGGTCATTTGAGAGCTAATTAAGGTTATTATGTCATTTTTGAGCTAGTTAAGCATATAAATCCATTTTTGGAGAAATAAATGCTAAGTATACGTCATTTTAGAGCTATCCTAGGTTAAATAGGTCATTTTGGAGCTAATTAATGTTGTTATGTCATTTTTTAGCTAGCTAAGCATATTGAGTCATTTTGTTAAGCTAAACACTTGGGAAAACTTACCGTCATCACTTAGATGTAGGTGAAGGACCGGTCGCGCCAGTGGCAGACGAAGAAGCATCGGTCGATGCTTGTCGGGAGTTATGCTGCACCAAAGATCATTTGCAGTGTATCGTTAGCATGATGCAACTCAAATGTGAAGACTAGTAACTAATGACCATTCAAATGAAACTCACCGTGCCCGCCGAAGCAATGACTGGCATCGGCGGTGGGGTCGTGCCATTCTTTTCGCACATGCTCTGCACATTTGGTTTTATCGAGTCAGTCATATTAGTTAGTAATGAAAGGAACATTACGTGCATGATTTGGCTAATATGCAGAAGAAACTTACCACGAAGAGCTCGTATAGGGCCCGTTGACCCGCCTCGTTCCGGTTCCTCTCCTCCTCCAATAGCTTAGCCGTCCTCTCCTCCGCCTCCCTCTCCCTCGCCGCCGCCTGCCGTCTCTCTTCCTCTAGAAGCGCCTGGGTCCTCGCTTCTGCTTCCTCAAGAGCAGCCTGGGTCTTCGCTCCCTCTGCCTCAATAGCAGCCTGCAACACCACTCGTTAGCATTGTAATCATCGACGGCCGCACACACAATGTAATGGAGGAAAGGTATCTGAGTCCGTATAACTAACCTGGAATTCGAGCTCCATTGGCCGTGCACGAGGCCTTATCTCAGGATCGGAGCTGGTCTGGCGCTTCTTGATCTGCGGGAGAGTGCTAGTACAACGTATCAGTCCATCCCCAATGGCTAACAAGCCATGGTGCCTCCCGCCACCAGATATCATCACCAGCTCTGGATCAAGAGGTTGCTGGCTCGGGTTAAACTCCGGCCCTTTCCTCGCCTTCCCCTCGTCTCTGTACCTCACAAGCTTGTTGTGGGAAGCGCGGTTGCTGAATTTCTCTAGATCATCGAGGTTAGACTCAGAGAATGCCTTGGCCTTCTTGTACGAGGCAGTATTGGAGATGGCATAGAGGTCGAACAGCTCTGGCACTGGAGCCTTGTTGTGCCGCGCGTAAAAGAGAGGAACAGAGTATTAGTTAAGGGCTCAAGCTAGCATGAAGAATGAATTTGCATGAATCATGAAGCAAACGACATACCCAGTTTTCCCCGAACCCACGTAGGTTGACGCTGCCTAGATGGTGTGGGACACCTTTCATTTGGGCACGCTTCTCCTTTGCACCGTCGTGGACGTTGCGCCATTGGGGAGTGCACCACTCATCCACCAACGCCTCCCAACAGTCCATCCTATCCGCACACCATCTCGGGGGCACCTAAGTTAAGCAAGAGAAATTTGAGCGCTACGCATACGAATCAAATCAAGGAACTAAGTACAAGGCCTTAAGAATAGGTAATTACCTTCATGTACTTCTCCTTACTCAGATAGTTGAGGCGGCACTTCTCTTTTTTCCTCCGAATACCAGTCGAGGCATAGTAGTCTCGAATAGCCTGCGTCCGAGCCTCGTGCCGAAAGTTTTGAAGTAGGCGCCTGCACTCGTTGTCGATAACCCGAGCCGCGGCCTCCTCCTGTCCCTCAGCACACCTGTAGAAGGTCTGCAATCAAACAAGAAAACACGGATTAGTACAATCACTAGGGTTGCCAATCAAAGAAGAAAACACAACATAGACGGCAAAGGAGAAATTACCCAAAACGTCTGGATCACAATGTCGGCGACCGTGTGGCACTCGACATCGCCGATCCTATGCCCCGGCGGGGCCGGGGCAGCCAAGTAGTGCTCCCAGGTCATTCCTAGCTCTGGAACCCGGCCCTCACCGGGCAACGTGACCCACCCCGGGAAGCTCTGGTGACAAATCACGCCAAGGACACTGTTGGGCTTGCGGCAACCAGGCCCGTGTGTCCAAGACCTGCAGTATGACAAGGCCAACGCATTAGATATTCGAAGAAACGTGAAGACAAAAGGTTAAAAAAGAGTAAATGCACTTACTTCTCCCCCTGCGGCGCAATCAACCACCTCTGGTCGGGGGTCGCTGGGGTGGACGGGAGCTTTGTACCACCACGCTGGTAGACTTTGCGCCCCTCAACCCACTCACTCTCGCTATAACTATCAGAACTATAGCCACCCTCAGCACGGCCACTCGACGAGCCCGCACCTGGGTTCTGCTGCGACTCAGCGTGATCCCCAGTCTCGTGGGACGAAGGCTCGGCGGCCCGACGCTCGTCGGCCCCAGGCTCGTCGGCCGTAGGCGCGTCTGTCGTAGCCTCGTCTGCCGTAGGCTCGTCGGCCTGAGGCTCGTGGACCGGAGACCGAGACGACTGCACCTCAGGCTGCTCCATCTCAGACGGAGCACTCCTGTGGTCGGGTGAATCAGCTGGGGGTGGCGGCGAGGAAGGCGTAGTACCAGCCTTCCTACCTCTCCCGCCGCCACGTCCACCTCTACCAACCTTCTTCCCCCCCGACCTCTCCCGGTCGAAGAAGAAGCGCCCGCCGGTGTCTGCATACTGAGATCCAGCGCTCTCCGGAGGTGGTGCGGTGGGATGGAAGTACCCCTCCCACCACGCGCCGAGGAAGGAGCCTCGGAGCGCTCTCGACCCGCGCCCACCATCTGTCAACACCTGCAATGACAAAGAGTAAACGAAGTTAGTACAACATTAAAAAAATGAATACCTGACATGAATATAATTTAAGTGTATCATCATCATGAACATAATAAAAAATTGAATACCTAACATGAACCAATTAATAATATATATGTACATAATAATAATTGAATACCTGACATGAACTATAATATTAATCTTCATCGTCATCATTAATAAATGCATCATCATCGTCTATATATGCTTCGGGGTCAATAAATGCATCATCATCATCACTATCAGTAATGACGTGCTCATCATCATCATCAATAAATGCATCAACATGTGCAAGGCCTCCTGTACGTAATCGGTCAAGCATTGACAGGTCATCCGCAGCAGTAACCTCTTCTTGTTCCGGCTCTTCTTGTTCCAGTTCAGGCTCGGATTCACTGCCGCTGTCTACTTCAATGTTCTGAGGTGAAGTAGAGCGGTTCTTGAAACGTTTTTTGGAAAGACGTGTTTCTTGGAAGAATTCTCCTTCATATGTGTCTAGGTTAATGTGAGGTTCATAATCCTCTTCATTGGGGGGAGGTGGTCTAACATGTGGCGGCACTTCATAAACGACATCCCAACCTTTGAGATTTGGATCACTTTGGCAGGCCCACGGTAGATAGAAAACTTGGGTTGCCTGTTGAGCCGTAATATAGACATCGGGAACATCCAAATGGGTGCTTTGTTTGATTTCGACTAGCCCTAGATGTTCATGAGTCCTTCTAGTCTCCTTCGGCTGGAACCAATAACATTTGAAGACTACGACTTTCGGTGGGTTTGCACCATAGAATAGAAGTTCATAAATTGCTTCAACTCTTCCATAATACTCGGTACCTCCTTCGCCGATAGCAGAGACACAACAATTTGTAGACTTTCGGTCGGCCATAGATAGCTCTTTGCCATAGGTACGAAAGCGATACCCGTTGATGTCGTATTTGTCAAATGAATGGACCTTATAGTCAAAACCATTAGCGACTTGTCTCAATTCGGCGTCCATAGACTCTGAACTAGCCTACAAGTTTAATACGAAAGGATTGTTGCATTAGCCGGAAATTAGACGAAGAAATGAAATGGTCTAATGGAAATTACCGTTTGTTTGAACCAAGAGATGAAACCGGGATAGCCGCCTCCATGCATTGCCAGAAGCTCATACTCTTCGACGGAATCCTTTTGGATCACCGCTCCATACAAGAATTTGGCGACGTATCGACTGTATCAAATATCCGGGAATAAGAGCAGTTCAAAGGAATTAGAGGTTGCGAAACAATGTACCGAGAACTTACTCGATGTACGGCCGCACTTCTGTTAGGTTGTTCAAGATATACAACGTAATGGTCCGCCATTCGTCGACATCCAGCGATAAGGAAGTATAAGCACCGGCTGGTGCGAGCTTCCCTTTGAATAGGCTGAGGTTGGATCCACCCTTTTTAGGGTCGCCAGCATTGTACCGAGGCTTCGGATTATGCAAATGACAATTTTTGGCTTCGTAGTGTGCTGTCACGAAGTTTGCCGCCTCCTCAGTAATGAATGCCTCGGCCATCGATGCTTCAATTCGACGTTTATTTTTACATTTTTCTCGAAGCGTCTTCTGCATCCTCTCAATTGCGTAGCACCAACAATTCTGCACGGGCCCCCCCAATCGTGCCTCGGTCGGGAGATGCAAAATCAAATGCTGCATTGGATTAAAGAAGCCCGGTGGAAAGATCTTCTCTAACTTGCAGATCAACTCCGGCGCCAACTCTTCCAGTTCTTCTAGCAAGCCAGGCGATAGTTCTTTCGCACAAAGAACACGGAAGAAATAGCTCAGCTCTGCCAGTACTAGCCATTCATCCTCAGGGATAAAGCCACGCAACATCACCGGCATTACCCACTCAAGCCATATGTGCCAATCATGACTCTTGAGACCAAATATTTTCAATTTTTCAAGGCTCGCTCCCCTCTTTAGATTCGCTGCATACCCATCGGGGAACATCAACTCCTTTTTCACCCACAGGATAATTTCCCTCATAGCTGGCCTTCCAAGATTGAACCATGCCTTTGGCTTCGTCCAGTTCTGCTTTCCTTTCGGTTGTCGCATATTTTGTAGCGGTCTATCACATAGAGCCTCCTGATCAACTCTAGCCTTAGGATTATCCTTTGTTTTCCCCTCTATGCCGAACAATGTACCAAAGAGGGCCTCGCCGACATTCTTTTCAGTGTGCATCACGTCGATGTTGTGTGGGCAAAGGAGGTCTTTGAAGTAAGGCAGATCCCACAAGCATGTCTTGTGAGTCCAGGCGTGTTCGGAATTATACCCCTTGAAATACCCTGGACGCTCCGGATCCGGCTCGAGAGAGTTGAACTGATCCAGGGTCTGTTGGCCTGTCAACGCAGGTGGTGCAGAGTTTTTGACAACTCTACCTTTGATGAAGTTCTTCTTGTCTTTTCTGAACTTATGGCGAGGATCCAGGAACTGTCTATGCATGTCGAAGCAAGAAAACTTGCCACCCGCCTGCAGCCGACGAAACTCAAGAGCTGCCTTGCATGTGGGGCACGGGAACCTTCCATGCACACACCAGCCAATGAATAGCGCATACGCCGGCAAGTCATGCATCGAGTACATGTACCACGCACGCATTAGGAAGTTTTTTTGTAGCGGCGTCGTATGTCTTGATCCCATTATCCCAAGCTTCTTGCAGTTCATCCTTAAGCGGCTGCATGTACACATTCATATTCTTCCCCGGATAGTTGGGCCCCGGAATTATCAACGTCAGGAAAATGTTCTTTCTTTGCATAATCTGTCCGGGGGGGAGATTGAGTGGAATGACAAATACAGGCCAACAACTGTATTGAGCTGCCATCATACCAAACACATTGAACCCATCCGTGCTTATGGCGATTCGAGGATGCCTTGGATCTGCTGCTTTAGCATGATGTATTGCATCGAAGCGCTTCCACGCAAAAGCGTCCGATGTGTGTACCAACATCGGCTCCCCATCTGCATCTAGTTCGGTTCTTTTGCCCAATTTGTGCCATGTCATCTATCTGGCCATCTCTTCGACCATGAAAAGACGTTGAAGTCTTGGTATGATTGGCATATATCGAAGAACATTAACTGGGATTTTTGTCTGACTCTTCTCAACCATACCGTTGTCTACCTCAACATACCTGGAAGACTGGCAAACGGGACAATACTTCAAGTCCGCATACTCAAGCCTAAATAAGGCCCATCCTTTCTCACAGGCATCTATCTTCTCATAGGGCATCTTAAGTGCACGGAGGATTTTGTCCGACTGGTACAGGTTTGCAGGCATTACATGGCCTTTGGGTAGAAAGCGTCCAAATAGTGTCATCATCGCATCGTAGCATTCTCTGCCCAAGTTGAATTGAGCCTTCAGAGCCATTACTTGTGCGATGGCATCCAGCTAACAAAGCTCAGTGTGCTCGTGGAGAGGACGTTTTGAAGACTCCAACATATCATTGAAGGCCTTTGCAGATTCCTCAATCTCATCGTCCGAATCCCGAGCATCATCAAAGTCTTCCACCATGTCTTCCATCCCGGTACCATGCTCGTCGGTGCGACGACGGCCCTCCTCAGCTCTGGCACGTTGGGCAGACTCACCATGAAATGTCCAGACCGTATAATCAGGCGTAAAACCCAACTTCTGCAGGTGTTTGATCATTTCAAACTCGGACTTCTTATGAAAGTTTTCGCAGTCGACACAGGGGCACCAGTTTGTTTCCTGTCCATTTGCAAATGCGGCTCTCACAAACCCCTTGGTTTTTCTTAGCCATTCATGGGTCATGTCTTTCTGACTAGTGTGACCGGTGTACATCCACGCACGATCACTCATCTTGCCTAGCTACTGGACACACAAGAAATATATACATAATTCAGCAAACCATATTCATCAGTTAATAGAGTTTGTCAGTTTTATTACGTCCATGCAACCTAGACGCTAGTAGGTAAAGATAGGTCCTAATCCCACCCGAGTATGTGTAGATTGGGTTCGTTTTCCCATGCTCTGCTCCGGATCCGACGCAAAATTTCGGCAGCACCTCCCCGCTGTTCTCCTGATACACGTCTCGGCAATAAGCAGAGAGGATGTGTACCCGGAGAACAACAGGGAGGCACTGACGAAATTCTGCATCGGATCCGGAGCAGAGCATATGGGAAAACGAACCCAATCTACACATACTCGGGCTGTCCATGGATAACGTTGGACAATTCGAAAGAATCACGGTTATAAATATGCAAATGCATGCATATTTATAGATGTAACCCTTTCGAACGGGAGACGCATAGTGGTCACGCATACTGATGATTGACACCTATAGCTAGCAAGTTTCATCGGCACGAAGACCGGAACAGAGCAAATGAAGGGGGGAGGAGGAGATGTCATTTGTGCTCACCCACGAACGCAGGGGCGGAGCTCGGCGAACGCACGGGGAGGTCGTCGAACACCAGACCCTCGCAGCCCCGAAAGAACTGCACATTTAAATCCACCCGATCAACACAAATATATATGATGTTTTTCTTAACAAAATCGGGAAATATACTTCCTAACTCATAATTCACAAATATATGACCCCATCGGCCTCTGGAAGGCCGAAGAGCACCTTTTCGGTCAACAGGAGGCCGAAGAGGTGTCGGGGGTCGGGGGTGTCGTGTCTGGGTGGCGTGGTGTCGGGGTGTCGTGGTGTCGGGGTGTCCTGTCGGGGTCGGGGTGTCGGGGGGTGTCGTGTCTGGGTGTCGTGGTGTCGGGGTGTCAGGGGTGTCGGGGTGTCGGGGTCGGGGTCGGGGTGTCGGGGGGTGTCGTGTCTGGGTGTCGTGGTGTCGCGGTGTCAGGGGTGTCGGGGTGTCGGGGTCGGGGTGCCGTGTCGGGGTCGGGGTGTCGGGTCGGGGTCGGGGTGCCGTGTCGGTGTCGGGTCGGGGTCGGGATCGGGATGCCGTGCCGGGGTCGGGGTCGGGGTGTCGGGGTCGGGGTGTCGGGTCGGGGTCGGGTTGTCGGGTCGGGGTCGGGGTGCCGTGTCGGGGTCGGGATCGAGGTCGGGGTGTCGGGGTCGGGGTGTCGGGTCGGGGTCGGGTTGTCGGGTCGGGGTCGAGGTGCCGTGTCGGGGTCGGGGTTTTTTCTCTTTTTTTCTTTTCTTCTTCTTCCTCTTCTTTCTTTTCTTCCTTTTCTTCCTTTTTTTCCTTCTTCTTCTTCTTCTTCCTCCTTTCCTTTTTCCTCTTCTTCTTCTCCTCCTCTCCTCTTTTTTCTTCTTCTTCTTCCTCTTCTTCTTTTTTCTTCTCCTCCTCCTCCTCTTCTTCTTCTTCCTTTCCTTTTTTCCTCTTCTTCTTCTCCTCCTCTCCTCTTTTTTTCTTCTTCTTCTTCTTCTTTTTTCTTCTCCTCCTCCTCTTCTTCTGTTTCTTCTTCTTATTATTATTTTTTCTTCTTTTTCTTTTTTATTTTTCCTTTTTTTCATCTTCTTTTCTTCTTTTTTTTTCTTCTAGGTTTTTTTTCTACCTAAATGTCTAAATATTTTTTCCTATTTACCCAAACACCTAAACAACTATTTGCAAAACATCTAAAAACAGAAAACTAAAAATCTAATTAGAAAAACAGAAAAAAAAATTAAAAGGGGGGCAGGGGAAGCTCACCAGAGAGGGGCAGGGGGCAGGGCGGCCGTCGGCGAGGAGAGGAGGCCGGCGGCGAGGAGAGGAGGCCGCCGGGGAGGGGGCGGCGGCGGCAGGAGGGCCGTGAGGAGGGGGCGGCGCCGCGGTGGTGGAGGTGCGCCACGGGGAGGGGGGCAGGCGGTGGTGGAGGGCGGGGAGGGGCCGGCGGCGGCGGTGAGAGAGGGGGGGAGGGGGCGGCGGCGAGAGGGCGGGGAGGGGGCGGCGGCGGCGGTGAGAGAGGGGAACGGGCGCGGGTGTGAGAGAGAGAGAGGTGAGAGAAAGAGAGAGAGGCGGGAGGCGCGGGGGGATGGCGAAAATTAAGCCCCCTCTTTGCCGTCTGCCAGCAAACGGCAAAGAGGGGGGCCGTTAGCCCGTCCCCGCCGTTACACTGTGGGGCCCCCTCACCTCTTTGCCGTCTGCTGGCAGACGGCAAAGAGTTCTTTGCCGTCTGCTAGCAGACGGCAAAGAAGTGGCCCGTGTGACCTGGCAAGTGTAGTACCAAGTGGGGCCCACTTTGTTCTTTGCCGTCTGCTGGCAGACGGCAAAGAACTCTTTGCCGTCTGCCAGCAGACGGCACAGAAGTGCAGATGGCAAAGAGCCTCTTTGCCATCAGCATGTTTTTGCCGTCTGCTTTATAAAAGCAGACGGCAAATATCCTCTTTGCCATCTGCCAGCAGACGGCAAAGAGCTGGCAGATGGCAAAGTCCCTGATTCCAGTAGTGAGGGGGGGTGAATAGACTCCTAACCAGCCAAAGGTGTAGTTTTTAATTTCTCTTGGAATTTAGGCAGATTTTAGCACAAGTTAAGATCACTCCAATACTTTCTACACATGCATATCTAGAGATTGAGCAGCGGAAATAGTAAAGCATGCAATAGTACGGAAAGTAAAGGGGTAGAGTATGGAAGATCAAACGCAATGAAGACACGGTGGTTTTTGGCGTGGTTCCGATAGGTGGTGCTATCGTACGTCCACGTTGACGGAGACTTCAACCCACGAAGGGTAACGGCTGCGCGAGTCCACGGAGGGCTCCACCCACGAAGGGTCCACGAAGAAGCAACCTTGTCTATTCCACCATGGCTTACGTCCACGAAGGACTAGCCTCACTCGGGGTAGATCTTCACGAAGTAGGCGATCTCCTTGCCCTTACAAACTTCTTGGTTCAACTCCACATCTGGTTGGAGGCTCCCAAGCGACACCTAACCAATCTAGGAGACACCACTCTCCAAAAGGTAATAGACGGTGTGTTGTTGATGAACTCCTTGCTCTTGTGCTTCAAATGATAGTCTTCCCCAGCACTCAAACACTCCTCACAGATTTGGCTATGGTGGAAGAAGGATTTGAGTGGAAAGCAACTTGGGAAAGGCTAGAGATCAAGGCTCAAATGGTAGGAATGGAATATCTTGATCTCAACACATGAGTAGGTGGTTCTCTCTCAGAAAATGTATAGTGGAAGAGTAGGCACGTTCTGATGGCTCTCCTTACTGAGAAGGATGTGGTGGAGGGGTATATATAGCCTCCACACAAAATCCAACCGTTACACACTTTTGACCCAACTCGGTGGCACCGAAACGATGATCTCGGTAGCACCGAACTATGTAAAAGATATGAACGTTAGGAATCTCGGTGGGACCGATACGGACAACTCGGATGGACCGAAGTGCAATGGCTTAGGGCAGACCTCATCTCGGTGGCACCGATTGCATCAACTCGGTAGGACCGAAGTGAAGCAATAAGGCAACAGAGAGTTGGCAAGCCATCTCGGTGAGACCGATATGCATGACTCGGTGAGACCGAAGTGAATGCAACCGATTACAGAGAGTTGGCAAGGCCATCTCGGTGGGACCGAGATCCATTTCGGTGGATCCGATTTGTTAGGGTTTGGCAGTGGCTAAGTCTAGGATGAACTCGGTGGGGCCGGGTAGGAAATATCGGTGGGGCCGAGTTGGACTTTACGTTTAGGACATATTTGGGTAGAGAGAGTGGTTGAGGGTTTAGGAATACTGTCACTAAGCACTTGAGCAAAAAGATCATTAAGCAACACCTCATCCCCTTTTAATAGTATTGGCTTTCCTATGGACTCAATGTGATCTTGGATCACTAAACCAAAAATGTAGAGTCTTGAGCTTTTGCCAATCCTTGTCCTTAGCATTTTGAAAGGGTTCCACGTCCTCTTGTCCATGCCACGCCATTGTTGAACTTGTCTGAAATTCACTAGATAAAAGCATTAGTCCAACAACATGTATGTTGGCATAAATTACCAAAACCACCAAAGGAGCAAATGTGCTTTCACCTGCGCTACTGGTAAAATTTAGCTGTAGCGCCCTAGCAGTAGCGCGGGACCCCGCGCTACTGATAGGCATATAGCCCGCGCTATTGCTAGGGTTTTCCCTAGTAGTGGCCATATTTCCTAGTTCTTAAGCATGCTTGGTTTGGTTAACTAGCATTTCCATGCGGCTCGAATTAATCTGCTGGATCTGCAATTTGTTTATTTTTCACTAACATATTATACTGATAGTATGCCAACTCTCACTTAACCTGATCAATAACTGCCTTATATGTGTTGCAGGGAAACAATGGGAGGCACTAAGGTTTATCATCGAGGTTCGCACATGCATGGTCCTTTGTCTAATAGCACATTATTGTGCAATTGCAGGAACCATTCTAATATTTAGGTTTTTAACAATCTGGTCTTGCACATGTAGGTCCTGCTGTCAGAGGTTTAGACCTACTGTTCGACCCATTTTGCATATGGGGAAATGAGATGTCCATGAATATCAGTCAAGTCAAGAAACTCAGAAAGATTGTTAGAATAAAGAAACTAGCAACGAATAACAGCAAGATCAGTCAACTATAGGATGGTACTAACTCTTTTACCTTGTTTTTTTTTTCCTTTGCGCCATTTCAAAATTTAGAACAAATATTTATGCATATCTTTGTTTCCAGTCCTTTCCAAAGCACTTCACCGATGATTACCTCTCAGACCACCTGCATGGTCAAGAGGCGAGGAAGGTATTCATTCAACACCCACGGTACAATATTGAAGTCTTCCTCAAGAGGACGAAGGTTGGGCGGGCAATTATCCACAGTCACTGGCCTAAAGTTGCAAGGCCATTCAACATCACTGAAGGCTCAATACTCGCCTTCTGCTTCAGCAGTTCTCCAGATGAGATTCATCTGTCTATTTACCGTGTATGACGCTACTTTCGAAAGGTTTTAGATGTTGCATGTGAAACTTGGCGCTGTTGTGTAATGCCGTAGGTAGCTACATGCCTATATGGTGTAACTGAGTGCTGAAACTATCTGATGTAATTCAATTATGAAATCCTGGTTCCCGTAATATGGATATGAAATATATGGTGTGTTTGATATGAAATGTCAATTTGATTACTAAATGGATTATCAATAATTGGCCAATTAGCCTGCTTATTGAGTTTTTCTATTGCAAACGGTTTCTCAGACAACACCGTGGGCGATGAACTGAAACAACCGACACAGTTTCTAGAAAGTAGGCGTGTTGGATCAATGAACAATCACACACGACTTCCGCCCGACAAATGTTTGTGTTAGGCCACCTTACACAAACGTTTTCACATAAAAATTATGTGTGATGTACATACGAACGGAAACGTTTGTCTGGGATTCACCGTGTGGGATGTACATATGAACGGAAACAATTGGGCCTGTATAATTGTCTGCGATGGCTCACCCGATCGCACACGAGCTCTTTTTGCCCCGCGTGTGTGACCGGAGCCTCCATCGCCGACGGTTTCTGGGTCGTGTGGGTTGGACCCCCCTATCGCACACATAGGCAAGGCGACGGTTTAAAACTCCGTCGCGGAAAGAGGGTAAAAACCGTTTGTATAGGACGTCTCTGCACCAGTGTCTTTTGATGATTGCTTAAGCAACCTTGACCGAGTTTTGCAGAGATGTGAAGAAACTAATCTTGTCTTGAATTGGGAGAAGTGGCACTTTATGGTGAATGAAGGTATAGTCCTTCGGCATAAAATTTTTGAAAGAGGTATTGAGGTAGATAAAGCTAAAGTCGATGCAATTGAGAAAATGCCATGTCCTAAACATATCAAAGGTATAAGAAGTTTCCTTGGTCATGCTGGTTTCTATAGAAGGTTCATAAAAGACTTCTCTAAAATTTCTAGGCCTCTTACTAATCTCTTGCAAAAAGATGTTCCATTTGTTTTTGATGATGATTGCGTGGAAGCCTTTGAAATGCTTAAGAAAGCCTTGATTTCTGCACCCATTGTTCAACCACCTGATTGGAACATACCCTTTGAAATTATGTGTGATGCTAGTGATTATGCTATTGGTGTTGTTCTAGGTCAAAGAGTTGATAAGAAATTGAATGTTATTCATTATGCTACTAAGACCTTGGATAGTGCTCAAAGAAATTATGCTAGTACTGAAAAAGAATTCTTAGCAGCTGTGTTTGCATGTGATATATTCAGACCTTACATCGTTGATTCTAAAGTTACCATTCACACTGATCATGCTGCTATTAAATATCTTATGGAAAAGAAAAATGCTAAACCTAGACTAATTAGGTGGATTCTATTGCTTCAAGAAGTTGATTTGCATATTGTTGATAGAAAAGGAGCTGAGAATCATGTAGCAGATAATTTGTCTAGCATGGAAAATGTTCTTGATGACCCACTTCCTATTAATGATGATTTTTTGGATGAGCAATTAGCTGTTATAAATGCCTCTCGTAAAACACATTGGTATGCATACTATGCTAATTACATTATTGCTAAATATATACCACCTAGTTTCACTTACCAACAAAAGAAAAAGTTCTTCTTTGATTTAAGACATTACTTTTGGGATGACCCACATCTATATAAAGGAGTTGATGGTGTTATTAGACGTTGTGTACTGAGCATGAACAGGAACAAATCCTACGGAAGTGTCATTCCGAGGCATACAGAGAACACCATGCGGGAGACAGAACTGCACATAAGGTATTACAGTCTGGTTTTTATTGGCCTACTCTCTTCAAGGATGCACGTAAGTTTGTCCTTTCTTGTGATGAATGTCAAAGAATTAGAAATATTGGTAGACGTCAGGAAATGCCTATGAATTATTCACTTGTTATCGAACCATTTGATGTTTGGGGATTTGATTATATGGGACCTTTTCCTAAATCTAATGGATATACTCATATTCTAGTTGCTATTGATTATGTTACTAAGTGGGTAAAAGCAATTCCAACTAGTAGTGTTGATCACAACACATCTATTAAAATGCTTAAAGAAGTTATTTTTCCAAGATTTGGAGTCCCTAGATATTTAAAGACTGATGGTGGTTCACATTTTATTCATGGTGCATTTCGTAAACTCCTAGCTAAATATGATGTTAACCATAGAATTGCATCACCTTATCATTCTCAGTCTAGTGGTCAAGCTGAATTGAGCAATAGGGAAATAAAAATAATTTTGCAAAAGACTGTTAATAGATACAGAAAGAATTGGTCTAAGAAACTTGATGATGCATTGTGGGCTTATAGAACTGCTTATAAAAATCCTATGGGTATGTCTCCGTATAAAATGGTTTATGGAAAAACATGTCATTTATCTCTTGAGTTAGAACATAAAGCTTATTGGGCAATTAAGGAACTTAACTATGATTTCAAACTTGCCGGTGAAAAGAGGTTATTTGATATTACCTCTTTAGATGAATGGAGAACCCAAGCCTATGAAAATGCTAAGTTGTTTAAAGAAAAAGTTAAAAGATGGCATGATAAAAGAATCCAAAAACGGGAATTTAAAGTTGGTGGTCAAGTTCTTTTCTACAACTCTCATTTCAGATTTTTTGCAGGAAAACTTCTCTCTAAATGGAAAGGACCTTATATCATCGAAGAGGTTTATCGTTCCGGAGCTATCAAAATCAACAACGCCGAAGGCACTAACCCGAGAGTGATTAATGGGCAAAGAATTAAACATTATATCTCAGGTACGCCCATCAACATGGAAACAAATATTATTCAAACTATGACACCGGAGGAACACATAAAAGAGACCTT
The DNA here is from genome assembly GCA_039707655.1 of Elymus sibiricus. Lineage (NCBI taxonomy): Eukaryota > Viridiplantae > Streptophyta > Magnoliopsida > Poales > Poaceae > Elymus > Elymus sibiricus. The sequence continues at coordinate 474,675,128 of CM077676.1, read as the reverse complement.
CCGAAACGCTCCAGAATCCTGAAAAGGGGTAGATATGTGATATGGTAAGTAAACCGACTCCAAAAGTTCCATAAAAGTACTTTTTGTTCATTTCGGAATATATAAAAAATTAGAAAAATAATAAACAATCAGGGAAGTGCATCAGGGAGCGACAAGCTCAGGGGCGCGCCCTACCCCCCAGGGCACGCCGTGTGAGCTTGTGACTCCCCCGTGGACTTTCCCGACTCCGTTTTCTTTCCATATTACTTGTTTTGCACGGGAAAAATTCATTATATATACTCTCGGATGTTTTGACCACCGTATTGCAAGTTTCTCCTTTTTTCTTGTTTCGTGCTATTTTCCTGACATATTTGGAGCATTATGTCGTCGCAAGAATCGGATGGGGAGAGCCATGTCTCCCAATATTTGGAGCATCTACTGTGATGTTGATCCCTATGGGTGGTCGACCAATGAGGAGGTAGAGGCCGACTTGAAAAGGATGGATTCCGCGAGCGGGGAGGAAGAGGAAATCACTTTGCCCCAACCTGAAGATATGCATGTGGAATTCAAGAGATCAAGCCTACCGAATACGGTTAAACCTCCCAACACTCGATTTATTTCTTATCGTAACTTGAAAAAGAGTGTTGCTTCATCTTCTTCAGCCAAGCTGCATCCCTGGGTTGATGGTGCATTAACTGTCACCGGCAAACTTCGCAAGGAAATTATAGATCTTAAACGCCAAGTAAATAAGCTCGAAGAAGAAAATCGCATCCTCAGAGGAACCATCGCCAAGAATATTGCACCACCTCCACCGAAGAAGCAATCTTGAGTACACGGGTATGGGCACCACCCTTGGCTTGTTCCAAGCTTGGGGGAGGTGCCCCGGTATCGTATCATCATCACTTTTACCATCATTATCTATCTTACACTAATAGGGAAAAGCCTATAGGTAGATGCTTAGCAGTAGCGCGGGTTGAGAAGGCGCGCTGCTAATAAGTAGCAGTAGAGTGCACAGGGTAGCCGCGCTGCAGGTAAAAAGTAGCAGCAGCGCGGGTTATACAGACAGACGCTACTGCTAAGGGGGGCCCACAGTGCCCCCGGGGCTAGCTGTATGTGGGGTCGGGTGGCCAGTGTGGGCCTGATCCGACGTGACGGGGCGCGTCCGGGCGTCCCCATATCCGCCCTAGATATGGGCTGGATATGGGGAGTGCCGGTCAGTCCAGGCATTTGGGCCGACTATGGGGAGGCTGGTTGGGTGGCATTTTTTCGTCCGGGCACTGACCGGACAGCCCGTCCGGGCGTTTGGGGCAGGTATGGGGAGTTCGGTTGTAGATGCTCTAACTTTCTTCTCTGTGCTCTCTGATTTGGTCGATATCATTTGTTTTAATTCTGAGACATGTGGTGTTCTCTGATTGGTTGATACTGTTTCGTCAGTGGATTATAACGTGGTCTTTGGAATTAAAGTGATTTGGACGGCTGAGATCTAAACAAACCGATTCATTTAAGTCTTTTTTTTCTGACCTAACACATAGGATCTACATCTAACGGACGAAAATAGATTCAAGGCTCATCGGGCGTTTAGGTCGTCGGAGATGTCACTGGAATCATTGGGGGACGGCGGCGCGGCTACGGGAGTGGAGGTCGACGGGGTTTGGAGGGCGACGAGCGAAGCTTCTGGTGGGCGCGGCTTGCCCTGGGGTCGACTAAATAGTAGTGGTGGCTCGCCGGAGTTGTGCACGGTGGCTGTAGCTCTCGGTGACGACGGTGTGCACGTTGTTAAGCCATTTTAGATAAACCAAATGGTAAGTGAGAGGTGCGTGAGCATGGTGAGTGACATGGACAAGGTGCGTAGGTTAAAGGGTCACGGATCTCACCAGAGACATGTCAGCGGTGGCAACGAGGCTTGGGTGTCAATGGAGTCGATGCTCCGGTGGTCGTCAGGAGTGCTGGTGATCTCTAGGAGGTGCGTAAGGTGTCATGGAGGGTGACAGTAGCAGTGGTTGGGCGAACGGGGGCCTGGGCTCACCAGAATCGTGTCGGAGATCCCTCGGGCAGAGGCGGTGATGGTGGTGCGAGCAGCCCGGCGGCGCTGCGGTTAAATAGGTTGGGGATTTTTGACAAGAGGGGCTCGGGGTATTTATAGGACAGGTCCACGGGGTTGTGCGCGTCCTCGAGTTGCAGGAACCTAAAGTCGTGGCGAGTGGGGTGCTCGGGAGTGGGCGCGTGGGCTTCAGCGGAGGTTGACAAAAGACGAAGCCGACAGGTGGGACCCGTGTGTCGGCGAGAGAGAGGGAGCATGTAGGTGAGGCGGCGACCGTCGGATCTCAGGTGGCGGCTAGGATTAGATCATGACGTACCGTTTCGTTCTTTTTTTTTTCTCTGGGGCGCGCGCGTGCGTTGGGCTGGCCGTACGTTTAGCCTGCTGGCCCAAGTAGGATTTAGCCTATTAGTCTGCTTTTGGTCTGTATTCATTCTATTGGGCTGTATAAATATAAAATAACAATAAAACAAACGGGCCGTGTCGTGCCAGCACTCGTGCACAGGCATGGCCCACACGGGCCACATGCCGGCGCAGCCTGATTGTAAACATGCTGGGTCAGGCCCACCATGGCCCAGGCATGCGGGCTACTGGGCCACAAGGACCGGCCCATTTGGCCACCTTTGATCGTGTGTGCAGGGACTGGGGATCCCAGCCCCCACCCCCTCACCGAGCGGCCGGCGGTAAATTCCACCGGTAAAAAACCCTAGCCGCCGCATGTTCTCGCTCCTCTCGTCCTCGCGCCTTTCTTCTCACCGCCGGCCGCCGCCACCTCCCGGCCGCGCCCCTTCTTGCCTCCACTCACCGAGCTCGCGCTGCTGCCGTCCTGGCCTCTCCCTCTCCTTCCTCCGCGATGAACAGGAAGCGCAGGCAGCCGCCGCTTGTGCCGCCGCCGCACTTGCGTTTCCCTCATCGGCACCCAAAAGGAGGGGCGCATGCCGCTGCCGCATTCCGCCTCTCCTCAGCGCTCGAGGACCGCAGGTCGTCGTCGCGCTCAACAGGCAGAGCTCGTGCCGCTGCTGCGCTCCGCCTGTCCCACCTTGTCGGCGCTCGTCAGGAGGAGCACGGGTCGCCACCGCACTGCACGAGAGGACGCCGAGCCTAGTGTATGCCACCCACCCATTTCTTCTCCGCCAGCCGGAGCAGGGCGTCGACACTGGCGACCTCACCGTCCCCAGGTATACCTTCTTTGCCTTCTCCTGCTCCTGTACAGTTCACCTTTGGTGGCTTTGGCTCTGCACGATGAATCTGACCTGCGCCGCCGTGCATGCTTGGTGCCTTAGGGCAGTGCTGATGAGCTTACCCCGTTGCCGTAGGACAGTAAGAGTTGCTCGGTTGCTTCCTTATCGGCCATGATTCAACCAGACCAAGCAGCGGTTTGCCTAGCTTTTCACTGAATTTACTGCAGATTTCTGTGCAGCAGCAAGGCGTTACAGTAATTTGCTTCAGTTTTTCTACTTTCGTTTTATGTTTGTTGGGAAAATCAAGAGTAAGTGGTTAATGTACTGGAACAGTAGTTGAACCACTAGAATCAAGCTTTGGGAATCTGTGAAAAGATATGAATTTGCAATATATGGCATTGTAACATGAATTTGTTAATACTCCAACCTTTGTCATCATTCCTCAATTGCGCTTTATGTTTTCCAAGTAGAAATGCGGAATCATGCTTCGTTATCTGCATTTTTACCTGATCCCCATCCTAAGCATCATTTGGGGCAGGCCGTAGTGTTTGATTTATTTTCAGCTACTTGCGGGCTGACTACTATATTTTTTCTTCATGTCACTATTGACCCATACCCGCCTGACTGCTGTGTTTTTACATGCGGAAAATGCTGATTGCTATAGTGCCCGCAGATTAGTTTATATCTTGCATCCATGTCAATTTTATTCGCCTCAGTGGCATTCAGTTGTTTATCAAACTCTTCGTAGCCTGAGCTGTTCATTTGCTTCACCTGACCTTTTGGTTTAGGGATACTCAGTGGCGTGGTTTAGGAGGTTGCATGATGCTGTTGGAGGTAGTGGTGGATCATCGAAGGTGACATAGGCCTTCTCAATGTGTGCTTCGTCCAAGGTGAGTTTGTTAGGTGATTCTTCCTCTTCTTCATCGTTTCCTTTGCAATTATGGTTGCATTTTAGGTGGTTCCAGTTTTCTGTGGTGACCGATGACACAAAAGAATACTACCGTTGAGCAAATTTACGTAAATTTTGAGTAACGCTGCCTCAGTTGCACAACTGATAGATTGCAGTTCAATGAGATACTCAGCAGCAATGGTTTAAGTAAATTACAGAAAGAAATAGGACACTTTTCATTTTTCTTATTGTGTAGACTAACCTATGGTAAATAAACATAAAAAGTCAGTTGCAAATAGCTACTTATTTCATTGAACGTCTGATTTCACTTCTCATTTGGTTTTGCTGTTTACACTATATTAGACCGCAGTTTCCTGTCTAACTTATTTTGATCTGTACATTACAGCTAAAAAGCACGGTCACGGCAGAATGTATGGAGTCACCGCCGCCGCCTGGACTCGACTGCCGCCGTCTCCCAAGTGCAGCAGCCTCTCCTCCCGATGGCAACCACGCTGGAGTAGGTAACTTCGACCTCTTTCATCTATTTGAATCGATCTTTTTGTTGCGCTGCTGCTGCTTGCTTCCCCTGTTCCCCTGTTCCCCATGCCCTTGCTGCTGCTGCTTGCTTGCTTGTTGCTTCCCCATGCTGCTGCTGCCTGCTTGAACTGTTGATTGGTGCTTGATGTTAGGGAACATGGCATCTGAGATTGTCTTACGTTCAGAAAGTTACTACTGCATCCCCTAGACCCCTACTGCTTCGACCGGTAGCCATGGAGGAAACACCAAATTTGTTTGCAGCAGACTAATACTAGACTATCGCTTGATGTGTAAGCAAACTTATTTGCTGTTTTTCAAGTACCACATCAGATTATTATGTCTCTAATAGACTAATACTAGACTATCGTTTGATGTGTTTTGCAAGTTCCAAACTTGCAATGACATGGGTCTGGTCTGGATGATCAATCAAGCACTTGAAAAAGGAGACAACAAATGGGGCAGTATTCTGATCTCTTTCTCATTATTTTTTGGTCTTTAACTCTATATATTACATGGCATATTTTTATTTATTTTTATTGCTGTGTCCCCGATAGGCTGTTTTTGGAAAATGCCGTATCCTGTGTCCCCGTATGCGTGTCACCGTGTCCCTGTCGCTGTATCTGTGCTTCTTAGCATTACAGTTGTATGCTGCATTTCTTCATATTTTCTTTCTTACAGTCCCTCTCTATGTTAGTCTCGAAAATGTGTTTCTGAGCCCAAACTCTTCTGCACCCTATATCTCCAACGTCCAGACTTGTTGGGATCAGGGCGCTCTGCTGTATTGATGGCTCTATATCCGCCGTATTTGAGCTATTAATATGATGGACCATATTAATGCGCGACGGCTCTTCTCGCTTGGACAACATCCTGAGCCTTTCAGAGCTGTCATCGAGCAACCGACGCATAAACGGCCACCTCTTACCGGATGCTTTTTTCCATGCTGGCTATCGGTGCCATCTCTTACTGGCAACTTTGACCTTCAACTCTGATATCTTGTTTCTCCCTGCCTCAATGCTATACTGCTGCGGCGCGGGGTTCCCTCCATCCTGGTTCAAAATTCGAATGTTTGCAGCCAGCTCGAATTTTGAACCGACATGCATCACCACACTCGTCCCTGTTGGCTCACCCTCGGCCAAGTTACAATGCCTAACATACAACACTGTCATCCCCACGTTCTCTGTGTGGCCATTCGATCTGTTGTAAGTTCTAAAACCTTTGTGAAAATGCCATTCGCCAAGGTTGTGACATTCAGACTCATGTCACTGTTCTAACTCCTCATTCAGCGCACGAACTATGTGCACCCTATGTTTACAACACACAGCCCACACTGCTAGCACTATCAAAAGAGGCACATTGCTAGCATGAAACAAATACTGATCGAACTGCCGGCCGTAAAATAAACTATCCACATTAAACTACCAACACATGGGATTCCAAATTCAGAGGTGCTCCACAAAAGTTCAGAGGCCAGGGCACTTCCGTTAACTAATGCACACATAGCAGGGTCAAAAGATCTGGTCCCCCGCAACTACTTCGAACTACGCTTCACTGCCTCACTCCAGGATCTCGAAGTACATGAAATTTGGCAGGTCTCCCTTGTTCCTCCTCAGCATGACAATCTTGCATGCGATACTTTTCTGAAGATGATCCAGTAGTATCTCAGCAAACCAAAAATAGCAGAGGTCAGCGTCACAGCGTGTGTTTGCACCTCACTCCAAGAATTAACAGACAACACTTAGCTAGTATGTTCGGCCTTACTGAGTGGCGATGGCAGGTACTACCCATCGAACTCACAGGTGTAGTGAACATTGGACACAGCGCTGTCCTCCCTGTGACCACATTATCATTTGTCAGTGTAAAAAAATGTATAATGTCAGATTTAGCCGATTTGACCAGCAAGGGATACAGTCATCTTTTGCACGGCTCATGCATGCCCACGAATGGATACACAAAAGACCATCCATTTGTCTCAACCAACCAGCCACTGAATATGTCGTTGAAGCATTGGCAGAATCGAACCTGGAATCTTCTCGCCATGGCGTTGTGCTTCCTTTCCATCTCGTCACTTGGGTGTGTCTCCGGGTCCATCACCATGAAGGTATGCACCGGGAACATGAACTGCAATGCCATACCAAGTCACTGATAATGACACACATTACTTATGAGATACCAACAAAATCAGCTGCATTGATCTAAGATTGTTACCTTCTTTAGCCAGTCAATCATGTATCCCATTATCTTAGAGTTCATCATCTTCCTGATGTAATCCCAGTCAACTTCATCATCAGGCTTGCAAAGTTCTTCCTGCAGTTTATGCCCAAATTTCAGAAGCGTCAGTACATATTTTATAAACCATCTTGCCAGCCATTCGCGGAGATCTTACGTTCCTTCTCAACCAGAATCCGATGGATGCACCTCCAGCCGGTCACCGTTACCTCACCCCCAGGCCCTAGTTCATCTTTCAGGTACTGCCCGGACACCACCACAACAAGCGGAATGAAGTGCCTAAACCATTTTCTGGAAAAAACATCCACATTTCCTGAGCGCAATGATCAATATTTCATGCACCTATCCTCACATCAGTTACCAGCCCTACATTTGCAGCCCTGTCGGGAACAGGCCATCATGTTGTCGTAGAACCTGACCAACTGGGTGAGGGAACTTCTTCCCCCACTCATTCTTTACTGGAGTATCACCTGGCGGATTCCCTGCACCACTCACCCTCGCTGCTTCTGCTCCTCGAGAAATGATCATGTACGGAATTCTACACTTCTGATGGTCTCAGTAATCCCAGGGTGGCCACATGATCCAGTACAGAGACCACAATCCCTAGCCTGTCCCTGGTAGTTGACGTCGAGCGTTCACCTCACGCCACCACTGATCCAAATTCAATGGAGTCAGCACGAGATTCAACAACACATGTTCCGATACATGCTTGCAACAATGACAATCACCTGATGCTAGCTGCAGAGGCCTACCCACATCTGCCGCTGTAGCACCCTCCTCACCACCTGCATCACCACCTTGAGATTAGAAATGCAGGTATACTGGCTAATTAGGGCCGAAAGCATGGTACACATATTTACCCAGGACCCACACACTCATCATTACTTGGCGTGGGGCGCTGACCTGAACAGTGTTGCACTACATCTGTAAACATGCCACGGCATTTCCGCCGGAGACTCAGACAGACTCCTTTGCGGCTAGCTGATGCCTGCTCTTCCTACTCTGGTGTTCGCACTCCTTCCATCCCCCAAGCGATGTGGGTCTCGTCTTCTAACCCTTCGTCATCTACGGCAGAGCTGACCACGAGCATACCTTATCCCAAAAATAACAAGTTAGCGTTGCAGAACTATTTGTTTGTATGACTCCAAGTAAATGTTAAATACCAAATCAACCTCCTATCCATGCTATCCACTGAACACAAGCATTGATCGACGCTAGAAGCGAATTTATGTACTTTTCGTCCAAAGCATCATCCTGGGCGCCTACTGCCATCTGCTCCTCTTTGTAACCTGTTGGCACCATTGATGCCACATCCAGAAATTTGTCATTGATTTTTGTAATCATGCAGATAGTTTATCTATCTTAATTTCGTAAGTGTGAGCAAATAGAACTGCAAGATACCAATTGCATTCACCCAGCATATCTATCCCGTTGTACAGATCCTGTAGAGTCCTAGCGAAATGTGCGTCAGACTCAACATGAAGATGTCAACGATTTCAGTTGACACCTTCTCAAAATCAGTTTATTTTTTGACGGCACATGCAGCGGTAAAAGAAAACATCACACACCTACAGTATCATAATATCTGAAGCAATTTACATATATTTCCTGCATCTGCCTCGGCGTAATCTACTACTACCTCCGTCCGGAATTAGTTGTCGCCGAAATGGATGTATCTAGACGTATTTCAGTGCTAGATACATCCATTTGAGCGACAAGTAATTCCGGACGACTTCGAAATTAAGTGCGAGAGGGGTCAGCTAAAAATTCAAACGATGACATCACCTCTTCGTCCACCCCAGAGCTTCGGGGTTCATTTTCACCATCGATTGTGTCGACTGAGTCGGCGAATCATTCTCCCTTCTCCGGACCTCGCTCCATGCCTTCGCGTGTTGTGGCCACGTACTTCTTGCGCACAGCCGGACGCGCAATTGGAATAATCCGGAAACGCCGCCTTCGGCACAGCCAGCAACAGCAGCAGCAGGTGCACCGAATCTGGATGTTCAAGGCTGTCTGCAAACTCCTCACCGAGGGGAAACCTGCGAGGGTCACAAGAATCATCGACGTCCGGGCGACCAAAATTGTGTACCCTATTTCTCGCAAGAAAGTAAGCACAGAATCCCATGGGAGAACAATGCAGAAGGGAAACTCACCGGTCCATTGGATCTAGCAGGAACTCAAGCCTGTTCGCCTCCATGGACCCGCCGCCGGAAGAAGCAGCAGCCGCCGCAACAACATGGGAGCGAGATATCTCCAATGCAGAACAAGACCCACTGGTTCAGACCATCGCGACCCGTCGACAAGTGTCCAAGGGGAGACCCCACAACAACACGTGCAGTCCATGTCCCGGTGACGATGGCTCAGGACTTTAAGAACGCACTCTTATAACATCCTGGTCTTAGCTCAGGATATCCCAGACATCCTGTTCCTCCACTCAGAAACACCCCGTCATGGGTTGACGCCAAAGGCCCACTCGTACGTAGTGTAGCTCACCGTATACCGACCGTATCCTTATTGTTCGTCGGAACAGCTCTGACATGTCAGACCCATTTTCTACCATCCCAATGCACCTTTAGACGCCGGGATTTCGGGTGCATCTACGCCCGAGCACCGAATCGCCCCTTCCACCTTTTCTTTCTTTTGTCCTTTTAAAGGCGAATAAGTAACAAAATCTCAAACAGGGGCAGTAATAGGAGTAGTTTACTTTTGTCTTAACCATTTGAGTTTTTTCTAAAAAGGGAGCATGAACCATTTGATTGATGAGGAGATGTGTATCAAGGAAAAAACGTGTTGGATTACGGTTCATGTAAAGGTTTGATAATGAGGCCACTGAAATGGTTTTTGTGAAAATGTCCACCGAATGAGCTATATTTAGTATATTGGATTAACTTTGTGCATTAGATTCTTTAGATTTAGATATTGTAATAATCTTATGTTCTCTATTTTTTTGTGCCACTTAGTAGAAGGATCTTTCAGTTTTTATGCCATTTCTCGCTATATAAAAGAAATATCCTCTTTACTACATATACAAGAATACTTTGAGGTACAATTTTTTTCATGTACATGGAACACAGCTCTTTACTGCCACATGCTAGGACAATCTTGTTCGTCTTTTTAATGATTCAAGGAGAGCTTATTAGCCCTTGCACCTAGCGTTGCAAAACACTGAGCATTCAATTTGTGACTTGTTGTCTGCAAAGATCAATTTGCGACTCTTTCAGTTAGATATGGTCGCTTTGTGCTTATAAACATTTGTGACTTCGGTTCTCTGCTTATGAAACAATTTGCATTTTCTCCATCTTTAGTGATACCTATGTTGCATCCCTAAAATATAACCAATTGTAGTTTTTTTCCTCAATCAATAAACATGATAATTTTTTTTTGGCAAACTGATGGTGTGGTCGTGTGGGCTGACTGTTGTTGGCCACGATGGAGGGTTGAACAGGGACAGATGCAGGGTGGTGGCAGAAGTCCTCAAGGTGTTTGTTGGCATTTATTTTGGGTTTTCTCGCCATGCTACTATGGCATTGCTGTCGTCCTTCGGTTAAACTGAGGTGACCTCTTTCATGTTCATAGGCTCAGTTTGTCATGCATGGCACCAGCAGTATGCATGTAGTTTCGTAGGAGCACTCCTTTTATTCTAATCCTTGCCTTTTCCCTTCATCAGATTTATTTCATTTTTATGCTGTTTGACAGAGTGGAGATGGTGGGCTCGTTGTTGAAAAAAAATGTCAGTGAGGTAATGATTGTTGCGTCTTCTGAATTCTGGCTGACATGCTTAAACCATTTCTGCTATTTTCAAATGTTGACCTGATCTGACGTATGTCTCTTATTGTACTACTACTGATATTTCGATTCTTAACCATAGACCCTTGGAATTTCCTTTTCTCTTTTCTTGTGTGTTCATGTGGCTATAGTTCAAAGTTCAAATTAATGTAGGCACTTCCATTTATATAATCCGTTCGAGTCAGCTGGTTAGTATTTCGTAACTTTCCTTTTATCCTATAGATAGTCGTGGCCTGTAGTATAGTCAATTGAGCATTCACTTGCTTAATGAATTCTGGCAACTGAGCCTTCTATTAAGTGCTAAAACAACTAAGATAAGACTTGTAGATTTACCTTTTTACCGTGTAGTGCCACTGCAATTTTCTTTGCTGGACATACATGTGGTGTTATCAGGCTCGACCTTGAAGGGGTGCGGGAGGGGCGGCCGTCCCGCCCCCCGGGACCAAGGGGCCCCCAGCCAGGTACACGCAAGCAGCCGTGCACCCCACCTTATCAGTCGGAGGCGCTATTCTAGCGCTACAAGCTGCTCTGTACGAAACTCACCGATTGATCTGTGCCTCTACGAGGAAGAAAGACCCCAACGTTATCTCCTTTAGCAAACTGTCCTTGGGCCTTTTCTATCCTTAGCATGAAACATGGATGGTTTTGATGCAGCGAGTATACCACACCAGTAGTTGGAAGATCAGTAGATTCAAGAGGCACTCACCAAGAATAGAAAGAGAAAGAACTAGCAGCGCTGCTGCTCACAAGCTCTTAGTTTCTGGGATAGTTTGTTTACACAGGGTTCTACCTCTCCAGAGGATGGCCTCCCTTTTACATACGTTGGCCACACAGGAGCTTCTAGAGAAAGGAAGAGAAGTCTACAGGTTCTGGGTAAAATAGTACACAGCACAAAACAAACAGGAAAAGGACCAAAAGCTCCTCCTCCTACTGTACTCTTAACTAGTAGTATGCCTAGCTATAGCCCGGGTATTCTCTCTGCATCATCCTCCCCAGGCAGGGAAGAACTCGTCCACGAGTTCAGAGATTAAGATTCACGGGCTTCAAAATATGGTTGAAGATGCTTCACATTGAATACATCAGAAGTCCTCAAATGGCCGGGTAGCTCCAGTTTATAAGCATTATCATTAATCCTTTTCAGTATCTTGCATGGTCCTATCTTCCTCTAGTCAGGTTGTTATACTTTCCAGCAGGAAAACGATCCCTGTCAGCACAGCCCATACTAAATCTCCTTCATCAAACACAAGGCGACGTCGACGCTGATCAGCTGCGATTTATATTTAGCACTGCTCTCTTGTATCCGTTGTTGCACAAGTTTATGGATCGAGCTGATCTCTTCTGCCATATTCTCTGTGCTGCAACTTTTCTTCCCAACAACAGGAACTGGTGCTGGTTCTAGCACTCCATTAGGGATTCTACCATACACTATCTCAAAGGGGCACAGTCCAGTAGAACGGTTTGGTGTTCGGTTGAAGGCAAATTCAGCATGAGGTAGTAGAGCGTCCCATTGTTTTGGTTTGTCACTGACCAGAGCTCTCAGTATTTTTCCCAAGCTTCTATTAACTACTTCAGTCTGGCCATCCGTTTGAGGATGATAGGCGCTGCTGAAATTTAAACTAGTTCCCATTTGCCTCCATAGTGACCACCAAAAGTGGGACATGAATTTTGTGTCTCTATCAGAGGTAATGCTTCTGGGTATACCATGCAAGCGCACTACTTCCCGGAAGAACAAAACTGAGATTTGACTTGCATCAGATGTTTTCCTGCAGGCTATGAAGTGTGCCATTTTACTGAATCGGTCAACCACAACAAAGACAGAGTCCACCCGACGTTGTGTCCTTGGAAGTCCCAAACAAAGTCCATGCTCACATCTACCCATGGCGCATCTGGAACAGGTAGTGGCATGTACAATCCTGCATTCGTGGTTGTTCCTTTTGAAACCTGACATATGTGGCATCTTTGCACAAATCTTTCCATATCCCTTCGAGCATGAGGCCAGAAATACTGACGTAGAAGTAACTGAACAGACTTGTCCCTCCCACGGTGACCTTCACTATGAATTTCCTTAATGATCAAATCTCGCATAGAGCCCTCAGGAATACAGAGTCGAACCCCCTTAAAAAGAAATCCATCATGTATAGTGTACTCTAGTGATTTCTTGTTTTTGGCCGCTTCATAAATTTTGCTAAAATAAGGATCAGCGGGATAGAGATCAGGTATACTGTCAAATCCAACAATCATAACCTTCATCATGCTGAGACTTTGAGCTTTACGGCTCAGAGCATCTGCTGCTTTGTTCTGTGTTCCAGACTTTCAGTACAAAATTATATTCCTCCAGAAAACTTGCCCACTGAGCTTGTTTCCTATTCAGGTTAGCCTGACTACGGATATATTCAATGCTTCATGATCGCTGTATAGAACAAACTCTTGATGCAGTAGATAATGCCTCCAATGTTGCAATGTTCTAACCACTGCATATAACTCAGTTTCGTAAGTTGAATAGCGTAGCAGTGCACCTGATAGTTTCTCACTGAAGAATGCCACAGGGCGTGATTCTTGACTGAGAACAGCCCCAATTCCTGATCCTGAAGCATCACAATCCACCTCAAATAGTTTGTTAAAATCTGGTAGTGCTAAACAATCCGCTGATGCAATCTTGGCCTTGATGTCCTCAAAAGCTAATTGTGCATCTCTTGTTAATGCAAATACACCATTACGTTTCATGCAATCTGTAAATGGTGCCATGATGGTACTAAAATTACGTATGAACCTCCTATAGAAGGACGCCAGCCCATGGAAGCTGCGAGCTTCTGTGAGAGAACATGGAGTTGGCCAACTGAGAATAGTCTCCACCTTGCTAGGATCTACCTGCAGTCCTTTCTGAGACACAATAAGGCCTAGGAAATTAACGGAAGAAACCAACAACTCACATTTCCTTGGATTAGCATACAACTGCTCACGCCTTAGGACAAGTAGTACTTCTTTCAGATGTTGTAGGTGCTGCTCCAGGCTTTTACTACAAATTAGGATATCATCAAAATATACCACAACAAACCTCCCAATAAAAGGTTGTAGAACATGGTTCATCAGCCTCATAAATGTACTAGGAGCATTAGAAAGTCCAGAAGGCATTACCAACCACTCATATAGATCATCTCTTGTCTTGAAGGCAGTCTTCCATTCATCTCCTGGATGAATTCTCACCTGGTGGTAGCCACTCTTTAAATCAATCTTAGAGAATACCACAGCTCCTGCCAGATTATCTAACATATCCTCCAAACGGGGAATAGGAAAACGGTACTTAATTGTAATCTTGTTGATTGCTCGGGAGTCGATGCACATGCGCCAGGAACCATCTTTCTTTGGTGCTAGGAGTACAGGAACTGCACATGGGCTCAGACTAGGCTGGATAAAACCTTTGTCCAATAATTCTTGCATCTGCCGATTTAATTCCTCATATTCTTTTCGATTCATTCTGTATGCTGGACGGTTTGGCAAACTAGCTCCCGGGATTAAGTCAATATGATGTTGAATATCCCGCAACGGAGGTAGTGCGGAAGGAGGTTCTTTTGGGAAAACATAAAAAAATTCCTTCAATAGTTCTTGAGCTTCCTTTGGTATGGAGACTTCACCCTTTTGTTCCGCAATCAGCAACAAATACGCACCACCTTCTTTGGCATCATGCATAAATTGCTTGCATGATATCAGATTGGCGGTACATGATACTTTCCCACCCTTTGATTTAACCAACTCATCCATGTTCACTGGTTTTAGCACAAATTTGTGGCCGTCCTTCATAATAGTGTATGTGTGTTTGCGGCCATCATGTATAGCATGGCGGTTATACTGCCATGGTCTTCCCAAGATGAGATGGCTCACATCCATATCAACCACATCACATTCTACCTCATCATGAAATTTATTGCCAATAGAGAAGGAAACTAGACACCTGAATTGTACCCTTGACACCTTGTCAGACTTGAACCACCTCATGTTGTATGGATGAGGGTGTTTCACCTTCTGCAGCCCAAGCTTGTTCACTGCTTCCTCAGAAATTGTGTTCTCCCAACTGCCATCATTGATGATAACATGCCAAACTTTGCCTCCTATAGTGCAGCGGGTGTGAAACAAGCTTTGCCTTTGCCAGTCTTCATCTTTCTTGGGTGGTGTTATCAGGGCACGCTCCATCACTAGCATCTCGCCTGTATCCCCATCTAATTCAACTTTTTCATCACCTTCAGAGTCATCATATACAGGATCACTTCGCTGCTGAGGCTCCTCGTCTAATTCTGTCATCAACCCCTTTCCCTCGCGGCTGTAATTCTTTGGGCAATCCTTCCTTAGATGTTCAGAAGATCCATGCTTAAAACAATTAGCATTCTTGGACGCTGAAGACTTAGGCAAATCCGCAACCCCTTTTGGTGTGGGTGTGGCTCTCGTCTCCCTTGCCTTGTTGCTATCTGCAACTTCTCTCGATGGTGTTGTGGTAGTAGGTCGCGACCGAGAGAAGCCACCACTAGCACGTAATGACCTTTGTTGCTGCTTGTCAATGGCGACTGCTCGCTGAGACGCTTCTGACACTGAAAAATTGACGTGTAGAGTAAGCACATCTTGGATGGACTGACGTAAGCCTCCAATATATCTTGCCACCAGCTGACTCTTTGAATCACTTAAATTGTTTCATGAGACTAGCTGATAGAACTCATCTGTATATTCATCCACACTCTTGTTGCCTTGCCTTCAATTTTGGAGCTGTCTGAACAGGGCTTCCTCATAATTAAAGGGGAGAAATTCTCTCTGCATTTTCTCCTTCATTGCAGCCCAGGAATCAATCTTTCGCTTGTGGCGGACTCTGTGGCTCTGCTCCAAATTCTTCCACCAAACAGAGGCACGCCCCTTCAGCCGCATTGCAACGGCAGGGACACGTTCATCCTCTGGAACCTCTGCATATTCGAAGATGCGCTCTACTTCATCCAACCAATCCACAAATTCTTCAGCAGATAGTCCACCTGAAAATTCCAGCAAGGTAACTCTGAAGCAACGCCGTCTGCCGCCCTCACGCTCAGCCGTAGCATGACTCCGGCGATGTCTGTTTCTATCATAAAATGGATTGACTTCAGGACGCCTCAGGGAGCTTACCGAAGAGCTGTCGCTGCCGTACGAAGCATCCTCGTTGCCCTGCTCTTCTGGCACATCCCTTCGTCGCACATCCGCAGCGATTTGGGCCATTTGCACCTGCATAGCCCCCATCTGCTGCACAAGGGTCTGAACTTGGCATATCAACTCCTGATTTTGACCCATCAGATCGGCATCGATGTCCCGTAGGTTCCGGTACCTGGGTCGAACTCCATCAAAGGACTCGTCCTCCAGGTCTGCAGCATCAAGCCTGGCCACCGCTGCCTGCTGGTCTGCACGACCCCTGTTCCTCCTACTCCCAGCCATGGACTCGAACCTCCGCTCTGAATACCAACTGATGCAGAGAGTATACCACACCAGTAGTTGGAAGATCAGTAGATTCAAGAGGCACACACCAAGGACAGAAAGAGAAAGAACTAGCAGCGCTGCTGCTCACAAGCTCTTAGTTTCTGGGATAGTTTGTTTACACAGGGTTCTACCTCTCTCCAGAGGATAGCCTCCCTTTTACATACGCTGGCCACACAGGAGCTTCTAGAGAAAGGAAGAGAAGTCTACAGGTTCTGGGTAAAATAGTACACAGCACAAAACAAACAGGAAAAGGATCAAAAGCTCCTCCTACTACTGTACTCTTAACAAGTAGTATGCCTAGCTCTAGCCCGGGTAGTATCTTCTCTGCATCAGGTTTACTGATGGTGGGCCACACCAGGCCAGGGCATGAAGTGCACGGATTCAGTAATTAGTTTTGTAAAAAAGTAATCTCTACCTAATAATAAAGCACGGAGTGCTTCTGCCCGCATACCCGTCGTGGCGTTTTTGCAAAAAAGTCCCTGTTCTTTTTTAGAATCAACCCGCAGTCCGCATCGTAGCTATGTGTAAGTCAACGTACCGATCTCAGGCTGCCTGGTCAGTGATCTCGTTCCCCTCTGGTCGTCCCCGCGCGACCAGGGCGGAACCCTAAAAACGCGCCTCCACCTCCCTCCCCCCTCTCCCCTCCCTCCCCGGCCGCCACCGGCGTGCGCCGCCGGGCAAAGCCCGCGCGGTGCCGGTGGCGGCGGGCCCTATTTTCCCCGGCGGGTGGAGCTCCGTGCGGGGCGGCGGCTTCCATGGCGGCGGTGCAGATCGGCGGAGGTCAGACGCGGCCTGGCGTGGCGGTGGCCGGCGTGCTGCGCCAGGGGTGACCTCTCGCATGTGGAGGCGGCGGCGGAGGGAGGCGCTCGTGGCGGCTGCGGCCCGTGGCGGCGGCGGTGGTCCGAGGCCGACCCGATGCGGGGCTACAAGGAGGTCCTCGCCGGCGCTTGGCGGGTGGCCTGGAGGAGCGGCGGTGCTCTGCAAGGTAGGCAGCGGGAGGAAGGGTGGCGCAGCCCGGCGCGGTCTGGAAAAGCTCACGCGAGCCCTTGGTCATGGAGACGGCGGCGCGGAGAGTCTCTGCCAGGGAGGAGCCCCTGGTGAGCAGAGACCGGCCATCTCGGCCGCTGCGCGATCGTGCAGATGACACGGCGTGTCCCTGTAAGTGTCGGCTACTGCTGCACCCCACCTACGTTTTTACAGATGCCATATGTATATTTTGATTATTGGTGAAGCTTTGCAATGCAGATGTGTTTTTCCTCTCAGGACACACGCTCCAATTCTGCCCAGGTGTGTACAATACCTTCCAGGTAATTTAGGTGAAACTGGGAGATTAAATTTTGTGAGTTTGCGCTCCTACATGTGCATGCATATACTGTTTATGTGCTTATTATTGACTGCTACGTGTTCATCCCTTGCGAGGTAAAGTTTGGCGACCAGATGCTCATCATTGTGGCTCTCATGGCGATGCCACACCCAAGTTGACGGTGCTCTCTGCTGTGCTATCGGCGCTGGTTGTCGGGACGGTAGTTGAAACTAAAGCTTTTGCAGCACCTGATTGTTTGGCAAAATAGATTGCAATTTTCAGTTACCCCTGTTGTGTTCTATGCTGGTGGTCAGTGCTTTGATACTTGCACTTGAATTGGCTAGAACCCTACAGAATTAGTGTCTACAAATATAAGTTGTGCAAATTCCTGTAATGTTGTAATTGTAGATAATGCTTTCCTCCAGTCCATGTTTTAAGTTATTTCTCCCCAAACTCAAGCAAGCATCTAAATTAGAATAGAAAGTTGCATAGGCAACAAACTTCTAGATACGTCACATCCTTTAGGTAATCAATCTGCATGTTTAATTTTTATGTGCTTTTCTTTTGCTTCACCTTTTCTTACTATCTTACCTTTTAAGTGATTAGGTAGAAGCGACTTCACTAGGAATTAGATGTGGATTATATATATGTGGAACTTCTTGCTATTACTGCTGGGCTTGCTAAAAGAAACAAATTCAGTATTGTTGTTCTCATGGAACATGCAAAGAGCTCTGTTGGCATGTATATTTTTTGATCTATTCGTTTAATTTGTTTCCGGGCTTAACACAACTGCTGGAGAGAGATTAAAATATTGAAGATGGCAGCAGAGGAGGAAGCTGAAGTTGGTAGATCAATTGAGCAAGAGTTCCAGCCCAAGGTGCGTTTATAATTGAGTTGTTTGTAAGACCTGTGCTACATGGTTCCACTTTGCGTCTCTGTAGTTATTTAGCTGAAGGTGTGCATGAGTTTTAGCTATTTATTATTGTGTAGTTTTAACTTTAGAAACATGGAAGTTGTCCCTTTTTTAGAAGTAACTTCATGTGGAAAAGTATTCTTTTCAAGGGAATCAAGGTCAAGAATTTGTATTAGAGGTTGGCAGTGATAATATAATAAGTTTGCATTTTATACCAGCTAGCAGGACTTCATAGAAATTTGTTAGAGGAATTGCAAGAACCTTGACCAAATATTATTTTTCTTATTCCTTTCTGGTTTTAGACAAAAACAGTAGAGAATCTCAATCCTTCTACTGTCGCAGTACTTGTAGTAGAGCAACCGCTGCCTCAAACTTCAGAGAAGATGGGCATGAATGGCTGTTTTGGTTGTAGGTTACTCCAAGAACAAGCGCATCATATTTCTGTGCATCCAGTAGCTTATGCAGCCCATAATTACTTTACCAACAGATTCATGATTGGGAGAAGTAGCTAAAATGCCCCTGTATTGGTGCATATAGACTGACTGGGAGTTTTTTGAAGGTTAGAATTCCAGCATCTTAGCATGTCCATTATCCAGCAGACTATAAAAGGTCACAAGTTTTGATTGTGTGCCCATTTGTGTGTGCACATGGGTAAAAGATCCTTGGGACATTTTAATTTTTTTTATCTCGGGAGCACCTTGAGCTAGCAGTCAAGCCTACAATGTCACTTTTCGTATGACCAAAGCTCAAGAGAAAAAAATTTGAATATTGTCCTAACATTCTTGTGAATCTGCACCTGAAAGTTTTAATTTTTGCAGCAAACGATGCAGAGAAACAAGACTAACAAGTACGAAGTAGTAGATCATACAACGGATTGGTGTTGATTGATCAATCATTGTCAAACAACGACGGGGAAATTAAACTAAGCACGACATGTCGGAATAATATCAGAACCAGAGCAAGAGAAAAAAGTTGATTAGCAGGTCGACAGTGACGCCTGCTAAGAGAGAATCCACACGTGCATCCTTTTGCCACTGCTGAAGCCCCACATCTTAGATCTCGACAGGCTCACCTGCCATCCTGGCCAACGTCCTCGCCATGGCCCCCAAGCCCCGCAACCACCTCGCCAGCTGTTGCTAGAGCCGAGCACGTTGGCAAACACCGCACCCAAGGTAATACTTTCAGTCACGCTTACGAACAAGTTTTTTTTTCTACGAAAACATAGGTTTCATTTCTGGGCAGCATGTTCCTCCCCAGTTATCAACAATGTGCAACGGTTGAACCAAAGGGTGAGGTTGCTAGCTCCCTTGCGGCTGTTTCATTTGATTTTCCTGAGACATTACATACGTACATAATTGTAACCCGGCCTAAGCTTCCTAGAAATACATGTCTCTCTAGGAAGTTTGGATATGTTCTAACTCTTCTCAGTTAGGATTAACTGGATATGTTCTAACTCTTCTGAATTTGAATATATTCCAACTCTTCACAACGGGGAGTATATATTGATCTTGGAAATTTGTCAGTGATGTAACGTTTTGTGTACAAGCTGATCCGTCTTTTTGGTTAGGTTTTTAGTTGATGAAGGACAAAGTCCGCACCAAGAAGACCATTCTGATGGATTCAAGAGAATCAAGAGTGAAGAATCAAGATACAATAAATATGTCGATTACAAATATGCCTACAGATACACAAGTGGTTTTCAGATATCTTTGCTTGATTTGGATCTGCTCAGAGAAAAGGATGGCCACATATATATATATGGTAGTTACTTCCATGTCACAAAGTTGCTCTTCAGTAGGTACTGCATAATCACGTTGAAGTTCATCACAACATTCACATTCTTAGTGTTGTTGTCATATCATATATCATATATCTCTACAGTGTTAGATCACAATTTAGATAATTGATCTGATGTTGCTCATCTTTCAGTATAAAGTCTTCTTTTTCCAGATATGCATCTCCCATTTTACAGGATGTGCTATGCTTCAGCATGTTGATCTCTTTTTAATTTTCATGTAGCTATATACTTTTGTCCTAGCTTAGGCTATTCAAGAGTTGTAGGACATGATACCTACTGTCAGCGTTAGTAGGGAACTGTAAGCGTTAGCACCCTGCTGAGCATTGCATATTTAGTACGTACAAGTCTGCTGGGGGCCTTGAGTTATGGTTATTACGGTGCTAGATCTGCTTTTTTCCCTTTGCAACGCACGGGCCTTTTTGCTAGTTAGGCTAATAAAAGAAAGATGGAACTAAGGGATCACTCAAAAAAAAAGATGGAATTAAGGATCAATATATGGATACTTATTGCTTGTGGAGGCGAAATTTTTTGCCGGGCAACGGGCTCATCCTAACAAGCTAATATCTAAAAAAAGACCTAGGAAACTAATTATGGCAACAAAGTCAGAAGCGACACACATGGCCAATGGCAAACTAGCGACACCTGTGCACACCATGGTGATACCGACGAGGCGTTCGGCACTCTTTGTCTTGGCTGCTTTACATCAATACTAATTTATTTATTTTGTTAGGTCAATTTCATATTATAAATTGACATTTGATTGTTCTACTATCAACTTAGTTTAGTGTTATGCTGCTGCAATTTTATTTTCTGAACATACCTATGGTGTTGTTCCACTGGAATTTTCTCTCCTGGACATACCTGTTTCTGTTGCATCCCATCTTTATTCTCTTCTTTTATATTAGTATTCCCTATTTTGCTGTTGATGTGCATTGTCATTTCATTCTTATGCGTTATGAGTCTCCTGCTTACATGTGGCTCAGCAGCAGAGCCTTGTGGAGTGGCCGGAGGCAACAGTAGGCCCCAGACCTCTTGGTGGAGAGGTTGGCATTGCGAACGACGAGATCAGCGGTGTGAAGCAGAATTACGATCAGGTTGTTAGTTCAAACCACCATCTCCTTATTCTGATAAGGAACAATAGAGTTGAGCTAAGCTCATTACAGAGAACAATTTGCCAAATTACACATTCAGGTCACGGAAATAAAGAATTCATAGGTCAAACAAGGTGCACTAGAAATAAGTGATGTTCAAGTGATATCTCTATGTGCTCTATAGTTTAATAACCAGTGGTCGCTGGATAAGGATTTGGTTTATCATTTTAGGAAGTATTGGAAGATACATAGAACACATTTACTTCTGCCTTTTTCTGGTACTTGCATATTTATTGGTGATAATCAAAACAGTAGATCTGATTATGCAGTTTAGCTTTTTTTTTTTTTGAGGAAATGCAGTTTAATTTTTGCCATGGTTTTAAATAGCGCGCTATAGCTTCGCTAGCTATAGCGCACGCTATAGCGTTTACAAGAGGTCTTGCGCTAAGGGATTTTGATCCAAACACATGAACAAACATTTTAAATAGCGCGCTATAGCGTTTAGAAAAGGTCCGCCGCTAAGAGGCTTAGCGCGCTATTTAAAACTATGAATTTTTTGCTAATACATAAAATAGAAAAAGCCTCTTAATCTTAAGAGATCATCAGTGTACTCTTTGGGCATGGTCGCATGGATATGGATGCCCGTGGAAATCGAGTTGTAGGCACTGTGTTAAGCGTAATGCCATTATGTTATGTTAGGCTCATCGAATGTCATGCAGTGCAGCAAGAATAAATGTAGATTTTTTTTTTTTTTGAACTTGGCCTCTCTCTTTTTTTTTTTGGTTTACTTGATCTGACAATGCTTTCTTATTTTTGTCTCCTTGAGTTCACATGTCTAAGTGTTGACCGAGGATGCAAATTCTGTGTGTTTGCTGGCATATTTCTCGCGCCTCATCCTGTGCGATTTTTCTTTCAGTCGAATCATTGTGTGTGTACTGGTGGAATGCTTCTATGTGTAAAGACACTTGTATAAAAATTAATGCCCATGGTTGGTCTCTCTGATTCGTATACAAATTGAGTTTGCCCTGTATATTAATTACACCTCTGTGTAAAGTTGTTGTATTTGTGGAGAAAACCTCCATTGTGTAAAGTAAGAAAGGTACTAGTTTATATGGTGCCTTTTGCCCATCCTCACGTATACAAAGATCACGTAGAGACTCTAAAAAACCCCGTAGAGTCGTGCGTGAATGCAGGGACGGACAGTGAGAAGCAAGGACAGTACGCAGAGAGAGTTTTTTGTTTTGAGTCGAATCGCGTAGAGCCAAGAAATTAAGAGCTACTCCCTCCGTCCCATAATATAAGAGCGTTTTTTACACTACTAGTGTAAATAAGAGCGTTTTTTTACACTAGTAGTGTAAAAAACGCTCTTATATTATGGGACGGAGGGAGTAGCTCTTCATTTCTTGCTAGTAGTGTAAAAAAACACTCTTATATTATGGTACCAAGGGAGTAGCTCTTCATTTCTTGGCTCTACGCGATTCGACTCAAAACAAAACTCGTAGTGTAAAAAAACGGTATTATATTATGGGATGGAGGGAGTACTTACTAAGAGCATCTATAACAGGACGCCCCAAATGCCCGGGCGGTCTGTCCGGACATAAAATTATCATCCAACCGGACGATAGAAATGCAGCCCAAACGCTCGGGCTAACTAACAAACCTCATATCCTGCTCATATGTGGGGTGGATATGGGGACGTCCGAATGCGCCCGTCACATCGAATCCAGCCCACTATGACCGCCTGACCCCACATAAATTCATTCTCATTCGCACTCTGGACTAAATCCTAGCCACTCCACTCTCCTCCGCCCCCTAACTCTTCTTCGGCGAACTCCGGCTGTCTTTGGCATGGTAGGGAGCGGATCTGACTCTGGGAGGTCTGGATCCGTCAACTGGGACCTTGTCCCTTGTGGTCCCGAGGAGAAGAGGGCGGTCTGCGCGCCTCTCTGCCGCTCCCGGGAGGGTTGTGCTCGGACGCGGACAGACTCATTCAGGCGGGAATCCATTGCGTCCGCGCAAATAGCGATTGGATCTGCCGGGGCTCATGGTGGGAGGTGATGTACCCCTGCCTCGTCGGATACGGTGTGCTCCGTCTAGCGCCCGAACTCTGAGATGGCGGTGCAGCCCTTTTGGTGGCGCGCCGTCTACGTGGGATCGGTCTCCGAGCCAGAGGCAAACGTCGGCATGGTGTATGGCCAACACGCTACGGAAGCGAGACATGCCCGCCGTGCAAGGCACCATGCGCGGATGGCCGCGGAGGCGAAGTCGCATGCCGCCGGGCCCGACCGCCCAGACACGTCTCTCATCGATCTCACATCGACCGGCGACGTTGAAGGCACGGGCTTCGACGAGGAAGAGCAGGGCATGGGAGACGTCGTAATGAGCCGGTAGGTGTCCCATGTCCTACTCTACCTCGCCGGCGACCGCACCTTCACTCCGAAGGGCTCAGCTGACCGCCGGACAGGGACACGGAGGAAACAACAAGGACGGTCGCCGGAGAAAATTTAGACTAGGTTTACGGTGCTTGTAACTGTATGGATTTGATGATTTGGAAATGAGGGATCCGGTTGAGGAATCGAATTTTTGCATGTTGACCGGTCACTGTCCGCGCCGGGTGCGGACCCGCGGCAGATTTTGCTAGTGTGGTTGTGACCTATTGCTGGTTGGGCTCAGCTCCCGAAAGAAATGGAAATGGGCCGAGATAGTCGCAACCTTTCCATTTTCCCACCACTTCATTGCCGGTTTCCCGCCAAAACACTAAAAGTTGATGGAAAAAAAGTTTTTTTTATATGGAAGAAAAACAAGGTTTTAAAAAGGAAAAAAGTTCAAGAGATTGGTTCATACTGTATTATTTTGACCGTATTTTGAAAAGTGGAGGCGGAGTGTCTTGAGTGTGAGAAGATGGGTGGGAGTAGAGTAGCCTCTCGCGTCGTCTCTGATGGTAAGGCGAGACCGGCCGAAAGCGGGGGGTAAGGCTGCGCGGCCACTGCGTGCGTACGTACGTACGGGTGTATACACGCACACCCGTCTACGTTGCCCTTTGGTCACTGAAAGCATTGCCCCACAGCGCCGCGCGGCCCACCAGTCAGTCTCTGCTACAGAGCAACCTCCCCTCCTTCCCTCCCTTCTTTTAGTCTTGCTTGAACGCGGGGAGTGGCCGAGACAGAGCACTCCGTCCAGGGCCGCGCTGCGGGAGGGAGGAGAGGGGGGCGGAGGCCGCGGCGGCGGCGGGATCGAGCCGGCGGAGCAAGGCATCGGCGGGAGCAAGGCGGCGGCGGGAGCGGCAGAGCAAGGCGACGAGCGGCCTTCAGCTGGGTACGTTCCCTTCCCGCCCCCATGGACCGCCGCCGGCTGCGGCCCGTATCTTGTTCTGTATGCTTTTGAGATCCGTATCTAGACTAGAGAGAGCTAGAGAGGGAGAGGGAGAGGGAGACGCGGGTTGAAGAAGGGAGGGACCTCCATGGCGTGGGAGCGGCAGCTCTCTTCCTTGCTTGGAAGAAGCGATTTTGGACGGAGAAATCAGCCAGCTTTCCATGACGACGAGAGGCGCACGGACGGATGATGCAGGGAAAGACCCCTCGCTCCTTCTCTCCCGGCCCGTCAGCGACCGTGGAGAAGGAGACGACCTCCGTGGCGGCCCCTTGACGGCGGCGCGGATCCAAAACAAGACGGGGGAACCCCTCCTCTTGATGCCCGCCCTCATCCGCGCCGGCACGGCAGCGACCGCCCCCTCACTCCTCCCCCGGCCCGGCATCGACCGTGGACAAGGAGACGACCTGTATCATCTGAAAACCCCATTCCCCTACCTGTATCGTCAACTTGTCCAACTACAGTAATAATCAAGTGTGTTTTTCTTGGGTCTAAGATCCCAAAGCACCTTCCTTTTGTAATAGTAGGTTGCTAATATAATTTAATTTCCTCGATTATTCCTTTAGTATTTTTGTTGTGTTCTTCCGGTTCAAGTTCAAGGTGATTCCAAAAAATCTTAATTTTTCTTCAAAAGGGGGAGTGCCCAGAACTAAAATCTTAATTTCTCTATTAATTTGGTTGTGTCCTTCCTGTCCAAGTTCACGGTGAATCCAAAAAATCTTCGTTTTTCTTCTCCTCCTCCACCGGCCCGCCCCCTCACTCCTCCTCCACCGGCCCGGCACCGACCGTGGACTAGGAGACGACCTGTATCATCTGAAAACCCCATTCCCCTACCTGTATCGTCAACTTGTCCCAACTAATAATCAAGTGTGTTTTTCTTGGGTCTAAGATCCCAAAGCAGCTTCCTGTTGTAAAAGGTTGCTAAAATAATTCAGTTTGCTCGATTAGGTCCAAGTTCATGGTGATTCCAAAAAAAATTCATTTTTCTTCGAAAGGGGGAGTGCCCAGATCTCTACATAACAAAAAATCTTCATTTTTGACCGGGTTGTTGCTCCGTTGGCGTTGGCTAGCTCCTCCATGGGGCCTGGTTCAACCAGTGCGGTGGAGGTGCGCCCGCGGCTATGACGGCGTGTGGCTCGCCAGAGGACACCGGGACCCATGGGTCTAGGCCTGCGCTCGTACAATTTATGTTGGTGATCCTCATTGAGGGCATTTCAATTCTAGAGGCGGCCGCCTAGACCACCTACCGCCACCAGGAGGGTCACCTCCACCGGCTCTGTCTCTACCGGCGTGTAGGCGGGCGTGTTGGCAATGCCAACTTCACACGCCGTGGACACGGAGGATCTTCGTGTCTGCACGGCCCCCAGCTCGGGCGGAGTTGGTGCTAGCTGTTGTAGGGGATGACACATAAGCGTGGCCGGTCCGGTCGGTGAAAACCTCCTGTGACGTTACGGGGCACTGGCGCGCTTACCCGCCCCGACGTCGTCGACTCATGGGTTGAATATGGGATGTCTGGCGCATCTGGTACATGTGCCGGCAATGAGCGCGTCGGGTTGCTTCGTGACGGCACGGGGAACGTCTACTCAAAGTCGTTGGGGCGGATCTAGGCTCGTGTAGGCCTTCAACCCGTGGTCGGTTGCATGCAGCACTTCTAGAGACTGTGCCGGCGGCGAGTGCTTGTGGTGCGAAGGGCTTCAGGCTTCTCCTAGGAGCCTCAAGCCCGCACTTGGGTCTGGACAGGGCTGCAACCTACGGCCGTAATAAGATGTCGCAGCGGTGATATTTGGTGGCAGAGTTGCGGGTTGGGGGAGGACTAGAGCTCGTGCTTGGCACACTAGCAGATGCCGATATGTCGAGTGACGGGCGTCGAGTGGATCGACCTCGACGTGCAGCCCCTCCAGGCGTCTCTAGGGCAATGTTTTCGAGTCGACGAGTTGTTCTGGGGTGGCGACTGTTGACTAGTCGTGACTAATCAAGACTCATGGTCGACTAATCGACATGAGTTAAGCAATAGGTACAGAGAGGATAGTAGTTATCAGGGGAGGAGCAGACTAGGAGGAGCCGGTGGCAACCGGGGGAGGAGCAGACCAGGAGCAGCAGCAGCAACAACCAAGGGAGGAGCCGTAGCAACTAGGGGAGGAGCAGACTAGCTTGCGGCGGCGCCGGCTGACAGGATTGTGGGACGGCGGCGGCGGCCAAGGGAGAGGGTCGCGTAAGCCAGGATAGGTTTGGGGGGAAACTGGGCGATCTAGGACGTTAGACTCAAAAACCGAGACTAGTTGATTGAGTTGCTCGACTCGGCCAATTAGTCGAGTCGATATGTTGAGTCGACCTTGCAGTTACGACTCGTCGACCGACTAGTCGTTCGACTCGAAAACCATGCTCTAGGGTACTTGCCGGCAGCGATGCTTGCTGGATTAGGCGGATCTAGCCTTGTTTGGGAGATGTTGTATGGAGGCATGTCCTTCGTGGATGGCCTTGGTTTATTTTCTTTTTGCAAGCCTATTTGATTGGCACAATACTGGGCTTTGTTTGACATTGTTTTATAATTAATAATACATGACTGTGTCCATCAACCAATGAAGAGAAAGGCAGGTGGAATATGCTCCTTTTTGAAAGAAAAAAATCTTGATTGAGGTCACGTGCAACTGAGATGAAATAAATATATTACTTCATATTTATGAACCCTTTTAGCATTGCCCTTTTCCAATTGAAGCTTATTTTCTTTGTATTAGGTAACTTCCGTAAATTTTAATTTGATCCTAAAAATATTATGTATGAAGCTGACTTTCACTGGTTACGCAGGGATAGGCGATATGCCCTTTGTTCCACCTGGAGATTCGTTGTACCATCGGTACCCTCAAGCTCATAGGAGGGTTACATGGGACAGGGTGAGAGTACCAGACAGGGAGGGAACACCTGGCGGGATAAAGGTTCTACCGCCGGAGCGGGATCAGAAAGGACTGCGTAAGTGTCCAATTCATTTCTATCTAACTAGCAGGTTGACCTGCACATTTGGGCGGCTAGCTAGTCTTATTGTATGTTTATTATGTTTATCTTTTTGCGTACTTGTTATGTTGGAGTTGAGATGTTATTATATCTTTTTATACTCCTATCGAAAGATGTGAACACAAATATAAACCGTGCAAAACTTTTTCGGCATTGACTAAGTAGAGTGTATAAACTTTTTGGTAAAGTCATGGCTACATGAATGAAAAAAAAACTCGTTTTTCTCCAGAATTACATATAAACATTCATCCTTTATATGTAAACCTTATGCCATCTTCCTCTATCTGCCTCATCATTTTTATTGTATAAAATGTTTTGATTTTTTTCATTAATGTTATGTCATGTCTCGAGATGCTCCCCTTTATGTTCATATGACTATTTACATCAATCGACTATCCATCCACTGCAATGAACTTTTGGTGTTTATTTATCAAATATTTCTAAGACATTGCTTCACTCACTCTCATTGTGGTTATTTTTTATCATGCCCATGTTGTTCCACTACAATTAGTTACACTTAATTAACATGCTTTGTGGCTTTCTAAAGTTATTGCTGCACCTACAAAATAATTATTGTTTCATTACACAACATGCTCATTCGTGCACATATATAGTATGTCGACACTGATCTTCTGTTTTGCTTCCATGTACTGTACATCCAATGTACACGTTCTTATAATATTTTATTTTTCCTAATTAAACACTTGTATGTTTCTCTCGGGTATCATGAAATCTGCTAGTTAGCATTGATTCATTTATACCTTTGTTCATCTTTTTTCTACTCTCGCCGACATGTATCACTATTTTTTACTTTACATATTTATTATATTGCTATGAGATGTTAGTGTGTCATTAGGTTGACACTTAAAATTACAGAAAAGTTTGTGACCAAATTACACGTAGCAAAGAAACAAAAAATGGAGTTGTTATTATGCTAATTATTTACCACAATACCAACACCTATTCAGTTTAATTCACCTCTATATGAGCATTGACATAGCATCAAGATACAGAAAAGTAGTGCACCATCGCTCAGTGTTTATCTTTCTATTTTTTCTAAAATCATTTCACCAAGAAGTATATCCGAACACCCATCTTATACATCTGAATCTTATAGGAGGAAGATATATTCATAACCCTTTGAAGGTAATTTATGCGCGTTTAATTATGGCTAGAAGCAATCCACGTGCATATCCATGAAATCTTCGAATAGTAGCACACGCCAGCACACTAAATCTTGTGTAAACTTTTGTTGTCTTTACCTAACAGCTTACCATGTTTTGTTTTGTTTTTCAAATTAGATTATATGATCTATGCAGCGCATAGTACGTAACTAAAAGTTTTTTCCATGATTAGAATAAATACTTAACAAACTATCATCGGTTAAGCATTTGGTTTCTTTCTATTTGTTGGTGTATAAAATTTTAGACATGACCATCGGATATAGTCCCACTTGATATGTTAATGCACACTTTTCAACTTTTTGCAAAAAGCACTGTGCTAATTAAATTCATTTGTGAATCTAGATTACAGATTTTGCCTTCCCCCGCCACTAAAATCACGCAGGCCCATAATTTTCGAATGTATAAAAACATATTTAGAGGTTCCAGAATTTTTTGAAAGAATGGATACAGAAAAACATATGTAGAGTTCGAGAATATCTATATACACACATAGTGGGTCTAGAATTTTCAAATATAAAAAAAGTCAATTTTGTAGATTTCAGAAAATTCCTAAATAAAATAGTCAATTTTGTAATTTTATCGTTAATATGTTTAATTAGGAACTCCGAAAAGAAATGAATATGTCGATCCGTAATAGTAAATAGTATGTCAATTGTGCAGTCACATTTTTGCATTTTTTAGATCATAGAAAAATATATTTATTTGCAAAATTCTTCATGTACGAACAACTACATGTGTATACAAAATAATTGTTCAGATTTTTTTAACAACAAATTAATTTTTTAAAGTGGAATCCATAAAGCTGGCTAGACCCATTTGTAAATTTTAACTGTACATCAGTCGTTAATTATTATTTTTAACCTGCAGGCACATACTGTTTTGTTTTCTTATTTAGGACATTGGGTTATCTTTGAGTGATTGAGTTGGTAAAGAAATAATGCAGCGTGCGTGACTAAGAGTGCAGCGTGGGTGATCAAGACTGTGGGGCGTGCGTACCTTTTTCTTTTCTTTTTTCTTGATTGAAATCCGGCGTGGGAGGTTTAAGCGTGTATAAGAGGAATCTTTATGGAGCGTACATGCCCAGGACTCTTGGACGCGTATCTTGTACTTTTTATATATGGAAGCGTAGATGAGATTTGTGTTAAGTCTCATATTGAATCTAAGCCGTTGAAATCTCATAATTTAACATTGATACATCTTAACCGTTAATTTTCTGTCGATAAAAAAATAAATATACTATTTTGGAACCAAGAATGTATGCCATACTATTTGTCGTAATATACATCTAACAATCAATCCATCAACTGCAACTTACTAATCTTTCACTGCAGCTCAGTCTCTCGGAGGTGCTCATAGGGGTAAGGTGTGCGTGTGTGCGTTCATAGGGGTGAGTGTATGCGCGTGTATATGAGCGCTTGCGTCTGTACTGTGTTCAAAAAAAAAAAAGCTACATGTATTTATGAGGCGATGATGGCATGGATGGAATCTCACCTGAGGCTGAAAGGAATAATTGTCCGCTTGTCATCCAAGGACCTTCAAGACAAGGAGCAATCACTAGTGAGTGGAGAAACTGACAGGACAGTGCGCTGCATGGAAGTGGTCAGCTCTACGGGTATTCTGTGTGAGGATGATTACGAAAATCAGGTGACTGCCTAATTGTTTATCTATTGATTCTCGTTACCCAATGACTAATCTGGTTTACTAGTAATGTCCCATCACAAATCAATTTTATTGCCGGCATGCTTCATTTTTGTTAACAGAAATACCGGGATTTGGGTAACTTAGATTTTATTAGCGATTCATTGTGCTCGAGTCAGTCTGTTATTATTCGCAAAAAAAGAAGTCAGTATGTTGTTTTTAACCATCATGAGTGATGTTCCAGTAAAATAAGAATGCATTAGTGTGGTACATGAGTGGTAAAAGGGAAACCAAGCAGATTTAGTTATCAACATTTACTACTCTGCTGCTGTGCTGTCCCATCATGGTTGACTTAGAATTTACAGGAGCTTCAATGCAGTTGGGACCGTGTGCACTTAGATATAATTATCGGTATTTAGTCATTTGACGTTGAGCTGACAAATGTGCAACATTTGATATTCCTTTTTCAGAACTTGACTGGTGTCAGGTATGTGGTGGAAGGGCTCGACTCATTTTTCTCATTGAATAAAGAGGCCATCGAAAGGGCAGTCGAAACAATGCGTAGTGGCCCTCTCCTGCTTGTCTTCCATTGTGGCCAGAGCTATTACGAATACATCGCCGAATACAAGTCAAAACCCATACTAAGTTACCAGAAGTACTGTCATGAGAAAATGCTCACCCATGCCGTCAACTGCATCGGTTATGGTGTTGAGGCATTCGTGCCCAGTTGGGAGTTCCAAAACTCGTATGGTAAAAAGCTTGGGCCCAGAGGTAGGCTGCTTCCTCAGAATGCAATTCGCCTGTTTGGGATGACTAGGATCCGTGCTGAGCTGAGTTCGAAGAAGAGGAGAAGAATGTTTCTAGATGATCCTGACGCTGATTTTGTCCAGCCCCCGCTGAAAAAGCCCATGTTGGAGCCACCGATTGATTGGATGGATCTCGATTAGCTGATCTGTACTGTGCGTCTTCTTTTTCCTGTATCTCATTTTGAAACAGTCCCAACAGATTCGGTCTGTAACTGAGGTAACCTGGCGAAGAGAATCATGAACTGAACCATTACAATTTTCGCGATTTTGCTGATTGTATTAACAGCTTAAATTCTTACTGAGGTAATATGGTTTCTCGTTTTTGTCAGAAGCAGGAATGACAGGGCTTGTTCTTGACAGAAAAAAAAAACACATTTTTCGTGTGTATATATTGACTACTTCATCTAGAAAATTAGATAGGACAGATGAAGTTCATATGCCATAGTTTTGCAGCACATGTTCTTCACAAATCTATCACCGTGTATTAGAGCAACACTTCTGCTTCGGTACACCCCCTAAATAAAAAAACGGACGAAATTAGCTCGTACCCCTTCATAAAAAAAAAGACAGGATGACCTTATTTCAAAAAGTAGTTGTCCGCCCCGTCCTCGGCGGTATGCGCCCATCCTCGGTGGTATGCGCCTATTTACGTATAATACGTACACAAGGCCTGGCCGTACGTGTGTTGCCTTGTGCCGTGTCGTGTGCGTAGTGGGCCTGGTCAGCGGTTCGCGTCGCGTGGCGTAGTGGGCGACCGGTTAGTGGGCCGCGTCGCGTCGTCTCGCGGCGTTACGTCGGCCGCCGGCCTCCCCCACCCCCATTCCCGCTATAAAATCCCGCCACGACTGCCCTCCCTCGCCGCACCACTTCTCCCCCCTCCCTCGGCGCACTAGTTCTCCTCCCCACCCTGCCCCGACGCCCTCCACCTGATGATGTGGACGAACAACTCCGGTGCCAGAAGCAGCCGGGGATGTGGCGCGGCTCTAACCAGCTCGTGGTCGTCGAGCCTCAACGTTCCGCTGGCGGAGGAGCTCGGCCGCGCGCCTGCCGCGGGATTGACACATAAGTGCCGACGGCTACACGGTGGAGGGTCCAAACGCCCCCTCCCCCCGCGCGAGGATCGACCTCGGCATCCCGACGGCCCGTGGAACACCCGGGGCCGATGTCAGTTTTGGGACGAGCACGCCACGACTCTGAGGCCGTCCTCAAAGAGCACCGGCGACGGGACATCCGCGCCGGCGCACTGGCGGTGCGCGTCGGGCCCCGGACGTCCCCACTCGTTCTAGTGGCGCGCGCGGCACGTGTCGCCCCCCGGGCGCCCCAGCCACGGCGGTTGCCTCCCAGCCGCGCAAGATCCCGCCGGAACTGGCAGCGCTAAGAGAGGCAGTCGACCCCGAGGACATGCCAGAGTAATACGTCTCCAACGTAACTACTTTTCCAAACACCTTTGCTCTTGTTTTGGACTCTAATTTGCATGATTTAAATGAAACTAACCCGGACTGACGCTGTTTTCAGCAGAACTACTTTGGTGTTGTTTTTGTGCAGAAAAAAAATTCTCGGAATTGGACGAAATTTTATGGAGGATTGTTTTGGAATAAATAAAAAATACTGGCGCAAAGAGTTACCAGAGGGGGGCCACCTGTGAGCCACAAGCTCAGGGGTCGCCCCCCTGGGCGCGCCGTCTGAGCTTGTGGGCCCCACAGGCCTCCGTTTGCCCTACCTCCAAGTCCATAAGTACCATCTTCCCAAGAAAAAAAATTAGAGAGAAAGAATTATCGCGTCTTACGATACGGAGCCGCCGCCACCTCCTATTCTTCATCGGGAGGGCTGATCTAGAATTCGTTCGGGGCTCCGGAGAGGGTGATTCGTCACCGTCGTCAATATATATGAATCATGCCATGAAGAATCATAATCATAACTATGCACTATTCTGTCAATTGCCCAATAGTAATTTGTCTACCCACCGTTGCTATGCTTATGAGAGAGATGGGCCGGCCTTTTAAACCTAAATGGGCCACTGTTGGGCTATGCCATGTGTCATATTTTCATAGGCCCGTCTCGTCCATTGGATGAATGACATCTGTGGCGACGCCGAGCTGACACGTGGTTCCTTTGGCCAATGAGAATTTTACACGTGAAAAATCTCCATTGGTCTGAGCTGTTAACGAGTTATCGGATCCAAACCGGAACCCGATAGCTTAACGACGACCCGTTACGGTGGAGGCCACGTGTCGGTTACCCTTGACAAAAACACTTCCATGACGCGTCATTTATCATCATGGAAGGGGACACTTCCGTGATGATAATTTGAGCATTGTCATGGAACACTTCTACGACAGCACATGTATGACTATCTTGATACTGTCATAAAATCGTCACGGATGTACATGCATGACAGAAAACGTGACCTACTGTGACAAACACGTATCATCACGGAAGTGTTTTTTTTGTGATTCCTCCCGCCGCTTTTTCGGACACGCGCACTGCTACTTGTATACTGCGTTGGTATTTTCCCGAAGAGGAGAGGATGATGCAGTATAGTAGAGATAAGTATTTCCCTCAGTTAAGAACCAAGGTTATCAATCCAGTAGGAGAACCACGCAAAATCCCTTTAGCAGCACCTGCACACACAAAAGCAAACACTTGCACCCAACGCAAATAAGAGGGTTGTCAATCCCCTTAGCGGTTATTTGCAAGGATTAATTCTGATAGTGATAGATAGATAAACTAAAATACTAAATAAAATAACAGTAAATAAATTGTAGCAAGGTATTTTTGGGTTTTTATATATGATAAAGTAGACCCGGGGGCCATAGTTTTCACTAGAGGCTTCTCTCTCGAACGCATAGCATATGGTGGGTAAACAAATTACTGTTGGGCAATTGATAGAAAAGCAAATAATTATGACGGATTCATGGCAATGATCATGTATATAGGCATCACGTCCGAAACAAGTAGACCGACTCCTGCCTGCATCTACTACTATTACTCCACTCATCGACCGCTATCCAGCATGCATCTAGGGTATTAAGTATGAAACAGAGTAATGCCTTAAGCAAGATGACATGATGTAGACAAAGTAAACTCAAGCAATATGATTAAACCCCATCCTTTTATCCTTAATGGCAACAATACAAATATGTGTCATGTCCCTTTCTGTCACTGGGATTGAGCACCGCAAGATTGAACCCATCACAAAGCACCTCTCCCATTGCAAGATAAACAAATCTAGTTGGCCAAACCAAATCGATAGATCGGAGAGAAATACAAAGCTATAATAATCACGCATAAAAGAGTTCTGAGAAGACTCAAATATTTCTCATGAATAATCTGATCATAAACTCACAATTCATCGGATCCCAACAAACACACCGCAAAAGAAGATTACATCGGATAGAACTCCAAGAATATCGAGGAGAACATGGTATTGAAGATCAAAGAGAGAGAAGAAGCCATCTAGCTACTAGCTATGGACCCGTAGGTCTGTGGTAAACTACTCACACATCATCGAAAGGGCAGCAAGGTTGATGTAGAAGCCCTCCGTGATCGATTCCCCCTCCGGCAGAGTACCGGAAAAGGCCTCCAGATGGGATCGCGGAAGAACAAAGACTTGCGGTGGCGGAAAGGTTTTCTCTTCTGTCTCTCTGGTATAATGGGAATATTTGGGAATTTATAGCGCTGGAATTAGGTCAGGAGGGGCTACGAGGGGCCCACAAGCTTAGGGGGCGTGCCCTACCCCCCAGGGCGCGCCCTCCGAGCATGTGGCTCCCTCGTGCCTCCTCTGGTCTTCTCCCAAAGCTTCGTGGGTCTCTTCTGGTCCAGAAAAAATTAATCCAAAGTTTTTTTTCTCTCGTTTGGACACTTTTTGATAATGATTTTCTGAAAAGACAAAAACAAGCAAAAAACAACAACTGGCACTGGGCACTGGGTTAATAGGTTAGTCCCAAAAAAAGATATATAATGGCATATAATTGCATATAAAACATCCAATATTGATACTATAATAACATGGAACAATCAAAAATTGTAGATACGTTAGAGACGTATCAAGCATCCCCAAGCTTAATTCTTGCTCGTCCTCGAGTAGGTAAATGATAAAAACAGAATTTTTGATGTGGAATGCTACCTAACATGTTTCATCATGTAATCTCTCTCTTACGGTATGAATAATAAGATCCGAATGATTCAAAGCAATAGTCTATAGTTTGATATAAAGACATCAATACTCAGGCATACTAATAAACAATCATGTCTTTCAAAATAAAAATGCTAAAGAACGTTATCCCTACAAAATCATATAATCCTGTCATGCTCCATCTTCTTAACATAAAATATTTATCATGCACTACCCCGATGACAAGCCGAGCAATTGGTTCATACTTTT
Source organism: Elymus sibiricus (assembly GCA_039707655.1). Lineage (NCBI taxonomy): Eukaryota > Viridiplantae > Streptophyta > Magnoliopsida > Poales > Poaceae > Elymus > Elymus sibiricus. The sequence goes on along the minus strand of CM077676.1, from coordinate 474,639,513 downwards.
TAACGCGTTTCCGCTTTTTCAATCCCCACGCAATACATGAGCGCAAGCCATGGATATAGCACTATGGGTGGAATAGAGTGTGGTGGTAGAGATTAATAAGGGGAAGTCAAAAATAAGAAGATAGTCTCACATCGACGAGGCAAATCAATGGGCTATGGAGATGCCCATCAATTGATGTCAATGTGAGGAGTAGGGATTGCCATGCAACAGATGCACCAAGAGCTATAAGTGTATGAAAGCTCAACATGAAAACTAAGTGGGTGTGCATCCAACTTGCTTGCTCATGAAGACCTCGGGCATTTGAGGAAGCCCATCATCGGAATATACAAGCCAAGTTCTATAATGAAAAATTCCCACTAGTATATGAAAGTGACAAAATAGGAGACTCTCTATATGAAAAACATGGTGCTACTTTGAAGCACAAGTATGGAAAAGGATAGTAACACTGCCCCTTCTCTCTTTTTCTCTATTTTTTTCGTGGGCTCTTTTTGGCCTCTTTTTTTAATATTTCCTCACTGGGACAATGCTCTAATAATGATGATCATCATACTTCTATTTACTTACAACTCAAAAGAAAATTACAACTCAAAACTAGCACAAAAATACGACTCTTTATGAATGCCTCTGGCGGTGTACCAGGATGTGCAATGATACTAGCATAACATGTATAAAAATGATGAACGGTGTTGATACATCTCAAACATATCTACTTTTCCAAACACTTTTGCTTTAGTTTGGACTCTAATTTGCATGATTTGAATGGAACTAACCCGGACTGACGCTGTTTTCAGCAGAATTGCCATGGTGTTGTTTTTGTGCAGAAATAAAAGTTCTCGGATGGACCTGAAAATTTACGGAGAATTATTTCAGAATATATAAAAAATACTGGCGCAAAGATCCACCAGAGGGGGAGCCCACAGGCGCCACAAGCCTGGGGGGCGTGGCCACCCCCCAGGGCACTCCTAGCAGGCTTGTGGGCCCCTGGCAACTCCGTTTGACCTAACTCCAATGCTATAAGTACTTGTTCGTAGAGAAGAAAATCAAAGAGAAAGAATCATCGCGTTTTACGAGACGGAGCCACGGCCACCTCCTGTTCTTCATCGGGAGGGCTGATCTGGAGTCCGTTCGGGGCTCCGGAGAGGGGGATTCGACGCGTCGTCATCATCAACCATCCTCCATCACCAATTTCATGATGCTCACCGCCGTGTGTGAGTAATTTCTTCGTAGGCTTGCTGGACGGTGATGGGTTGGATGAGATTTACCATGTAATCAAGTCAATTTGTTAGGGCTTTGATCCCTAGTATCCACTATGTTCTAAGATTGATGTTGCTATGACTTTGCTATGCTTAATGCTTGTCACTAGGGCCTGAGTGCCATGATTTCAGATCTGAACCTTTATGTTTTCATGAATATATTTGAGTTCTTGATCCTATCTTGCAAGTTATATGCACTTGTTACGTGTCATGATCCGCATACCCCAAGGTGACAATAATTGGGATTCTTTCCGGTGATTGCCATAGTTTGAGGAGTTCATGTATTCACTATGTGCTAATGCTTTGTTCCGGTTCTCTATTAAAAGGAGGCCTTCATATCCCGTAGTTTCCTTAAGGACCCTGCTGCCACGGGAGGGTAGGACAAAAGATGTCATGCAAGTTCTTATTATAAGCATGTATGACTATATACGGAATACATGCCTACATTACATTGATGAATTGGAGCTATTGTGTATCGCCCTAGGTTGTGACTGTTACATGATGAATGTCATCCAACATAATTATCCATCACTGATCCAATGCCTACGCTTTTTGCATATTGATCTTTGCTAAGTTACTTTCGTTGCTGCTGCTGTTACAATTGCTACAAAACTGTTTCTGTTACTGTCACTACTATTACTATTGCTCTTGAAACTATCATACTACTGTGCTACTAAACACTTTGCTGCAGATATTTAGTTCTCCAGGTGTGGTTGAATTGACAACTCAACTGCTAATACTCGCAAATATTCTTTGGCTCCCCTTGTGTTGAATCAATAAATCTGGGTGAAATACTACCCGCGAAAACTGTTGCGATCCCCTATACTTGTGGGTTATCGAGACCTTTTTCTGGCGCCGTTGCCGGGGAGCATAGCTCTATTTGTTAAGTCACTTGGGATTTATATCTGTTGATCACTATGAAGAATCTGAAAGACGCTAAGACTAAGATCGTCCCCTCTATGACTAGGGGCCCATCTAGCTTCGCACTTGATTCGCCTTCTGTTTTGAGTAAGCTTGCGACACCACCACTTGTTATTCATTCTGATATGTCGCAAGTTATTGATGATACTACTTCTGCTATGAATGAAACTATTGATGATGCTAGTACTTGTTGGGGAACGTTGCATGGGAAACAAAAAATTTCCTACGCACACACAAGATCTATCCATGGTGATGAGCATCTACGAGAGGGAGAGTGACATACCCTTGTAGATCGTTAAGCGGAAGCGTTAAAGAAACGCGGTTGATGTAGTCGAACGTCTCCGCGATCCAAATCGCAAGTCGTCCCTCGATCCGATCACGAACTAGCGCCGAACGGACGGCACCTCCGCGTTCAACACACGTACGGCTTGATGACGCCTTCACCTCCTCGATCCAGCGAGCGATGGTGAAGTAGTGGTTGAGTTCCAGCAGCACGACGGCGTGGTGATGGTGGTGAGGAATAATCTCTGCAGGGCTTCGCCAAGCGCTACGGAGATTATGACGGAGGAACTAGAGGGTTAGGGTTGCCGCACACGGCTTGGGGAAATCTTGATGTATCCCGTGTGCTAGCCCTGCCCCTCTATTTATATGTTGAGCCTTGGGGTCTAAACTTGGAGTAAAAGCCTCCTCCAAGTCGGTTTTGCCCGCACAAGGTCGGTTTGGCCCGCAGGAAAAGAGTCCAACTCGGATCCCTGCCGAACCGTGCACAGCCGCGCACAAGCGGTAGTACCGCTCACAAGCGGTAGTACCGCTTGGGCGGTAGTACCGCTTCACACAAGCGGTAGTACCGCTCGGGCGGTAGTACCGCTTCACCAAGCGGTAGTACCGCTTACGCGGCAGCAAAACTACTTTTGCACTTTCCAATACCTCGTGGGCTTTATCCCTTTGGCCCATATAAAGTGTTGCTGCACCCGAACACTTCGGTAAACATCCGGAACCCCTTCCGGTGAACTCCGGAACCCTTCCGGAGATCAAAACACTATTATCACATATATCAATCTTTACCTCCAGACTATTCCGGAGATCCTCGTCATGTCCGGGATCTTATCCGGGACTCCGAACAACTTTCGGTCACCAACATAATAACTCAATTATACTAATCGTCACCAAACATTAAGTGTGTAGACCCTGCGGGTTCGAGAACTATGTAGACATGACCGAGACACCTCTACGGCCAATAACCAATAGCGGGACCTGGATGCCCATATTGGCTCCTACATATTCTACGAAGATCTTTTATCGGTCGAACCTCTATGTCAAGGATTCAGTTAATCCCGTATGCTGTTCCCTTTGTTCTTCGGTATGTTACTTGCCCGAGATTCGATCGTCGGTATCTCTATACCTAGTTCAATCTCGTTACCGGCAAGTCTCTTTACTCGTTCCGTAATACAAGATCTCGTGGCTAACACTTTAGTCACATTGCTTGCAAGGCTCATTGTGATGTTGTATTACCGAGTGGGCCCTGAGATACCTCTCCGTCATACGGAGTAACAAATCCCAGTCTTGATCCATGCCAACCCAACAGACACCCTCGGAGATACCTGTAGAGCACCTTTATAGTCGCCCAGTTACGTTGTGACGTTTGATACACACAAGGTATTCCTCCAGTGTCAGTGAGTTGCATGATCTCATGGTCAAAGGAACAGATACTTGACATGCAGAAAACAATAGCAATAAACTAACACGATCATATGCTACGTTCGTAGTTTGGGTCTTGTCCATCACATCATTCTCCTAATGATGTGATCCCGTTATCAAATGACATCTCATGTCAATGGCTAGGAAACCTTAACCATCTTTGATCAACGAGCTAGTCAACTAGAGGCTTACTAGGGACACAGTGTTGTCTATGTACCCACACATGTATTTGAGTTTCCAATCAATACAATTATAGCATGGATAATAAACGATTATCATGAACAAGGAAATATAATAATAACCAATTTATTATTGCCTCTAGGGCATATTTCCAACAGTCTCCCACTTGCACTAGAGTCAATAATCTAGTTCACATCACTATGTGATTTACATTGTAATGAATCGAACACCCATGCAGTTCTGGTGTTGTTCATGTTTAGCCCTTGGAAGAGGTTTAGTCATCGGATCTGCAACATTTAGATCCGTGTGTACTTTGCAAATATTTATGTCGTCCTCCTTGATGTAATCGCGGATGGAATTGAAACGTCGCTTTATGTGTCTGGTCCTCTTGTGAAATCTTGGTTCCTTGGCTAGAGCAATGGCACCAGTATTATCACAAAACAGAGTCATTGGGTTAAGTGCACTAGGCACTACTCCAAGATCTGTCATGAACTCTTTCATCCAGACACCTTCCTTCGCCGCCTCCGAGGCAGCGATGTACTCCGCTTCGCATGTAGAATCAGCTACCACGCTTTGCTTGGAACTGCACCAGCTAACCGCACCCCCATTAAGAATAAATACGTATCCGGTTTGCGACTTAGAGTCATCCGGATCAGTGTCAAAGCTTGCATCGACGTAACCCTTTACGATGAGCTCTTGATCACCTCCATAAACGAGAAACATGTCCTTAGTCCTTTTCAGGTACTTCAGGATATTCTTGACCGCCGTCCAGTGTTCCATTCCTGGATCACCTTGAAACCTTCCGACCATACTTATGGCAAGGCTGACATCGGGTCTTGTGCACAGCATTGCATACATGATAGAGCCTATGGCCGAAGCATAGGGGATGACACTCATCTTTTCTCTATCTTCTGCAGTCACTGGGCATTGAGTCTTACTCAACTTCACACCTTGCAATACAGGCAAGAACCCCTTCTTGGACTGATCCATTTTGAACTTCTTCAAAACTTTATCAAGGTATGTGCTTTGTGAAAGTCCTATTAAGCGTCTCGATCTATCTCTATAGATCTTGATGCCTAATATGAAAGCAGCTTCTCCTAGGTCCTTCATTGAAAAACTCTTGTTCAAATATTCCTTTACGCTTTCCAGCATTTCTATATTGTTTCCAATCAACAATATGTCATCCACATATAATATTAGAAACGCTATAGAGCTCCCACTCACTTTCTTGTAAATACAAGCTTCTCCGTAAACTTGTATAAACTCGAACGCTTTGATCACCTCATCAAAACGAAGATTCCAACTCCGAGATGCTTGCACCAGTCCTTAAATGGATCGCTGGAGTTTGCAAACTTTGTCAGCATTCTCTGGATCGACAAAACCTTCTGGTTGCATCATATACAACTCTTCCTTAAGGAAACCGTTAAGGAACGCTGTTTTGACATCCATCTGCCAAATTTCATAATCGAAAAAGGCAGCTATTGCTAACATGATTCTGACGGACTTAAGCATTGCTACGGGTGAGAAGGTCTCATCGTAGTCAACTCCTTGAACCTGTGAAAAACCCTTTGCCACAAGTCGAGCTTTATAGACGGTGACATTACCGTCCGCGTCCGTCTTCCTCTTAAAGATCCATTTGTTCTGAATGGCCTTACGCCCTTCAGGTAATACTTCCAAAGTCCATACTTTGTTTTCATACATGGATCCCATCTCGGATTTCATGGCCTCTAACCACTTCTCGGAATCCGGGCTCATCATCGCTTCTCCATAGCTCGTAGGTTCATCGTTGTCTAACAACATGACCTGTAAGACAGGGTTGCCGTACCACTCAGGAGCAGTACGCGTCCTTGTCGACCTACGAGGTTCGATAGCAACTTGATCCAAAGCTTCATGATCATCATCATTAACTTCCTCTTCAGCTAATGTAGACTCCACAGAAACAACTTTCTGCGCTGCGCTACTCTCAGGTTGAAGTAAAGGTTCAACAACCTCATCAAGTTCTATCTTCCTCCCACTCAATTCTTTCGAGAGAAACTCTTTCTCAAGAAATGTTCCGTTTTTAGCGACAAACACTTTGCCTTCGGATCTGAGGTAGAAGGTATACCCAACTGTCTCTTTTGGGTATCCTATGAAGACGCATTTCTCCGCTTTGGGTTCCAGCTTTTCAGGCTGAAGCTTTTTGACATAAGCATCACATCCCCAAACTTTAAGAAACGACAGCTTTGGCTTCTTGCCAAACCAAAGTTCATATGGCGTTGTCTCAACGGATTTCGATGGTGCCCTATTTAAAGTGAATGCAGCTGTCTCTAATGCATAACCCCAAAACGATAGTGGCAAATCGGCAAGAGACATCATAGATCGCACCATATCCAATAAGGTTCGATTACGACGTTCGGACACACCATTACGCTGTGGTGTTCCAGGCGGTGTCAATTGTGAAACAATTCCACACTGTCTTAAGTGACTGCCAAACTCATAACTCAGATATTCTCCTCCTCGATCAGATCGTAGGAATTTAATCTTCTTGTTACGATGATTCTCAACTTCACTCTGAAATTGTTTGAACTTTTCAAATGTTTCAGACTTGTGTTTCATTAAGTAAATATACCCATATCTACTTAAGTCATCAGTGAAGGTGAGAAAGTAACGATAACCACCGCGCGCCTCAATGCTCATCGGACCGCACACATCAGTATGTATGATTTCCAATAAGTCACTTGCCCGTTCCATTGTTCCAGAGAACGGCGTTTTAGTCATCTTGCCCATGAGGCATGGCTCACATGTGTCAAGTGATTCAAAATCAAGTGACTCCAAAAGTCCATCAGCATGGAGCTTCCTCATGCGTTTTACGCCAATATGACCTAAACGGCAGTGCCATAAGAAAGTGGTATTATCATTATCAATTCTACATCTTTTGGCATCAATGTTATGAACATGTGTATCATTACTATCGAGATTCAATAAGAATAAACCCCTCACATTGGGTGCATGACCATAAAAGATATTACTCATATAAATAGAACAACCATTATTCTCTGATTTAAATGAGTAACCGTCTCGCAATAAACAAGATCCAGATATAATGTTCATGCTTAACGCAGGCACCAAATAACACTTATTTAGGTTCATCACTAATCCCGACGGTAATCGAAGAGCGAGCGTGCCGACGGCGATCACATCAACCTTGGAACCATTTCCCACGCGCATCGTCACTTCGTCCTTTGCCAGCCTCCGTCTATTCCGCAGTTCCTGTTTTGAGTTGCAAATATGAGCAACCGCACCGGTATCAAATACCCAGGCACTACAACGAGAGTTGGTAAGGTACACATCAATAACATGTATATCATATATACCTTGTTTGTTGTTGGCCGCCTTCTTGTCAGCCAAATACTTGGGGCAATTCCGCTTCCAGTGTCCAGTTCCCTTGCAATGAAAACACACAGTTTCTGGTTTGGGTCCAGCCTTGGGTTTCTTCACGAGAGGAGCAACTGCTTTGCCACTCTTCTTGGAGTTACCCTTCTTACCCTTGCCATTTTTCTTGAAACTAGTGGTTTTATTGACCATCAACACTTGATGCTCCTTCTGAATTTCAGACTCAGCGGCTTTCAGCATCGCAAACAGCTCGGCGACTGACTTGTTCATCCCGTGCATGTTATAGTTCAACACGAAGCTCTTGTAGCTAGGTGGCAATGATTGAAGAACTCTGTCAGTGATAGCCTCTGGCGGAAGGGGCATCCCTAACTCAGCCAGACGGGTGGAGTACCCAGACATTCTGAGCACGTGATCACTGATAGACCCGTTCTCCTCCATCTTGCAAGCATAGAATTTGTCGGAGATCTCATATCTCTCGATCCGGGCATTCTTCTGAAAGATAAACTTCAACTCCTGGAACATCTCATATGCTCCATGACGTTCAAAACGTCTTTGAAGTCCCGGTTCTAAGCCATACAACATTGCACATTGAACTATTGAGTAATCATCAGAACGAGCCTGCCAGGCGTTCACAACGTCTAGAGACTCAACTGGAGCGGGTGGATCACCAAGCGGTGCATCAAGGACATAAGCCTTCTGGGAAGCCGTAAGGATAATCCTTAGATTACGGGCCCAGTCCACAAAGTTACTTCCATCATCTTTCAACTTAGCTTTCTCTAGGAACGCATTAAAATTCAGGGGTGCTACTGCGCGAGCCATGATCTACAACATAAATATAGCAAAGACAACTTAGACTATTGTTCTAGATAATGAGTTTAGTTAATCATATTACTTAAAAACTCCCACTCAAATTGACATCCCTCCGGTCATTCGAGTGTAACATGATCCAAATCCACCAACTCAAGTCCGATCATCACGTGAGTTGAGGTGGTTTCAATGGTGAACATCTTCATGTTGATCATATCTACTATATGACTCATGTTCGACCTTTCGGTCTCTTGTGTTCCGAGGCCATGTCTGTACATGCTAGGCTCGTCAAGTTTAACCCGAGTGTTCCGCGTGTGCAACATGGCTTGCACCCGTTGTATGTGAACGTGGAGTCTATCACACCCGATCATCACGGCGTGTCTCGAAACGACGAACTTTCGCAACGGTGCACACTCGGGGAGAACACAATTTATCTTGAAATTTAAGTGAGGGATCACCTTATAATGCTACCGTCGTCCTAAGCAAAATAAGATGCATAAAAGGATTAACATCACATGCAAATCATAAGTGACATGATATGGCCATGAACTTGTGCTTTTGATCTCCATCTCCAAAGCACCGGCATGATCTCCATCGTCACCGGCATGACACCATGATCTCCATCATCTTGATCTCCATCAACGTGTCGCCATAAGGTTGTCGCGCCGACTGTTGCTTCCACGACTATTGCTAACGTTTAGCGATAAAGTAAAGCATTACATAGCGCTTAATGATTGACACGAAGGTCATACAATAATTAAAGACAACTCTATGGCTCCTGCCAGTTGCCGTACTCATCGACATGCAAGTCGTGATATTCTATACAACACATGATCATCTCATACATCACATATATCTCATCATGTAATTGGCCATATCATATCACATCATACCCTGCAAAAACAAGTTAGACGTCCTCTAATTGTTGTTGCAAATTTTACGTGGCTGCTACGGGTTTGCAAGAACCGTTCTTACCTACGCAAAACCACAACGTGGTGTAGTGATTGCTTTTTGATCTTCTAAAAGAACCCTCTTCATTGAAATCGATTCAACTAAAGTGAGAGAGACAGACACCCACTAGCCATCTTTATGCAACGAAGTTACATGTTAGTTGAAGGAACCTGTCTCGCGTAAGTGTACGCGTAATGTCGGTCCGGGCCGCTTCATCTCACAGTACCGCCGAATCAAATATCAACTAGTAACGGCAAGCAATATGTATACACCCACGCCCACAACTCGTTTGTGTTCTACTCGTGATCTCATCTACGCATAGACCTAGCTCAGATGCCACTGTTGGGGAACGTTGCATGGGAAACAAAAAATTTCCTACGCACACACAAGATCTATCCATGGTGATGAGCATCTACGAGAGGGAGAGTGACATACCCTTGTAGATCGCTAAGCGGAAGCGTTAAAGAAACGCGGTTGATGTAGTCGAACGTCTCCGCGATCCAAATCGCAAGTCGTCCCTCGATCCGATCACGAACTAGCGCCGAACGGACGGCACCTCCGCGTTCAACACACGTACGGCTTGATGACGCCTTCACCTCCTCGATCCAGCGAGCAATGGTGAAGTAGTGGTTGAGTTCCAGCAGCACGACGGCGTGGTGATGGTGGTGAGGAATAATCTCTGCAGGGCTTCGCCAAGCGCTACGGAGATTATGACGGAGGAACTAGAGGGTTAGGGTTGCCGCACACGGCTTGGGGAAATCTTGATGTATCCCGTGTGCTAGCCCTGCCCCTCTATTTATATGTTGAGCCTTGGGGTCTAAACTTGGAGTAAAAGCCTCCTCCAGGTCGGTTTTGCCCGCACAAGGTCGGTTTGGCCCGCAGGAAAAGAGTCCAACTCGGATCCCTGCCGAACCGTGCACATCCGCGCACAAGCGGTAGTACCGCTCACAAGCGGTAGTACCGCTTGGGCGGTAGTACCGCTTCACACAAGCGGTAGTACCGCTCGGGCGGTAGTACCGCTCGGGCGGTAGTACCGCTTCACCAAGCGGTAGTACCGCTTACGCGGCAGCAAAACTACTTTTGCACTTTCCAATACCTCGTGGGCTTTATCCCTTTGGCCCATATAAAGTGTTGCTGCACCCGAACACTTCGGTAAACATCCGGAACCCCTTCCGGTGAACTCCGGAACCCTTCCGGAGATCAAAACACTATTATCACATATATCAATCTTTACCTCCAGACTATTCCGGAGATCCTCGTCATGTCCGGGATCTTATCCGGGACTCCGAACAACTTTCGGTCACCAACATAATAACTCAATTATACTAATCGTCACCAAACGTTAAGTGTGTAGACCCTGCGGGTTCGAGAACTATGTAGACATGACCGAGACACCTCTACGGCCAATAACCAATAGCGGGACCTGGATGCCCATATTGGCTCCTACATATTCTACGAAGATCTTTTATCGGTCGAACCTCTATGTCAAGGATTCAGTTAATCCCGTATGCTGTTCCCTTTGTTCTTCGGTATGTTACTTGCCCGAGATTCGATCGTCGGTATCTCTATACCTAGTTCAATCTCGTTACCGGCAAGTCTCTTTACTCGTTCCGTAATACAAGATCTCGTGGCTAACACTTTAGTCACATTGCTTGCAAGGCTCATTGTGATGTTGTATTACCGAGTGGGCCCTGAGATACCTCTCCGTCATACGGAGTAACAAATCCCAGTCTTGATCCATGCCAACCCAACAGACACCCTCGGAGATACCTGTAGAGCACCTTTATAGTCGCCCAGTTACGTTGTGACGTTTGATACACACAAGGTATTCCTCCGGTGTCAGTGAGTTGCATGATCTCATGGTCAAAGGAACAGATACTTGACATGCAGAAAACAATAGCAATAAACTAACACGATCATATGCTACGTTCGTAGTTTGGGTCTTGTCCATCACATCATTCTCCTAATGATGTGATCCCGTTATCAAATGACATCTCATGTCAATGGCTAGGAAACCTTAACCATCTTTGATCAACGAGCTAGTCAACTAGAGGCTTACTAGGGACACAGTGTTGTCTATGTACCCACACATGTATTTGAGTTTCCAATCAATACAATTATAGCATGGATAATAAACGATTATCATGAACAAGGAAATATAATAATAACCAATTTATTATTGCCTCTAGGGCATATTTCCAACAGTCTCCCACTTGCACTAGAGTCAATAATCTAGTTCACATCACTATGTGATTTACATTGTAATGAATCGAACACCCATGCAGTTCTGGTGTTGTTCATGTTTAGCCCTTGGAAGAGGTTTAGTCATCGGATCTGCAACATTTAGATCCGTGTGTACTTTGCAAATATTTATGTCGTCCTCCTTGATGTAATCGCGGATGGAATTGAAACGTCGCTTTATGTGTCTGGTCCTCTTGTGAAATCTTGGTTCCTTGGCTAGAGCAATGGCACCAGTATTATCACAAAACAGAGTCATTGGGTTAAGTGCACTAGGCACTACTCCAAGATCTGTCATGAACTCTTTCATCCAGACACCTTCCTTCGCCGCCTCCGAGGCAGCGATGTACTCCGCTTCGCATGTAGAATCAGCTACCACGCTTTGCTTGGAACTGCACCAGCTAACCGCACCCCCATTAAGAATAAATACGTATCCGGTTTGCGACTTAGAGTCATCCGGATCAGTGTCAAAGCTTGCATCGACGTAACCCTTTACGACGAGCTCTTGATCACCTCCATAAACGAGAAACATGTCCTTAGTCCTTTTCAGGTACTTCAGGATATTCTTGACCGCCGTCCAGTGTTCCATTCCTGGATCACCTTGAAACCTTCCGACCATACTTATGGCAAGGCTGACATCGGGTCTTGTGCACAGCATTGCATACATGATAGAGCCTATGGCCGAAGCATAGGGGATGACACTCATCTTTTCTCTATCTTCTGCAGTCACTGGGCATTGAGTCTTACTCAACTTCACACCTTGCAATACAGGCAAGAACCCCTTCTTGGACTGATCCATTTTGAACTTCTTCAAAACTTTATCAAGGTATGTGCTTTGTGAAAGTCCTATTAAGCGTCTCGATCTATCTCTATAGATCTTTATCAAGGTTTAATACTCTTGCTCCTGGTTGTGTGCGTAGTCCCCAGGATATGATATATTATTTCTCTGAAAAATATTTTCCTGCTCATAAGAAACAAGCTGCCTTACAGGAAATATTTAACTTTGTGCAAATTGAAGAAGAGAATCTCCCTCAAGCTTGGGGAAGGCTTCTCTAGTTACTTAATGCTTTGGCTGATCATCCTCTTAAGAAAAATGAAATACTTGATATCTTTTATAATGGACTAACCGATGCTTCTAGGGACTACCTAGATAGTTGTGTTGGTTGTGTTTTCAGGGAATGAACTGTTGGACAGGCTGAAGTACTATTGAATAATATATTGAGAAAAGCCGATGATTGGACACTTCCTGAACCACCACCTAAACCAACTCCGAAGAAGAGAGGTATTCTATTCCTCAGTCCAGAAGATATGCAAGAAGCTAAGAAATCTATGAAGGAAAAAGGTATTAAAGCTGAAGATGTTAAGAATTTACCACCTGTTGAAGAAATACATGGGCTCGACATCCCGACACAGGTAGTGGAGGTAAATTCTCTCACTAGATTTGATGAAGGTGATATTTTGTATAATAAATCTGCTAGTCAATGCCTGTACGAGTTTGATAATTACATCATTAAATAGGAACACTTTAATATGTATGTTAGCAATCAACTAAAACGGAATGCCATTATGATTGAACGTTTGAGTGATTTGATGTTTAGAACTGCTAATGATGTTAAATGCTTGAGTAAACATGCTTCCATGGTTCAAACTCAGTTAGAACAAATCGCTAAGTTACAAAATGATTTGCTTGATGAAATAAATAATAAAAAGAATGATCATGCTGTTAGAGTTGTTACTAGAGGAGGTAGTATGACTCAGTATCCTCTATATCCTGAAGGTCATCCTAAAAGAATTGAACAAGATTCTCAAAGAAATAATATTGATGCACCTAGTCCATCTAAGAAGAAAAAGAAAAAGAAAAATGATAAAACCTTTCCTGCTCCTAGTGAACCTGAGATAGAAAAACCTCCTGAGAATCATAATGATGCTTCTATTTCCGATGCTGAGACACAATCTGGTAATGAACATACACCTAGCGATAATGATAATGATGATGTTCATGTTGATGCTCAACCAGATAATAATGATGTAGAAATAGAACCTGCTGTTGATCTTGATAACCCACATCCTAAGAATAAAAGATATGATAAAAGAGATTTCGTTGCTAGAAAACATGGAAAAGAAAGAGAACCATGGGTTCAAAAACCTATGCCTTTCCCTACTAAACCATCTAAAAACAAGGATGATGAAGATTTTGAGCGCTTTGTTGAAATGCTTAGACCTGTCTTTTTGCGCACTCGCTTGATTGATATGTTGAAAATGTCTCCCTATGCTAAATACATGAAAGAAATTGTCACAAATAAAAGAAAGATACCTGAAGCTGAAACTTCCACCATGCTTGCAAATTATTCTTTTAAGGGTGGAATACCTAAGAAACTAGGAGATCCGGGAATACCTACTATACCATGCTCCATTAAAAGAAGGTATGTCAAAACTGCTTTATGTGATTTGGGAGCCGGTGTTAGTGTTATGCCTTTCTCTTTATATAGAAGACTTGATTTGAATAAGCTCACACCTACTGAAATATCTTTGCAAATGGCTGATAAATCCACTGCTATACCTATTGGAATTTCCGAGGATGTTCCCGTTGTAGTTGCAAATGTTACTATCTTGACAGACTTTGTTATACTTGATATGCCCGAGGACGACAACATGTCGATTATCCTTGGTAGACCCTTTTTGAATACTACAGGGTCTGCTATTGATTGCAACAAAAGCAAGGTTACTTTTCATGTCAATGGTAATGAGCATACGGTTTATTTCCCGAAGAAACAAACTTCAGTGAACGGTATAAATTGTATTGAAAAGTTTTTGACAATCACTATTGGGGGATTCAAATTTCCTCTTCCTACTGTCAAAAATAAATATGAAATTCTTATTGTTGGGAAGATGCATATCCCCATTGAGGTAACCTAGTGTTATACGAAAATTCTTCGGTTTCATGTCACTCGGAAATAGTTTGTTAATAAGACTTGATCAACCTTATTAATGGCTTCTTTTTGAGGGGCATGTGGTCGATGAATTTAGTAAGAACAACTTTCTGTACCCACCTTTTGCTCTTTGTTATTTTTAGTAGAATAAAATAAAATGCCATGATTATCCTGTTTTCTTAATTTTCCATGCAATAAAAAATGGCCCAAAAATAAAAGTTCTCAGAATGCCATGAAAATTTAGTATGATTTTTTCCAGAATATTTAAGAATTTTTGGCACTGAACACACCCCAGGGGGGGTGCACCTGTGAGCCACAAGCCCACAGGGCGCGGCCATCCCCCTGGGCGCGCCCAGCAGGCTTTTGGGTCCCACAGGGACCCACTCACTTATGCCAGCCACCCATCTCCTTCTTCTTCCTCCAGAAAAAATCAAACTTGCTCCCAAGCCAGTGTTCTTGCTCACTTTGCTGTGATTTTCCATCTCCTTGCTCGGAACTCCATTTCCAAAACTATTTCGAGGAATTACTCCTTGGTATGTGACTCCTCCAATGCTGCAATTAGTTTTTGCTCTAGTGCTTTATACTTTGCAAAATTTGCTGCTGTGGTGGCCATGTTTATGAGCTTGCATATTGAATTTGTATGATCCAAAGTAGTTTTGATGCATGATATAGCTTCTAGACTTATCTGGGAGTAGTTACTATCAATTTTGTTGAGTTTCGTTCACTTTTATTTTGAGTCACTAAAAATTTCAGAAATTTTTCAGAGAAAAAGAAGATGTTTTGGAAGATATTCCATGGTGGTTCCTCGAGAAGGAGTGCTCCTAGGCCCGCAATACGCGAGCAGGATACCAAACCGCCGTGAGAGGCCACGGTGCTACCGTGCGAGTGGCCGTCGGATGCCTTCATGATTCGAGCCGGCATCAAAGAGGAGTTTGATATGTACGTGCGCAACGCCGAGCTCACGGAGTTCCTGGCAGACAGGTGCCCTCAATACTATGACCTCACTGATTCCTTTGTGCGAAGATTCAAGTATGTATATCGGCGAACTTCCCATGATATTATTTTCAATCTATATGAACATCCTTTTCGCATGACTGTTGAAGAATTTAGTGAAGCATGCAAAATTCCATTTTGGGGGACTTGCACTGAACCTCGTAAATCTGATTGCAATGAATTTCTCATGAACATCACTACGGGTGAAACTAGGGGCATCACAGAAGCTACTATAGGGAGCATTTATTTTCCTACTATACATTATTTTGCTCTGTTCATTGGTAGATGCATCAATGGTAAACAGGACCCTAGTCATTTATGTGCACCTGAATTGAGCATCCTTAAAAGTACAGTGCTAGGGGATAGACGATTTAACATGGGGGCTATTGTTGCACGTCGTTTACATAACAATGCCCTAGTGGGTGATTTCTTTGGTGGAATCTATGCCACTCGCTTAGCTTCCTGTCTTGGTGTGCCCATTAAACAAAATGACACCCTTTTGCCACCTAGTTTTCTTGATTATGATGCTATGGAACGCCACCAGTTCCTTGAGAGGGGTCTTCCCCCGTTCAGATACATGCTAATCTTTAACAGACATCGTGTTTTCCATATTGTTTTGCCTGCTCCTGCCTTCTTTGATTTTCAGGAAAAACATAGACATTTCATACTTGAGGAGGAGGCTGAGGAGTATGAGAGGACGGCGGAGACCGAGCGTCTTAACGAGGCAGCCCGCCAAGCTGTGGCAGCTGCATTTCAGTATAACCCGAACTACCATCACAGGCCTTATCCAGGTCAGGACTGGCCGTAGACCAACTTAGGCCAAAAGCCTAAGCTTGGGGGAGTACGTATTTCTCACCAACATTACATTCATATTCACACATTCATTACAGTTGTCGGTGTTCATCCTTTTCATTGTATATCCATATTAGTTTTATTTTCATTCCCTTCTTCTTTTATATTTGAAAAACTTTCGAAAATCCAAAAAAAAATTTGTTGTAGTTTCTTTCTTGTCTAGTTAATTCGTAGTAGTAAAAGAAAACCCAAAAAGATTTATCGTTTCTTCTTTTACTTGTTGGGAGCTTTCCCGTGTAAATAGTTTTTCTCGTTTTCGTTTTTCCTTCGTTAATTTGCCTTTCTTCAGAAAAACCAAAAACTCAAAAAAATATTTTAGTATGTTTCTCTGAATTTCCTTTCTTTTCGTTGAGTCGTCACAAGGAGAAGGACCACGATGAAAATGTTGAGTGGCTCCCATATGCTTTATTGTTGATCTAACAACGAGCCACTATTACTTTGTCTTCTTCTTTGAATAAATGTTTGCAGATTCTAGCTTAGTCCACGGCACACTTGGACTATTATTATTATCACACCATTCAGTCGTGCAAGTAAAAGGCAATAATGACGATATTTGATGAAGTGATTGTGGTGAAGAAAAGCTGGTATGAACTCTTCTTGTTCTTGTCTTTGTAAATATGTTTAGCTCAGTATTCATGATTCAGCATTATTATGAGTGAACATATTTGTGATGACAATTAGAGATTGTAGTTGCTCATGCCATGCTTAAATAGCTAGGAGTGGATAATGATTTACCTTGAGTGTCAACATGCATTAAAATGGTTATGATGTAGTATGTTAGCATGGTATCCTCCTCTGAGTAATTCGAGTGGCTTGACTCGGCACATGTTCATACATATAGTTGAATCAAAACCAACATAGCCTCCATGATATTTATGTTCAGGGTGTTGATATCCTACTCATGCTCGTGTTCAATGTTAATTATTCGCAATGCATGTCTATGACCGTTTTCGCTCTCTAGCTGGTCGCTTCTCAATCTATTTGCTAGCCTTCGCCTGTACTAAGCGGGAATACTGCTTGTGCATCCAAAATCCTTAAACCAAAGTTGTTCCAGATGAGTCCACTATATCTACCTATATGCGGTATTACTCTACCGTTCCAAGTAAATTTGCAAGTGCCACCTCTAAACATTCAAATGAACATCTGTTTTGTGTGCCCGTACCACTCATGGAGCGACAGGGGGCGGTCAGTATCTTCCATGCTAAGCGGGTTACTCTCAGATGAGTGTTTATTCACTTGTCATTGCACGAGAGAGGATGGTAATTGGGATGCCCAGTCCTATTGCTCAAATCGTTATATAATGCAAACAAACTCCCCTGAAAAGTTGTTGGTATGGAGGGCACCCATGAATTCGGCTAGCCATGGCTTGTGTTGGTATGGTGGAGGGGGAGTAAACTTTACCTTTCCGCTTGGGAACCGCCTATAATTTGTTTAGCATGGAAGATATTGAAAACTCTCGGTCGTGACGTTGACAGGAAAAGCATACGTCCCAAAATTATTTTCATCTCGAATTTAAGCTTTGAGCTCTGGCACCGCTGCAAATCCAAGCTTCCCTCTGCGAAGGGCCTATCCATTTACTTTCGTGTTATTTTACTTTTATTGTTGAGTCATCACCCTCTCATTTAAAGCACCAGTTGGAGAGCAATATTGTCATTTTTATGCATTGAGTATAGTTAATGTTGGGTGTGACCATGAATGGATATCCTCTACCCTGAATTACAATGTTTAGTCATTGCTTGAATCTCAGAGGTGCTATGCATTTATGTTTTGCGGTCTCAGAAAGGGCTAGCGGGATACCATGTTATCATATTATATCATGATTGTTTTGACAAAGTGTTGGCATCTGAGATATCTTATTATTGCTCGCTAGTTGGTTATGTTATTGCCATGAGTAAATGTGAGACCTAAGTGTTATCATCCATATGGTTAGTTCATAATCTTTGCTGAAAACTTGGATGCTAGTTAAGCATATATACAGACAACAAGAACAAAAGAGTTTGTAAAAGTTTTTCTTTATCACTTTCAGTTTGTCAACTGAATTGCATGAGGACAAGCAATGAGTTAAGCTTGGGGGAGTTGATACGTCCCAAATGTATCTACTTTTTCAAACACTTTTGCTCTAGTTTGGACTCTAATTTGCATGATTTGAATGGAACTAACCCGGACTGACGCTGTTTTCAGCAGAATTGCCATGGTGTTGTTTTTGTGCAGAAATAAAAGTTCTCGGATGGACCTGAAAATTTACGGATAATTATTTCAGAATATATAAAAAATACTGGCGCAAAGATCCACCAGAGGGGGGTGGGCACAGGCGCCACAAGCCTGGGGGCGCGGCCACCCCCCAGGGTGCGCCTAGCAGGCTTGTGGGCCCCTGGTAGCTCCGTTTGACTTAACTCCAACGCTATAAGTACCTATTCGTGGAGAAAAAAATCAGAGAGAAAGAATCATCACGTTTTACGAGACGGAGCCGCCGCCACCTCCTGTTCTTCATCGGGAGGGCTGATCTAGAGTCCGTTCAGGGCTCCGGAGAGGGGGATTCGACGCCGTCGTCATCATCAACCATCCTCCATCACCAATTTCATGATGCTCACCGCCGTGTGTGAGTAATTTCTTCGTAGGCTTGCTGGACGGTGATGGGTTGGATGAGATTTACCATGTAATTGAGTCAATTTGTTAGGGCTTTGATCCCTAGTATCCACTATGTTCTGAGATTGATGTTGCTATGACTTTGCTATGCTTAATGCTTGTCACTAGGGCCCGAGTGCCCAGATTTCAGATCTGAACCTTTATGTTTTCATGAATATATTTGAGTTCTTGATCCTATCTTGCAAGTTATATGCACTTGTTACGTGTCATGATCCGCATACCTCAAGGTGACAATAATTGGGATTCTTTTCGGTGATTGCCGTAGTTTGAGGAGTTCATGTATTCACTATGTGCTAATGCTTTGTTCCGGTTCTCTATTGAAAGGAGGCCTTAATATCCCTTAGTTTCCTTAAGGACCCCGCTGCCACGGGAGGGTAGGACAAAAGATGTCATGCAAGTTCTTATTATAAGCACATACGACTATATACGGAATACATGCCTACATTACATTGATGAATTGGAGCTATTGTGTATCGCCCTAGGTTGTGATTGTTACATGATGAATGTCATCCAACATAATTATCCATCACTGATCCAATGCCTACGCTTTTCGCATATTGATCTTTGCTAAGTTACTTTCGTTGCTGCTGCTGTTACAATTGCTACAAAACTGCTTCTGTTACTGTCACTACTATTACTATTGCTCTTGAAACTATCATACTACTGTGCTACTAAACACTGTGCTGCAGATGTTTTGTTCTCCAGGTGTGGTTGAATTGACAACTCAACTGCTAATACTCGCAAATATTCTTTGGCTCCCCTTGTGTCGAATCAATAAATCTGGGTGAAATACTACCCGCAAAAACTATTGTGATCCCCTATACTTGTGGGTTATCAGGTGGCTGAGCCACAAATACTATGTCAACTATATGATCATGCAAAGCAATATGACAATGACGATATGTGTCATAAAAATGGAACGGTGAAAGTTGCATGGCAATATATCTCGGAATGGCTATGGAAATGCCATGATAGGTAGGTATGGTGGCTGTTTTGAGGAAGATATAAGGAGGCTTATGTTTCAAAGAGCGTATCATATCACGGAGTTTGGATGCACCGGCGAAGTTTGCACCAACTCTCGATGTGAGAAAGGGCAATGCACCGTACCGAAGAGGCTAGCAAATTGCGGAAAGGTGAGAGTGCGTATAATCCATGGACTCACATTAGTCATTGATACGTCTCCGTTGTATCTATAATTTTTGATTGTTTCACGCCAATATTCTATAACTTTCATATACTTTTGGCAACATTTTATATTATTTTTGGGACTAACATATTGATCCAGTGCCCAGTGCCAGTTCCTGTTTTCTGCTTGTTTTTTGTTTCATAGAAAATCCATATGAAACGAAGTCCAAATGCAATAAAATTTTACGGAGAATTATATTGGAATATATGTGATTTTTGGGAGGTGGAATCAACACAAACAGAGGCCCACAGCCTCCACAAGCCACCTGGGCGCGGGCTCCCCCCCTTGCGCGCGGTGGTGCCTCGTGGGCACACCGTAAGTTGGTTGGGGCTCTTCTTCAGCCGCAAGGAAGCTAATATCCGGAAAAAATCGTGTTAAAATTTCAGCACAATCGGAGTTACGGATCTCCGGGAATTTAATAAACGGTGAAGGGCCAGAAAACAGGAACGCGAAACAGAAGAGAACAGAGAGAGAGATCCAATCTCGGAGGGCCTCCTGCCCCTCCGCCGCCATGGGGGCCATGGACCAGAGGGGAAACTCTCCTCCCATCTAGGGGGGAGTCCAAGGAAGAAGAAGAAGGAGGGGGGCTCTCTCCCCCTCTCTCCCGGTGGCACCGGAACGCCGCCGGGGCAACCATCGTGACGGCGATCTACACCAACAACTTCGCCGCCGTCAACACCAACTCTCTTCCCCTCTATGCAGCGGTGTAACACCTCTTCTCCCCACTGTAATCTCTACTTAAACATGGTGCTTAATGCTACATATTATTATCCAATGATTTGTGGCCATCCTATGATGTTTGAGTAGATTTCTTTTATCCTATGGGTTGATTGATGATCGTGATTGGTTTGAGTTGTATGTTTTATTTTGTTGCTGTCCTATGGTGCCCTCCGTGTCGCGCAAGCGTGAGGGATCCCCGCTGTAGGTTTTGCAATACATTCATAATTCTCTTATAGTGGGCGGCTAGAGTGACAGAAGCTTACACCAGAGTAAGGGGGTTGTTGCGTATGGGAGTAAAGAGGACTTGTTACTTAATGCTATGGTTGGATTTTACCTTAATGATCTTTGGTAGTTGCGGATGCTTGCTAGAGTTCCAATCATAAGTGCATATGATCCAAGTACGGAAAGTATGTTAGCTCATGCCTCTCCCTCATATAAAATTGCAATAATGATCACCGGTCTAGTTATTGATTGCCTAGGGACAAATCATTCTCTTGTGTTACAAAAGCTTTCTACTAAACAACTAGCTTTTATTATCTTGCAAATTACTCGTAGTTTTATTCTTGCAAAGTACTCCTAGTTTTATTCTTGCAAAGTAGTTCTAGCATTACACCTACAACGTACTTCTAGTTTCATACTTGTTCTAGGTAAAGCAAACGTTAAGTGTGCGTAGAGTTGTATCGTTGGTCGATAGAACTTGAAGGGAATATTAATTCTACCTTTAGCTCCTTGTTGGGTTCGACACTCTTATTTATCGAAAAAGCTATAATTGATCCCCTATAGTTGTGGGTTATCAAGACCTTTTTCTGGCGCTGTTGCCGGGGAGCAATAGCGTGGGGTTGATATTCTCGTGTGTGTTTGTTTGCTTTATCACTAAGTAGTTTTTATTTTGTGCTCTTGTTTTCTATCTTTAGTTATGGATATGGAACACGAAATACCAAAAAAAATAGTTGTACTTGCTACTCATGGAGATGGGGAACCTCCTAAAACCCTCGATGCTCGTTATGTGGAAAACATTAAATACTACTTTGATAATCCTGATAAATCTCCATTCAACTTGATAATGGGATATACTTTGGATCAACGGGAATACTTTAGGGATTATCGCTTGTCTCAAAAAGGGAAACTCTTATGGGATCAAATTGATTATTTGCAATGGTATGCTTGGAATTTATGCTTGAGATATGATTATACTTGTTGCTCTCGGATGAAGGCTCCACACCTTCCCTTTTCATGTGAATTTAATGATAATGAAACCCTAGCTTCTTATGCTAATGGTATATATGATTACTATGATGTGGAACGAATAGAAGAATTTGTTGCTTTTAAGGGTGCTTATGAAATTGAATCTTTGTTTGAAAAGTATGAAGATTGTGATGATGCCGTTTACAGATCTGAAAATTTTGCTATACTTAAATATTGCTATGAGAATTGTAAATACAATGCCGACATTGATGAATTTATTGAGAAAGTCTCCACTGTCCAAGAAGAGACTTATATTTTGCAGGAATCTGTGGAAGAAGAAATTGATGACATTGTGAGCTCATTAGATGAAAAAGATGACGAGGAGAGCGAAGAACAAAGGAGGAAGAGGGGATTAGCTACCCGTGCCCACCTTCTAATGAGAGTAACTCTTTATCTCATACATTGTTTAAATTCCCTTCGTGCTTACCGAAGGATGAATGCTATGATGATTGCTATGATCCCTTGGATTCGTTTGAAATATCCCTTTTTGATGAACTTGATGCTTGCTATACTTGTGGCCATGATGCTGTAACATCCCCATGTAATAGCTACAGTAATCACATTTTGATAATGCCAAGTCATCAAGTTAAACAGTGCTTAATCATCATTTGCAACATATCTCATTTCAAATTCCAATTGCAATTCAAATATAAAGTGAAAATAAAAGTTGTTCAAATCTGAAAACTAAAATGTTCATTTATTAGCAAATAATTCATAACTAATTATGTTAAGAAAAGCAACATCACTAAAATTCACTAGAGGACTCTATCATCCTAAAATAGTAATAAAACAGCAACTTACAATACCTTTTTATTTAATTAAAATTCAAATGAAAACATATGGACTCCAAACCTTTTTCTAGCAGTGCCAAATATTGCATACTATTTATTGGGCTAAGTCACCTATTTTACAAAACTCAAGAGGTAGCTAAACTATTTATGAAACAGAAGTAAAATAGAAAAGCAGAAAAGAAAAAGGCCCGCGCGCTGGGCTCTAGTCACCCGCGTCAGCCCAGCCCAGCTAGCCGTCTCCCCCTTCCTACTGCTCATACGCGCGCGGTCGCTCGCACCCGACGCCCGTCGCCGGCGAGCTGTGCCCGCCACGCCCTCTCGCCCCGCACCGCTACAGGAGGGCGGAGGGGATAAGATCGCCCCCCTGGAAACCCTAGCTGGCCTCCCGATCTTTTCCCCCTCGCCCGCTAGCTCTCTCTCCCGCCTTACCCAAAAGCTCGCCGCCGTCCTCCACTCGATCCCGCGGCCACCGTGCCCCGATCGCCGCTCCGCCGTGCCCTACGTCACCGCCATCCTCGACTACGCCATCTGAGACCGCTCGTTGGAGCTCAACGCCGCTGCATCGCCCTCCTCGAGCTCGTCTTCCCCGCACGGATGCCCGCGTCGCCGCCGTCGATTCGTCGCCATCCATCCTCCCCACGCCCACTTTAGCACAACTACGGGCTCCCGGTGAGCCTCCGCGTCTTCCCCTCCTCGCTCGCCATCTTTAGCTAGTCGTAGCGAGCTCCCCCGACTTGCCCGAGCCAGCCGCCGCGGAGCACGTCGCCGGCGTCATTCCGGCGACCATTTGGCCGCGTGCTGCTGCCCATCTTGCTCGCCGCGTCACGCAGACCCCGCCTAGCCCCTTTGCTCCCTCGCACGCGCGCTGCAACGCCAAACCCGACCACCGCCCGTAGCCGTCGCTGCCCGTCATCGTCGCCGGCGACCATTACGGCCACCCCAGCCGCCGTCACCCCCACCACCGGACGCGGCCTCGAGTGCTCGTTCCAGAGAGCCAAAGCGCGCCCGATTTGGTGCCCCACAGAGAAAACCCGGGCTCGCCGGAGTTGCCGCCGCGCTCGGCCTCGCCGGAGAGCTCCGGTGGCCGGCGCCCGACGTGGCCGACCGGCCCCACCGCTGTGTCACTGACGCTGGGCCCCGCGGGCCCAGTTGACCTGGTCAGCGCCGCTGACGTGGCGCTACAGCCACTGACCAGTGGCCCCCTCTCGTTTAGTTAAACTAATTAAACTGATTTTAATTAAAACCTAATTTAATTAGTTAATTAGTCACTGATAGTGCGGGCCCACCTGTTAATTAACCTAATTAGATTAAATAAACTCTGTTTAATTAGCACAGTCACTGACCAGTGGGACCCACTGGTCAGGTTTGACTGGTCAACCAACTCAGTTGACTGCTGATGTCACTCCTACGTCATGCTGACGTCACCCTTCACTATTCTGGATAATTCAGGATTTAATTAATTAAATAATTTTAGAAATTCCAGAAATTCAGTAAAACTTTGAAAAATCATATAAATTAAACCGTAACTCGGATGAAAATAATTTATATATGAAAAATGATCAGAAAAATATGAAGAATCCGAATATCCTACCCACATACCTGTCACACCCCTCTAACATACTGAACATGGGACTTTTTGCCCGTATTCGATAAATGAATAGTGCATAACTTTAATAAAATAAATCCAAATAAATTCCTAAATTAACTAATGCAATTAGTTAGACATTATATCACCTCTGCATATCATTTAGGCATGTCATGCATCCCTGTTGCATTATTGCCGTGTATTTATTGTTTCTTCCCCCTCCTTCTCTCCCGATAGCCCCCGAGACCGCCGACGACACCGCAGTGTACGACGACGTCGCCGATGACCAGACCCCTTCAGCAGAGCTTCCAGGCAAGCAAAACCCCCTTGATCATCCAGATATCACCCACTCCTTCTCTCTTATTCTTGCATTAGAATTGCCCCTGCTACTGTTCCGATAGCTCCTATTCTGATGCATAGCCTGATTTTGTCGTCTGCTATTGCTACTTACCTGTTGTCCCGTGATGCTTAGTTAGCTATACCATGTTCCACCTGTGGCCTTTCACCCTTGTCCGTATGCCATGCTTGTTACCGGGTCGTGATCACTCGGGGTGATGATCACGGAAATGTTTTACATTGCAATACTTAAACTGTTAAAGTCGGGCTGGCCCCAAGGGTGCCCGCGCGATATGTTTTACCAAGCCGGAGCCTCAGAAACCATGTTCGTCTCTGCGAGTTACTAAGTACACCTAATGGATTTGGGTATTTGATCTGAGTGGGTCGTTGGCCCTATACGCACTACCACCACGTGGGATAATGGTTATGGGACCCTCTACGTCGTAGTATCAGCCGAAAGCTCTTCAGATGTCGCAGCTCAGAGATGCGGGCTGATTGTTGGGGTGAGCTGGTTACGTCACTTTGTATACAGTGTCGCGCTTGGGCCCCGGCCAGTCTCGCAATGTGCGGGAGTGCGAAGGGCGGTGGCCCAAGACCCCTTCGTGCTTAGGATTTAGACCGGCGTGTTGACCTCTCTGCTGAGCCTAGGTAGGACTGCGTCGTGTCGATTACCCGAGGCCGGGTATTACCCAGCAAGTGTATCCGGCCAGATGTAATCGAGCGTGCTGGGTAACAGTAGTGCACCCCTGCAGGGAAGTTATCTATTCGAATAGCCGTGTCCACGGTAACAGGACGCTCGGAGTTGTATCTTGATCCGCTACAACTACAAATGGATATTGTCACCATGATTAAACTGATACTACTGCTCTAGGATCACTTTCTCGCAGGGTAGTCGAGGAAGGATCTCAGGGCTTTACTAAACTATGTTTGATATATTTATTATCCTGCTCTATTCTCTTCTGATGCTGCAAGATTGCTTCAAGATGCTAGTCTTCGATAGGCTAGGCTTCTCCCCCTCTAATTTTGGCATTCTGCAGTTCAGTCCAAAGATATAGCCCCAATTCCTTTGATATTGATGCATATTAGTATAGTTCTGATGTCAGTCTTGCGAGAACTTTGGATGAGTACTCACGGTTGCTTTGCTATTCCTTTTTCCCATACCCACTTGATGAAATCAGTTGATGGAGCCCAGGAGCCAAACGCCACCATAGGAGACTACTACCAGGAGAGTCCCGGAGGCCACTACTACTGGGTTGAGCCAACCGACCAGGAGTAGTTCGGAGGCCCTAGGCAGGAGGCCCTCGCCTTTCGATCAGTGTCGCTGTTTGTGTTAGCCTTCTTAAGGCAAAACTTAACTAACTATGTTTGTACTCAGATATTATGGTTTGTATGACTTATGTATTCGGGTCCTCGTGACCCCTAGTTTGTAATATGATGATTTATGTCTTAATTTGAGTTTAGAGTTGTGTTGTGATATCTTCCCGTGCGTCTCTGTTCTCGAGCGTGCACGTTTGCGTGTATGATTAGTGCACGGTCGAGCATAGGACGTCACAGATGCCAACATGAATGATGCTTACAGAGATGAACTTGCTATAGTTCCTTATGTTAAGAATGAAATTGTTGCTATTGCACCCACACATGATAGTCCTATTATCTTTTTGAATTCTCCCAACTACACTATATCGGAGAAGTTTGTGCTTATTAAGGATTACATTGATGGGTTGCGTTTTACTATTGCACATGATGATTTTGATGGATATGATATGCATGTGCTTGCTGCTCCTAATTGCAATTATTATGAGAGAGGAACTACATCTCCGCCTCTCTATGTTTCCAACACAATAAAATTGCAAGAAACTGTTTATACTATGCATTGGCCTTTACTTGATGTGCATGAATTGTTCTTTTATGACATGCCGATGCATAGGAAGAGAGTTAGACTTTGTCATTGCATGATATATGTTGCTTTGTGCACACTACTAAATTACAAATCATTGTTAATTAAAATTGGCTTTGATATACCTTGGGATCCAGGTGGATCGATTACTTGAGCACTTTATGCCTAGCTTAATGGCTTTAAAGAAAGCGCTGCCTGGGAGACAACCCGGAAGTTTTAGAGAGTCATTTATTTCTGTTGTGTGCTTTTAAAAATTTTAAAAACAAAAAAATATAGAGGGGAACCTAAAACTTTTACAAAAAGAAAAGTGAAAGTGAGACAGATGAGCAATGTGGAAGTGGGGGCTAGCCTTGAACTTTGTTCATGCCCATGGAAACTTTGTGAACCTTGATTACAGAAAATTTTCAACAAAACTAATTATCCCCTTGTACAAATCCATTGTATTATAAAAATAATGTGCCAAGATTTACCTTTAGGATGTTTAAATTGCAAGTTTGGTATGTGCAGTGCAAAAACAAAAACTTTTGCTGTAGTGCTTGAATTTACATTTTTTACTGGAACATGCAAAAATTCTGATATTTTTACACAGTACTGCTATGCAAAAAATTTTATTTTGTCCTAATTTTTCAGAATTTTTTGAGTTACATAAGTATATGTACCATCTACATCTTTACAGACTGTCCTGCTTTCACAGATTGTTGTTATAGTTTCGTTATTTACGTATGTTTGAAAATTTGTTGAGCCCCATTGACTTGGGAGCCATAGAATTGTGATAGCATATAGTGGGTAATGTTTGATTATAATTATACAATAATGTTACGGCAGGACATGATGGGATTTGATGTTATATGTACTAACCCCGCTAATAAAAAGTTCGGTTAAGTTTTGTGTGGATGAAGTATTCGAAGATCGAGGTGGTATCGATATGAGGAGAATAAGGAGAGTCAAGAGTTCAATTTTTTTTACTTGGGGTGCCTTGGGCATCCCAGCTAAGACTATTTACCACGTAAGGAGAACTCAGCGCCATGAATGCTGCCCTTCACAAGCTGGAGCTCATGGATTTGCTTGATCCATCCGTCAAGGACTGGAGGTACCATGTTAGGGAGATGTCCTACGACATGGAGAATTGCATCGATGACTTTATGCGGCAATCTAGAGGTGACGATGCCAAGGTGGGCTTCATCAAGAAGACTTCTCGACGCATCAAGAATTTGCGACAGCGCCTTAGGATAGCCCACCGGATGGAAGAGCTCAAGACTCTTGCCTTAGAGGCAAATGATCGCCGCCAAAGATATAAGATTGATGATTGGAAGCCACCCTCTAGCTCTGTGGCTGTTGACCCTCGGTTGCGAGCTGTCTATCAGGAGGCAGCTACTCTTGTGGCCATTGATGGGCTAATGAAGAAGATTGCCAATTTGTTGATGGATACCCAGAAGAAACTCAAGGTGGTGTCCATCATGGGATTCGCTAGGCTTGGTAATACTACACTTGCCAAACAAGTGTGTGATAAAATTGGCTCGCAATTCGATTGCAAGGCATTTTTTTCAGTTTCACAGAGGCCTGATATGACTGAGGTGCTCAACAATTTACAGCTGAAACTTGGGATGAAGGAGACGATTCATCTCGCACTCGCAACGTTGATGACATTATTGAAGAGCTAAGGGGGCATATGAAAGAAAAGAGGTATTACTTACTATAGACAGTCATTTGCATGGCTACTTGTGTTAAATATGAGTTGAGCAATTAATTATCCTATGTTTGTTATTGATTTTTGTCCATCCAAGTTGCATGTTGATTGTTTGATTCTTTGTGTGTTTATGATGGAAAGGGAAACCCATGAAAAAAACATCTTCAGTAAAAATGATTGAAATTTTGGTATATGTTCCATCCAGTGCCATAATTGATTGGGTATTACAAACATGCTGGCTCTAGAATGCCTTGTGTCCCATCTGTTTGGGCTAACCATACTCATCCATATTTTTTTTTAATATAGTTATTCTAAATGTCAATTTTTGAGGTCAAAATCAGATATACAGTACTGATTTTTGTCCATGGATGTGACATTTGTATTTGTTTTTCTTTTATGGGCCTTAGAAATGGACAATTATAAAAAAATTAGTAAAAATACGATGATTACAGACTCGATTTCAGTTTTGATATATTTTCCATCTAGTGTAGAACTTGCTAGGGTATATTTGAAACATTTTTGTTACTCATCTTAATCATTAGTAAAGATAGTTTTCTTAAAGGAAAGACTATCGAATGCCTATGCCATTCTTACATGGTAAATAGTCTTAGCTGGGATGCCTAAGGCACCCCAAGTAAATATTCAAGGAGTCTCAAGCGTCTAAGCTTGGGGATGCCCCGGAAGGCATCCCATCTTTCTTCAACAATTATCGGTATGTTTCGGTTTTTGTTTTGTTCACATGATATGTGTAAATTCTTGGAGCGTCGTGTGCTTTTTTATTTTTATTTTAGTAATGCACCATGCTGGTATGAGATAGTCCTTGGTTGATTTATAGAATGCTCTATGCACTTCACTTATATCTTTTGAGTATGGCTTTATAGAATGCTTCATGTGCTTCACTTATATCATTTGAAGTTTGGATGACTGTTTCTCTTCATATAGAAAACCGTTATTTGTAGAATGCTCTTTTGCTTCACTTATATTTGTTAGAGCATGGTCTTTTGTAGAAAGAATTAAACTCTCTTGCTTCACTTATATCTATTTAGAGAGTCAACAGGAATTGGTCATTCACATGGTTAGTCATAAAATCCTACATAAAACTTGTAGATCACTGAATATGATATGTTTGATTCCTTGCAATAGTTTTGCGATATAGAGATGGTAATATGTGGGAGGTACTAGTGAATGATTGTGGTTTAGTAAGAATATTGGTGTTAAGGTTTGTGATTCCCGAAGCATGCACGTATAGTCTCTCGTTATGCTAAGAAGTTGGAGCATGATTTATTATTGATTGTCTTCCTTTGCGTGGAGGTCGGGGGCGCGCGATGGTTAACTCCTACCAACCTCCCCCCTAGGGGCATGCGTAGTACTACTTTGCTTCGAGGGCTAATAAACTTCGCAATAAGTATGTGAGTTCTTTATGACTAATGTGAGTCCATGGATTATATGCACTCTCACCTTTCCGCAATTTGCTAGCCTCTTCGGTACCATGCATTGCCCTTTCTCACCTCGAGAGTCGGAGAGTCGGTGCAAACTTCGCCGGTGCATCCAAACCCCGTGATATGATACGCTCTATCACACATAGGCCTCCTTATATCTTCCTCAAAACAGCCACCATACCTACCTATCATGGCATTTCCATAGCCATTCCGAGATATATTGCCATGCAACTTCCATCATCTTCATATACATGACTTGAGCATTCATTGTCATATTGCTTTGCATGATCGTAAGATAGCTAGCATGATATTTTCATGGCTTGTCCGTTTTTTGATATCTTTTTTATGCTAGATCATTGCACATCCTGGTACACTGCCAGAGGCATTCATATAGAGTCATACTTTGTTCTAGTATCGAGTTATAATTTTTTGAGTTGTAAGTAAATAGAAGTGTGATGATCATCATTATTCATTATTAGAGCATTGTCCTAGTGAGGAAAGGATGATGGAGACTATGATTCCCCCACAAGTCGGGATGAGACTCCGGACAAAAAAAAGAGGCCAAAAAGAGCCCAAGAAAAAAAAAGAGAAAAAATGAAAAAAAAATGAAAATGAGAGAAAAATAGAGAAGGGGCAATGTTACTATCCTTTCCACACTTGTGCTTCAAAGTAGCACCATGTTTTTCATGTAGAGAGTCTCCTATGTTGTCACTTTCATATACTAGTGGGAATTTTTCATTATAGAGCTTGGCTTGTATATTCCGATGATGGGCTTCCTCAAATGCCCGAGGTTTTCATGAGCAAGCAAGTTGGATGCACACCCACTTAGTTTTCATGTTGAGCTTTCATACACTTATAGCTCTTAGTGCATCCGTTGCATGGCAATCCCTACTCCTCGTATTGACATCAATTGATGGGCATCTCCATAGCCCGTTGATTAGCCGCGTCGATGTGAGACTTTCTTCCTTTTTTGTCTTCTCCATATTAATCTCTACCACCGCATTCTATTCCACCCATAGTGCTATATCCCTGGCTTGCGCTCATGTATTGCGTGGGGGTTGAAAAAGCTGAAGCGCGTTAAAAAGTATGAACCAATTGCTTGGCTGACACTGGGGTAGTACATGATTTATATTTTGTGTTATGAAGATGGAGCATGACAAGGCTATATGATTTTGTAGGGATAGTGTTCTTTAGCATTTTTATTCTGAAAGGCATGATTGTTTGTTGGGATGCCCGAGTATTGATGTCTTTATATCAAATTATAGACTATTGCTTTGAATCACTCGTGTCTTAATATTCATGCCATGATTAGATTATATGATCAAGATTGTGCTAGGTAGCATTCCACATCAAAAATTATCTTTTTTATCATTTACCTACTCGAGGATGAGTAGGAATTAAGCTCGGGGATGCTGATACGACTCCGTCGTATCTATAATGTTTGATTGTTTCATGCCAATATTCTATAACTTTCATATTCTTTTGGCAACATTTTATATTATTTTTGGGACTAACATATTGATCCAGTGCCCAGTGCCAGTTCCTGTTTCTTGCTTGTTTTTTGTTTCGCAGAAAATCCATATCAAACGAAGTCCAAATGCAATAAAATTTTACGGAGAATTATTTTGGAATATATGTAATTTTTGGGAGGTGGAATCAACGCAAACGGAGGCGCACAGCCTCCACAAACCACCTGGGCGCGGGCCCCCCTGGCGTGCGGTGGTGCCTCATGGGCACACCTTAAGTCGGTTGGGGCTCTTCTTCTGCCGCAAGGAAGCTAATATCCGGAAAAAAATCGTGTTAAAATTTCAGCGCAATCGGAGTTACGTATCTCCGGGAATTTAAGAAACGGTGAAGGGCCAGAAAACAGGAACGCGAAACAGAAGAGAACAGAGAGAGAGATCCAATCTCAGAGAGGCTCCTGCCCCTCCGCCTCCATGGCGGCCATGGACCAGAGGGGAAATTATCCTCCCATCTAGGGGGGAGGCCAATGAAGAAGAAGAAGGAGGGGTGCTACTTGTGATCTGCGTTGGTTTTTCTCCGAAGAGGAAGGGATGATGCAGTACAATAGAGATAAGTATTTCTCTCTGTTATGAAACCAAGGTTATCAATCCAGTAGGAGAATCACGCAACACCTCGTTAGCAGTACCTGCACACAAAACAACAAATCCTTGCACCCAACGCTAACAAGGGGTTGTCAATTCCTTGGCGGTAAATTGCAAGATTAAATTGTATGGTGATAGATAGATAGATTGAACTAAAATATAAAATAAAATAAATAAAGAAAAAGTGCAGCAAGGTATTTTTAGGATTTTTAATATATGATAAACATAGACCCGGGGGCCATAGTTTTCACTCGAGGCTTCTCTCATGAAAATAGCATACGGTGGGTAAACAAAATACTGTTGGGCAATTGATAGAAAAGCAAATAATCATGACGATATCCAAGGCAATGATCATGTATATAGGCATCACGTCCGAGACAAGTAGACCGACTCCTGCCTGCATCTACTACTATTACTCCACACATCGACCGCTATCTAACATGCATTTAGAGTATTAAGTTCATAAAGAACGGAGTAACGCCTTAAGCAAGATGACATGATGTAGACAAAGTAAACTCACGTATGAATAAACCCCATCTTTTTACACTTAATAGCAACGATACATACGTGTCATGTCCCTTTCTGTCACTGGGATTGAGCACCGCAAGATCAAACCCATTACAAAGCACCTCTCCCATTGCAAGATAAATCAATCTAGTTGGCCAAACCAAATCAATAGATCAGAGAGAAATACGAGGCTATAATAATCATGCATAAAAGAGTTCGGAGAAGACTCACATAATATTCATGGATAATCTGATCATAAACTCACAATTCATCGGATCCCAACAAACACACCGCAAAAAGTGATTACATCGGATAGAACTCCAAGAACATCGAGGAGAACATTGTATTGAAGATCAAAAAGAGAGAAGAATCCATCTAGCTACTAACTATGAACCCGAAGGTCTGTGGTAAACTACTCACGCATCATCGGAAGGGCAGCAAGGTTGATGTAGAGCCCTTCCGTGATCGAATCCCCCTCCGACGGAGTGCCGGAAAAGGCCCCCAGATGGGATCTCTCGAGAACAGAAGCTTGCGGCGGCGGAAAAAGTATTTCGTGGACTCCCCTGTTGGTTTCCCGATTTATGAGAATTTATAGTGGTGGAATTAGGTCAAACGGAGCAAAGGGGGGCCCACGAGGCACCCAGGTGGCTCGTGGCCACCTCCTGGGTCTTCTGGCCTTCTCCTGAAGCTTCTAGTGTTTGTTATGTCCAGAAAAAAAATCTCCAAGAAGTCTCATGGCATTTGGACTTTGTTTGGTACAGATATTCTGGAAAACCAAAAACAAGCAAAAAACAGCAACTGGCACTGTGCACTAAGTTAATAGGTTAGTCCCAAAAAATGATATATAATTGCTTGTAAAGGTATATAAAACATCCAAGATTGATAATATAACGGCATGGAACAATCAAAAATTATAGATACGTTGGAGACGTATCAAGCATCCCCAAGCTTAATTCCTGCTCGTCCTCAAGTAGGTAATGATAAAAACAGAATTTTTGATGTGGAATGCTGCCTATCATATTCATCATATATTCTTTTCTTTTGTAGCATGGACATTTGGACTTGAATGATTTAAAGCAATAGTCTATAATTTGACATGAAGACATAAATACTCAAGCATACTAACAAGCAACCATGCCTTTCAAAATATCAATGCTAAAGAAAGCTATCCCTAGCCCATTATGCTCAATCATTGATCCATTCATGAAACACACTCAATATTAGCTACATCCAATGCACAAGTATGACAATAGTGCTCTGTAGTTGGTGCTTTGTAAGAGAAGATGGAGACTCAATATAAAAATAAAAATTACATAAAGTAAATAGATAGGCCCTTCACAAAGGGAAGCAGAGATTTGCTAATGTGCCAGAGCTCAAAGCTTAAATTAGAGAGATAAAAATATTTTGAGAGGCATGCTTTTCCTGTCAACGAAAACGACCGAGAATTCCCAATATCTTCCATGCTAGACACATCATAGGCGGTTCCCAAACAGAAAGTAAAGTTTATTTCCTTTCCACCATTCTTTCACAATCCATGGCTAGCCGTATCCACGGGTGCCCTCCATACCAACACTTTCAAAGGAATTTTGTTGTTATTATTTTTGATTCATTGTGGGACTAGGCATCCCTATTACCTGCCACTCTCTCGTGCAATGACAAGTGAATAAACACTCGTCGTGAGAATAACACACCTAGCATGGAAAATATTGGCCACCCCCTGCCGCTTCATGAGCGGTACGGGCACACAAAACAGAAAATTATTTTGAAAATTAGAGTTGGCACACGCAAATTTACTTAGAACAGCATGGAAATACCGCATATAGGTAGGTATGGTGGACTCATTTGGCACAACTTGGGTTTAAAGAGTTTGGATGCACAAGCAGTATTCCCGCTTAGTACAAATGAAGGCTAGCAAATAGATTGAGAAGCAACCAACCAAAAAGCGAAAACGGTCATAAACATGCATTGAAAATAACTAACACTGAATAATGCACCATAAGTAGGATATAATTTCTTTGCATAACTATTGACTTTACGTGCATGCATAGGGAATCACAAACCTTAACACCAATATTCTTACTAAATCACAATTACTCACTAACATGACTCACATATTATCATCTCAATATCGCAAAACTATTGCAAGGAATCAAGCTTATTATATCCAATGATCTATATGAAAGTTTTTATTATATCCCTCTTGAATATTCATCACTTTGGGACCAAATTCATATCTTGTGCAAATTACCATTGCTATTATCAACTCTCAAAAAGATATATGTGAAGCATGAGAGTGCAAATATTTCTTCCAAAATTTTAATCTTATCAACTCTCAAAATAATATAAGTGAAGCATGAGAGTTCAAGTATTTCTTCAAAATATGGCCACCACCGTGCTCAAAAAGATTTAAGTGAAGCACTACAGCAATTGCCTAGCTCAAAAAATTTAAGTGAAGCACATAGAGTATTCTAACAAATCATGATAAATGTGTGGCTCTCTCAAATAGGTGTGTCTAGCAAAGATGATTGTGACAAACTAAAAAGCAAACAAAGCAAAGACTCATATAATACACGACGCTCCAAGTAAAACTCATATCATGTGACGAATAAAAATATAGCTCCAAGTAAAATTACCGATGGTTGGTAGAAGAAAGAGGGGATGCCTTCCGGGGCATCCCCAAGCTTAGACGCTTGAGTCTTCCTTCAATATTACCTTGGGGTGCCATGGGCATCCCCAAGCTTAGACTCTTGCCACTCCTTATTCCTTCATCCATCATGATCTCACCCAAAACTTGAAAACTTCAATCACACAAAACTCAACAAAACCTTCGTGAGATCCGTTAGTATAACAAACAAATCACTACTTTAAGTACTGTTGCAAACCCATTCATATTTTATTTTTGCATTATGCCTACTGTGTTCTAACTTCTCCATGGCTTATACCCCCCGATACAATCCATAGTTTCATCAAAACAAGCAAACAAATCATCAAAAACAGAATCTGTCAAAGACAGAACAGTCTGTATCAATCTATTTAAAATCCATACTTGTGTAACTCGAAAAATTCTGAAAAATTAGGAAAACGTGGGAAATTCATATACCAATACTGTGTAAAAATTTCAGATTTTTATGATGCTCCAGTACAGAACTAAAAATTCAGCACTGGACGCCAAACTTTCTGTTTTCCAAACGGCATCAATTATCTTCCAAATCATCCCAAAGGCTTTACTTGGCACAAACACTAATTAAAACATAAAAACACAATCATAACAGTAGCATAATTTTGAAAACACACAAGAACAGAAACAAAAAGGTAAAAAATTATTTTATTCATTGGGTTGCCTCCCAACAAGCGCTATTGTTTTATGCCCTTAGCTAGGCATAATGCATAGTTTCAAGTATTATCATCTTTCAAGTTGATTCCATAAGTGGCCCTCATAATGGATTCATAAGGTGATTTAATTATTTTCTGAGGGAAATGTTCCATACCCTTTTTTAGTGGAAATTGAAATTTTATATTCCCTTCTTTCATGTCAATAACGGCACCTATAGTTCGTAAGAACGGTCTACCAAGTATTATGGGGCAAGAAGGATTGCATTCAATATCAAGTACAATAAAATCAACGGGCACATAGTTCCTATTTGGAAGAATAAGAACATCATTAATTCTACCCAAAGGCTTTTTAATAGTGGAATCCGCTAGATGCAAATTAAGAGAACATTCATCAATATTAGTAAAACCTAGCACATCACATAGAGATTTTGGAATTGTGGAAACGCTAGCACCCAAATCACATAAAGCATTGCACTCATAATTTTTAATTTTAACTTTAATGGTGGGTTCCCGCTCATCATGTAATTTCGTAGGAATTGAAATTTCTAATTCTAGCTTTTCTTCTAAAGCTTTCATCATTGCTTCTACGATGTGTTTAGTAAAAGCCTTATTTTGTTCATAGGCGTTGGGTGAATTTAGCATGGATTGTAACAAAGAAATACATTCAATCAAAGAACAATTATCATAATTAAAATCTTTGTAATCCAAAAGA
Source organism: Elymus sibiricus (assembly GCA_039707655.1). Lineage (NCBI taxonomy): Eukaryota > Viridiplantae > Streptophyta > Magnoliopsida > Poales > Poaceae > Elymus > Elymus sibiricus. Next base: position 474,603,129 of record CM077676.1, on the reverse strand, counting down.
GTGGGCACATCGCTAGTTAAAGTTTTTACCTCTCCAAACCCACTTTTATTATTTTTTTCATGAAGATTTTCACCCTCCGAATTATGGGAACGCCTTCTAGCTAAAGTTGACTCTTCTTCAGTCCCCTTTTCATCAAGTTTTATATTGCTAAATAAAGAGTCAATAGATGAAACACCAATCATTTTAATATCCTCATCATTACTACGATAAAAACCGAGAGTAATCGCTTTTTCTAAAAATTCTCGTTTAGCCTTTAGCATAGCGGTTCTTTTCTTACTCTCATCCATGGAGACATATAAAGCTTTAATTGATTCATTAATATCAATTTTTGGTGGCAAAATTTTAGTCTTAAGATTTTCCACATCATGAATAATTCTATCAATGCTCCTAGACATATCATCAAGTTTACTCAATTTTTCTTCTATCGTAGTGTTGAAAACTTTTTGAGCATTAATAAATTCTTTAATATTACTTTCAAGATCATAGGGCATCCTATTATTATTATAAGAATTACCATAGGAATTGCCATAACTATTAGAGGAATTTCCAGGAAACAGCCTAGGATTAAAATTACCTCTATAAGTGTTACTATTAAAATTGTTTCGTGAGACAAAATTCACATCTACGGGATCAACATTTTGCTCAATCAAAGTGGATAAAGGCACATCAATAGGAGTATTTTTGCTAGCAACCAATTTCATAAGCGCATCAACTTTATCACTCGAAGTACTAATTTCTTTAACAGAATTCACCTTTTTACTAGTAGGAACTCTTTCAGTATGCCATTGTGAATAATTTGCCATAATATTATCTAGCAATTTAGTAGCTTCTCCCAATGTAATTTCCATAAAAGTACCACCCGCGGCGGAATCTAAAAGATTTCTAGAAACAAAATTCAATCCCGCATAAAATTTGTGTATGATCATCCATAAATTTAAACCATGAGTAGGGCAATTTCTTATCATTAATTTCATCCTTTCCCAAGATTGGGCAACATGTTCATGATCAAGTTGCTTGAAATTAAAATTTTGATTTCTAAGGGAAATTATTTTCGCGGGAGGAAAATACTTAGTAATAAAAGCATCTTTACACCTATCCCAAGAATCGATACTATTTCATGGTAAAGATTAAAACCAAATTTTTGCATGATCCCGCAATGACAATGGGAATAATTTTAATTTCACAATATCATTATCCACATCGTTTTTCTTTTGCATGTCACACAATTCTATGAAAGTGTTAAGATGGGATGCAGCATCTTCATTAGGACTACCAGAAAATTGTTCTTTCATAACAAGATTTAACAAGGCAGCATTAATATCACAAGTCTCCGCACTAGCGGCGGGAGGAGCAATCGGAGTACTAATAAAATCATTATTATTAGTATTGGAAAAATCACATAATTTTGTATTTTCTTGAGACATCGTGACTACACAATCAAGATAACAAGCAAGCAAAGAAGCAAACAAGAAAAAGGCAAACGGAAAATATTTTTGTATTTTTGTAAAAACTTTTTAGAAGTGGGGAGATGAAAACGAGAGGCAAAGGCAAATAAAATAAATGCAAGGAGATGTAAGTTTTATGCATAGGTGCTTGATAGATGTTGATGATGTCTCCCCGGCAAAGGCGCCAGAAATTCTTCCTGCTACTTGTGATCTGCGTTGGTTTTCCCCCGAAGAGGAAGGGATGATGCAGTACAGTAGAGATAAGTATTTCCCCCAGTTATGAAACCAAGGTTATCAATCCAGTAGGAGAATCACGCAACACCTCATTAGCAGTACCTGCACACAAAACAACAAATCATTGAACCCAACGCTAACAAGGGGTTGTCAATCCCTTGGCGGTAAATTGCAAGCTTAAATTGTATGGTGATAGATAGATAGATTGAACTAAAATATAAAATAAAATAAATAAAGAAAAAGTGCAGCAAGGTATTTTTAGGATTTTTAATATATGATAAACATAGACCCGGGGGCCATAGTTTTCACTAGAGGCTTCTCTCATGAAAATAGCATACTGTGGGTAAACAAATTACTGTTGGGCAGTTGATAGAAAAGCAAATAATCATTATGATATCCAAGGCAATGATCATGTATATAGGCATCACGTCCGAGACAAGTAGACCGACTCCTGCCTGCATCTACTACTATTACTCCACACATCGACCGCTATCCAGCATGCATCTAGAGCATTAAGTTCATAAAGAACGGAGTAACGCCTTAAGCAAGATGACATGATGTAGACAAAGTAAACTCACGTATGAATAACCCCCATATTTTTACCCTTAATAGCAACGATACATACGTGTCATGTCCCTTTCTGTCACTGGGATTGAGCACCGCAAGATCGAACCCATTACAAAGCAACTCTCCCATTGCAAGATAAATCAATCTAGTTGGCCAAACCAAATCAATAGATCGGAGAGAAATACGAGGCTATAATAATCATGCATAAAAGAGTTCAGAGAAAACTCAAATAATATTCATGGATAATCTAATCATAAACTCACAATTCATCGGATCCCAACAAACACACCGCAAAAAGTGATTACATCGGATAGAACTCCAAGAACATCGAGGAGAACATTGTATTGAAGATCAAAAAGAGAGAAGAAGCCATCTAGCTACTAACTATGGACCCGAAGGTCTATGGTAAACTACTCACGCATTATCGGAAGGGCAGCAAGGTTGATTTAGAGCCCCTTCGTGATCGAATCCCCCTCCGGCGGAGTGCCGAAAAAGGCCCCCAGATGGGATCTCTCGAGAACAGAAGCTTGCGGCAGCGGAAAAAGTATTTCATGGACTCCCCTATTGGTTTCTTGATTTATGAGAATTTATAGTGGTGGATTAGGTCAAACGGAGCAAAGGGGGGCCCACAAGGCACCAGGGCGCGCCTGCCCCCCCCCCCCCCCCAGGCGCGCCTTGGTGGCTCGTTGCCACCTCCTGGGTTGTCTGGCCTTCTTTAGAAGCTTCTAGTGTTTGTTATGTCCAGAAAAAAATCTCCAAAGAGTTTCGTGGCATTTGGACTTCGTTTGGTACTGATATTCTGGAAAACCAAAAACAGGCAAAAAACAGCAACTGGCACCGGGCACTAAGTTAATAGGTTAGTCCCAAAAAATGATATATAATTGCTTGTAAATGTATATAAAACATCCAAGATTGATAATATAACAGCATGGAACAATCAAAAATTATAGATACGTTGGAGACGTATCAGAGGGCTCTCTCCCCCTCTCTCCCAGTGGCGCCGGAATGCCGCCGGGGCAACCATCGTGACGGCGATCTGCACCAACAACTTCGCTGCCATCAACACCAACTCTCTTCCCCTCTATGCAGCGGTGTAACACCTCTTCTCCCTGTTGTAATCTCTACTTAAACATGGTGCTTAATGCTACATATTATTATCCAATGATTTGTGGCCATCCGATGATGTTTGATTAGATTTCTTTTGTCCTATGGGTTGATTGATGATCGTGATTGGTTTGAGTTGTATGTTTTATTTTGGTGCTGTCCTATGGTGCCCTCCGTGTCGCGCAAGCGTGAGGGATCCCCGCTGTAGGGTTTGCAATACGTTCATAATTCTCTTATAGTGGGCGGCTAGAGTGACAGAAGCTTACACCCGAGTAAGGGGGTTGTTGCGTATGGGAGTAAAGAGGACTTGTTACTTAATGCTATGGTTGGGTTTTACCTTAATGATCTTTGGTAGTTGCGAATGCTCGCTAGAGTTCCAATCATAAGTGCATATGATTCAAGTACGGAAAGTATGTTAGCTCATGCCTCTCCCTCATATAAAATTGCAATAATGATCACCGGTCTAGTTATCGATTGCCTAGGGACAAATCATTCTCTTGTGTTACAAAAGCTTTCTACTAAACAACTAGCTTTTATTATCTTGCAAATTACTCGTAGTTTTATTCTTGCAAAGTGCTCCTAGTTTTATTCTTGCAAAGTAGTTCTAGCATTACACCTACAAAGTACTTCTAGTGTCATACTTGTTCTAGGTAACGCAAACGTTAAGTATGCGTAGAGTTGTATCGGTGGTCGATAGAACTTGAAGGGAATATTAATTCTACCTTTAGCTCCTTGTTGGGTTCGACACTCTTATTTATCGAAAAAGCTACAATTGATCCCCTATACTTGTGGGTTATCAGTCATAAAGAACGCATATACTTATTGCGAAAGTTTATTAGCCCTCGAAGCAAAGTACTACTACGCATGCCCCTAGGGGGATAGATTGGTAGGAAAAGACCATCGCTCGTCCCCGACCGCCACTCATAAGGTAGACAATCAAGAATAAATCATGCTCCAACTTCTTAGCATAACAACAGATCATACGTGCATGCTTCGGGAATCACAAACCTTAACACCAATATTCTTACTAAATCACAATTATCTACTAGCACCTCCCACATATTACCATCTTAATATCACAAAACTATTGCAAGGAATCAAACTTATTATATTCAGTGATCTACATGAATTTTTTATTATATCCCTCTTGAATACCTATCATATTAGGACCAAATTCATAACCTGTGCATATTACCATTGATATTTATTAGACTCTCAAAAAGATATAAGTGAAGCATGAGAGTGCAACTATTTCTTTAAAATATAACCACCGCCGTGCTCTAAAAGATATAAGTGAAGCAGTAGAGCAACTGCCTAGCTCAAAAGATATAAGTGAAGCACATAGAGTATTCTAACAAATCACGAATAATGTGTGTCCCTCTCAAAAAGGTGTGTTCAGCAAAGATGATTGTGACAAACTAAAAAGCAAACAAAAGCAAATAAACTATTTCACAAGACGCTCCAAGTAAAACACATATCATGTGATGAATAAAAATATAGCTCCAAGTGAGTTACCGATAGATTGTAGATGAAAGAGGGGATGCCTTTCGGGGCATCCCCAAAATTAGATGCTTGAGTCTTCCTTGAATATTAACTTGGGGTGCCTTGGGCATCCCCCAAGCTTAGGCTCTTGCCGCTCCTTATTCCTTTATCCATCGTAGTCTCACCCAAAACTTGAAAACTCCAGCACACAAAACTCAGCAGAAACCTCGTGAGATCCGTTAGTATAATAAACAAATCTTAAACTTTAGGTACTGTTGTAAATTGATTCATATTTAATATTGGCATAATGCTACTATACTCCAACTTCTCCATGACTCATACCCCCCGATACGATCCATAGATTCATCAAAATAAGCAAACTATGTAACAAAAACAGCATCTGTCTAAAACAGAACAGTCTATAAAGATCTAGTTATAAACCATACTTCTATAACTCCAAAAATTCTGAAACATTAGGACAACGTAACCAATTCATATACCAATACTGTGTAAAAATTTCAGATTTTTTGACACTCCAGTACAGAATCAAAAATCAAATACTGGACGCAAAACTTTCTGTTTCCCAAATAGCATCAATTATACTATCATCCACATCATCCCAAAGGCATTACTTGGCACAAACACTAATTAAAAGATAAAAACACAATCATAAAAGAGGATATAATTGTGTAAACATATAAGAACAGAAAGTAAAACAAAAATTTATTTTATTCGTTGGGTTGCCTCCCAACAAGCGCTATTGTTTTATGCCCCTAGCTAGGCATGATGCCTAGTTTCAAGTGTTGTCATCCTTCAAATTAATTCCATAGGTGGACCTCATGATAGATTCATAAGGTGGCTTAATTCTCTTTCTAGGGAAGTGTTCCATCCCTTTCTTTAATGGAAATTGAAATCTTATATTACCTTCTTTCATATCAATAATAGCACCTATGGTTCGTAGGAAAGGCCTACCAAGTATTATAGGGCAAGAAGGATTGCATTCAATATCAAGAACAATAAAATACATGGGAACATAATTTCTATTTTCAAGAATAAGCACATCATTTATTCTACCCAATGGCTTTTTAATAGTGGAATCCGCAAGATGCAAATTAAGGGAACAAGGATCCATATCGGTGAGACCTAGCACATCACACAAAGATTTTGGTATAGTGGAAACGCTAGCACCAAGATCACAAAGAGCATTACATTCATAATCTTTAATTTTGACTTTAATAGTAGGTTCCCATTCATCTTGTAATTTTCTAGGAATTGAAACTTCCAACTCAAGTTTTTCTTCATGAGCTTTCATCATAGCTTCTACAATATGTTTAGTGAAAGCTTTATTTTGTTCATATACATTTGGTGAATTAATCATGGATTGTAACAAGGAAATGCACTCAATTAAAGAACAACTATCATAATTAAAGTCCTTGTAATCCAAAGTAGTGGGTGCATTACTATTTAAAGTTTTGACGTCTCCAAACCCACTTTTATCACTTTTTTCATTACGATCATCACCCTCCAAGCAATTGGGGCTCCTTCTAACTAAAGTTGACTCTTTTTCAGTCCCTTTTTCATCAAGTTTTATATTACTAAATAATGATTCAATAGGAGTGACACCAATCATTTTAATATCTTCATCATTACTACGATAGAAACCAGGTGGAATAGCTTTTTCTAAGAATTCCCGCTTAGCTCTCAACCTAGCGGTCCTTTCTTTACTTTCATTAATGGAGACATAGATAGATTTAATAGACTCATTTATATCATGCTTGGGTGGCAAAATTTTAGTTTTGAGATTTTCCACATCATGAGCAATTCTATCCATGTTCCTAGACTATTCATCAACTCTATTCAATTTTTCTTCTATCATAGCATTAAAATTCTTTTGCGAATTAATAAATTCTTTAATATTACTCTCAAGATCAGTAGGTATCCTATTATTATTATAAGAATTACCATAGGGATTACCATAATTATTAGAGGAATTTCCAGGAAACGGTCTAGGATTGAAATTAGCCCTATAAGCATTGTTGTTGAAATTATTTCTAGAGACAAAATTCACATCAATAGTATCATTATTTTGCTCAATCAAAGTAGACAATGGCACATCATTAGGATCAATATGAGCATTTTTACTAGAAACCAATTTCATAAGAGCATCCATCTTATCACTCAAAGTATTAATTTCTTCAACATAATTTACCTTCTTACCAGTTGGAGTTCGTTCAGTGTGCCATTGAGAATAATTGTCATAATATTATCAAGCAGTTTTGTAGCTTCTCCCAATGTAATTTCCATAAAAGTACCACCTGCGGCAGAGTCTAGCAAATTTCTAGAAACAAAGTTTAGCCCCGCATCAAAATTCTGTATGATCATCCAAAAATTTAAGCCAAGTGTTGGGCAATTTCTAATCATTAATTTCATTCTCTCCCAAGATTCGGCAACATGTTCATGCTCAAGTTGCTTAAAATTCATAATTTGATTTCTCAAAGAAATAATCTTAGTGGGAGGAAAATACTTGGTAATAAAAGCATCCTTACACTTATCCCAAGAATCAATACTATTTCTAGGCAAGGATGAAAACCAAGTTTTAGCGCGATCACGTAGTGAGAAAGGAAATAATTTTAATTTGACAATATCATTATCCACATCTTTTTTCTTTTGCATATCACAAAGTTCAACGAAAGTATTTAGATGGGATGCAGCATCTTCATTACGACTACTAGAAAATTATTCTTTCATAACAAGATTGAGCAAAGCAGCATTAATGTCACACGACTCCGCACTAGTGGCGGGAGGAGCAATGGGAGTACTAATAAAGTCTTTGTTATTATTATTAGAAAAGTCACACATTTTTGTATTTTCTTGAGACATCACGACGAAGCAAGCTAACTAGCAAACAAGCAAATAAAAATATTTTTGTGTTTTTGTAAAAAAAAGTTAGAAGTGGGGGAGATGAAAACGAGAGGCAAATGCAAATAAAAAGGCAACTAAAATAAATGCAAGTGGATGATAGTTTGTGCGAAGGTACTTGATAAATTTTGGTGATGTCTCCCGGCAACGGCGCCAGAAATTCTTCCTGCTACTTGTAGACTGCGTTGGTATTTCCCCGAAGAGGAGAGGATGATGCAGTATAGTAGAGATAAGTATTTCCCTCAGTTAAGAACCAAGGTTATCAATCCAGTAGGACAACCACGCAAAATCCCTTTAACAGCACCTACACACACAAAAGCAAACACTTGCACCCAACGCAAATAAGAGGGTTGTCAATCCTCTTAGCGGTTATTTGCAAGGATTAATTCTGATAGTGATACATAGATAAACTAAAATACTAATTAAAATAAAATAAAATAAATTGCAGCAAGGTATTTTTAGGTTTTTATATATGATAAAGTAGACCCGGGGGCCATAGTTTTCACTAGAGGCTTCTCTCTCGAACGCATAGCATACGGTGGGTAAACAAATTACTGTTGGGCAATTGATAGAAAAGCAAATAATTATGACGGATTCATGGCAATGATCATGTATATAGGCATCACGTCCGAGACAAGTAGACCGACTCCTGCGTGCATCTACTACTATTACTGATGGAAATATGCCCTAGAGGCAATAATAAAGTTGTTATTATTTTATATTTCCTTGTTCATGATAAAGGTTTATTATTCATGCTAGAATTGTATTGACTGGAAACTTAAATACATGTGTGAATACATAAACAAATACCGTGTCCCTAGTGAGCCTCTACTAGCCTAGCTCGTTGATCAAAGATGGTTAAGGTTTCCTAACCATAGACATGAGTTGTCATTTGATAACGGGATCACATCATTAGGAGAATGATGTGATGGACAAGACCCATCCGTTAGCTTAGCATATGATCGTTCTGTTTATTGCTACTGCTTTCTTGAATGTCAAATACATGTTCCTCAGACCATGAGATCATGCAACTCCCGGATACCGGAGGAATACCTTGTGTGCTATCAAACATCACAACGTAACTGGGTGATCATAAAGATGCTCTACATGTATCTCCGAAGGTGTTCGTTGAGTTGGCATGGATCGAGACTGGGATTTGTCACTCCGTGTTTCGGAGAGGTATCTCCGGGCCCTCTCGGTAATGCACATCATAAGAAGCTTGCAAGCAAAGTGACTAAGGAGTTAGTTACGGGATGATGTATTACAGAACGAGTAAAGAGACTTGCCGGTAACGAGATTGAACTAGGTATGGAGATACCGACGATAGAATCTCGGGCAAGTAACATACCGGCGAACAAAGGGAATTACGTATGTTGTCATTGCGGTTCGACCGATAAGATCTTCGTAGAATATGTAGGAACCAATATGAGCATCCAGGTTCCGCTATTGGTTATTGACCGTAGAGGCGTCTCAGTCATGTCTACATCATTCCCGAACCCGTAGGGTCCGCACGCTTAACGTTCGTTGACGATATAGTGTTATATGAGTTATGTGAATTGGTAACCGAATATTGTTCGGTGTCCCGGATGAGATCCCGGACGTCACGAGGAGTCTCGGAATGGTCGAGAGGTAAAGATTTATATATGGGAAGTCATATTTTGGGTTTCGGAAAAAGGTGCAGTTTTTTTCGGTATTGTACCGGGAAGCTTCCAGAAGGTTCCGGAGGATTCCGGAGGGGTCCGGAAGTCCACAAGTGGGTCCACCACGTCCCAAGGGATGGAATGGGCTAAGGGGAGGCGCCCTGGCCTTATTGGGCCAGGCGCACCAAGTCCTCAAAAGCCCACGCAGCTAGGGAAGGAAAAAAGGGAGAGTCCTAGTAGGAATAGGATTGGACTTTGGAGTCCAAGTCCACGTGTGTACTATTCACGGTTACTGTTCACGTGGCACTATTCCTTCTACTCCAAGCCCCTACACATATATAAATAGAGGAGAGGGGGCGCCCCAAAGGAGACACAACATTGTCTTAGCCGTGTGCGGCGCCCCCCTCCACAGTTCCGTCCCTCGGTCATATTTTCGCAGTGCTTGGGCGAAGCCCTGCGGAGATAGCATTACCATCACCGTCACCACGCCGTCGTGCTGCCGGAACTCATCCACTACCTCACCGTCTTTCTGGATCAAGAAGTCGAGGACATCACCGAGCTGAACGTGTGCTGAACGCGGAGGTGCCGTACGTTCGGTACTCGGTCGGTTGGATCGTGAAGTTGTTCGACGACATCAACCGCGTTGTTCTAACGCTTCCGCTTACGGTCTACGAGGGTACGTAGACACACTCCCCCTCTCGTAGCTATGCATCTCCATGGATAGATCTTGCGTGTGCATAGAATTTTTTTTGTTTTCCATGCAACGTTCCCCAACAGTGGCATCATGAGCCAGGTCTATGCGTAGATGATATGCACGAGTAGAACACAAAGAGTTGTGGGCGGTGATCGTCATACTGCTTACCACCAACGTCTTATTTTGATTCGGCGGTATTGTAAGATGAAGCGGCCCGGACCAACCTTACATGTCCACGTACATGAGACCGGTTCCACCGACAGACATGCAACTTGTTTTGCATAAAGGTGGCTGACGGGTGTCTGTTTCTCCTACTTTAGTTGAATCGAATTTGACTGCGGCCGGTCCTTGTTGAAGGTTAAAACAGCAAACTTGATAAATCACCGTTGTGGTTTTGTGCCGTAGGTAAGAACGGTTCTTGCTAGAAGCCCGTAGCAGCCACGTAAAACTTGCAACAATAAAGTAAAGGACGTCTAACTTGTTTTTGCAGGGTATGCTGTGATGTGATATGGTCAAGACATGATGTGATATACGTTATTGTATGAGATGATCATGTTTTGTAATTTATCGGCAACCGGCAGGAGCCTTATGGTTGTCTCTTTATTGTATGAAATGCAAGCGCCATGTAATTGCTTTACTTTATCGCTATGCGTTAACAATAGTTGTAGAAGCAATAGTTGGCGAGACGTCCACGACGCAACGATGGAGATCAAGGTGTCGAGCCGGTGACGATGGAGATCATGACGATGCTTTGGAGATGGAGATCAAAAGCACAAGATGATGGACATATCATGTCACATATTTTGATTGCATGTGATGTTTATCCTTTATGCATCTTATTTTGCTTAGAACGACGGTAGCATTATAAGATGATCCCTTCACTAAATTTCAAGATAAAAGTGTTCTCCCCGAGTATGCACCGTTGCTAAAGTTCGTCGTTTCGAAGCACCTCGTGATGATCGGGTGTGATAGATTCTACGTTCACATACAACGGGTGTAAGCCAGTTTTACACAAGCAGAATACTTGGGTTAAACTTGACGAGCCTAGCATGTACAGACATGGTCTCGGAACACTGGAGACCGAAAGGTCGAACATGAGTCATATAGTAGATATGATCAACATGGAGATGTTCACCATTGATGACTATCCCATCTCACGTGATGATCGGACATGGGCTAGTTGATTTGGATCATGTATCACTTAGTTAACTTGAGGGATGTTAATTTAAGTGGGAGTTCATTAGTAATTTGATTAATTGAACTTAATTTATCATGAACTTAGTCTTGATGGTTTCTTTGCATATCTATGTTGTAGATAAATGGCCCGTGCTACTGTTCCGTTGAATTTTAATGCGTTCCTAGAGAAAGCTAAGTTGAAAGATGATGGTAGCAACTACACGGACTGGGTCCGTAACTTGAGGATTATCCTCATTGCTGCACAGAAGAATTATGTCCTTCATGCACCGCTAGGTGATGGACCTGCTGCAGGAGCTGCTGCAGACGTTGTGAACGCCTGGCAGGCTCGATCTGATGACTACTCGATAGTTCAGTGTGCCATGCTCTACGGCTTAGAACCGGGACTGCAAAAGCGTTTTGAACGCCACGGAGCATATGAGATGTTCCAAGAGCTGAAATTGATATTTCAAGCTAATGCCCGGGTTGAGAGATATGAAGTCTCCAACAAGTTCTTTAGCTGTAAGATGGAGGAGAACAGTTCTGTCAGTGAACACATACTCAGAATGTCTGGGTACCACAACCACTTGACTCAGCTGGGAATTGATCTTCCGGTTGAGAGTGTTATTGACAGAGTTCTTCAGTCACTGCCACCAAGCTATAAAGGCTTCGTGATGAACTATAATATGCAAGGGATGGAGAAGACAATTCCCGAGCTCTTCGCGATGCTGAAATCAGCGGAGGTAGAAATCAAGAAGGAGCATCAAGTATTGATGGTTAACAAAACCACTAGTTTCAAGAAAAAGGGCAAGGGAAAGAGGGGAACTTCAAGAAGAACGGCAAGCAAGTTGCCGCTCCCACGAAGAAACCCAAAGCTGGACCCTGGCCTAAAACAGAGTGCTTCTACTGCAAAGGGACTGGTCACTGGAAGCGGAACTGCCCCATGTATTTGGCGGATAAGAATGATGGCAAAGTGAGCAAAGGTATATTTGATATACATGTTATTGATGTGTTCCTCACTAATGCTCGCAGTAGTGCCTGGGTATTTGATACTGGTTCGGTTGCTCATATTTGTAACACGAAACAGGAGCTACGGAATAAGCGAAGATTGGCTAAGGACGAGGTGACGATGCGCGTCGGGAATGGTTCCAAGGTTGATGTGATCACCGTCGGCACGCTACCTCTACATCTACCTTCGGGGTTAGTTTTAGACCTCAATAATTGTTATTTGGTGCCAGCGTTGAGCATGAACATTATATCTAGATCTTGTTTATTGCGAGACGGTTATTCATTTAAGTCAGAGAATAATGGTTGTTCTATTTATATGAGTAACATCTTTTATGGTCACGCACCTTTTGTGAATGGTCTATTTTTGTTGAATCTCGATCGTAGTGATACACATATTCATAATATTGATGCCAAAACATGCAAAGTTGATAATGATAGTGCAACATACTTGTGCCACTGCCGTTTAGGTCATATTGGTGTAAAGCGCATGAAGAAACTCCATGCGGATGGACTTTTGGAATCTCTTGATTATGAATCATTTGATACTTGCGAACCATGCCTCGTGGGCAAGATGACTAAAACTCTGTTCTCCGGAACAATGGAGCGAGCTACTGATTTGTTGGAAATAATACATACCGATATATGCGGTCCGATGAATGTTGAAGCACGCGGCGGGTATCGTTATTTTCTAACCTTCACAGATGATTTGAGTAGATATGGGTATATCTACTTGATGAAACACAAGTCTGAAACATTTGAAAAGTTCAAAGAATTTCAGAGTGAAGTAGAGAATCATCGTAACAAGAAAATAAAGTTTCTACGATCTGATCGTAGAGGCGAATATTTGAGTTATGAGTTTGGCCTTCATTTAAGAAAATGTGGAATTGTTTCACAACTCACGCCACCTGGAACACCACAGCGTAATGGTGTGTCCGAACGTCGTAACCGTACTTTATTGGATATGGTGCGTTCTATGATGTCTCTTACCGATTTGCCACTATCGTTTTGGGGTTATGCATTAGAGACAGCTGCATTCACGTTAAATAGGGCACCATCTAAATCCGTTGAGACGACACCATATGAACTATGGTTTGGCAAGAAACCTAAGCTGTCGTTTCTTAAAGTTTGGGGATGCGATGCTTATGTGAAAAAGCTTCAACCTGATAAGCTCGAACCCAAAGCGGAGAAGTGCGTCTTCATAGGATACCCTAAAGAAACAATTGGGTACACCTTCTACCACAGATCCGAAGGCAAGGTCTTTGTTGCCAAGAATGGGTCCTTTCTAGAGAAGGAGTTTCTCTTGAAAGAACTGAGTGGGAGGAAAGTAGAACTTGATGAGGTAATTGTACCTTCTCTCGAATTGGAAAGTAGCTCATCAGAGAAAACCGTTCCCGTGATGCCAACACCAATAAGAGAGGAAGATAATGATAAAGATCATGAAACTTCAGATCAAGTTACTACTGAACTTCGTAGGTCGACCAGAGTACGTTCCGCACCAGAGTGGTACGATAATCCTGTTCTGGAAGTTATGTTGTTAGACAACGGCAAACCTACGAACTATGAAGAAGCTATGATAAGCCCGGATTCCGACAAATGGCTTGAGGCCATGAAATCCGAGATAGGATCCATGTATGAGAACAAAGTATGGACTTTGGTGGACTTGCCCGATGATCGGCAAGCCATTGAGAATAAATGGATTTTTAAGAGGAAGACGGATGCTGATGGTAATATCACTGTCTACAAAGCTCGACTTGTCGCGAAAGGTTTTCGACAAGTTCAAGGGGTTGACTACGATGAGACTTTCTCACCCGTAGCGATGCTTAAGTCTGTCCGAATCATGTTAGCAATTGCCGCATTTTATGATTATGAAATCTGGCAAATGGATGTCAAAACTGCATTCCTTAATGGTTTTCTCAAAGAAGAGTTGTATATGATGCAACCAGAAGGTTTTGTCGATCCTAAGGGTGCTAACAAAGTGTGCAAGCTCCAGCGATCCATCTATGGACTGGTGCAAGCATCTCGGAGTTGGAATATACGCTTTGATGAGGTGATCAAAGCATATGGTTTTGTACAGACTTACGGTGAAGCCTGTATTTACAAGAAAGTGAATGGGAGCTCTGTAGCATTTCTAATATTATATGTGGATGACATATTGTTGATTGGAAATGATATAGAATTTCTGGATGGCATAAAGGGATACTTGAATAAGAATTTTTCAATGAAAGACCTCGGTGAAGCTGCTTATATATTGGGCATCAAGATCTATAGGGATAGATCAAGACGCTTGATAGGACTTTCACAAAGCACATACCTTGACAAAGTTTTGAAGAAGTTCAAAATGGATCAGTCAAAGAAAGGGTTCTTGCCTGTCTTGCAAGGTGTGAAGTTGAGTCAGACTCAATGCCCGACCACGGCAGAAGATATAGAGAAAATGAAAGTCATTCCCTATGCCTTAGCCATAGGTTCTATTATGTATGCCATGCTGTGTACCAGACCTGATGTGTGCCTTGCCATAAGTTTGACAGGGAGGTACCAGAGTAATCCAGGAGTGGATCACTGGACAGCGGTCAAGAATATCATGAAGTACCTGAAAAGGACCAAGGACATGTTTCTCATTTATGGAGGTGACGAAGAGCTCGTCATAAAGGGTTACGTCGATGCAAGCTTCGACACTGATCCGGATGACTCTAAGTCACAAACCGGATACGTATTTAAATTAAATGGTGGAGCTGTCAGTTGGTGCAGTTCCAAGCAGAGCGTCGTGGCGGGATCTACGTGTGAAGCAGAATACATAGCTGCTTCGGAAGCAGCACATGAAGGAGTCTGGATGAAGGAGTTCATATCCGATCTAGGTATAATACCTAGTGCATCGGGTCCAATGACAATCTTTTGTGACAACACTGGAGCAATTAGCCCAGGTTTCACAAGAAGACCAAACACATCAAGAGACGCTTCAACTCCATTCGTGAATATGTCAAGGATGGAGACATAGAAATTTGCAAAGTACACACGGATCTGAATGTGGCAGACCCGTTGACTAAGCCTCTTCCACGAGCAAAACATGATCAGCATCAAGACTCAATGGGTGTTAGATTCATTACTATGTAATCTAGATTATTGACTCTAGTGCAAGTGGGAGAGTGATGGAAATATGCCCTAGAGGCAATAATAAAGTTGTTATTATTTTATATTTCCTTGTTCATGATAAAGGTTTATTATTCATGCTAGAATTGTATTGACCGGAAACTTAAATACATGTGTGAATACATAAACAAATACCGTGTCCCTAGTGAGCCTCTACTAGACTAGCTCGTTGATCAAAGATGGTTAAGGTTTCCTAACCATAGACATGAGTTGTCATTTGATAACGGGATCACATCATTAGAATAATGATGTGATGGACAAGACCCATCCGTTAGCTTAGCATATGATCGTTCCGTTTATTGCTACTGCTTTCTTGAATGTCAAATACATGTTCCTCAGACCATGAGATCATGCAACTCCCAGATACCGGAGGAATACCTTGTGTGCTATCAAACGTCACAACGTAACTGGGTGATCATAAAGATGCTCTACAGGTATCTCCGAAGGTGTCCGTTGAGTTGTCATGGATCGAGACTGGGATTTGTCACACCGTGTTTCGGAGAGGTATCTCTGGGCCCTCTCGGTAATGCACATCATAAGAAGCTAGCAAGCAAAGTGACTAAGGAGTTAGTTACGGGATGATGTATTACAGAACGAGTAAAGAGACTTGCCGGTAACGAGATTGAACTAGGTATGGAGATACCGACGATCAAATCTCGGGCAAGTAACATACCGACAGACAAAGGGAATTACGTATGTTGTCATTGCGGTTCGACCGATAAGATCTTCGTAGAATATGTAGGAACCAATATGAGCATCCAGGTTCTGCTATTGGTTATTGACCGGAGAGGCGTCTCAGTCATGTCTACATCATTCCCGAACCAGTAGGGTCCGCACGCTTAACGTTCGTTGACGATATAGTGTTATATGAGTTATGTGAATTGGTAACCGAATATTGTTTGGAGTCCCGGATGAGATCCCGGACGTCACGAGGAGTCTCGGAATGGTCGAGAGGTAAAGATTTATATATGGGAAGTCATATTTTGGGTTCCGGAAAAAGCTGCAGTTTTTTTCGGTATTGTACCGGGAAGCTTCCAGAAGGTTCCGGAGGATTCCGGAGGGGTCCGGAAGTCCACAAGTGGGTCCACCACGTCCCAAGGGCTGGCATGGTCTAAGGGGAGGCGCCCTGACCTTATTGGGCCAGGCGCACCAAGTCCTCAAAAGTCCACGCAGCTAGGGAAGGAAAAAGGGAGAGTCCTAGTAGGAATAGGATTGGACTTTGGAGTCCAAGTCCACGTGTGTACTATTCACGGTTACTGTTCACGTGGCACTATTCCTTCTACTCCAAGCCCCTACACATATATAAATAGAGGAGAGGGGGCGCCCCAAAGGAGACACAACATTGTCTTAGCCGTGTGCGGCGCCCCCCTCCACAGTTCCGTCCCTCGGTCATATTTTCGCAGTGCTTGGGCGAAGCCCTGCGGAGATAGCATTACCATCACCGTCACCACGCCGTCGTGCTGCCGGAACTCATCCACTACCTCGCCGTCTTGCTGGATCAAGAAGTCGAGGACGTCACCGAGCTGAACGTGTGCTGAACGCGGAGGTGCCGTACGTTCGGTACTCGGTCGGTTGGATCGTGAAGTTGTTCGACGACATCAACCGTGTTGTTCTAACGCTTCCGCTTACGGTCTACGAGGGTACGTAGACACACTCCCCCTCTCGTAGCTATGCATCTCCATAGATAGATCTTGCGTGTGCGTAGAATTTTTTTTGTTTTCCATGCAATGTTCCCCAACAATTACTCCACCCATCGACCGCTATCCAGCATGCATCTAGGGTATTAAGTATGAAACAGAGTAACGCCTTAAGCAAGATGACATGATGTAGACAAAGTAAAATCAAGCAATATGATTAAACCCCATCTTTTTATCCTTAATGGCAACAATACAAATACGTGTCATGTCCCTTTCTGTCACTGGGATTGAGCACCGCAAGATTGAACCCATCACAAAGCACCTCTCCCATTACAAGATAAACCAATCTAGTTGGCCAAACCAAATCGATAGATCGGAGAGAAATACAGAGCTATAATAATCACGCATAAAAGAGTTCTGAGAAGACTCAAATATTTCTCATGAATAATCTGATCATAAACTCACAATTCATCGGATCCCAACAAACACACCGCAAAAGAAGATTACATCGGATAGAACTCCAAGAACATCGAGGAGAACATGGTATTGGAGATCAAAGAGAGAGAAGAAGTCATCTAGCAACTAGCTATGGACCCGTAGGTCTGTGGTAAACTACTCACACATCATCGGAAGGGCAGCAAGGTTGATGTAGAAGCCCTCCGTGATCGAATCCCCCTCCGGCAGAGTACCAGAAAAGGCCTCCAGATGGGACCGCGGAAGAACAGAGGCTTGTGGCGGCGGAAAGGTTTTCTCTTCTGTCTCTCTGGTATAATGGGAATATTTGAGAATTTATAGCGCTGAAATTAGGTCAGGAGGGGCTACGAGAGGCCCACAAGCCTGGGGGCGCGCCCTACCCCCCAGGGCGCGCCCTCCGAGCTTGTGGCTCCCTCGGGGCTCCTCTGGTCTTCTCCCGAAGTTTCGTGGGTTTCTTCTGGTCCAGAAATAATTAATCCAAAGTTTTTTTTCTCGTTTGGACACTTTTTGATAATAATTTTGTGAAAAGACAAAAAAAAAGCAAAAAACAGCAACTGGCACTGGGCACTGGGTTAATAGGTTACTCCCAAAAAATGATATATAATGGCATATAATTGCATATTAAACATCCAAGATTGATACTATAATAGCATGGAACAATCAAAAATTATAGATATGTTGCAGACGTATCACACACGAGCTCCCGCCATCTTCGTGGACGCAGGAGGTCAGCGTCGCATTCCCCTCCCCTGCATCGCTCGAGCCTGGATCGTTGGAAACGGCCAAATCGGCCGTTCCTAGCGGGCCTGGCTGAGGAGTGCTTTAAGATTCGTGCGAGTCAAGAATCTGATGCAGGCCAGGCAACCAAACAGACCGTTTTCTTACCACGTAGATCTGGTTGGGCTTGATGGGAGCAACCAAACGCATCCTTAGATCATTCCGTGACACTACCATGTACTACTATCCACACCCTCATTATTGAGAGCATTATATAATTTTTATCCCATGTACTAATAACCACACCCTCATTATTTGGGGCCTCTCCATCCTCTCTAATCCATGGAAACGTGAGTGAAGATGACTGAGATGGCATATGTAGTATAATAATAAAGTCAAAGGAAGTGATTGACTTGGTAAGTTTACATGAAGAAACAATTTTAAAAAAATGCTTGACGATGTTTCAGTAGCTTATCATGTTTTTTCTTGGACTCCTTTGCCTTTGAAGTTTTGATATGCTATTCTTATTCATCTCCGGGCGACCAAGATGCTATCCAGTACGTGTGTAGAGAGCTTTACAACTATGGATTGCTCCTGTATAATCCTCAAGTCACTGTTGGATGTGTGAGATAAGATTGTACAATGAACATGTTTATTTTTTGGGTTAATTGGATAAATGCCACTCGAGTTCTGGCGATTCCGAGAAACGCCACTGCAATTTCCTAACTTTGAAAAATACCACTGTAATTTTTGCAAACTTTGAAAAACGCCACTGCAGACTTTGAAAAATGCCACTCGAAATGGCATTTTTCAAAGTTTGGAAATTGCAGTGGCATTTCTCGGAATCGCCAAAATTCGAGTGGCATTTATCAAATTAACCCTTCTTCAATATTTTTGACATTTATAAATAATATTTTTGCCAAATTGGATTTCTGTTAAGTAAAATATTTTCCAAAATCAAAACCGTGGCCTAGAACCAGCTTTTTTTTAGAACTCCTAGAACCAGCTTAAAATGGTAGAGAAAGCGAATCGTCCTAGCCTGGGCCGGGCCTGACATTTTGGAGGCCCCAAAGAGTTGGTTTCAAATTTTTATAAGGATTTATATTCTTCTGAGGGTATCACAAATATGGAGGAAGTACTTCAGCATGTCCCCAGCAAGGTAACATCAAACATGAATGAGATTCTTTGTGCTGCATATACGGAGGAGGTAAAAACAGCTCTCTTCTAAATGTTTCCTACAAAGGCACCAGGACCAGACGGTTTTCCGGCACATTTTTATCAGAGGCATTGGGATGTTTGTGGAAACGAGGTAACAAGTGCTGTCCTCCGGATTGTCAGAGGAGAAGAGAGTCTTGAATGTATTAATGACACGTTCCTGGTTTTGATTCCAAAGGTAATGAATCCAACACTCCTAAGTCAGTTCAGACCCATAAGTTTGTGTAATGTTTTGTGTAAAATTGCTTCGAAGGTTATTGCGAATAGACTGAAGCAGATACTTCCTGATATCATTTCTGAGGAGCAGTCAGCATTTGTTCCTGGTAGACTTATAACAGATAACATCATAAGTGCCAACGAGTGTCTGCATTTTATGAAGAGAAGCAAGTCAAAGTCAACTAGTTATTGTGCTCTGAAGCTAGATATGATGAAAGCCTATGACAGACCTGAGTGGCCTTATTTGGAAGCAATCATGGGTAAGCTGGGTTTTGCACCATCATGGATCAACAATGTTATGAGCATGATCAGATCGGTGTCTTTCTCAGTTCTTTTTAATGGTGAGAAACTTGACCAGTTCAGACCATCCAGAGGGATTCGGCAGGGAGATCCAATCTCCCCCTATCTTTTCTTGATCGCGGCGGAGGGCCTCTCGTGCCTTTTGAAATCCAGTTCTCAGTCATCCAGCTTTGTGGTAGTTATGGTGGCGCCGGAAGCTCTGGTTGTTAACCATCTACCCTTTGCTGATGATAGCCTGCTGCTGTTCAAGGCGAGTAATGAAGGGGCGGTTGCAGTGTCAAACTTGTTGGAAACCTATTGTAGTGCTTCTGGTCAAAGAGTTAACAATGAAAAATCCTCCATTTTTTTCAGTAAGGGGTGCCCTCAGTCAGTTCGGGATACTATAAAGGGATCTCTTAATGTGCATAATGAGCAACTGACTGAAAGGTATTTGGGTATGCCAACAGATGTTGGCCATAGTAAGAATGGCACCTTCAAATATTTACAAGATAGAGTATGGGAGAAGGTCAAGGGATGGATGGAGAAGCTCCTTTCTTATGCAGGGAAAGAAGTTCTGATCAAGGCGGTTGCGCAAGCAATCCCTGTGTACTCGATGGCATGCTTTAGGCTGCCCAGAGGAGTTTGTGAGAATATTACCTCTATCATCAGACAATTTTGGTGGGGCAGCAGGAGAGGAAGAAGAAAGCCTTGTTGGGTTTCGTGGGATGTGTGCACCAAACCAAAGTACTTGGGAAGTTTAGGTTTCCGGGACATGGAGTTATTTAATCTTTCCCTTCTTGCTAGGCAAGCGTGGAGGTTAATTCAGGAACCAACAACACTAAGTGCAAGGATTTTGAAAGCTGTCTACTTTCCCACAGAATCCTTTCTTGAAGCTAGCCTAGGCTCACATCCATCACAGATTTGGCGGGCTGTTTTGGACGGGAAAAATGTCCTAACTCAAGGCATAATACGGAGGATCGGGAATGGAGAAACCACAAGAATTTGGGAACATAATTGGATCCCTCGTGAAGGTATGATGAGACCTCTTTCTTCACTTAGGAATCACCCACCTAATATGGTCTCGGAGTTAATTGATGCATCCTCGGCATCATGTCGGGAAGAGATGGTCCGGAGCACTTTCTTTCCATTTGATGCGGAGGTAATACTGAGGATTCCCTTATGCATACGGAGACTTGAAGATTTCTGGGCATGGGGATCCGATCGGCGAGGCAGGTTTTCTGTGAGTTCGGTGTACAGAATGCTAGTGAAAACTAAACTGCAAAGGGAGAGTTGGCTGGAGAATGGCGAGGGTCGGTCGAATACAGAGGAGGAGGAGAAGAGCTGGACGTCATTGTGGAATATTAAGGTTCCCTCGAAGTTGAAAAACTTCTGTGGAGACTATGCCAGGACTCGCTACCAACTGCAGATATTTTGAATCACCGCAACATGTCAACAACTCGCGTTTGCTCTTTGTGTGGATCAGGGGATAGCTGGAGACATGCTCTGTTGGACTGTACGATGGCGAGATGCAGCTGGTCTCTCTCAGCTGAGCAGATGGTCGAACACATGTGTGCCAACCAAGAGCCGATAGCAAAAGAATGGTTGTTCATGATGAATGAGACCCTGACACAGGAGGAGTTCACAACTTTGGTATAACTATGTGGGCGATCTGGAAGGCGAGGAGGAAAGCTATACATGAGGAAATATTTCAGAGCCCCTTGTCAACTCATCTGTTTATTGCTTGTTTCCTCACTGACATTCAGATTTTGTCAAAGCCGGTCCGAACAGGGAGCAGAAGCAACACAGCTAGAACATCGAATTGGCTAGCACCACCAGCGGGCCATGTTAAAATTAACACTGATGCAGCTGTGACGAGGAGTGGTACTCATGGCGCAGTTGCAGCTGTATGTAGGGACTCTGGTGGATCTTTTTTGGGAGCATCTTGCATCACTTTCAGATTTATTTCGGACCCTCAAACACTCGAAGCTATGGCAGTCAGGGAGGCCCTTGCAATTGCGGATGATTTGTACGAGCAGAGGATACATGTGGCCTCGGATTGCAAGACCGTGGTGGACGAAGTAAAGCAGGGCTCATCGACGACTTACGGAGCGATCATACATGAGATAATAGAACACTCTACTAGTTTTACTGCTTGTAACATAGTCCATGAATTTAGGAGCTCGAACACCGAGGCTCATAATCTCGCTAAGCATGCATTATCACTTGGTTTTGGCCGCCATGTTTGGCTTGGGCAACCGGGTGACTTGCTCTTTATACCTGTAAACGTTATGATTTGAATAAAGCTTGGCGAGTTTGTCTTAAAAAAAAAAGGTCTGTCACCTTGCCGGTTGATGTTGCCTACCAAAAAAAAAAAACTACAGCCACAAATTAACTCGAACTGCATGACTTCATGACTTTTTTTTCGAAAAAGATCATATCTATTATAAAAGTTCATCGAAAATACAATGTATCTCAAACATAATAAAAATTGCATCAAGATTCTGAGACCACCAAACGACCACTACTACTGCCAGAACAAGTCGCCGACGCGTCGTTGTCGTCTCTCCCCTACCGGAATCGGTTTGACCTTGTGATGACAGCTAGGAAGTCTTCGTGCACGTGCCCCTAAGGACCAGCGCCCTGGAGCCGCAGTTGTCGTCGTTGAACCTTTGCATAGATCTGAAGCACCTGACACCAAATGTCGCCATATGACAAGAAACCCTAACCTCACCGTCCCAAGGAGACGGCGGGAATCTACGCTGGAGCTCTGTCGACTATGTCCAAACGGACGAACTCGAGGAAGATCGAAGCCCGAAAGACAAATTCGAAGAAAAAGCGTCGCCATCCGCCCGGACGCCACACCTGCGAGGGCTAAAAACCCTTAACATAAACTACTAATCGGAGCGAAGGCACCAAGAATCTCCTCCCTGCCACTGGCCACCGAAGCGGCAGGCAGAGGGGCGGTAAATCTACAGTCTCGCCGGTGAAAGCTTGGAGGGAGAGTTAGCTATCTAGGATTAGGGGCGGAAGCGAGAGGAACTCCCGAATTCACTCATACCTTGCATGACTTCATGACAATGCAATAATTTCAAACAATACAGCAATCACTATTTTTATGGTCTATTCCTATAGATAGTAGTTTGGACAAAAACACAAACACCTTCCGTGAAGAACAGCAAAGAAATCCGGCAAGGTAAAACCAGACCAATATCTCACCCTCATGTGCTAATGTTTTGATACTTTTCACCGTTAACATGAAGCAATGACTTGTCCAACAATTTCATGCAAAAGAACAGTCACGAATACGAAATCAACAATGACTGATGCGACTGCTGCTGTCAATGCCTCAGTGGCCTGCTGAATGTGGTGCGTCGTTGGCTCATTAGTGCCGTCGGCGGGGGCTTATTGCCTTGGTATAAATTACTTAAATTTTAAAAAACTGTTCATCGCGTATTCAGAAAATGTCAATGCAGTGTAATTTATTTATTTTTTGCATTTTTAAAATGTCAGTACTATTTTAATTTTTTTGTGAAAATTTAAAAATACCAAGCATTTCAAAAACAAATCTTGGCATTTAGAAAATATAGTATACAATGTAAATATGTTTGTGTAACTAAACATATTTTGTACCATTCAAAAAAGTTGTGATATTTCATAAAAAATCATGCATTTCAATATGTTCCTGATATTTTTAAATTTTTTATATGAAAAGTTAGTGTAGTTTAGAAAATCCATATCATTAAAAAATAAACCAACGTGTATTGCGAAAAATGTTTTACATGCATTGAGAATTAGTTCAAACATGTATTTGAAGAAATAGTTATACAATGTAAAACAATATTCAAATAATTTTAGAAAAATATCTGGCATGTATTCGAAAGAATGTTCAAAACATATATTTGAAAAATGTTCGACGTGAATCAAAAAGATATTCGACGTGTGTACGAAAAATGTACAACGTGTATTATAAAAATTAGACATGTATTGAAAAATATATATGAAGAAATACAGAAATAGCAGAAAGCTGCATGGAAGGTCCCACTAAGACGTGTGCGCCCACCTAGCGTCAGAGGTGAAGCTAAGCTACATCTTACAATAAGCGAGATATAGCCCTGATGAAGCGCCCTGTACACTTTGAGCGTAGAATTGGAAGCTCTCGCAGGCCCTCTTCGCGGCATGACCTTTTTGCCGGGACAGATCTTCGTCTTTGGCAATGTCACCCTCTTCGCCGAGTCAACCGGCCACCTCGGTCAGGTCGAGAACTTCGCTTCATGACAATGCAATATAATTTCAAACAATACAACCATCACTATTTTTATGGTCTATACCTATAGATAGTAATTTGGACAAAAACACAAACACCTTCCGTGAAAAACATCAGAGAAATCCGACAAGGTAAAACCAGGCCAATATCGCATCCTCATGTGCTAATGTGGTGATACTTTATCACCGTTAACATGAAGCAATGATTTGTCCAACAATTGATGCAAAGGAATAGTCACGAATACAAAATCAACAAGAAAGGATGGGCAATCATACGAGGAGGAACAAGAGAAAAAAAAATGTTCCGTACCATTCAAATAAATGTTGACCTTGTGTTTGAATGTTTTTAACATGTATTAAAAAAATGTTCAAAAGATGTATTTAAAAAATGTTTGACTTGTACCAAAATGACGTTCCACGTGTATAAGAAGAAATGTACAACGTGTATTAAAAAATTAGACATGTATTGAAAAACCCCCAAGAAAACCAATGAAGAAAATCACACAAAAAATAGAAAAATTCCCTGAAAGGCCCCACTAAGACGTGAGCGCCTCTAGCGCCAGAGGCAAAGCCCGGCTACATCTCGCAGTAAGCGAGATATAGCCCTAGTGAAGCGCGCTCAAGGTCTCGCAGGCGTACCTTCCCCTCGTTCGGCCCAGATGCCAGCTAATTGGGTTGGCTCCACGGATCGCGACCCGGTGATGGGATCCCCCCCTTCCCCCCCCCCCCCCCCCCCCTCCCTCCTCCCTTTGTCGACTACCTGTTTTCGTCGTTTGTCTCAAAAAAAAAAACCTATTGTCATCGTCGCATCAAGCCCATCTAGTTGATCTCCCACCATGACTGCCACCATGGTAGCTAAGGCCAAACAAAAATTCCTATTCTCTGGTCGTAGCGAATAGTAGTACTCAATCCGTAAAAATTCCTATTCTACGTTTAAAGTAAATTTTGACATGTTATAAAAAAAAAATTAAAAAACTAAATTTGCCATGTTGAATTACTTAAATTTGCCATGATCCATGAAATAATTTTGACATGGTTCATAATTAAAAAAAAATCCATCGTCAGTTACTTTAAAAATACATGGTCAAAATCTCAAATTTGCCATGAACCAGAAACTAAAATTGCCATGGTGAATTACTTAAATTTTCCATGATACATGCACAAAAATTTACCATGGTTCATACAAAAAATAATTTTCATGGTCAAAATACTAGAATTGCCATGGTCAAAATACTAAAATTGCCATGATCTATAAACTAAAATTGCCATCATGAATTACTAAAAATTGCCATGATCCATGAATTAAATTTGCCATGGTTAATTACTAAAAATTGCCATGGTCAATTAATAAAATTTGCTGTGAAAAATAGTTGAAATACAATGGTAGTTTTAAATCTAGAAGAAAAAAATAGATGAAACATATCATGGCAACTTTAGTGTAAACACTATGGCAACTTTAGTGTAACATCATGACAACTTTTGGCCCCAAAAAAAAGTCGTCGAAACATATCAATATGTGATCTAGTTTTGAAGTTCTCGTCGAGACAGATTTAATGATGAAAACGGTTTTTAATCGGATTTTTTATTTAAGAGATAAAACAATTATATGTTCGAAAAAACCAAAAAGATACCGCTGATGTCATCTGTTTGATGTGGCAAAATAGATGGTAATGGGAGCGTGTGGGCGGGATTGCTTCGTGCCACATGTGTGGCACTTATCATTTTGTTTCCATAGTTTTTTGCTTTTGGTTTCTTATTTTGATTTTTGGAGGTTTTTGGGGGTTATCTTCTCCTGTTTTTTGTTTATTGTTTCTTTAATTATTACTCCCACCGTTCCTAAATATAAGCCATTTTAAAGATTTCAATACAGATTACATACGAAGCAAAATGAGTGAATCTACACTTTAAAATCTATCTATCTATACTCCTAAAGGAGCAGTCCGTAGGTCGTCGTTCGTTTTCGTTCGTTCCCCCCACCACCGATCGAAGGACCTCCCCCTCCACCGATTTTCTCAACGCTAGCCCACCTCCTGTCTGATTTTTTTTCCAAAGAAAGAAAAGCCCACTGATTTTTCTCTGGTTTTTTTCTAACATACCCAAATGGATGATCATGATAGCCCCACCCAGCCATATCCATCCCTGTATCCTTTCAAATCTTAACTTTCCTTACCCAGGCCACATATTCCTAAATCACAAACCATTCTACAAACTTTCCTTCGGTCTTGATGTCAAAAAAAAAAAACTTTCCTTCGGTCTCATCCAGATCGTGAGTTCATGAGCCTCTCTCCCGATCTCTTCCTCACCCTCACGGCAGACGTGGCGGCATGGTGGGCGAGGGATGATCCGGCCCGGGCACGCGTCGGAGATCCCAGGGAGCCACTCGATGTCCCCTCCTCTTCTGTCCCCCCCTTGACGTCGATCCCTCCCTGCTCTTTTTATCCACAGCCGAGAAGGTCATTGCCGTGGACATAGGATCCTGCTGTAGCGAGGCCGCCGGCAGCCGGATTGTCACCATGGGCAAGGCGGTAGGCGGCTGGATTCCCAAACGGAGATGGTGGCGCTGCTGAGCGGCGGCAAGGCAAGGCAATCCATCCATCCTCTCGCACTCATGTGGCTCTCTTTGATCCCATCCGCCTGATCGTTCGGTGTGCGCCGCCGCTTGCATCCCGAAGTTCATTTCCGCTGTACGCAGCGCCCCACCGCGCCTCCCCGGATTCCCTGCCTCATGGACATGCCGCATTGCCGTCGCCCCTTTGCATCACTGGCCGGCACGGGCGCTGTACGAATTGCCGAAGAGGCGAGTGCAGCGGTCGGGGCTTGAGGGCGAGCCCGAGATGCCGAGGCATGCCGGCCAAGGGCACGGGCGGCGGCGAGTCTTTGCAGATGGTGAGCATGGGGCGGGGCTTGAGGTGGGCGTGCGCCAGAGGCCGGCCGACAGAGGCGCGTGCAGGTTTGTGCTTGAGAGTGCGTGGGAGCCGGCGGCTACAGGCAGAGGGTCTAGCGTGTGCATGTCTGCCGTGTTCCGCTTCTGCGTGCGTGGTGTGGACGGCGTACATGCATGCTGTGTTCTGCCCTCCCCGGCATGATACTCACCTGGTTATAGATGTTTCATTAATAATATTAAATTGTATACAGGGATTGATTCTTGTTGATGCTCTTTGTCACCTTCATGATCTATATTAAATTGTACAGAGGGATTGACTCATTTGCTCACTACAGTTGATGCTCTTTCTCACCTTCATGATCTAGGCAAACTCAAGAAACAAGGATTGTAAGACTGGCTAGAAATTTCTTAGTTAATTCCATGTTATCAACGGTGTCTTGTAGGTATTCTCCACCTACATTCCTTATATTCCTTTGCTATTTGTGAGCATGATATATATTAAATTTTACCGAGGGTTGATTCATTTGGTCACTACAGTTGATGCTCTTCGTCACCTTCATGATCTAGGCCAACTCAAGAAAAAGGTATTGTATGTAGCAGCCGGAAATTTCTTACTTAATTTCATGTTATCAAAGGTGTCCTGTAGGATTCTCACACAAAAAAAGGTGTCCTGTAGGTATTCTTCACCTATTTATATTCCTTTGCTGTATTACAAGTGTGCAGCTTGTGGTATCTTTCTCGCTGTTTGACAACTGATTTGGTACAAATTTGTGGTGATTTATTTCTAAACCATGGTTTTTGTACCTAACATCACCCCGTATACTCCAGCTTATTTTTGCTGCTTTGGATGGTGAAGCCCGGGGGTATCTTGGTGGCAGAAAATTATGTGAATGGTACAAATGGCTTAGCAGGTGAGTCCTTGATTGGATGTCACTGGCAAATGGATCGTCAAAATATGATATATCTTTCTGATTTTCCATAGAGACGAGCTTCCATAGAGACATCTTTTTCACTCTTCATGCATTGGGCTTCTGCATATTTTTGTCAATCGGACATAATGAATTTACATTTGTATATTTACTATATGACTTAAGTCTCTAAGTGCTATAATGTGCGGGTTTTACATTCCCAACCTATCGACTTATTTTTTGTAACAAGTTTGTGAACATAGTTCTGTAACTAGAGATTGGGTCAGTTGGCAAAGGCATAAGCTAAGTAGATGCATTGTTTTAGCGTTCCTAGGATACAAATGATGTGAAAATGGTTCCTATGAAGTACTGATTATTTTAGTAGTATGCTACAACTTAGGTTCAATTGATTGAAAAACAATTCGAGTGTACAGGCTTAAATGTTAAGACATCACTGGAGAATTAATCTTGGGTAGGTTGTACTGATTTTTTTTTTTGAACACCACCTTATATTAATTAACCAACCACAGCAGTACACTCATTCGTTACAATATTCACCACACAGGGCGGAACATCATTAATAAGAATACCATCCGATCTATTGTCAAAACTATACTTAGCAATTACATGTGCCACCATATTGGCTGAACGGCTAATCTTATTCAATTGAAAGTTACTAATCATCTTGGAGATGCTCAACGCTTTCAACTTCAGGTCACGCATAGCAGACCTGTCATAGACCCCTGGTGCAAGAGACGCAACCACAAAAGCACAATCAGTCTCTACAATTATAGGTTTATGGAGAGAAATACCTATGTAGAGACCGGCAATGCAAGCCCTGATCTCTGCTTCCTCCACGCTCTGGCAGGCACCAATGAAATCCCATGATGAGACAACAACTTCCCCCTCCTCATCCCTGACCACCACCCCCACACTGGCTTCTCTAATGCTCTCCACGAAGCTAGCATCGACATTTATCTTGAACCAACCTGCAGGAGGCGGCGACCAGCCCTTACTCTCCTCCAGAGAAATAGGAACTTCGCTAATCCGATCCCTCGGACTTTTTCCTTTAATTAAACAATCCAACGGCAACGGAGAATGATAAGCAACAAATGACGCCCAATAATTCTCCACAAAGCATGCAGAAGCAGAAACTGATTCCTTGCCTTTACCAAAAATGAGATCGTTTCTCAAGTGCCAGGCCCTCCAGAATAAGAATATAATTTGATCTCGCATTACGGGGTTTAAATGACTCAGGAAAACAATAAACCAATCATACCCCGTATATCTGAAAACCTCCTCAGCAGGTAGAGCCCAGATGTTCCTCATGGCCATGCGAAGAGCATGCGCCTTCGGGCACACGACAAGCGCATGAAAGGTATTTTCATCCTCCATGCCACAAATAGAGCACGTACTAATAGAGGCTTGATGATGCGCCACTCTATTAACTTGTACAGCCAAACTATTGGAAGCAACTCTCCATGCAAAAATACGAATCTTCTGAGGGATGTTGGCCTTCCAAATAATATCCCACATTTTCCTTTCCGTCCCCACCGCCTCACTGGATTGCCCCTCGTCCTCTTTTTTATCCTTGAGGGTAAGCGCTAACTTGTACGCACTCTTAACTGAGAACAACCCGGACTTTTCATAATGCCAAGCAACAAAATCCGCCTCTCCATTCGATTGGATCCTCAACCTCAGTATCTCCTCCGCATCATAAGGGTAAAATAGATGTCTAACCAACTCCTCATCCCATCTCCTTTCCCCGCTCCTGAACAATTCCTCAACCCATTTGACTCTAGTTCTATTCTTCCTTGCAGATATTTTAAGACCAGAGGCTCTAGGAAGCCAGTTATCTCTCCAAATATGAATATTAGCCCCATCACACACTCTCCAAATAACTCCGGCTTTAAGCAGCTCCAACCCATGCAGAATACCTTGCCATGTGAGAGACGCCGACTGCGGGAAAGCTGTGTCTAAAATATGCCCCTGAGGATAATACTTTGCCTTGATTACTCTGGCACACAGAGATTCCGGATTCACCACCAACCTCCAAGCCTGCTTCGCTAATAGAGCCTGATTAAATAATCTGAGATCCCGGAATCCCATACCACCCTCCGCTTTAGGCTTTGTCATCTTATCCCAAGCCAACCAATGAGTCTTCCTTCTATTTTCCTCATCCCCCCACCAGAAATTCCTAATTATCTGAGATAATTCCTCGCATAGAGAAGCCGGGAATTTAAAAATCCCCATAGCGTACACCGGAAGAGCTTGTAGAACAGATTTAATCAATGTTTCTTTCGCCCCACACGAAGCATATTTCTCTATCCAGTCCGACAGGATTTTGAGGGCTTTCTCCTTAGTGGATTGAAATTTGCCCGCCTTCATTCGACCTTGAGGCACTGGTAGACCAAGATATTTGTCCTCAAATCCTTCCACGGTAATGCACAGAATGACCATAACAGCCACTTGAGCTTCCATACTGCATTTCTTCCCAAACATGATAGAACATTTATCTGGGCTCAACAATTGGCCTGTACCTTTCTCGTAGGTTGAAATAATATTTTTAATTGTCAAAGCTTGATCAATGGCTCCCTTGAAAAATAACAGACAGTCATCTGCAAACAGAAGATGGGAAATACCCGGCGCATGCCTGTTCACCTTGAAATCCATCAAAGCTCCCCTATTACACGCATCCTGTAACAACAATGAGAGGGCCTCGGCCACGAACAAGAAAAGATAAGGAGATAGAGGGTCTCCTTGCCTGATACCACATGAAGGCGTAAATGTCTCCAAGAGTTGCCCGTTGAAGCGAACAGAAAATTTCACTGAAGTAACACAGGCCATAATCCACTTTATCCAACCACTCGCAAACCCCAGCGCACTCAACATACACTTCAAAAAATTCCAATCCACTCTATCATAAGCCTTAGCTAAATCAAGTTTATACGCACAGAACTCACCCCGCCCATCCTTAAGAGTGCTTAAAGAGTGCATACACTCAAACGCAATCAAAGCATTATCAGATATCAGTCTCCCAGGGATAAAAGCACTTTGGGTAGGAAAGATCATACCATCGAGGAGCGGCCTCAATCTGTTCACGAGGCACTTAGAGATAATTTTATAAATGACATTGCAGAGGCTGATAGGCCGAAATTCTTTGATTGATTGGGGGTTCTTAACCTTAGGAATGAGAACAATTACCGTGTCATTAACTCCTTCCGGCATCATACCTGTATGAAAGAACTTTTTAACTGCACGAATAATGTCCTCCTTCAACACTCCCCAATTTCGCTGAAAAAATCTTGCCGGAAAGCCATCAGGACCTGGAGCTTTAAGCGGGCCAATTTGAAATAGAGCATCACTAATTTCCTGGTCCGTAAACGGTTTGCATAATTCACTATTCATATCCTTGCTGACAAGAGGCTTCACCAATGGAATGATCAAGGAGGGATCAACCATACCGTCGCCAGTATATAGCTGCTTAAAAAACGAATTAGTGATATTATGAATTTCCGCCACATCCTCAGTAACCGTGCCATCATTCCTTTTCAGGCTAGAAATAAAAATTTTCTTTGCTCTCCAAGTAGCCTTAGATCTAAAGAATTTTGTATTCCGATCTCCCCATCTAATTTTATCAATCCGCGATCTCTGTTTCCATAACATTTCCTCTTTATAAAGCAACTCATCCATTTCCTTAAGAAGAGCTTTTTTCTCCATCACAGCCGTATGATCATTTCTGTTATAAAGCACCTTGAGTCTACTCCTAGCCTCATCAAGCTTTCTAGGAAGATAACCAATATATGTACGACTCCAATCATGCAAATTTCCAAGCATTCTCTTGAGGTTAGTAGCCACATCCTTCAAATCATCAATATACGTACCTTTGTTCCAGCTAGATTTAATCTGCTCTTCTAACACCACTCCTTCCCTCTCCCAGTATGCCTCGTATTTAAGCTGTTTAACAATTTTTCCCTGCCGAGGCAACCCCAACAATTGAATGATCAGAGGACAATGATCAGATCTTGAGCTAATAATATGAGACACCCTGCACTTTGGAAAAAGCGCCGACCATTGGGGACATGCAACGGCTCTGTCCAACCTTACTCTAACATTTTTGGAGCCCTGTTGCTTGTTGTCGTAAGTCCACGGAGTTCCATGAAAACCCAAATCAAAAAGATTACAATCAGAGAGCACACTCCTAAAATCAGCCATCAACGAATTAGACCTTTTATTCCGGGAGAAATGTTCATTTTGCCACATCGCTTCATTGAAATCTCCAACCATGAACCAGGGACCAGAACCCATAGGCTTAATTCTCCGTATAAGTTCCCACATGACATACCTTTGGCTAGCCTTAGGCTCGCCATAGATAAAGGTGCATCTCCACTTTGCTCCATTAACAGAACAAACATACATATCAATGAAATGCTCCCCATATTTGTTCAGCTCAATAGTATAAGAATCATCCCAGAATACCGCCAGACCACCACCTTTCCCTGGAGAAGAATAGGTAAAAACATTACTCATACCCAAACGGTAACGCAAACGCTCGACATATTCTTTATTTTGCCTTGTCTCAGAGAGAAAGATAACATTGGGTTGATGCGTCTTAGAGAGACACACAAGCTCCTGAACTGTGCGGGGTTGACCCAAACCCCGACAGTTCCAACTAAGAATTTTCATGGCTCCTGACGGGCGCTCACATCCGCGCCCGTCAGTTGACCGACAGCCCCAAGGTCGGTAGCTTCCTTAGTGTTCTCACCCACAACTCTCCCCTCCCCTACAGATTCTCTCTTTTTTTCTTGATTCACTTCCTCTCCCCCATCTACTTCCTTAGTTACATGAGTGACTATGCCATCTACCCCAACTACAGTCTCAACTCTCTCAACACACACTCTTTTACAAGCAGAAAACTCTACACTCTCAGAACTGGTACTGTTCATGTTGATGATGAATTCCTGGCTACCGTCGGGGCCGCGTTTCTTGGTCCTCATGGTGTTCTCGAGGATGTCGACGAATGCAGTTTTGCGGTTGGACAAATCACTCCCACTATTCGGCGGCGTGGGTACCCCAAACATGGCATGCTTGACGCCGGCGTACTGCACCACAGCACGCTCCTCGCACTCCTCCCTGTGGACACGCTTCCAGCGTCCCCAAATGGTCTCTCTTCCCTTGGCGTCGATGCTTGGCCGCAGCCCACCAGTAAGTCTCGCCTCCGGGTCCGCCACCAGACTATCCCCAGGAAGCGCAGCAAGAGCGGACTGGCCGCCACCAGCCTTCTGCACCTCCCCAGGAATCGCCTGGAGTCCAGCAGCTCCACCACCAGCCATCAGGTGCGCCTTGGGACCAACCGCCACACTCAGGGAATCCATCCCAAGGTCGCGGCCATCACCATCAGGAGGCAGCTGCACCAGAGCCGCCCCCTTGCCCGCACTGCTAAGGCCCTCCTGGCCGTTCTGAGCAGCTCTCACAGGCGAACCAGGGACATCTAAGATGGTGTCGACGATGCCCCCGGCCGCCTGCACGGACGCCTGCTGCTGAAGCTTGTCCATGGCCCCATCCTTGGAACCGGAACCAGCAAGCACCGGCCTTCCCTCCAGGGAGTAGCCCAGTACACGCATCCCTGGGTCCGCCGCAGCCATCGTACCAGCCTTCTCCCGAAGATTAGCCGCAGCCAGCGCTGGGGCAGCAGCCACGGAGAGCTGTTGGACAGCCGTGGCAACAACCGAGATCACCTTGTCCGGAAGCCTCACGTTCTGCACGAACTCATCATCTTCCGAGGCCCCCGGCAGGCCCCGAAAGTCCAAGTGACGCCGGACCGACCCACTCCAGGCCGGCGCCTTGAGCTCGGAGGAGTAGGACGCCTTGCGTTGATCGGCCGGAATGCTGCAGTGCTTGGCCGTCATATGTCCCACAATACCACAGGACAAACAAAAGTTAGGCAATTTTTCATATTTTACATTGAAGCTTATTTCCTCCGAGCTGCCAAAGGGGATGAAGGCAACAGACTTCCGCAGCGGCTCATCCACCTTATGAATGATCCGAACCCGGAGATACTCATCGACGATCTGATGGTTTTGGTGCGCCACCGCCTTCACCTCACCCAGCTGACCACCAAGAGCCCAGCCGAAGTCCTCCGTCTTGAGTGGCACCGGCATCCCATGGATTTGTACCCAGACCAAGAAAGAGTCCAGGCACACGTCCACAGGGTTGGTCTTCCCGTCGAGCGCCGCGATCAGCACAGCGTTGTTCCTGAAGTGCCACGGCCCAGCCCGAAGCACATGCTTGAGATCACCCTCCTCCGAGAATGTGATGACGAAGCGACCGTCCTTGCTCTCGACCCGCTGAGCCGCCGCATTGCCCCGCAGCTTCCAAGGGCCTCGAAGGTCGCCGACGACCGCCCTTGGGTCGATCGAGTACGGCGAGAGTACTCGGGCCACCGCAAGTTTCCCCGCCACCGCGCGCATGGCGGCCTCCAAGTCGATGACGATAGGTTGCTGGCCGGCTCTTGGGCCGGCGAACACCTTGCTCTTGTCCGCCCTTCGAAGAGGAGGCGGAGCCACCGCCGCCGCCGCGAAGCCGATGGAGGGCGACGGCGTACCAGAGAGGGCCAAGCCAGACGGCCCTCCCACCGCAGCCCCCTGCCGGCCCCTAGCAGGACCAGAGACCACCTGGGCTGGCGGCGACACGGCCCCCCCAGCAGACTGAACCAGGGGAGCATGCTGAACCTCCTGAACATCAGGCTGGCCAAGGCCATTGCCCGCAGCCACAGCCACAGCCACAGCGCCAGCCTCCACGACCGCATCGGCAGTAGGGGAACCCCCACCCGCCCCATCAGCAGCCACCAGCGCCCTCGCCTTGTCCTGGTCTCCCATGGTCACTTGCACAACCGCTACAGCAAGAACAGACAGAGAAGTGCAGACAGCAGGAACAGGTGAAGACTGAAGCCCCCAGTCCCCTTCGTTGAAATACACAGGTTTGTCCACTGATTCCGCCCCCAAATCTCCAAAATTTACAGCCAAATTACTACGTACCTGAAGCCCATTACCTTTGTTCTTCAAATCTGCCATAACTTCCTCAGAAACTGCCGGCCGAACCACACATGAGATCCCCGGATTAGCAGCCGTACTGGAGGAATTAAATTCAATATTCCCATCCACTGATCCCGCGGCCAGGTTCCCCTCCAATCCTCTCCTGATCTCCACTTGAATAGGGGAAGCATTGAAGAATTCTTGAGCTCTCTCTTGCATCAACCGCAGACAACGCTGGCGATCTGAGGAATGGAGAAGAATCTCCCTCCCCCTCCGCCTGAAGGTGCTCCACTCCATGGAGGAGAGGCCACCCAACTCCCCGGCGCGAGCGCTCCCCTCCAGCCCCCGGCCCTTGGCCGGCGGCGGCGCCGCCTCCATGCCCGCTCACCCCCAGATCGCCCCTCTCATCGCCAGAGCGTTACGGTCAACTAATCCATCTCTTAGGTTGTACTGATTTTGGATAAGACTCTTAAGTGTTCGTCATTTGTTTGCAGATCCTCTTGTCAAGAGTAAATTTCTTTGTATCCAAGCATAATTCTAATGCTGAAAACATGGGACAACATGTACATGGACATTGCTGAGTTTGTTATTTGCCGGCTTCTACCCAATTCAACATCAGCCATTGGTGGTAGGAACAACGGTATGTTGAAATTTTCTGTTGTTTGTTTTGGTTTTATAAGTCCATGATGCATGTCTCTAGAGAATTCATGATATGATTGTTATAATATATCTTACAAATGTGCATAGTTTCACTATATCATAGTATTATAAATGCATGTCGGTTGATCTGAGTAAATTGGTGGGGTGCTCTCCAGCGTGTCAGCATTTCTTAATTTTGGAAGAGGGATGGTTCAAGGTCCATAGTGGACCTACGAGAAGGCGGATCGAGCAGGGCGGCACTAGACATCGGCACTGGTCGTGACCAGTGTCAGAGGGTGGATCGGGGGTAACGATGGACCGACGAAGAAGGTAGCTCGGGCCGGGCGGCATCGACATTGCCTGAGATCAGAAGGCGGCTCGGGTAGGGTGTTGTATGACATCGACACCAGCCGTCACCAGTGTCGGAGGATGGGCTGTGGGGATCAGAGCAAGACTAAGAGGAGGAAGAAGAAGATCACAAAATTGATGCATAGTATCCGCTAAAGAAATTGATAAAAGGAGGTATATATTTGAAGGACTTCACTCATGTCACTTAGTCAGTAGTTTGATTTATTTTTATGTATTTCGCCCGTAGCAACGCATGGGCATTTTGCTAGTGTGTCTATATACATCCGTATGTAATTTGTATTGAAATCTCTAAAATATCTTATATTTATAAATGGAAGGATTATTTTAGTACTTGCTTTCTATACTGTAGTAAATATAATATTTTCCGAAATTTTGAAACCGACTTTTTTTTAAGGCTTAAAACCGTACATTTTTTTTGAGTAACATAAAGCGGGGAAGCTCCCAGGCCTGCCTCCGAGCTAATTGGGCTGACTCCGAGCTCTGCTGCGGACCGATGCCGATTTGGTGCGTGGGCGGAGCCAGATTCGACCCGGACACGGGCCACTGCGTTTGGTCCGCAACATAGCCCAATATAAGAAAGAGCAGCCATCGGCTGGGACGGCGCACCTCTCCTCTCCCTTTTGAGATAAAACCTAGACAACAGAAATCCCCAAGCCAAATCGAGGATCCATGGAGACGGAGGGCGGCTCCAATGGGTCGCCGTCCAGCGGGTCGTCCGCCAAGTCCTCAGGCTCCAGTGGGTCGTCTTCGAGCGGGTCGGCAGCGCCGGCGAGGACGAGGACGAGGAAGCCGGGGACATGGAGGAGGTTGCCGCGCGTCGCGCCGCCCCCGACCTGGGCAATGGAGATCAGGGAGGCGTTGGGGACCATAACGTCCGAGGAGTTGCAGCGGCAGTACCGGCAGAGAGCCGACGAGCTGGAGAAGATGGACGGCAGCGGGTGCGACACGGAGGAGGCCAAAATCGCCTTCCGGGCCTTCAAGGAGGAGAATCTCCGCTTGTACCGCTGGCTCGCCAAGGGCTGGCCGGAGCATATAGTCGTCAACCGCACCAAGCACTTCAGCGACACAGAGTATTTGACTTGCTCCCTTATCCACCACTAGTTAATCAACTACTCTAGTTGCAAAAATTAAACATATTTCACAGCTACTTCAAGATACTGTATGAAACAGGAGAATATATACCAAATGAAAATATATTCCACGACGAATCTAATGGTTTTTGTTAAGTATTGTGGATATAGATAAGTTTCTCTATATAAACTTGGTCAGAGTCGTCTATGAAGCTTGACTTTTGAGAGACCCAATGCGCACTATATTAGGATAAAAGCAGGGCCGGCCCTGGCATTCCAAAGGCACTTGTGCGAACTGAGAAAATGGGCCCTTACATATATAATAGACAAAAAAAAAACTTCCAACCGAGAAGTGTAAGATTTTTGTTCGTTCTCTTTAGGATTTTCAGTATTAGAAACATTCTCATGGCTACCCAAATTTGTAGAATCCTCAACGACAACATTTTCCTCGACTAAGTTTTCTTCAGATTGTGTTTCTTCAACACTACGAACAGCTAATACCTCTGGATTCTCAGTAGTGGATTTTTTTAAAACGAATTTATGAATAGCACCCTTTTGAGTTCCAATGAATTCATCAACAAGTTTCTTCTTTTTTCTTTTCGCACAACCAGATAAATGCTTTTTCTGCAACATGGTTCAGAAAAAAGGAGAGAGAACACCTGAATGATTGTCTTCTTGAATCCTGTTCTTTGTCTCTTGGAGTAAAGAGAAGAAATCCCACGCTGCTCCACACTGCTCCAGAATGCCAAGGCTGGCCCTGGAATTAAGCAGGTCAAACAACATCACATGAATTCAACACAAACAGAAAATAGACAAGGGGAAAACTTGAGATGCAAAAAATTACGAGGAAGTGCCTGGACTCCACGTCTCCACTCTCCACCGCCGGACAGTCGGACCCTGGCCGGCTCGACTCTGTGGATTCGTGATCCGGGGACAGCCGCACAGGGTGTGTCGCCGCTGCCCGCTGGCCGGCTCGTCTCTGTAGATCCGTTCGCCGGGGCCCTTGGGGTATTTGTAGGATGCAAAGAAATCCGCTGGAGTGGAGTACTAACGGAAAATTCATTGATTATCTTGGGGAGTTGGGGTCGTGGCCTCTTAGGAACTCGGGTCAATCAATTGGATTTGGGGAAGAGGAAGAAGATGAGAACGGGAGGGAGACGATGCGTTGGCGGCTGGCGGCGTATTTCTGGGACCGGGAGAGAGCGGAGGAAACGATGAGATTGTGTTGACTTTGTTCGTGCGTTGCTGCTCCCTTCTTAAATCTTAATGGGCTGGGTCGTTCTCTTGTACAATACGTATATACTGTATATAGTATACCTGCACAGGGTATGGGCCCCTGCTCGGGCTGGGCCCTAGGCCGTCGCACTCGCCGCCATGGCCCAGGGCCGGCCCTGCGTAAAAGGAGAGAGTACTCTGTTTTGGGTTAACAGTCTAACAGATGACTAACTGAAGTGGGGCAAATAGATGCTATTTTAGTAAGTTGCAACAAATATGACAGTATCAGTATGGAGGCAGTTTCCACTTTAATTTGTTTTTGTCCAAACATGCAATTTGCGGTCTGCATCGGTGGCGGCGCTCCGCTGTCGCCCATCTAGCCCTACAGCATCTATAACATTGAGAGTGTTCATCGGACAGATTGAAAGCTTCCTTGTTGAGATATCCTTTTTCTCTCCATTGCAACTGTTTCTTATTTTATTTCTGTTCTCTTACTTTTGACCCTGTGTGTGTTTAACTGTATGGACATGCAAAAAAAAGGAAGTAAACAAAATTGATTAATACCGAAAAAAAATTCAAATGGAGGATGATTACCATATGCGCATTTTTTTTCAAATGGAGGATGAGTACCATCTGTGCATTTTATTTTTCAAATGGAGGATGAATACCATCTGTGCATTTTGGAGGCTTAAGTAGTGAAATATATAGGGTAACGCGATGAAATTACTATGGCACTCTTGTAGCTATGCCACTCCGCTTTAAGCTATTTTTAGTTGCTTTACTTAGTGCAATGAAAGTATCTAGTTTGTGCAATCCCATGAAGGGCCTTCGAGAACAATCAGGCGGATAGATTCCACTTTATGTTTGTCTTTTCAGGTACTCTTGAAGAGAGTGAATGAAGATGTTGCCTTCTTGTAAAATTCACATTGTACATGGTTTTCGGTAATGCATTTTTCGTTCACCCCATATGTGATGATCAACAGTATTGATCCTAAAATTGCAACCTTGGTGTTCTTATACAAATCCTTGTAATATTGCACCCTTACAATGGCAGCTTTAAGACAAACATGTTAGTGGTGCAATGCTTGGTTGTCCTGGAACTTGGAAATTTGGACAATCGTCTGGCCACCGTTGACCATAGTGTTGGTAGGAGCATCTCATTGCTCAGTTACTCACTAGTTAGTTGAATAGATGCACATCTCATTGCATATTACAACGGCTACAAGTGGCAGTGGCCAATTGGTTTGTTCATGCGAGATATGTGTGATGTTAGAATCCAAATTGGGTTTTAGGATCTCGAAAATACTCTTGAAAACGATTATTCAATTTTTTTCCCTTTTTGTTGATGATGCTCTACTACCAAGAAGAAAAATTCTGAGAATTTCCATTTTTGTGTTTTCCTATCCAGTTTGAACATGTATGTGTGTTATCTAGAATGACAATGGGCATGTAAATTATGAATGAAACATGGAACACTCAAGAGAAAACACTGATTTTTTCTATCCAACAATAATGTGATAAAAGAAGTGCTAACTACCTTCCTTCACCTGCAGGGAGGAGTACCTGACCGCTGAGGACATGGAAGCACGCTTCGCTCATCGTGACCCCACTTTGCTTCACGTCGAGCAACTACAACACTTTGCTCACCTTGCCTTGACGCATTACAATGCCAGAAGGACCGAGGTTTGCATTGCATCCTCAACTTATCAATCTCCTATCCTATATGACTCTATTGCTTGATGCACTAACAATATCTTGCTAAAACAATTCTCAACAACCAGCACAAGTTTGACATTGCTCAAGCCTTGACGTCTAACTGCTTCTCTGAGGCGTGCGGGACGACATATGCTCATGTCAACTTCACCGCCACTCCCCGGAACAGTGATGACCCTACAAAGAGGCTGTTCTTTGCTGAGCTCATGCTCGTCCCAAAGCTCCAGCTGCAGGAAGATACCGAGCCTATGCGTGTGCTGCATGTCTCGACCATTGATGATGTTCCCTGTTTTGGTACGTTTTCTGTACGTCTTACTATGCAACACACGTCTTGACAATGAAATTCATTTTTTCAATTACACTTAAGTTAAATAGTTGTCTTTTCTGTTGTTATTGTTAGTTTACACATTTTTTTACTAAGATACGCCTGGGTAAGATACGCCTTGATAATACAACGCGTTTTTTTTAACTCCACCTTTTCTTTAATGAGCTGTCTTTTCCATAGTGTTTGTTCGTCCACAACTTCTTAATACAAAAATGCTAAAGACTAAAGAGAACACTCATCATTCAATCATCACAGCTACTGGAAGAAACAAATAAGGATGCAAAGCATATTTACATTTGGGACCCACCAAAGACTTGCATTGCATCGCTAGCTGCACGCTCTTATGGCTCTATCCTATCACATGACAGCCAGAGATACATCAGACTCTACCTTTGCTATTGTCAGCTCACGCATGATAATGTGTAGAACCTGCATGACATCCTGAGGAGCCTTTGCCTCCATCCGAGCTGTAAACTTCTCGAGCCAGTGGAGATGACTTCTTGCAGTGAGCGAAAACCACCTTGAAATTTATCTAACGCCTAAAATATCATCATACATACACTATCCAGTAGAATCAGAACAAAATGCAAGAGGTATCTCTATAGAAGAACATTACTTCAGGGTAAAAAGGTGGATAAGAGTTTCTAAAATTTTACAGATAAACATATCTCTAGTTTTATTCTAGCTAGATTGTTGGTGCGCCCCCTCCTTGGGCTGATGCAGCTCCTGAGCTCCTCTTGCACAGATTTGTGGAACTTGTTCCGGTCACTCAAACATGTGTTCCAAAATAGACACCTGCAATAGCAGCCCTGTGAACAAAGAAATCTGGGTTGCTGTGATAATATTGCAAGTAATTTCTTTCTTAAGAGAAGTGGAGCAGGTCCTAAAATTATGGCATTCTATGTGAGAACTTATTTGTGATAGCTACTGTATTCCATTCTTTATTATTTTTGGAGAGCACATCCACCTGTGGCATCACAGTCAAGGTGTCACCTTCTCTACACCGCCGTTTTCATTAGACAAAAATGTCTACATACAAATATCGTATGATGAGAATGAATGCAATTGCAGAATATCGGTAGTGTAGATAAATATTTATTTTCTTGTAGTGCTATATATGCAGTTTGCTATATGTTCGAAACGATACATGAAGACCACTCTTATTCATACATAAATCTTGTGTACTACCATACATTGTGGCAGCATGCATAAATCTTTATTATTGTGTACTCCCTCTGTAAACTAATATAAGATCTTTTAGATCACTAAAGAGGAGTATTAATTTTGAAATATCATATGCCTGCAGGTGGATGCCATGAGATATATCGGAAGATCAACCACAGGATGAGGGGCGACATGGATTACGAGCGCTGCCATGCGTGTGACAGCATTCTGAAGCATCCAAAAGGAGATCTCTTCATCGGAGGGCATGATAGCACGAGGATGCCCTACTACTCTGCAACCTGAAATCTGAATTGGTACCAATTTGGAGGTTACCCCTAATAAAAAAAAACAATTTGGAGGTTGAAATCACCATCGTGTGTGATGTGATGATAAATTATTGTCATGTATGTTGTGA
The DNA here is from genome assembly GCA_039707655.1 of Elymus sibiricus. NCBI lineage: Eukaryota > Viridiplantae > Streptophyta > Magnoliopsida > Poales > Poaceae > Elymus > Elymus sibiricus. The sequence goes on along the minus strand of CM077676.1, from coordinate 474,561,182 downwards.
ATTAGTACAACGTTGAAAATTGCCGTGATGTGTGATTTTTGCACACTTGGATTTAGAGGGTTAAAATTACTGTTATGTGATGGCGGAGATTATTGGCATGTGATGTCTGAATGCTTACTCGTTCAAATATTATTGATTTTTTTGACCCTGAAACAGTAGGGGGGTGGGGTTGTACGGCAGACGAATTAATAAACCAAATACCTTACATATGTGTAAGGTGAGGGTCTACCACTTTGGGCAAGGGCCCAAAAAAGAACAAAATATAATATAGATAGAAAAACAACAATCAGGTTTTAAGGGAATCCTTGGTCCTATATAAGATAAGAGAGTGAAATCTGCCTTGGAGCGTCCAGCTCAAGATATGATTACCTGCAAAAAAAAAAAAAAGAGACATGATGGTTGGTGGTTGCCTGGTTGGCTAAAGAAATTGTCGTTCCGTTCTTTCCTCGGGCTCCAGTGAGGAAAATTTCCATCAACATAGGTCTATTCCAGGCAGGCAACATGTTGCGGGTGTTGAGTCGATCAGATAGCAACAACCAGCCGAAGATTTTAATTTTCATTCATGGTGCACTTTGATTCCCCCATCCAATCAAACATTGGGTGGCCCCTCAAATCTCTGGAAAAAAGCATAATAAGTACTTAGTGGATTTAAATATATAATCATTCATCACGCACAGCGTTAGGCAAATGTAAATCTCTGGTAATGTCCTAAATATTTTGGACCTCGTCATGAGCTTGCATCGACAGTGGAAGGTCAAAGGCCTCTCGTAATGTTGTGATACCAAAGAAATCCTTGACGTCATGTCTTGATGTAGAACGTACGAGAATGCACCTGGGTGGGAATCATAGAGGATCTCATCATGCCACAGATCCTTCCAGACAAAAGCAGTTGGTCCACGGATGTGAGAGGACGTATCCTGTGCAACGAGCCAACTGATGCTACGGATGCACCAGTGCAATCTGAGCCGCCGGATGCACAATGGAGGGACCAGAGTCTGTAAACAGATAGCTGCTGGTACATTTTATATATTGGTCCTTAGAAAATCATCTATTTGTGCCAACCGTCCTTCCCCAAGACATCTTCTTTTCGTTGCCCTCTCGTCTCCTCTGGCCCACCCAACTTTCTCCCCTCTCATTTGTACCTACTTCCGGCGCCTCTGAAGCACCAGCGCCCCTCGACTGCTCCGAAAATCTCGTCCCTATCGCATCATGGTACAGCCGTCAGCCGCGTGAGTAGAAACATGGAACAACTCAGTATGATGCCAAAATATTTGAGCAATAGTTCTCATGTATATGCCCCCATGCACGTAAATTGAATCCATATGAGATGCAAAAAAATTGCTGAAAGAAGAGGCCAAAGCCAAACAAAGATCTAGAAATAGAGATATATTAGAAGGGGATAGAAACACATCTTACTTCCATGTTGTTGCTAATCAAAGGATAAGAAAAATTCTGATCCACCAATTAGAAAGCCCTCGTGGTTTGGTCTCTGATAACACAGAAAGATACATAGGTGTTCAAAGTGGGTAGAAAAACAGAAAACATGCAAATTCTCGGTTTCTTATTAGTAGAACATCAACAAGGAAGAAAAAAAATGAATAATCCTTTTTAGGAGTACTTTTGAGATCCTAATTTAAAACCAATCTAGATTCTAACATCACACATATCTGCCACGCACAAACCATTTTGCTGCTACCACTTATAGCCACAGTAATATGCAATGATATGTGTATCTATTTATGTCTCTAGTGAGTAAACCAAGCATGGCCGTCTTTCCAGTACATGCATATTTGGTGAGTGCAGATTTTGTACCAGCACAAGCGGTACATGACATATCTGCACCGTCTATTCTGTTATCGAGATCCGCGCGCCACTTGCTAGCTTTCCAATGGCGCTGCATTGTGTTTGTGTATTGTGTAAAGAGGAAAACAGTCCCAAATTGTACTGGTCCGGGACACCGCCAGAATCTCGGGGCAGCTGGCACCTGCGTAGAGCAGGCGTTTCTTTGCTTTGGAGTGGAGATGGAAGTCATGGAACCAATGCGTGTTTTGTTTCTTGGGGCGTGGTTCAGTTTACCAACTAGTAAGCCGTCATTATCCTCAAAAAAAAAAAACATCATTTACGTGCACGTGTAAGCCCTGCGTGTGGTGTGTGATTTTGTACAACAACTGGGTCCAGCTCGTGTTGTATTGTAACCCATGTGATCATGTCGTCTCTTTTAATTATGCTCGCTACGATTTTCAGCAGTCATGTCCCTGAACAGGGAGAAAACTAACAGGTTAACTAGCTGGGAAAATTCTAACAAACTGATCATCCAGTCATCTGAAACTATCAGCAACATCGGTCACAGTTTCACCAAAATCTCAAAGGTCGTGGCACATGATGTTGCTCAATCAATAAAAAAAAATCTGATGACAAATTACAAACGAGAATGCGGTGTACATTAAGCTCAAAAGATTCCGGGCAGCTAACATTCGTGGCCTAGAGCTCTGATTAGAGGTCTACTTCACACAGAACAAACTAAGTAAGATAAAACCAAACATAGTAATCCATCTGACACAAAAGCTAACGAGTTAGGTGACATGAACCAAAGCAAAGTGAAGCTTAAAAAAAAGCCTTGAATTTTTTTCGTTTGATCTGCTCCTCGAACTGTTCCATGAAAAACAAGCTCTCAATCGATGTTATCTTCTAGTTTCTTCTGCATCACAAACATGAAAAGGGGGACGGGATAGTAAAGATTTAGGCAAGATATGGAAGTGCGGCCCACCATTACTAACCCATCCACGTTTCATGCTAAAGAAAGAAAGGAAGGCCCAAGGCCCAATTCGCTGAAGGCGATAACGTTGGACGTCTTTCTTCTTCGTGGATGCATGTACAGAACTCCCTTCTAGCACTCTAATGGCGTCTCCGAAAGATCGGCAGGGCTGCTTGCACGTACCTGGATGGGGGCTCCTTGGTCCCGGGGGGGCAGCCCCCCTCTCAAGGCTGGGCCTGACAGGGCCGGTCCTGAGATTTTGGGGGGCCGGGGCAAAACCAAAACTCGGGGCCCTTAGTATAAACAATATAGTAGTAATAATAATGGATATATGAAATGTTACCAATAAACGCTCTAATGCATAAAAACAGTATACTTATGAAATAATTGTATATACATGTTACCTTTTAAAATTCTAACATTCCTCGATGCAAAGTAACTTATGATGCAATCAATGTCAATCTAATCCAATAATTTCTTCTCAATGCATAACGTTGACAAACCATTTAAACTCTTTTAAGTCATTGTTGATCTCAAATAGTTCTTTAATAATTGTATCTTTGTCAAGCTTCTTTTCAACCGATGCGACGGTTTATATGCACCGTAAATAAGATGATAAGCAGTAGGGGCATCAGGATAAAAATCGACTTCCCTGAGATGCTCGAAAATCACATAGTAGACATTACACCATATGACAAAGTGAATTTCTAATCTTGAATTCAGAACAAAAAAGGCAAAACCGGATGTTCATCAACACTAGCAGATTGTGCATGTGCACCTGTTGAAATAATTGTACTATCAGGGTCACTTACACCAATACTGATGTTAACATTTTCCTCTTGTTAAGATTTAGAATTCCCATCAATTTGTTTCTCTTCCTCCACAATAATCGCCAATTCACCATTTGGAGTCAACAAAGCACCAGTATTACTCATGAAAATTTTGTCAAGAGCACCTCTCTAATATCAACTCATCCACATATTGTGTCTTTTTTCACCATGCTAGAAATACATAAATAATGGCATCAAAGGTTGATCAGTGCCAGCTATTCACCATGTACGCAAAAGATAAATTACTTAATGTAGTACTAAACGTACAGGGAGTAGGGATTTGGAAAACTATAATATACCTTGGATGGATTGGATCGGCTTTGGTGGTATAGCGGTTAGTGATGAGTCGATGCCACGATGTTGACTCGCGTCTGGCTCTAGAACTCGGGGAATCGGTGATGTAGTCCGGTGCCTGGAAGGCAGGAGAGAAAGCGGCGTCGCGTACTGAGTACTGACTGCGTCTTGCGATCGGGGCGGCCGGAAATAGAGATAGGCATCGGCGAGACGGCATACATGCGATCGAATTAGGAAGGGAATTAAGAGAGAAGGAGCATGATGGCGTGTTAATTATCACTAAAAGGACGGCGTATGATCTGGGGATTGTTACCTGATGCCGAAAATTTTATTATTGATAATTAATATTCCAGTAATTCTGAAACTAATAAACATTAATGAGAAATTTGAAAAATAGGAAGGACACGCTGGAAAAAACAACGTCCAAGGCTGGACGCCAATACCAACAACGTCCAAGGTTGGACACTCTTATAAACAGCGTCCACTGTTTGGTTTGATCAGACCCTGATTGGGTACCTCCGGCCTTCGACTTGTACCCTCGGCCACCTCCGCACGGCCAAAGCTAGACTCCGCCACCTCTAGGCTACCGAAAATGGCGCTCTAGCAAAGCACCACCCTCCTTTCGCTCCCCGTTATCCCTCTTTGCCAATTCTCGTCGTCGTGCCTCGCTCGTGATGGTGATCCGCTGAACCCCCTTGCCGTCAGGGCCGTAGTTGTCCAACTCTGGCAGTCATATCCTCCTCAGCAAGGACCGCGCCGACCTCTTCCCTGTTACGCTCCGAGCCATCTCTAGCCACACTGACCACTACTACGTCATCGTGAGCCCTCTCTCCACCCTTCTCGCTCTCCTACACTAGGCATCTGCAACCACATGAGGGGATGTGTTGCGAATTTGCGCGTGAATATTTGTGCATGTTTGTCGTGAACTCGAGTTGTTTTCTACCAAAAAGGCGCGCGCCCTGCTTTATAAATAAAGCAACGACCATACAACTCAATGCATACAATTTGACGCCACACCACATGCACCTGAGGCAGGATACAACAATGCAAAAGAACAGCAACACCACCCCAACGTGGACTCCAAGACGGTGCCTTTAGGAAGGGTATGACACCGTAGCACCACCACCATCGATCCAAAAAGATCATGATTTTCACCCGAAGCAAACCGAAGGAGGATAGTAGCTGCGATGCCGCCTTCACGAAGGTAACGACGTCCACGGCCGTTGCCGCCATCGGCCTGGCGCAAGCCAGACAAGGATTACCCTCGAGCACACACTCTCCACCTCCAAGACCACCATTGGTCGCCGAACACCGGACACCACTTCGCCCGCACGGCCATGGTCATCGGTCCGCATATGAGCTACGAGCCTCGCCCATGGGCATTGCTGCTCCCACCACCAGGGCCGCCGCACCGGCACCCAAGACCACCACTCCAACGCCACCATGGCATGTGTTTTAAGCCGATTTCTCATCTAATTTGGCAAAAGCAAAATGTGCTAGAATGGTACAAATGGGTGTTTCAGTGATTTGTTATCGAGGCCTCACAACCATCACAAAATATCCAAAGATCACATATAAATCTATTAGAGGAAATACTCTCAGTATAGTTAAATAAGAGCACCTGACGGAACCACGTAACTGGACGCCGTTTATAATAGCGTCCAGCCATGGACATCATTCGTAATAGCGTCCATCCTGGACGCCGTTGTCCATAGCGTCCTTCCTATTTTTCAAATTTCGGCCCAATCATTATCAATTTTGGAATTGCTGCATTACTAATCTCTACCTAATAATAAAGGGGCTAATGCTTCTGCCCGTATGTCATGTAATTTACCCCCAAAGTTGCTACAAATTACCCATTATGCCACCCATAAGTCAGAAAAAACGATTCATTTTTTCCAAGCACAGGTCGCTGCGCCGAATTTTGGTTTATAACTCAGCGAACCGCTAAGTGCCAACAAAGATGTTGTAGCCTGCTGGCTGGATCGCAACCCATCTACCGTGGAGATCCGCGTTCGAAACCACTCCTCTCCCTTTTTTTTTTTTTTTTAATTTTTCCCTTTTTTGTTTACTTTTTCTTCTATCAGGCAGATTCAAATCGAGAGATAGGAATCGGGAGGAGAAAGAGGAGAGCCCCACGGCACGCCCTGTCTCCCAGAAGTCTCGGGATCAAAAGAAGGAAGATGACACCCCTGATGGCGCAAACATCCCAACCTCTTTATTTACATTGTCGGCGTGATTCGTTGGCCTCGCGATGACTGTGGCGAATCCTTGGCTGCGCGGCAGCAGCAACTTGTGGAGTCGATCCGACGTTTGTCGTCTCCGTCCTCGACCTCATCCTTTTTTTTTTTTTTGACTCGAACGGCAGGTGCTCTGCCTTTTCATTTAAGATTAGGAATGTACATAAGAGTGAGCAGTCGTCCAGAGAACGCTGCCTGTACAAAAAAAGGGGGGAATTACAGCGCTACTCTCAGGAAAACTAAGTCAACTTTTATCAGAGAAACCACGCCGTCCGCCGAGGTAGACTTGGCGTTGAAAACCCTCCTGTTCCTCTCATTCCAAATGTGCCAAGCAAAATAAGCAGCAGCAACGGCCTGCTCTTTGTTGCGCTGGGAGCAAACACTCCACCAATGAGAGATGGACTGAACGTTAGCAGGCAGGGAAGGGTAGCACAAGGGGCGTGCCAAGCTTAGCTTGTTCCAGACATCCTTGGAAAAAAGGCATGTGTTGAAGAGGTGATGAGCAAACACTCCTCGACCTCATCCTTCACCCGCGCAACAGGTGATGAGCACTAGCGGTGGCGCCGGAAGAGGGAGTTGGGCTGCAACTGATTTGGGAGGCCCAGCCGAGGTGAGATGTGAGGAGCAGCATCGATGATACTCCTCCCATCCCGTTGCCAACGGCGTCGGTGCATCCAGCAAGAGGCACATCTTGCGGCGTCAGCGGATGCGGCGATACCAATCACTGATTGTTGCGTGGTGCTGGGATGGACGCCTCGTCGGTGGACCAGGCGGCTGCCTTGCTGGTGAGCACAAGATGTTTGTGCTAATGATTGAGCAAGTTGTCTTATGATTGTGTCGTATCCACTCTGCTACTGATGCTTAGTTCTGTTGCCTAGCCGTGTGATTGTGTCATATCCACACCAATACTAATACTCAATGTTGTTGCCTGAAAGCACACCCTATTGTGTTTATCATAAAGGAATAGATAGCATCTAAAAAGAGGCTCACTGCCCTTAAACAGTGCGTACTTGTCAACTGATAAACTTGTAGCATTTATATTTTGTAGGTATATCCAAAGGTTGTTTCCACTACTGGATGCCGCTCGATTTTGCTTCATGTACAGTTTGGTAGAAAATGATTCACACATTACATCCAAAAAGGTATATATTCTTTTCAGGTTGTAAACGCCACCCCTATAGTTATTCGTACATTTTTCTTTTATACAGTCACACTTTTAAATATATATTTTAATTTTTGGCAATGATGCATCGAGCAGGAGTTTGGTCAGTATTCAATAACAAATTATTTATTTAATTGATAAATGAGGAGATGTGCTAGAGAAAAGGGGTGCAGATGGTTCAATGCAAATTGAGCAGGTTGATGGGAGAGGTGTACAAAGAAAAAGGCAAAATAGATTGCTGTTTTTTATCCTTGACAAGAAATTTTGGATTCTTTTTTAATGCTTGCCCTTTTTCTTTTGGAATAGAAATTATAGGACAGTTAAAAGTGTACTTCTCTTATGAAAGACAGCAAATATACAGGATAAGCTTGCATAGATAACAACTTTAGACTATAAATGTTTTTCTTCTTCAAAGTTATTATAAATATCTCAGTAGATGATAAGGCTTGATCAATGAAGAATATCCAAGTAAGGTCTTCTTTGTATCGCAATAATTATATGACGTTGTAATACAGGCCTGTCTGTCGTGGCGTCGCAGCTCAGCTATGAGGAGAATGGGACCAATTACATGGCCATGCAGGTAACATCACATCAACAACCACAACTCCTAGCCAACTCCCATGTTGTAATTAAAATGCTTTATCTATCAATTCTATCGGTCACTCATAGACTACAATTAACCGGTATAATTTGGATGTGCAACACCAGAGACCAATTGATTGAATTGATGTTATTTTTCTGATCCAAATCGGTTCATAGTAATGCTTAAGCCAGATACAATTATCAGATCTTTTTTTCCTGTCAAGAAGATGATCTTTTATCCTGTCAAGCAGATGGTTATTTACTGGACAAGTAGATCATTGCATTTTCCTTGTGCAACAGCCTCGATACACACTAAGAAGCCTGCAGAGGCTACTTCAAGTCAAGTGGCTTTAGAATTTTTTTAATCATGTGTATCATGTATTATTTAGGTTAGAGCAGTAACAGTTTTGATTGGTGCCCTCAATTCTTAACACACACTGACAGCTTACTTCTTTCTGGCTGTAACTCTGAAGCCTAAATAAGCATCTTTGGCTACTTAAGTGTGTTTGCATTCATTTGTGATTATCGGTTCATTAATAATATATGTTCACAAGACATAAATTTAAATTGTTTGGAATACCTGTACTTCAATATTCTTTCATGCTTTTATCCCTTGATTTGTTCATTAAAGATGCATCGAGTTAGTGTATACTTTCTCTGTAACTAAATATAAGATGTTTTTTGACACAACGATAGTGCCAAAAAACGTCTTATATGAGTTATATTAACTCATACTTCTTTAGACATTTTAAAAGTTTATTTTATGCGAGTCGCCGCCATGCCAATATCTGGGAAGCATGTGGCCGCCCCCTCTAGGCATCGCGCCGCACCTCCACAACTGTGCGTCCAAGTCTGTGCCGCGAGTCCTCTCCCCTGGCACCACCTCCTCTCAGGTCCCCTGCCGCGTTCGTGGTTCTCTCCCCTCGTGGTTCCTCCTGCCACAATCGGCTCGCCACGAGGACAGCACGATTGCAGGAACCATGGCCGGAGGCTGTCACACAACCTCGAACTGATCTGAGGGGGCTTCAAGGCAAGAGCTCCACGTGAAACAAGCTGTGGCCATGGCTTGCTATCTATCCCAAGTCCTCTTTCTGGCCACGGTAGCCAGATCTCATTACCCAAGTCCACTCTTTCTGAAAAATCAAAGCCCTCGCATGTGCATCGTTGGTGAGGCAGCCTAGGCATTACTATTTGAGATCTTCTTTTGGCAATTCCTCGCCAGGCAAGTAACCTTCAATATCGAAATTAACTTCTGTATGATCTGAACTGTTGGGCTCATCACAAAGACCATAAAAATCGGCTTTATCCCTGATGTCCGATAAAAAAGGGGAACTATAGCCTCAGATCGAAAAAGTTTCTTTTCTTTTGTGATTTTGCAGCGGGACTTGCTTATGGAGACGTTCGCTCTGGGTCAAAGCTTAAGAGTACTGATGCTTTTGACCATTTAGTTAGTGTTTGGTCGTGCAATGTCAAATCTAATGTGCAGAAAAAGCTATTGGGTATTTGACATGTCCTTAGCAAATATATATGAGATGTGGGATTGCAAAAGCTAATATCTTGATAGTATATTGATTTATTAAAGTAGAATTGGTATATCTTGATGGAATGCTGAAATAAAACAAGGCACACACTTAGTAAATTTAGATGAAAAATTACTTCACTTATTTAATGGAGTTTGCAGTAGGCCAGTAGACAAGCTGCCGCTAGCTTATAGTAACAACTTTACAAACTAAAGAGTATTTATTCATTATCTCTGCCATACTGCTCTTTGGCCCATATTGACTCTTCCGGCCACCTCATGGTTTCTGTATCTCTGCTCCTTTATGGGTTAATTGTTGCTGATCGGACTGCTGCTTCTGCACAGTCTTACCTGCAATTGCTTGTGAGAGCTCTGTTGCACAACTACAAGGCCTGGTTGTTACTCCTCGAGGGTCACCTACTCCTCACTTTCGGTAAGCTGCAGACCTGCTACACAGCATTTACCTTCTATTTATCATTTGTCGCGCAGTGGTTCTCAATTTTTATTTTTTGTTGCTGAATGTTGTTTGCAGCTACGGAGTAAATATGGGAGCTCTAGCAAAGCCTTGGTGAGTTAGCAACATGCCTACTTTGTGTGGTTGATCAGATAGCTTCAGGATTGTGATGGGGGATTTGAACATGTCAGATGTTGTGTTGGTTGGGTTACCTTCAAAATTTATTTTTTAACTTGTAAAACTAGGTTCCTCTGATTTCTGTAAAATTCGGTGAAGACAAAAGAATAATAAATTACGATCATACAATTTACATGCGTAAATATGAGCACTGCATTCATGTAAATGTTGCTTTATTATCTTCGGTTTTTTGCTCTAAAAACATGGTTGTACAGGTATGAGATTTTGTTGGTACAGATTCTTGATAATGCTCTTTACCAAGATAGTCAATGCATTTCAACAAGGCAATGTTGCAAGTGCTCTTCTGAAAGATGAAGCTTTTCAATGGGGCTTTACATTTCACCAGCTAGCTGTTCGAAACTAATCAAATCCTCTCTCCGACCGGGATAGCTAGATAATTCCGTCTTTAAATTCAAAGCATGCTGATGTGACTGCTTGAGTAAACATGATTTTTTTTCCAGGCTTCTCATCTATTTCACACTTCATGCTTATTGCACTGGAATATTTTATGCTTATACGAGGTGCTGGCTGATTAAATTGCAAAGAAGGGGAAAGAGCAAACGAGGAAGAAAGGCAAAAACAGCGCCAAAGTGCAGAATAACATCCATATTTTGCCAAGAATGTCAGGGTACAGGAAGAAAGCCAACCATTTCTTTATCTGAAGTTTGGAGGAGCACATGATCAGCTGCTTATGCTTTCCTCCATTCAACTTTCTGTTAATAGATGATCCTGAAAATTGGATTTGATTTTGCAGACGCTACAAGCTGCAATCCGTCGAAGTACAAGGCATGGGTGAAGTCCCCTGAGGTGCTCAAGAGCTGTTTGACTGGGCTTCATTTCCCATCGAAACATGTGAAGAACTTTGAGATCAATCACGTTTAGCTATCATGTTATATTATTAACTTCTGCCTATTTGTTTGATTAGTCCAGAAGAGCAGCACTTTTTCTTCCGATGTCAAATGTTTGTTGGAGAAATTTATTGTACCTGCCAGAGATTGATGTAAGAAGCAGCTGCAATTATCATTTTATCACAGCAGTGCACCAATTTTGAAATAGATAAAAGTAATTAATGTTCGCCTCAACTGATTTATACCATTTCTCTCGGTTCTAAAGTAGCCATCTGTCTCATAGCCGCAGTTGGGAAACCAAATCTAAAGTTCCATCCTTTTTGGAAAATAAAATAGTGGCATATAGTATTGTCTTACATAACAATACATACTCCTGCTTTTTACAAGATGGAGGTCAACATCATGGATGGCCACCGCTACCACTGTGATGCCTTCTATGGCGCCTCCACCGTTTGAGACCATGAATGAGTCTCTCACTATGAAAGGGAGCTTGATTCTCGGTGCGAGATATTTTCTATCCCGTTGCAACGCACGGGCATGTTTGCTAGTTACTATTAATAGAAAAACTGGGAAAGAATCGCTGTGTTTGCCTGCATCCATGCCTGGCTACCTCCCTAAGCCACGGCCCACAGTTTGTTTAGTACAAATAGCCCATAAACGACTACCTGTATTACACCTGGGGAGGGGCCCCTGACTGTTGCGGACCCGGGGCCTGCTCAAATAGGGCACCCACTAGAAGACACCTACTTTAAGGCATCTATTGAAGTTGGAGGCTTATAGTGTTGTGAAAAAGATTTTTTTTTGTGTTACAAATTTTGCTCCAACCACAATTTAGTGTTTTATTACAGGGCACCTATTGAGAGGATCTCTAATAGCTGCCATATTTTAGGGCAGTAGCTCTTTTTAGGACACTTGGGGGCAAAAAAGACTTCCAGCAATGCCTATAAAAAAATTGCAAAAAAAATTAGGTCAGCCCTAAAATGTGGCAGCCGGTGCTGCAAATATACAGCATGCGGCCGGCTGCTACAAAACCAAAACGGCTCGCCGCAGCCGGAATCCATCGAAATCCACCGCGCACCCGAACCGGAATTCGCTGCATCCGCCGGCACTGCATCCTCGTCACCTCTCCTCCTCGCTGCCTCCGTCCCCGATGCCTCCGCATCCTCGCCAAGCCCCCGAAGGGCAAGGGCAAAGCTGGCTTCAAGGGGGTGCGGCCGCGGGCGTCCGGTCAGTTCATCTTCGCGTTCCAGCACGACCGCCGGGGGTACTGGCTTGGCACCTACCCAACGACCGACATTACCGCCTACGCCTACAATGTCGTGGCTTGGAGGCTCGGCCTGCCGCGCAAGAGGCTGAACTTTCCGGAGATCGAGTCTCGGGCGGCGACAGAGCACGTCGAGCCTCCGGTGACCATTGAGTCTAGCCCGATCAAGCCGGCGACCCGTATTGTTATCGATGAGTGGGACAAAATCCGAGAGAGTGACGAGGAGGCGATGTCAAGGTTTGCTAGGGAGCACCCGGACTACGTGCAGAACGAGATGAGTTCTACTGGAAGAAGGATCTCGAGAAGTCCATGTGCAAGAGCAATGCCGAGGCAGGGCCTTCATCCGGGATCAAGGAGGAGGATTCCAACGATGATGACATTGACTGGGATAACCTGTAGTGTGTTTGTAGTTTTCATGTCGTAGTTTAAGTTTGCATGTCGTAGTTGAACTATGTTGCATGTATAAACTTTGAATGTGGTTAAAGTAGTTCTGAAGTATCAAATATGGTCGAAGTAGTTTGAATGTTCATTTGAAAAAAAATGTGGTCTCGCTGTTTTGGGTGCCCTATTATAGGGCAGTTGTTGAAGACGACACTTTCTCGTGCCCAAAAAATGCACTTTTTATATCTTTAATTTTACTTCAAGCCTATAATATGCCCTAAAATAAAGAAACTATTGAGGATGCTCTGAGCCTCACACATGACTACGCAATCTTAGAGCCTCCGTCTTATCAGCGGCCTGTCCAAAAATGGACGGGAGTACATGCAAAATATTAGTCTCTTCTAGGGCTGGATAAATTCTCTTAATAAACTTATTAATGTGAGCATTGTATTCATAATTTTCATAGTCATATTTAAGTATGGCAAGATTTTCATATTTGTAAAGAGCATCATCATACTTTTCAAGCAAAGAAGCAACTTCATAAGCATCCTTAAAAGCAACGAATTCTTCTATTTGTTCAACATCACAATAATCATATATACCATTAGCATAGAAAGCCAAGGTTTCATTATCATTAAATTCAAATTGGAAAGGAAGGTGTTGAATCTCCATTCTAGAGCAACAAGTAAAATCATATATAGAGCACAAATTATAAGCATACCAATGTAGCATTTTTATTTGATCCCATAAGTGTTTCCCTTTCCGAGTCAAACGATAATCCCTAAAGTATTCATGTTGATCCAAAGTGTATCCCATTACAATGTTGGATGGAGATTTATCAGGATTATCAAAGTAATATTTAATGTTTCACACATAAGCAGCATCGAGGGTTTTAGGAGGTTCCCCATCTCCATGAGTAGAAAGTACAACTATTTTTTTTGGTATTTCTTGTTCCATGTCCATAACTAAAGATAGAGAACAACTAAGAACAGAAAATAAAATATACTTAGTGATAAAGCCAACAAGCACACATGAGAATATTCACCCCACGTTATTGCTCCCCGGCAACGGCGCCAGAAAAGGTCTTCATAACCCACAAGTGTAGGGCATCAGTTGTAGCCTGTTCGGTAAGTAAGAGTGTCGAACACAACGATGAGCTAAAGGTAGAATTAATATTATCTCAAGTTCTATCAACCACTGATACAACTCTACACACACTTAACGTTTGCTTTACCTAGAACAAGAAATAAACTACTTTGCGAGTATGAAAAGATAGCTTTGCAAGATAACAAAGAGTGTGTAAATAAAAGTTTGTTATTGTTTAAATAAAAGTACAATAACGAAGAGAGTTTTGGAAGAACAATAAAGATAAAGATTGTCCCTAGGCAATTTGATATGAAACGATAGTGATAATCATCATACTTATGCGGGAGAGGCCTAAGCTAACATACTATTCGTACTTGGATCATATGTTCTTATGATTGGAACTCTAGCAAGAATCCGCAACCACCAAAGATTCATTAAGGTAAACCCAACCATAGCATTAAGTTCAAAGGTCCCCTTTAATCCCATATGCAACAACTCATGAATTGGGTTTAGGTTTCTATCACTCCCACAACCCATCATAAGCAAATCAATCACATATTGCAACACCCTATAGCGTGAATCCCACACGTGTGCGCGAAACGGCGGGCACCATAGGACAGCACCATAATAACATACAACTTATATCAACCATAGCATATCACAATTAACCCATAGGACAAAAAGAAACTACTCAGACATAATAGAGATGCAACACATCATTGGATAATAATATATAGCATCAAACACCATGTTTAAGTAGAGATTACAGCGGGGTGAGAGAGAGAGTACACCGCTGCATGGAGAGGGAGAAAGATATTGATGACGGCGGCGAAGTTGATGGAGATGATCGCCGTCACGGTGGTTCCCCTGGCGGCGCTCCGGCGCCATCGGGGGGAGGGGGAGAGGCCCCCCTCCTTCTTCTTGCTTGGCCTTCCCCCTAGATGGGAGAAGGTTTCCCCCTCTGGTCCTTGGCCTCCATGGCTCCCGGAGGGCGGGAGCCCCTCCGAGATTGGATCTCTCTCTGTTTTCTTCTCTGCTTTCGGTACAATTTTCTGGCCGAAAACCGTTTCTTTTATAGTCGAAGATCAGTAACTCCGATCGGGCCGAAATTTTGAGGGGGTTTTCCACCGGAAATTAGCTTTTTGCGGAGAAGAAGGGCTCCAACAGACTTAAGGGCTAGCCACAAGGGCCCATGGCGCGGCCAGGGGGTGGCCACGCCACCGGCCCTTGTGGGGCCCTCGGGCATCCTTTTGTGTTGATTTCTTCGCCCAAATATCACATATATTTTAGAAAAAATCATATTAAATCACCGAGGTGTTTTGACCTTCCTAGATAATTATTTTATATAAAACAAAAATCATGCAGAAAACAGGAACTGGCACTGGGCACTAGATTAATAGGTTAGTCCATCAAAATAATATAAAAATGCACCAAACCCATTAATAAATGATGTAAATATAGTATGAATACTTCATAAATTATAGATATGTTGGAGACGTATTAGTGCCTTTGCCATTTTTTATATTCTTAGTTCGTGATGTTCCTCCAACTTCAAATGTGGGACAATTTGGATTCCCCAACTCATATTCCATATCGGTCGTAGGCTCGTGACCCTCGTTGATCATCTCGGCCATGTAATTCTCCTAGAATGATATATAATGATTTTAAATAAACTAACATAATATGCAACTAAATTCAATAGCATATGCAACTAATTGATCCAATGGCACAACAAATATAATGAACAAAGAGATACAAAATGGAGCAAAATTTCTACTGAATCCTGCTGGGACATTCCTTCAAATTGGACGTGGGCAACCTTGATGCCAGCGCAGTCCGTGCTCGTCCACGCCCGTTGGAGTTGCGGTGAGTCGCACACAAGGTCGTCCGCCCTCTACGTTTCCGTAAAACTGCCCAGAATCACCCAATCGGTTGTCGGATCAATGTCGGTCGGGGGCAGAGCAGACAACGGCTCCATTGTCGGCGGCAAGACGGATGGCACGCGGAGACCAGGCGCAACATAAGGGACACATCGTCCTCAAGGTCCACTACATCATTAGCCGGAATGCCCTGCGCCGCCGCTTCCTTCTCGCGTTGCTTCCTGCACCGCTCCCTCCTGGCGACGTTCTCCGGCTTGCAGCTCGGAACCACGGACGGGAGCCCCACAAACGATGTCAAGGCAACATACGTCGCGGCGGTACCTGGCGACAACATCTAGGGTGACGGGTGAGGGCGGCGGCGCGGATGGGGGAGCAAGGGTGAACGACGGCGACGACTATGGCGTAGAAAATGGAGGACGGACGCGGGAGGAGGGTGGTGAATTTGGTTGACTTTGTCAACTTGGTGCAATTTGTGGGGTGTCCTGTGATACATCTCCATCGTATCTATAATTTTTGATTGTTTCATGCCAATACTCTACAACTTTCACATACTTTTGGCAACATTTTATATTATTTTTGGGACTGACATATTGATCCAGCCCAGTGCCAGTTCCTGTTTGCTGCATGTTTTTTGTTTCGCAGAAAATCCATATCAAACGAAGTCCAAACGCAATAAAAATTTACGGAGATTTATTTTGGAATATATGTGATTTTTGGGAAAAAGAATCAACGCGAGACGATGCCCGAGGGGTCCACAAGCTCAGAGGGCGCGCCGCCTTCCCTGGTCGCGCCCAGCAGGCTTGTGGCTATCCCTTAAGGCGGTTGGGCCCCTTCTTTCGCCGCAAGAAAGATAATTTCCGGATAAAAATCCCCACAAAATTTCAGCCCAATCGGAGATACGGATATCCAGGAATATAAGAAACGGTGAAGGGCCAGAAAACAGGAACGCGAAACAGAAGAGAAACAGAGACAGATCCAATCTCGGAGGGGCTCCTGCCCTCCGGGAGCCATGGCGGCCATGGACCAGAGGGGAAACCTTCCTCCCATCTAGCGGGGAGGCCAAGCAAGAAGAAGAAGGAGGGGGGCTCCCTCCCCCTCTCTTCCGGTGGCGCCGAAGCGCCGCCGGGGGAACCATCGTGACGGCGATCTACACCAACAACTTCGCCGCTGTCATCACCAACTCTCTCCTCCTCTATGCAGCGGTGTAACCTCTCTATTCCCGCTGTAATTCTCTACTTGAACATGGTGCTTAACGCTATATATTATTATCCAATGATGTGTGGCCATCCTATGATGTTTGAGTAGATTCTTTTTGTCCTACGGGTTAATTGTGGTATGGTGTGATTGATATGAGTTTTATGTTGATATGGTGTTGTCCTATGTTGCCCTCCGTGTCACGCAAGCGTGTGGGATTACCGCTGTAGGGTTTTGCAATATGTTCATGATTAACTTATAGTGGGTGGCTAGAGTGACAGAAGCTTACACCCGAGTAAGGGGGTTGTTGCGTATGGGAGTAAAGGGGACTTTTTACTTAATGATATGGTTGGGTTTTATCTTAATGATCTTTAGTAGTTTCGGATGCTTGCTAGAGTTCCAATCATAAGTGTATATGATCCAACTACGGAAAGTATGTTAGCGTATGTCTCTCCCTCATTGCATATGATAAGTATCTATCGTGTTATATTCAATTGCCTATGGACAATCTTTCTCTTGTGTTACAAAAGCTCTCTACTAATCAACTAACTTTTATTATCTTGCAAATTACTCCTAGTTTTATTCCTACTAAGTACTTCTAGTTTTATTCTTGCAAACTTATCCTTACACCTACAAAGTAGTTTTAGTTTTGTTCTAGGTAAAGCGAACGTTAAGTGTGCAAAGAGTTGTATCGGTGGTCGATAGAACTTGAAGGGAATATTAATTCTACCTTTAGCTCCTCGTTGGGTTCGACACTCTTATTTATCGAAAAAGCTACAATTGATCCCCTATACTTGTGGGTTATCTAGACCTTTTTCTGGCACCGTTGCTGGGGAGCAATAGCGTGGGATGAATATTCTAGTGTGCGCTTGTTGGCTTTATCACTAAGTAGTTTTATTTTCTGTTCCACTAAGTAGTTTTTATTTTCTGTTCTAAGTTGTTTTACATCTTTAGTTATGGATATGGAACACGAAACACCAAAAAAATTAGTTGTACTTGCTACTCATGGAGATGGGGAACCTCCTAAAACCCTCAATGTTGGTTATGTGGAAAACATTAAGTACTACTTTGATAATCCTGATAAATCTCCATTCAACTGGATAATGGGAGATACTTTGGATCACCGGGAATACTTTAGAGATTATCGCTTGTCTCAAAAAGGGAAACACTTATAGGATCAAATTAAAATGCACTAGTACAAAACAGGGCATCGGTCCACCCCGGAGAAGCCCATTAGTCCCGGTTCACTCACGAACCGGGACCCATGGGGGCATCAGTCCCGGTTCGTGAGGCCAGGGCGCCGGCCGGGCCTCGTGGGGCATTGGTCCCGGTTCGTCTGACCCCTTCTGTCCCGGTTCTAGACACGAACCGGGACCAATGCGCCTCGCTCCTGGCCCACAACCATTGGTCCCGGTTTGTGGCTGGAACCGGGACTAAAGGTGACCCCTTTGGTCCCGGTTCCAGCCACGAACCGGGACCAATGCGCCTCGCTCCTGGCCCATAACCATTGGTCCCGGTTTGTGGCTGGAACCGGGACCAATGGTTGGCCTATATATAGCCCGCGAGCAGAGCAATGCATTGCTCTGTTTTTTGCCCGGCCGTGGGAGAGCTTTTGTGGTGCTCTAGCTCACCTCCTATGCACATGAGGTGTTCGATGAAATGCCCGAGCCACACTTAAGCTTTCTCCTCTCGAAGCTCCTTGTCCAAGCTCCATTTTCCTCAAGATTTGTCTAGGTTTGGCGGTCCGTCCTGTCCCGTCCCCGTCCTCACCGCCGTCGATCGCCCGCGCCCATCTCGGCGCCGGCAACACCGTGGTTAGCCTCTTCTTTCTAAAAGAAAAAAGTTCTTATTTGTGTGTTTTAATTAGATGCTCTAGAGAGTTATATGTTGTTCAATAATAAGAACTATATAACGCACGCAGATGAACCGGCAATGGATGTACGGTGACCGACGCACCTCCGAGTATATTAAGGGCCTGCATAATTTTCTCGAAGCGGCTGAGGCAAACAAGCAAAATGGTTTTATGCATTGTCCATGTACTGTCTGTGAGAATACGAAGGCTTTCTCCAACTCTAAAACCCTTCACTTCCACCTGCTTGAGAAGGGTTTTATGCCACACTATAATGTTTGGACCAAGCACGGAGAAAGAGGGGTTATGATGGAAGACAACGAAGAAGAAGAGGATGATGACAACTACCCGCCCCCTGAATACGGTGATGCTGCAATGGGGGAAGCTGAAGATCAAGAGGAACCAGACGATGTGCCCGATGATGATCTTCGCCGGGTCATTGTTGATGCACAGAGAGAATGCGAAAGTGAAAGGGAGAAGTTGAAGTTCGATCGCATGTTAGAGGATCACAAAAAAGGGTTGTACCCAAATTGCGAAGATGACAACAGAAAGCTCGGTACCCCAAACCCTAGAAGTGTTGTCGAGGCCACCCCAAACCCTAGAAGCGTTGTCGAGGCCAACCAAATTTACCAAGTTAAAAGAGCGTTGTCGAGGCCACCTCCCCGATAACTTCGACATGAGGGGGACGTCCGACATGACATGAGGGGGGACGTCGGACGTCGGACATGAGGGGTGAGCGTCGTTGTCGTCTACCCCCTCCCCGATAACTTCGACATGAGGGGGACGTCGGACATGACATGAGGGGTGAGCGTCGTTGTCGTCTACCCCCTCCGGTAACATAGATAACTCCGGTAACATAGATTTATCAAGAATGCCCCCATTATGGATGTGCACAAGTTGATCCAAATTTTTTTTGATCTCATCTATATATATTCTTTTATATGTCACGTTGTCTGTCAAAGTATTGAAGAAATCCATGGCTTCATCATTAGCCGGAAGTAACATGCGTATGATGCTATGAAGCTCTTCAAAGTTGTTTTGGAACGGAGTTCCGGATAGAATAATTTGCTTTTTGGTACGAATTTCAGCAAAGGCCTTCCAAATAGCGATATTTGGAAGGCTCTTGCTGAACTTCGTACCAAAAAGCTAATTAATTATCCGATCCGGGACTCCGTTCCAAAACAATTTTGGAGAGCTTCGTACCATTATGCGCCTGTTACTTCTGGCTAATGATGAAGCCTTGGTTTTCTTGAATCCTTTGACACTAGACAACGTGACATATAGAAGGGTAGATGAGATCAGGAAAAATATGGACCATTTTCTGCACATTCAGAATGGCGCCATTTTGTTAAATCCCTTAAAGGTTAAGAGAATCCCTTGTTTGACATTCATGAGAGAGGCGGTCCGGCCGTCGGACATTCATGAGAGAGGCAGTCCGGACGTCGGACATTCATGTTTGTATATTAATTGCCATGTTGTAATATTTGCAGAAACTATGGATCAAAGAGACTTGGAACAAGAACAGTTGTTGGGGGAGATAATCCTCGCCGGAGGTGATGCTGTCTTGTCGTTTCTCAACGACACCGATGGAACAATGGAGGAGGAAGGACATGATCATGATGGCTCTGGTGACATGATCATGATGGCTCCGGAGGTGCTGACTAGCTAATTGATGCATTAATTGTTTTGGTATGTACATATATATATTAACTCTTCTTTCTTCCTTTATAGCCCTCCGGATCGAGCCAAACTTCGGTAACGAGACGAGGCCCGAAGAAGAGGTTGCGCAAGGATGAAAGGTTCACGATCACAGCACTCGCGGACGATGACCTACCGATTGAACCCAAGCGGACCAAGGACGCATTTTCTGCTCAGTGCGGAGCTATTGTTAGGGACAACATCCCGATCAGCATCAAGCAATGGAATAAGCCTAAGGACGACGCCCCTGAAGGTGATTATGTCACCGATAGACAGAAAGATGATCTTTGGACCTTGCTGAAGGCAAATTTCACCCTACCGCCAGAGGAGGATCCGAATAAGCCCGTTATAGAGCCACTGGTCAAGGCGTGTGCTCTTAAGAAGATGGCAGATCTATTCAGGAGGTGGAAGAAGGAGTTGAAATCAAAGTTTGTCGACAAAGGTGAGACTCCAGAATTCATCGGCCGATTTGAGAAGATAAGAGATCACTGGCCCGCATTTGTGGCCTACAAGACATCAGACAAGAGTAAGAAAATGTCAGAGACAAACAAGAACAACGCTGCAAAGAAGCAGTATCACCATCACACGGGGTCAGGTGGCTACCTCAAAGCTCAGCCACGAACCGGGACCAATGCGCCTCGCTCCTGGCCCACAACCATTGGTCCCGGTTTGTGGCTGGAACCGGGACCAATGGTTGGCCTATATATAGCCCGCGAGCAGAGCAATGCATTGCTCTGTTTTTTGCCCGGCCGTGGGAGAGCTTTTGTGGTGCTCTAGCTCACCTCCTATGCACATGAGGTGTTCGATGAAATGCCCGAGCCACACTTAAGCTTTCTCCTCTCGAAGCTCCTTGTCCAAGCTCCATTTTCCTCAAGATTTGTCTAGGTTTGGCGGTCCGTCCTGTCCCGTCCCCATCCTCACCGCCGTCGATCGCCCGCGCCCATCTCGGCGCCGGCAACACCGTGGTTAGCCTCTTCTTTCTAAAAGAAAAAAGTTCTTATTTGTGTGTTTTAATTAGATGCTCTAGAGAGTTATATGTTGTTCAATAATAAGAACTATATAACGCACGCAGATGAACCGGCAATGGATGTACGGTGACCGACGCACCTCCGAGTATATTAAGGGCCTGCATAATTTTCTCGAAGCGGCTGAGGCAAACAAGCAGAATGGTTTTATGCATTGTCCATGTACTGTCTGTGAGAATACGAAGGCTTTCTCCAACTCTAAAACCCTTCACTTCCACCTGCTTGAGAAGGGTTTTATGCCACACTATAATGTTTGGACCAAGCACGGAGAAAGAGGGGTTATGATGGAAGACAACGAAGAAGAAGAGGATGATGACAACTACCCGCCCCCTGAATACGGTGATGCTGCAATGGGGGAAGCTGAAGATCAAGAGGAACCAGACGATGTGCCCGATGATGATCTTCGCCGGGTCATTGTTGATGCACAGAGAGAATGTGAAAGTGAAAGGGAGAAGTTGAAGTTCGATCGCATGTTAGAGGATCACAAAAAAGGGTTGTACCCAAATTGCGAAGATGACAACAGAAAGCTCGGTACCACACTGGAATTGCTGCAATGGAAGGCAGACAATGGTGTATCTGACAAGGGATTTAGTTCACTGCTGAAAATAATGAAGAAGAAGCTTCCAAAGGATAACGAATTGCCCGGCAGTACGTACGAAGCAAAGAAGGTTCTATGCCCTCTAGGATTGGAGGTGCAGAAGATACATGCATGCCCTAATGACTGCATCCTCTACCGCGGTGAGTACGAGGATTTGAACGCATGCCCGGTATGCGGTGCATTGCGGTATAAGATCAGACGAGATGACCCTGGTGATGTTGAGGGCGAGCGCCCCAGGAAGAGGGTTCCTGCCAAGGTGATGTGGTATGCTCCTATAATACCACGGCTGAAACGTCTGTTCAGAAACAAAGAGCATGCCAAGTTGATGCGATGGCACAAAGAAGACCGTAAGAAAGACGGGAAGTTGAGAGCACCCGCTGACGGGTCGCAGTGGAGAAAAATCGAGAGAAGGTGGGGGGACTTTGCAGGTGATGCAAGGAACGTATGGTTTGGTTTAAGTGCAGATGGAATTAATCCTTTTGGGGAGCAGAGCAGCAATCATAGCACCTGGCCCGTGACTCTATGTATCTATAACCTTCCTCCTTGGTTGTGCATGAAGCAGAAGTTCATTATGATGCCAGTGCTTATCCAAGGCCCTAAGCAACTCGGCAATGACATTGATGTGTACCTAAGGCCATTAGTTGAAGAACTTTTACAGCTGTGGAATGGAGAAGGTGTACGTGTGTGGGATGAGCACAAACAGGAGGAATTTGACCTACATGCGTTGCTGTTTGTAACCATCAACGATTGGCCTGCTCTCAGTAACCTTTCAGGACAGACAAAGAAGGGATACCACGCATGCACACACTGTTTAGATGACACCGACAGTATATATTTGGACAAATGCAGGAAGAATGTGTACCTGGGGCATCGTCGATTTCTTCCGACCAACCATCAATGTCGAAAGAAAGGAAAGCATTTCAAAGGTGAGGCAGATCACCGGAAGAAGCCCGCCCTCCGTACTGGTGATCACATACTTGATATGGTCAATGATTTACAAGTAATCTTTGGAAAGGGTCCTGGCGGACTATCTGTTCCGACTGACGATGCGGGACGCGCACCCATGTGGAAGAAGAAATCTATATTTTGGGACCTACCCTATTGGAAAGACCTAGAGGTCCGCTCTGCAATCGACGTGATGCACGTGACGAAGAATCTTTGCGTGAACCTGCTAGGCTTCTTGGGAGTGTATGGGAAGACAAAAGATACACCGGAGGCACGGGAGGAACAGCAACGTGTGCATGAAAAAGACGGCATGCATCCAAAGCAGTATGAAGGTCCTGCCAGCTACGCTCTTACCAAAGAAGAGAAGGAAATCTTCTTTGAATGCCTGCTCAGTATGAAGGTCCCGTCTGGCTTCTCGTCGAATATAAAGGGAATAATAAATATGGCAGAAAAAAAGTTCCAGAACCTAAAGTCTCATGACTGCCACGTGATTATAACGCAACTGCTTCCAGTTGCATTGAGGGGGCTTCTACCGGAAAACGTTCGATTAGCCATTGTGAAGCTATGTGCATTCCTCAATGCAATCTCTCAGAAGGTGATCGATCCAGAAATCCTGTCAAGGTTAAGGAGTGATTTGGTGCAATGTCTTGTTAGTTTCGAGCTGGTGTTCCCACCATCTTTCTTCAATATCATGACGCACGTCCTAGTTCATCTAGTCGACGAGATTGTCGTTCTGGGCCCTGTATTTCTACACAATATGTTCCCCTTTGAGAGGTTCATGGGAGTCTTAAAGAAATATGTTCGTAACCGCGCTAGGCCAGAAGCAAGCATCTCCATGGGCCATCAAACAGAGGATGTCATTAGGTTTTGTGTTGACTTCATTCCTGACCTTAAGAAGATTGGTCTCCCTCAATCGCGGTATGAGGGGAGACTGACTGGAAAAGGCACGCTAGGAGCAGACTCAATAATATGTAGGGACGGGCATTCTTGGTCTCAAACACACTACACAGTTCTACAGAATTCTACCTTGGTGACCCCGTATGTCGATGAACACAAGAATATTCTGCGCTCCAAACACACGGAGCAGTGTGACGACTGGATTACATATGAACACATCAGGACTTTCGGCAGTTGGTTGCAAACACGTCTCATGGGTGACAACACTGTTTCTGATGAGCTGTACTCGTTGGCCAGGAGACCATCTTCGACTGTATTGACTTACAAAGGGTACGAGATAAATGGGAATACATTTTACACGATAGCCCAAGATCAAAAGAGCACCAACCAAGACAGCGGTGTCCGCTTTGATGCAGCAACCAAGAGGGGAAAGGACACATATTATGGTTACATAGTGGACATATGGGAACTTGACTATGGACATGATTTCAAGGTCCCTTTGTTTCAGTGCAAATGGGTCAATCTGTCAGGAGGCGGGGTACAGGTAGACCCACAGTACGGAATGACAACAGTGAATCGCAACAATCTTGGGTACACAGACGAACCCTTCGTCCTAGCCAATGATGTGGCGCAGGTTTTCTATGTGAAGGACATGTCTACCAAACCGAGAAAAACAAAAGATAAGGAAGCGAATACATCATACGATGAGCCAAAGCGCCACATAGTTCTTTCAGGAAAAAGAGACATCGTGGGATTGGAGGGCAAGACAGACATGTCTGAAGATTATGAAAAGTTTCATGAAATTCCTCCCTTCAAAGTCAAGGCTGACCCAAGCACCCTGTTAAACGATGAAGATTATCCATGGTTACGGCGCAATAAGCAAAGGACACAAGCGAAGAAAAAGTGAAGACTTTCTCTCCACAACTATATCATTGCAGTTACATGTTAAGAAATTAAATGCCTTTTGTAACAGATGAGTTTTCGTCCGAAACCCTGATACTTCGAAAGAGATTGTCCGTTTTGTACACGAAGTGCATCCAGTTTTTGCCGTAACCCTCTCAACTTTTTAGCACATGCTATGTGGGTGAAATGATGATACCATGCCAACTTTCAACCTGTTCAGAGTTCATTTGTAGTGCTTTTCAATTTCAGGGTCATTTAGCTTAAAAAATCAGTAAATGCATGAAAAATAGGAAATGAAGTCAGAAAGGGTTGAAAATTGATGATGTGGCTTTGAATGGTGCATTTTGAACACACAAAAAGTCTGGAGTTCAAATAAGTTCAAAAAAATGAAATCCCTTTGTAACAGATGAGTTTTCGTCCGAAACCCTGATACTTCGAAAGAGATTGTCCATTTTGTACATGAAGTGCATCCAGTTTTTGCCGTAACCCTCTCAACTTTTTAGAACATGCTATGTGGGTGTAATGATGATACCATGCCAACTTTCAACCTTTTCAGAGTTCATTTGAAGTGCTTTTCAATTTCAGGGTCATTTAGCTCAAAGAATGAACTAATAGCAAAAAGAATGAACTAGAAAACCTTTATGAAACTCTAATAGCAAAAATAATAAACTAAAAATAATTAATTAAAAAATTCTGTTATGATCAACTAAAATAAAACTATAATATTCTTCAATAGCAAAAAGAATCAACTAAAAAGCTTTTATAAAACTCTAATAGCAAAAGGAATCAACTAAAAATATTTTATAAACCTCTAGTATTTATGAAACTAAAATTATATAAAATTTATGCAACTAAAGTTATCAAAGTATTTTTTGTTCAAAACATTAACAGCAAAAAGAATTTTCATAAAGAATTTTTTTAGAAACTTTAATAGCAAACTAAAATAACAAAATCTGTTTTTGGTTAAAACAGACATTTAAAATTACCTAAAAATTACCAAATTGAATATAATGATAAAACACAGTAATATTAAATAGCAGGAAAAAGAATCACTCAAAAATCTATTTTTATAGTAAAGTTATTCACAAACTAGTGATTCACACCAATTTAAAAGAATTCAAATTTAAACTATTCAAATTTGGAAACTAATGGCACTAACAGAAAGTTTATAATTTTTGTGACCTAAAAGCAAAAAAGAATCACTGAAAAACTGTAAGTAGAAACAAAAGAAAATAAATAAAGCAAAAAAGAAAACAAAAAAAGTAGAAAAAAATTAAAAAAAAATGCCGCCTACTGGGCCACCACGGCCTGAATACGACTAGAAACCCAACCATCTAGTTGGGCCAGGATTCTGGCCCGTAGAAGGCCTAGAAGGCCCACAGGCAAAGGTCATGCGATTAGGCCCGTAAGCCTGCTGCTGAGAGGAGCTCGAGAGGGTGTGCGCAGCAGCGCTTATAAACCACTCTCGAGCCCTCTCAGCTAGCGAGGTGGGACTAAACTTTTGGCCCCGGGCAGCACCACCCTTTAGTCCCGGTTGGTGGCACCAACCGGGACCAATGCCCACCTTTGGTCCCGGTTGGTGGCACCAACCGGGACCAATGCCACCCTTTAGTCCCAGTTGGTGCCACCAACCGGGACCAAAGGTCTCTGCTTCCCGCCCTTTGGGCTGACGAAAAGAGACCTTTGGTCCCGGTTGGTGGCACCAACCGGGACTAAAGGTGGGCATTGGTCCCGGTTGGTGCCACCAACCGGGACCAATGCTTCTTGTATATAAGAAAACCCTTCGAAAATTTCAGTTTTCATCTACCAGTTGCCCCGAGCCGCCGTCCTCGTCCCCGTCACCTCCCCGAGCCGCCGTCCTCGTCCCCGTCGCCACCGTCCTCGTCCCCGTCGCCTCCCCATCGCCGCCGTCCTCGTCGCCTCCCCGTCGCCGCCGTCCTCGTCCCCGTCGCCTCCCCGTCGCCGCCGTCCTCGTCGCCTCCCCGAGCCGCCGTCCTCGTCGTCTCCCCGTCGCCTCCCCGGGCCGCCGTCCTCCCGAGCCGCCGTCCTCGTCCCCGTCGCCACCGTCCTCGTCCCCGTCGCCTCCCCGTCGCCGCCGTCCTCGTCCCCGTCGCCGCCGTCCTCGTCCCCGTCGCCTCCCCGTCGCCTCCCCAAGCCGCCGTCCTCGTCCCCGTCCCCGTCGCCTCCCCGAGCCGCCGTCCTCGTCCCCGTCGCCGCCGTCCTCGTCTCCGTCGCCGGCCTCCAGCCTTCGCCGCCCCCCCCCCCCCAGTGAGCCCCCCCTGCTTCCCGTCACCGTGTATATGTGTGTATATGTTCATGTATATGTTTTTTTTCATTTATGTATATATGTTCATGTATATGTTTTTTTTTTCATGTATATGTATATATGTTCATGTATATGTGTGTATATGTTCATGTAAAAAGTCATCGTTGTTTTTCGTATGTACGAAAATGTAGAGTGAAAACAAAAACAAACATATAAGAAAAAACAAAGGAAAAAATGAAGAAGGAAAAGAAAACCGCCCGGCCCGGCCACCACCGCATTTTCATAAAGTTTTTCCACCGAGTCCACGTCGCACCGAGCACCCGCGGCGAAGCAAGTCGCCCACGCCCCTGCCCCGCCCCCGAGCGCGCCCGGCCGTGCCCTTGCCCCGGCCCGCCCCCGCCGTCGCTGTCGCCAGCGCCCTCGCCGCCCCCGCCGTGAGCCGCCGCCGCCCCCGCTGTGAGCCGCCGCCGCCCGTGCAATTTTTTTTATATATATATATGTTGATTTTTTTTATATGATGAATGTTTTTGTTCATATATAATGTATATATGTATGTGGCTATATGTATGTATGGATGGATGTATATATGATGTTTTTTTGTTCATAGCATTTTTTTGTTCATATATGTATTTTTTTCATATATGTGGCTATATGTATTTTTTTGTTCATAGCATTTTTTTGTTCATAGCATTTTTTTCCATGTATGTATGTGGCTATATGTATTTTTTTGTTCATAGCATTTTTTTGTTCATAGCATTTTTTTCCATGTATGTATGTGGCTATATGTATGTATGTCGCCGTCGCCCTCGATCTCCTACCCCCTCCCGCCCCTACCCGACAAACTCTCGAGAGGAGATCGACATGAGGGGGTACGTCGAACATATCGGGCGACCAACTCCGGTAACTTCGACATGAGGGGGGACGTCGATCAACCCCCTCTCGCCCGACCAAACACTCGAGTCCACCCAAACCGGGACTGAGATGTGACAGGTAGTATTTTTTTTGTTCATAGAAAACTCCGGTAACTCTCCAACATGAGGGGGGACGTCGATCGATCAACCCCCTCTCGCCAAACCGGGACTGAAAAAGCGTTGTCGAGGCCACCCCAAACCCTAGAAGTGTTGTTGAGGCCACACCAAACCCTAGAAGCGTTGTCGAGGCCAAACAAATTTACCAAGTTAAAAGAGCGTTGTCGAGGCCACCTCCCCGATAACTTTGACATGAGGGGGACGTCCGACATGACATGAGGGGGGACGTCGGACGTCGGACATGAGGGGTGAGCGTCGTTGTCGTCTACCCCCTCCCCGATAACTTCGACATGAGGGGGGACGTCGGACATGACATGAGGGGTGAGCGTCGTTGTCGTCTACCCCCTCCGGTAACATAGATAACTCCGGTAACATAGATTTATCAAGAATGCCCCCATTATGGATGTGCACAAGTTGATCCAATTTTTTTTTGATCTCATCTATATATATTCTTTTATATGTCACGTTGTCTGTCAAAGTATTGAAGAAATCCATGGCTTCATCATTAGCCGGAAGTAACATGCGTATGATGCTATGAAGCTCTTCAAAGTTGTTTTGGAACGGAGTTCCAGATAGAATAATTTGCTTTTTGGTACGAATTTCAGCAAAGGCCTTCCAAATAGCGATATTCGGAAGGCTCTTGCTGAACTTCGTACCAAAAAGCTAATTAATTATCCTATTCGGGACTCCGTTCCAAAACAATTTTGGAGAGCTTCGTACCATTATGCGCCTGTTACTTCCGGCTAATGATGAAGCCTTGGTTTTCTTGAATCCTTTGACACTAGACAACGTGACATATAGAAGGGTAGATGAGATCAGGAAAAATATGGACCATTTTCTGCACATTCAGAATGGCGCCATTTTGTTAAATCCCTTAAAGGTTAAGAGAATCCCTTGTTTGACATTCATGAGAGAGGCGGTCCGGACGTCGGACATTCATGAGAGAGGCAGTCCGGACGTCAGACATTCATGTTTGTATATTAATTGCCATGTTGTAATATTTGCAGAAACTATGGATCAAAGAGACTTGGAACAAGAACAGTTGTTGGGGGAGATAATCCTCGCCGGAGGTGATGCAGTCTTGTCGTTTCTCAACGACACCGATGGAACAATGGAAGAGGAAGGACATGATCATGATGGCTCCGGTGACATGATCATGATGGCTCCGGAGGTGCTGACTAGCTAATTGATGCATTAATTGTTTTGGTATGTACATATATATATTAACTCTTCTTTCTTCTTTTATAGCCCTCCGGATCGAGCCAAACTTCGGTAACGAGACGAGGCCCGAAGAAGAGGTTGCGCAAGGATGAAAGGTTCATGATCACAGCACTCGCGGACGATGGCCTACCGATTGAACCCAAGCGGACCAAGGATGCATTTTCTGCTCAGTGCGGAGCTATTGTTAGGGACAACATCCCGATCAGCATCAAGCAATGGAATAAGCCTAAGGACGACGCCCCTGAAGGTGATTATGTCACCGATAGACAGAAAGATGATCTTTGGACCTTGCTGAAGGCAAATTTCACCCTACCGCCAGAGGAGGATCCGAATAAGCCCGTTATAGAGCCACTGGTCAAGGCGTGTGCTCTTAAGAAGATGGCAGATCTATTCAGGAGATGGAAGAAGGAGTTGAAATCAAAGTTTGCCGACAAAGGTGAGACTCCAGAATTCATCGGCCGATTTGAGAAGATAAGAGATCACTGGCCCGCATTTGTGGCCTACAAGACATCAGACAAGAGTAAGAAAATGTCAGAGACAAACAAGAACAACGCTGCAAAGAAGCAGTATCACCATCACACGGGGTCAGGTGGCTACCTCAAAGCCCGACCGTTGTGGGACAAAGCTGAGAATGACCTGATTGCTAAAGGGGTCGAACCAGAGACATTGAACTGGCCAGACCGTTCAAGGACTTGGTTCTTCGGGGTTGGGGGAACTTTGGACCCTGAAACAGGGAAGTGCCGTTGGACGGACGAGCAACTTGCAATACCCGTCGCGAAGCTTCAGAAGTATATCACCGCAGCGCAGGAAGGGATGTTCATTCCCGACAGAGAGAAGGACGAGCTGATTGAGGCCCTAGGGAATGCTGAGCACCCTGGACGAACACGAGGCACACCAAGCTCCGTTCCGTGGAAGTTTGGGTTTCCCGACGCAGGCGGTTACAGAAGCCGGGAGAGAAAGAGGAAAGCGGAGCTGAGCGACATGCAGAAGATGAGTGCAAGACTACAAAAGCTAGAGGAAACTGAGAGCCAGCGAGCTGCCGGCCAACTATCTCAGCGGCACGAAGCTACCCCAGAAGCTACCCCGCCATCTCAGCGGAGAAGCAGCGTGGCTTCCACGGAGCCCGTTCAGACTGACTTCACGGAGCCTATCTACCCCGTGGATACTATCACGGAGGCTCAAAATTGCGAGCTTATGACGAAATGCCATAACCTCACTTTCAAGGCGGCTCTCGGCTCTGTTGCACCTCCTCAACCCAACGGAACTTTTCACTGCCTTACGATTCCACATGGCTATGCTGTTGTGATGGTGGATGAAGTAATGGAGGGATTTGAGGAGATCGAGCTTTACCACTCTACAGGTGAAGGGGAGAATCAGCTGGTTCGTGCTCTGAGGAGTACATGTCTATGGCACAAGGAGTACATCAAGCTTCCAAACTGGACGCCTCCGCCTCCTCCTCCTCCTCCGGCGAGTCAGGGCACTCCGCCTCCTCCTCCTCCTCCTCCTCCGGCGAGTGATCAGGGCACTCCGCCTCCTTCTCCGGCTCCTCCGACGCGTGAGGGCACTCCGCCTCCTCCTTCGCCTACTCCGGCGCGTCGGAGCACTCCGCCTCCTTCTCCGCCTCCTCAGCAACGACGGAAGAGAGACGCCGCCGCTCCGGCGGCTAGCAGTACAAGCAGAGGCGGGAGGCAATTCAGATACGGTCCATGTCTCAAGCCTGTGGAAAAGTTACCATATGAGAGGACCGAGCAGGAAAACGAGGACATATGTCGTGCCGAAGTGAGGGACCATTTTGCAAAGAAAACTCCACCTCCGAAGGAGAAGCTAGATCCGGTGAAAGTGAAGCGCACTATCGATGCCCTGAAGCGACCACCACCGCCTCCGCCGGATTCCAACTATGACCGCATAATTACTAAGACACATGCTAAAGCGCAGCAGTCGGGAAGTACTTCCAGTGCTGCAAGAGCGAAAAAACGAAGAAGTGGGAAAACAATTCCCCAGCTCGGCGAATAGGAGAAGCAATCGTGCCCCCCGCTCAAGGTGTCTAGCAATATCGCTAATCATCCGGTGCTACTGCCCGGTACCACTCTTGATGATTACCTGCCCGATGATGTACAGTTTGAAACGGCTGAGGTAGTTGACGTCTTTAGATACGAGCACGGGAAGCCTCTCGTCAAACCTGATCATCCTCATCTAACAACGATGATGGAAAAATTGCATGACTGGTACATGGAAACCTGCAGGAAGTCTGGGAAAGACAGTTTGTTAGTCGGAATTAAAAAAGAGCATGACTTCCCTGGAGTCGACCTGCTGCCTGTTGAATTTGTGGAGTTATTTCAATTATACAATCAAAAGGCCCTCGACAAACAACTCATGACTTGCTACTGTCTGTAAGTATTACTTCTATAATTAAGTCTCTAGCTCAGCTCGTTCATTGCATGTATATATAATTATCCTCACTATATTATGCAGATTGAAGATGGTCGAATGCCAAAAAATAGGAATCTTCGACGTTGGGTTCATTAGCCCAAATACCGTAAATGAATGGTCGGTACGAAAGGCGGCTGAAGATACCGAGAACAACTTACTACAAACGTTCCTTAAACATCAAAACAAAAGGGAAATACTCTTTCCTTACAACTTCAAGTGAGTGTTACTGTCTTCTGCATATTCGGTTCCGCTTACTCGTGGTTAAGTAATGTAATTGATGAGTTATGCGTGCGCAGCTTCCACTATATTCTGCTATCCATTAACCTTGACGGGGCATTAGTAACTGTCTTAGACTCGCTCCGTAAAGATCCCAAGTATTATGCGGACATGACTGCAATGCTCCAGAAGTAAGTTCAATCAATACCGGGACCATATCGGCAACTTTCGTTCATTTCCTGATATCAAGTAATCATTTTCTTTGCCTGC
Source organism: Elymus sibiricus (assembly GCA_039707655.1). Taxonomy (NCBI): domain Eukaryota; kingdom Viridiplantae; phylum Streptophyta; class Magnoliopsida; order Poales; family Poaceae; genus Elymus; species Elymus sibiricus. The sequence continues at coordinate 474,529,170 of CM077676.1, read as the reverse complement.
CAGGGTTTGGAAAACGTTCACCGCTAAGGTTCCGGGTCTGAAGAAGGAGCTGCGATTTACACACCCCAAAGTAAGTAGTACTAGCTAGTTCCGCGCATCTCTCATTGATTCTAGTTTCATCAATACCATTATCATGCTTGCTTATCAGTTTGATTGAACTCTATTCTCGTAAAGTGCTTGTTGCAGGCACCCAACACTCATTTATGTGGATACTACGTATGCGAGTTCATTCGCTACTATACCTCTGAACGGGCCTCCTCTGAGAAACAATTTGAAGTACGTAAACAATAATCACAATTTTATTTTATATATTACCATCAATTGTGTTGAGTTTCATTCATATATATGTATTGACCCCTTCTTTAAATTAGATCTGGCAGATGCGGGATGAACTTCTACCACATGATCGCATACGAGCAATTCAAGAGGAATTGGCGGGATTCTTTCTTGACCACGTCATACCTGAACAAGGAGAATACCATGTGAAATTGAAATTGTTGTAAGGGATGTTATATATTGTACATATGTAGCAGCGTCGGATAGATATACGAAAACTTGTTGTTCGACCAAGCACGAAGAAAGAGATGTCACTTCTCTCTATATATGTTCATGATGATCTTGTGTAATGAATGGTTTCCTTTATTTGCTTACTAGCTAGCGTCGAGTTCTCTCTATATGTGTAGTAGCTAGCGTCGACCAAGCACGGAAAAAGAAAGGTCACTTCTCTCTATTAGCTCGCTAACACAATATGAAACCCCTAAATTAACCCTTCAAAACCCCAAAACCCCCCCCCCTTCCAAAAAAAAAAAAAACCCAGCGACTGCGAGCTGCTGACGTGTGGCCGCCTTTTGGTCCCGGTTGGTGTTACCAACCGGGACCAAAGGTGGAGCCTTTAGTCCCGGTTGTAACACCAACCGGGACTAAAGGTCCTCCCTCCCCCGCCCCAGGCAGCGCCACGTGGATGCCTTTTGGTCCCGGTTGGTGTTACCAATCGGGACTAAAGGTCCTCCTGCCTGGGCTTCCCGCAGCGGCCACGTGGAGCCCCTTTGGTCCCGGTTCGTAAGCAAACCGGGACTAAAGGTTTTGGGCTTTAGTCCCGACCCTTTAGTCCCGGTTCCAGAACCGGGACTAAAGGCCCTTACGAACCGGGACAAATGGCCCTTTTTCTACTAGTGATGTTGCGTTGGTATGCTTGGAATTCATGCTTAAGATATGATTATACTTGTTGCTCTAAGATGGAGGTTCCACACCTCCCTTTTCAATGTGAATTTAATGATAATGAAACCTTGTCTTCTTATGCTAATGGTGTATATGATTACTATGATGTGGACAAAATAGAAGAATTTGTTGCTTTTAAGGGTGCTTATGAAATTGAATCTTTGTTTGAAGAGTATGAAGGTTGTGATGATGCTCTTTACAGATCTGAAAATTATGCTATACTTAAATATTGCTACGAGAATTATGAATACAATGCTGATATTAATGAGTTTATTGAGAAAGTCTCCGCTGTCCAAGAAGAGACTAATATTTTGCAGGCTCCTATGGAAGAAGAAATTGATGACATTGTGAGCTCATTAGATGAAAAAGATGAGAAGGAGAGCGAAGAACAAAAGGAGGAAGAGCGGATTAGCTACCCGTGCCCACCTTCTAATGAGAGTAACTCTTCAACTCATACATTGTTTAATTTTCCTTCGTGCTTACCGAAGGATGAATGCTATGATAATTGCTATGATCCCTTGGATTCGTTTGAAATATCCCTTTTTGATGAAATTGATGCTTGCTATGCTTGTGGCCAAGATGCCAATATGAATGATGCTTATGGAGATGAACTTGCTATAGTTCCTTGTGTTAAACATGAAATTGTTGCTATTGCACCCACACATGATAGTCGTATTATCTTTTTGAATTCTCCCAAATACACAATATCGGAGAAGTTTGCTCTTATTAAGGATTATATTGATGGGTTGTGTTTTACTATTGCACATGATAATTTTGATGAATATAATATGCATGTGCTTGCTGCTCCTACTTGCAATTATTATGATAGATGAACCACATCTCCGCCTCTCTATGTTTCCAATAAGATAAATTGCAAGAAACTGTTTATGCTATGTATCGGCCTTTATTATGTGTGCATGAATTGTTTTTTTATGACATGCCGATACATAGGAAGAGAGTTAGACTTCGTCATTGCATGATATATGTTGCTTTGTGCTCACTACTAAATTACAAATCATTATTAATTAAAATTGGCTTTGATATACCTTGGGATTCGGGTGGATCGATTACTTGAGCACTATATGCCTAGCTTAATGGCTTTCAAGCACTGCCTGGGAGACAACCCGGAAGTTTTAGAGAGTCTTTTTATTCTGTTGTGTGCTTTAAAAAGTTTAAAAACAAAAAAATATAGAGGGGAACCTAAAACTTTTCAAAAAGAAAAGTGAAAGTGAGAAAGATGAACACCGTTGAAGTGGGAGATATCCTTGAACTTTGTTCATGCCCATGGAAACTATGTGAATCTTGATTACAGAAAATTTTCAACAAAATAATTATCCCCTTGTACAAATCCATTGTATTATAAAAATAAGGTGCCAAGATTTACCATTAGGATGTTTAAATTGCTTGTTTGGTGTGTGCTGTGCAAAAACAAAAACTTTTTCTGTAGTATTTGAATTTACATATTTTACTGGAGCACGCAAAAATTCTGAAATTTTTACACAGTACTGCTATGAATTTTTTTTATTTTGTCATAATTGTTTTAGAATTTTTGGAGTTACAGAAGTATATGTTTTATCTGCATCTTTACAAACTGTCCTGTTTTCACAGATTGCTGTTATAGTTTCTTTATTTGCGTATGTTTGAAATCTTATTGAGCCCCATTGATTTGGGAGCCATAGAATTGTGATAGCATATAGTGGGTAATGTTTGATTCTAATTATACAATAATGTTACAGCAGGACATGATGGGATTTGATGTCATATGTACTAACCTCTCTAATAGAAAGTTCAGTTAAGTTTTGTGTGGATGAAGTGTTCGAAGATCGAGGAGGTATCGATATGAGAAGAATAAGGAGAGACAAGAGTTCAAGCTTGGGGATGCCCAAGGAAACCCAAGTAAATATTCAAGGAGACTCAAGCATCTAAGCTTCGGGATGCCCCGGAAGGCATCCCATCTTTCTTCGACAATTATCGGTATGTCTCGGTTTTTGTTTTGTTCACGTGATATGCGTAAATTCTTGGAGCATCTTTTGTGTTTATTTTTTCCTTTTCTTTTATGCACCATGCTGGTATGAGATAGTCCTTGGTTGATTTATAGAATGCTCTTTGCACTTCACTTATATCTTTTGAGTATGACTTTATTGAATGCTTCATGTGCTTCACTTATATCATTTGAAGTTTGGATGCCTGTTTCTCTACATAGGAAAACTATAATTTGTAGAATGCTCTTTTGCTTCACTTATATTTATTAGAGCGTGGTATTTTGTAGAAAGAATTAAACTCTCATGCTTCACTTATATCTATTTAGAGAGTTAACAGGAATTGGTCATTCACATGGTTAGTCATAAAATCCTACATAAAATTTGTAGATCACTGAATATGATATGTTTGATTCCTTGCAATAGTTTTGTGATATTGAGGTGGTAATATTGGGGCATGCTAGTAAAAGAATTAAAGTTGAGTATTAATAATGGTGTTAAGGGAAGAAAGTCTTTACGCAAGTAAATCCTCATGCATGTAAAGTGGTGGCCGCTGACATTAGCAGTGAGGTCGGAGCATGATTTATCCGTTGATTGAGTCTTTCTGTTGTTCGGATCGGGGGCGCGCGATGGTTAACTCGTCCCAACCTCCCCCCTAGGAGCATGCGAGTAGTACTTTGCTTCGAGGGCAAGTAGGCTTTGCAATAAGTTTGTGAGTTCTTTATGACAAATGTGAGTCCATGGATTATACGCACTCTCACCCGTCCGCAATTTGCTAGCCTCTTCGGTACCATGCATTGCCCTTTCTCACCTCGAGAGTTGGTGCAAACTTCACCGGTGCATCCAAACCCCGTGATATGATACGCTCTATCACACATAAGCCTCCTTATATCTTCCTCAAAACCGCCACCATACCAACCTATTATGGCATTTCCATAGTGTGACACCCCGATTTTTGGCCCTTTCTTTTTCTTTTGGATTTCTTTGAATTTTTATTTGGAGTTCCTTTTCTGTGGTTCTGTGGTCTTGAAACCTGGGAAGATCATCTCTTCTTCCTCTCCCAAGTGGCTTGTCACTCCCAAATCTTTCTCAACGCCATGTCATTTCCATCTTAGCCCAACCCCAATTTTTATTTCTTGGGAATATTCCTTTTCTATTAAAGGAATAACCCTGTTTGCCCTAGTGACGGTGTCCTGGATAGGGGGGTGCTAACCTAGCCAGCCCCTCTCCTCGGTTGGGCCGATGGGCCCCCGTCCGTGATCAAGGAGGACTCTGAAGGCCGGACATAGGAAGCGTGATCAAGACTGCCTCTACCGAAGACTTGCCGCATACTCCAAGATTTCTCCTGCTGCCTTGCTCCTAGATACCGACTTTGTAACCCTAGATACCCTCCCTGGCGTGTATATAAGCCATAGGGTTTAGCCTGTAGAGGGGACATAAACGCAACATCATTCACCTAGCCCTAGAAGTTAGACATACATTACGATCTCGAGGTAGATCAACTATGTACTCGATACATCTCCATCAATATAAATCAAAGCAGGACGTAGGGTTTTACCTCCATCAAGAGGGCCCGAACCTGGGTAAACACCGTCTCCCTTGTCTCTGTTACCACCGATCCAAAATCCACAGCTCGGGACCCCCTACCCCGAGGTCTGCCGGTTTTGACACCGACACTGGTGCTTTCATTGAGAGTTTCGTTGTGTGATCACCAAATGGATCGATGGGATCACCGGTCAATGACCCCAAAGCCCATGGAGCACGTCTCCGTGTTCGAAGCTTCGGTCATGGAGACGCCTTCACGTAAAGCAGAGGCATACCATGACCCCTCTTTGGTTCCAATAGGGGATTCCCCCAGGGACGAGGGGCTGAGATACTTCCTGGAGAGCGGATCAGACAGCGACTTGCCGGAGGCCGACCTCCAGATCAGTTCGGTCAGCCTGGTAACCGCGGATCAAACATCGAGTGGGAATAGCGAGCTCCTGAGCCCGCGATCTTTAAAGATCGTAACTCATCCGCTCACCTCTCATATGGAATATCGTCCCGATAACTCTGACTCGCCTGACATCTGGGATTTGGCCTACGTACGGCAGCTCCCCGACGAACCGATCAGGCTATACTGGGCCAGATTCTTGTCCATCAAGAACAAGATACTGGATTATCAAGACTCTGATATAATTACCGCTTTTGAGCGCGGATGCAAGGATAAAGGCGTCTCGAACGTCCTCGCTCGTTGTTGCGTCCAAACGCTCCCTGAATTGACCAACCTGGTAGCACGATTTTGCGCCATAGAAGACGCCTGGCGGACTGAGGAAAACACGGACTCGATCTGTGACGACTACCCGGAACACAACCAATTGGCACCTTGGCGCGAAAATCGTAAACGGAACATTCCGGGCGATCGACCCCGGAAGAAAAAGAAAACCTCCGGTCACTCCGGAACGACTCTGGATGGCTTCCTGGATAAACCATGCCCGATCCACGCCGTATTGATTAATGCCTACCCGATCCACAGCCTTCGCGACTGTTGGGTGTTGTGGCAGGTGGCTAAAGGGGGACCCGCCCTCCTGGCGGGCACCTCCAGCCACCTCGGACAGACCTCGGAAGAAGACGAGGTCCTAATGATTTATGAGACCTTTACGTCAAAAAACCAGCGCAAACAGGCCCTGCGGGAAATTAATTTCGTCCGGCAGGTTCCACCTCGGGGCGCGTGGATAGACACGCCTATCACCTTCAACCATGACGATCAGCCGAAGTCGGCCTTAGACAGGTGTCCCGCCGCACTGGTCCTCAATCCTATCGTAGACCACTGCCGCCTCCATAAGGTCCTTATGGACGGAGGCAGCAGTTTGAATCTAATATACACGGACACTCTGGATAAAATGCACATCAATAAATCGCGCATAGAACAGAGTACCACCACCTTTAAAGGTATAGTCCCCGGACGGGAGGCACGCTGTAGCGGAAAAATAACCCTGGACGTAGTCTTTGGGACCCCGGATAATTATCGCTCTGAGGAGATTACGTTCCACATCGCGCCTTTCAAGAGCGGGTACCACGCCCTCCTCGGACGGGACGCCTTTTCAAGATTACAAGCAGTGCCGCACTATGGCTACATGAAACTCAAGATGCCAGGCCCGAAAGGGATCATCACCATCTCAAGCGATCCCGACAGGGCACTCAAAGCCGAGAATAAAACGGCGTCCCTTGCTCTCGAGACTCTGGCCGAGGCCTTCGCGGCCGAGGAGCTGACCGTGCTACGCGCCGAGGTTGACTGGGATGATGTTGTTCTCGACAAAAGATCAAAGTCAACTTCTTTTAAACCGGCCGATGAGATAGTCAAATTCCAGGTACACCCAACGGACCCTGTTAAAATGGCGTCCATAGGGGCTAACCTCGACCCAGAGGTTGCCGAAGCCCGACATGTTTTTCTTAAGGAAAACTGGGATATATTCACCTGGCATCCCTCCGACATGCCAGGGATACCCCGTAGGCTTGCAGAGCATAGGTTGAACATACTAAAAGGCTATAAGCCTGTCAAGCAAACGCTCCTGCGTTTCTCTGAGCCCAAGTGTCAAGCGATGGGCGAGGAGCTGGCAATTCTATTGGAAGCAGGATTCATCAGAGATATAAAACACCCCGACTGGCTAGCCAATCTGGTCATGGTACCAAAGAAGGACAGGTCCTGGAGCTTATGTGTCGATTTCAAAGACCTTAATAAAGCTTGCCCCAAAGACCCCTTCCCCTTACCCCGTATCGACCAAATTGTGGATGCCACTGCAGGCCATGATGCGCTGTGCTTCCTGGACGCCTACTCTGGATACCATCAAATAAAGATGAAGGAGTCTGACCAGGCAGCAACAGCATTCATCACGCCCTACGGGCCGTTCTGCTTCAACATGATGCCTTTTGGACTAAAGAACGCTGGCGCTACGTACCAGCGTATGATTCAAACATGCCTGGAAAAACACATCGGAAAGACCGTCAAGGCCTACGTAGACGACGTAGTTGTTAAAACTAAGAACGTCAACCAGTTGGTTCACAACTTTCGAGATACATTTGCCAGCCTGCGGGAATATCAAATAAAACTTAACCCGGAGAAATGCGTTTTTGGAGTCCCAGCTGGCAAACTCCTCAGCTTCATCGTATCTAGCCGAGGGATCGAAGCCAATCCGGCTAAAATTCGGGCCTTGGATCGTCTGGAGATTCCAACAGAGCTCAAACACGTACAAAAACTGGCGGGCTGCGTAGCAGCCTTGAGCCGCTTTACATCACGGCTCGGAGAAAAAGCCATACCTTTATACAAGCTGTTAAAGCAGACCAAAACATTCAAATGGACCAAAGAGGCCGTGGCGGCCCTAGAAGAGATCAAGGCTCTCCTGACCACCAATCCCATCCTGGCAGCGCCAGGTGTCTGTGAACCGATGTTACTGTACATCTCAGCCACAAACCAGGTGGTTAGCGCAGTCCTCGTGGTCAAACGAGACATGGAAGGCCACAAATTCCAGGTCCAGAGGCCCGTATACTATGTATCCAAGGTCTTAACTCCATGCAAGTCATGCTACCCTCACTATCAAAAAATAGCCTACGCAGTCTTCATGGCATCACGAAAACTTCGGCACTACTTCCAAGAGTGTCTGGTGACCGTAGCATCCGACATCCCGTTAAGTGACATAATCAATAATAGGGATGCAACGGGTCGCATTGCCAAGTGGGCCATAGAGCTCCTACCTTTTGAGATTATCTACAAACCACGCCGGGCCATTAAATCCAAGGTGTTGGCAGACTTCGTAGCCGAATGGACCGAAGCCGAACTCCCCCGTGACTACAGTACTTACTCGCATTGGACAATGTATTTTGATGGCTCCAAAATGCTCGCCGGCCTAGGGGCTGGCGTGGTGCTCATGTCCCCCACGGGAGATCACATTAAATACGTACTACAAATCATGTACACGGACTCTAACAATGCGGCTGAATACGAAGCCCTCCTACACGGACTCCGGATAGCAGTCTCCATGGGTGTCAAACGCCTAGAGGTCCGAGGTGATTCCAACCTCGCAATCTCACAAATCAACGGCGAGTTCGACGCCAAAGACCCGAAGATGACAGCTTACCGAAACGCCGTCATAAAGATCTCGGGCAGGTTCGAGGGGCTGGAGTTTTACCATATACCCCGAGATAGTAACCAGGCCGCGGACGTACTCGCCCGATTGGGCGCAAAGCGGGATAAGGTCCCGGAAAACACATTCCTTGAATGGCTTTTCAAGCCATCCGTGGTCTGGCAAGATAGCAAAGGAACGTCGGATCAATCGACGTCGGGCCACAGACCCCGCCCGAAGCTAGCGAAGGCATCATAGGCGGCTCAATGGTCCGGGAGACCGCTTCAGCGCATGAAATTATGGCGGTCATCACACCATGGACCGAGCCGCTCCTCGCGTACTTGCTCTGAAAAGAGCTCCCCGACAACCAAACCGACTCCCGCCGGATTGTGAGGCAATCTAAAACCTACAAGGTTCACAAAGGGGAACATTATAAAATGAGCACAACGGGCATCCTCCAGAGATGCATATCCGAGGAAGAAGGAAAACTCCTACTTCGGGAGATACACTCCGGCATGAGCGGACACCACGCCGCTGCTCGGACCTTGGTCAGCAAGGCTTTTCGAGCTGGTTTCTATTGGCCAACTGCAGGGGCCGACGCCTTGGCATTAGTACAACGTTGCCCGGGCTGTCAGGTATTCGCCAAGCAGAGCCACATGCCTCCCACGGCCCTTCGCACCATCCCCATCACTTGGCCTTTCGCGGTCTGGGGGCTTGATATGGTCGGGCCACTCAAGGGTGGAGCAAACAAAAATAAGTACCTCCTTGTCATGGTAGACAAATTTACCAAGTGGATCGAGGCAAAGCCGGTTACCTCGCCCGAAGCCGCCTAGGTAATCGGATTCATCTTGGGGGTAGTACATCGTTATGGTGTCCCCCACAGTCTGATTACAGACAACGGAACTAACTTCACGGCCAAAGAGGTTAAGGCGTGGTGTGAAAAAATGGGCATCAAGCTCGACTACGCGTTTGTCTACCATCCACAGTCTAATGGGCAGGTAGAGCGAGCCAATGGACTGATCCTTAGTGGCATTAAGCCAAGACTAGTTCGCTCCCTTAAAAAAGCCGACTGTAAATGGGTCGAAGAGCTTGATTCCGTACTATGTGGTTGCGTACAACGCCCAACAGGTCCACAGGGTACACCCCATTTTTTATGGTATACGGCGCCGAGGCGGTCCTCCCCTGCGATATCATACACGACGCACCTCGAGTACGCATGTATGAGGAGCTAGAGGCCGACCTCGATCAACAAGACGCCATAGACGCTCTCAAAGAAGAGCGCAACGTCGCACGGACAAGATCAGCTATTTATCAGAAGCAGGCCCGGCGCTACCACGACAGAGAGGTTCGTGCCAAAGAATTCAACGTCGGGGATCTCGTCATGAGGCTACACCCCGAAAAACAAAAACACAAGCTCTCCCCTAAATGGGACGGGCCGTTCATCATTGATCAAGTACTCATCGGAGGAGCCTATCAAATCCGAGATCCGGAGGACGGCCGATTAGAGCCCCATCCCTGGAACGCGGCTCTACTCCGACGCTTCTACGCTTGACACCTCGTACACGGTCCGTGTAAATACCTTGTACAATTTCTTTGTCTTAATCTTTTACTAGTTATTTATTTTTTCACCTCGGAACGTTATTCAATGACTCCGGGGACGATATAGCATGTTCTTTTCAAAACATGAGTTATTCCACCTCTTATGTACTATTGTCTTTTGAGCCACCATATGCATCGATTCACTTTAAGATTTGGCCAAGCTGGGTTGCCCGGCTCCTGTGCTTGCCCCTTACGTTCCCGATATTTCGGCTAGGGGGCAAAGGGAGCACCGCTGTGATTGTTACTCCCGGGTCAGCCGGCGTAGTACCTCAGACGGACAAAGCCGAAAGCTAGCGTTTTTACAATGTGAATCGGTCGGCCATGACATAGGACTAACGTGGTAGGGGCCTTTTCAAACCCCGACCAGGGGCTTTACCCCCGAGGTCTCCCGTCTTCGTACAGATGTGTTCGACACATTAACCCGAGGAAAGGAACTGTTGGAAGAACTATTTTCCTCAGAAGATGTTTCTTACGTTAAATGGTAATATAACATAACTTTCGGTTACCCTCTTGTCTTTCGAGCCGCATAGCCCGATTGCCTTGTCACCTGAAGCACCTGGCTCAATAACCTCGGCTGGTAGTACGTGACACTCCTCGGAGTTTATCCGAGGAGGTGGAAGCCGAAGGCTGGCTGATAGAGTTTGGATAAACGGATTGCAAAAAATACATTAAATACTTCGGTACATAAAGTCATACAAAGTTTTCACGCGCGGTCTAGCCCGTCTAGAATCGCGCCACAGGCATTACACTATCATATGCCGGCTAGCGGGGATTTCCTTCCCGTCAGACCCCATGGGTCCCACTTCTGCTAAAGCCGTCGTATTCAGCCCAGTGTAGTGGGTCTTCACCATGGCCCAGGCCTCCCTTGCACCTTCTCGACAAGCTGATACTTTCCAAGCCTGGATCCGGCGCCGAGCTCTCTTAAGTTGTTCGGCTAGCACGGCCATGTCCTCGGGGACCGGCACCACCTCGGGCCATAAAGCCTGGTGCACATCTTTCATCAATTTCCGTGCCTTCTCATGCACTTCGGATAGGCGAACAGTCATGTCTTCGGACACCGGACCTCGGGATTCCGTAGGAAGGCCAGACAAAGAAGCTGCCGAACAAAACAGCATTCGCATGATGAATCATCTCGGGCAAACGACATGACAAATATTCCTCGAGATAGGTAACTTACCATAAATCATGTCATCTGTTCGACGATTCTTTGCCTCCGCGACAGCAAGTCGAGCTTTTAAGCTCTCAATTTCCTGCGCCTGCCGCGCGTTCTCAGCCCTAAGCGCATTCACACTGTCCACTCTTTGGGTGACCACGTGTTGACTTGCTTGACGCTGCGCTTCAGCATACGCCAGATCCTCGCGGGCCTGCTTCAGGTCTCTTTCAAGATGACCTAGGGCATCCGCTGTTACAAGAGATTCGGGCGTCAACTCTATTTTCATTGGCATCAACCAAGCAACACACAAAGCACTTACCATGCGCTTCTCTGGTGAATTTTTTCAACTGTTCAATCTCAGCCAAAGCCGCGTCGAGCTGCACCTTTGTTTCAGCTAACGCCGAAGTCAATTGCTTGTTCTTTAAGTGAGCTTCCTATTCATGAAAGTGGTTGCTGGTCAGTATTCAAGTCTTGATTTGACCCCAGGGGCTCGTATCAAGCCTTAGGGGCTACTGCCATACTTGGCAGTCCTATTTTCCTCTAAACACATATGCAAAAGAAAAAAAAGATCCCTTACCCGCAGCCCCTGTGACAAGACATCCAGCGATTCGTCAAACGCACCTCGGGCTGCCCCGAGGTATGCATCCACCGTGCTGAGGGCCCTGAACTCCCTGTCCGAGAAGGCCGGATTATTCAGAGAAGCCTTTCGCCGACGATAGTTCGCGGCGCACTGAATCTCGGATGGAGTGGCCGATGTCGCCGAGTCCTCGGGCTGAGGGGCTCCGAGGTCAACTCCCGTGGGATTATGAGCATCTACCCCCATGGGCGGCATCGTGGTCCCCTCGGCCCCCACATTTGCTGTGGCGGATGGCTGTCTGCAAATGATCGGAAAGGTTAAAATCCGAAGTGTCCCTGCAGTGGCACAGATCAAAGTATTACCTGATGATTGAGGGGGCACTTTCGCCTGCCCCCGTGACCTTGGCCTGAGCTTCTTGTACCTCGGACGGAGACGTTGGGAGTGCCGCTCCTTTGGAGGAGAAGTCAGATGGCTGGGGGCTGGAGGACGAGGGGCTCTCTTTCGTTTAGAGGAAGGGAGTGTTATCGATGAGGCTGGCCTCGTCCCCAGCGCATCTGGAATGACGGCTACCGTAGAGCCGTCAAGGCTCTCCAGGAAAATTTTACTCCCTTCGTAAATAAGGGCCAGGTCTTCATCCCCGTTGTAAAGGGGGTCTTCCGCACGGCAGTGCTACTCTGGCTCAGGGGCTGGACTACTCACGCCCTCCAGCCAACGCCTCCACCTCTGCTCATGGACGGGGCTGACGCTTTGACGTTTTTTCCATAAAGTGGCCTGGTTCCCTAGAGGACACGACTTTCAAAGTCTGAAACTGGGCCCCGGTAGAATCTCAAAGGTTGGCCGAGGACTTTAGGATCGGGCCGAAGAATAAAGATTATGGGAACTCGCCTGTCGAGCCAAGACTCCGGAATTGAAGATCGTCGACTTCGGCATCGAAGACTAGTTCAGGGGCTACTGACGGTGTCCTGGATTGGGGGGTGCTAACCTAGCTAGCCCATCTCTTCGGTTGGGCCGATGGGCCCCCGTCCGTAATCAAGGAGGACTCTGAAGGCCGGATGTAGGAAGCGTGATCAAGACTGCCTCTACCGAAGACTTGCCGTATACTCCAAGATTTCTCCTGCCGCCTTGCTCCTAGATACCGACTTTGTAACCCTAGATACCCTCCCTGGCGTGTATATAAGCCATAGGGTTTAGCCTGTAGAGGGGACATAAACGCAACATCATTCACCTAGCCCTAGAAGTTAGACATACATTACGATCTCGAGGTAGATCAACTCTGTACTCGATACATCTTCATCAATATAAATCAAAGCAGGACGTAGGGTTTTACCTCCATCAAGAGGGCCCGAACCTGGGTAAACACCGTCTCCCTTGTCTCTGTTACCACCGATCCGAGATCCACAGCTCGGGACCCCCTACCCCGAGGTCTGCCGGTTTTGACACCGACACCTAGGTAGTGAAGCAACCTATATTTCTGTCTTTCCTAAAATTCCCACAAAATTCTCATAATTCCTTTGGACCATCTGAACCTTGGATATGTAAAAATATTCAAGATTCCATGCTCATGGTGAGCACACCATCCAATCTTTGTTTCCGGTCATAATTTTAGTTTCTGAAGCAACTATATTTTATATGGATTCATAAATTCTGAAATTTTACCAGGACATTCTCCCATCTATATGACTTCCCTCCCCCAAATTTGGGCTCATTTTATCTATCCAATATTTCTCAATAATTTCCCCAAGTTTCTGTCCAGAGGAAAGCATTGTGAAGGAAGTACCATTTTTATCTATCCAAATGGTATGAAATTTTTACAGTGCCTTCAAATGCCCAAATCATCATCCTCAAATAAATTTCAGCTCAATCGAATCATCCATGTGAGTGCAGCTTCAAGATCTAGTTTCTGGACCAGATATGCAGTTGTGAAGCAACTATGATAAATATTGGTCCAAATCTTTTCATATTTCACAGGAGTGTAGTCCTTCTTACCCTAAACCCCTGTGACATCTTTCTTGGCCCATTGGTCAACTCATTTGACCACATCTTCATGCCCAAGTTTCCTACAGGAAACTTTAGATGATCCCTCCCATCAGCACATAGTTGCTTTCATCGAACCAAGCCCATAGTGGTGCTCTAGCAAGTAGGGTCCACACGGTAGACAGCTTTTTCCTGGCCAGAGCGCACCGCGTGCGCCTGTTCACGCGGTGACCACGCGGCTGGCATGCCGTTCGACGCGCTCTGGACGTCGTGGCCTCGGCTGCCGTCCAAACGACGCGCCTGTGCCACCGCAGCTTGTCCACTCTCCTGCGTCCACGCGACCCCTCTGGACCCCTCTCCCCCTCCTCCTTCCTCCCCGGCACGCCACGCCGCACCGTGTGCCCGTGGCCATCGTCGCTTTGCCTCTGTCCTCTTCCTCCTCGCTGATCCTCTGGCGTCCCACTAGCCCGCTCGAGTCCCATCCGAGCCCTCTCGCAAGCCCACGCATCCGCGGTCGCGCCAGAGGATCGTTTGCACGTCCGTGGCGGCATCCGGCGAGGGCATTGTCGCCACGGCTATTTAAGCCCTCCCCGGCCTCGGTTCTCCTCACCAAGCTCCTCTCCACCCTCCTAGAGTCCCGCCCCTCCACTCAACCGAGCTAGAGGAGCTCCCCTGCCCTCCCTCTGGCCGCCATTACCGCCGTCGACCCCGCTCAAATTGGAGCAATGCCTGCCTCCCCTCTCCCTCCTGACCTCACCAGAGCTCTCCCCTAGCCACGGCGAACCCTCCCAGCTCTCCACTTCATCCCCGGAGTGCCCGTGGACGCGGCTGCAAATCCGGCCGACGCCCTCGTCCGCGGCCACCCCAGCCGCCACCACTCCGTTCCTCCTCGGTGTCCGTGGTCGGGCGGCCTGGAAGCGGCGCTCCCTTCCGAGCTCGTCGGTGCCCAGAGCGTCGCCGGAGGTGGCCGGTGGCGCCGGGGCGAGCGCCGGCCGCGCGGCCCTCCTCTGCTCTTCGGGCGAGCATCGGGCGGGAAGAAGAAGGAGGCGGGAGGAGAGAGAGAGAGAGTCAACGCGGGACCCACACATCAGCAACCGAAGCCCCGGGCCCGCGCAGTTTGAGTGGATACGTATTTGCAAGAATACGTTTTCTGCTTACGAAGACGTATTTCAGTACGGCTTCGGCCCCGAATGCGCTTTCCCTTTGCGAAAAGCGTATTTTCTGAAAATGCGCTTTCTGTTCCACCCCGCCAGCCGAAATCCTTATATTGTGGACGTCCGTCCGTTAGCAGCAGAAAAACACAGTTTTTATTTGTTTTCTGCCTAACGAATGAACGGCCGTATTTTCGCAACCGTAACTCCGATTCAGGTGATTCAAAAGCCCACGTTCTCTATTCGTCGAGCCCGTTCTGTGGGTAACATTTTCATGATGTTTTCACATTATGAAAATAACCATTTTTCCCTTGCCCTCTAATCAGCTCCGCCGAGAGAGAAACTTTTCCAGCAAAATATTTTCGCGAGCTCCTCGCACTTCTTCCCGGTGATTCCATCAACACCAGGCAAGCCACAACAGCCACTTGCATGATGGCCTTGCTATAGCCATGGTTTTCACTTGAATGTTTGAATAATTACTTTGAAATTATTTTGTAAATGCTATGTATATGCTTGTGGATTCATGCTCATCCCTATGCCATATTCATGTGCATCAAGATATTTACTTGTTAATAGTATTATTCTCATGTTCCATTCTTGTATTCAGTTCATATGCTAGCGATCATGATATGCTCACATGAGTAGTTATGGTTTGTTATGCAAATACTTGTGATATTCGTGATCATCTTTGTGCCATGCTCATGTGCATCCCATAGACTAAATGATTTATTGTTGTTGATGTTATGATAAATGGTTATATTGCACCTCCATGCTTATGTTGACATCATGCTCAACATGCTCATATGCACTATTACTTCATCATGTTATTGTGGCTCAGCTCATCACCATTCAAGTTAAACCTGACATTAATCGAACTTGAACAAATCTATTGGCTGAGTCATGGTGCCACCGAATCGAGCTCACCAGTGCAACCACACTTGCCTGGATGGGGAGGCCCTAATTCGGTCTATTGTCATGCCTCTCGCCGGAACCTCCAACTAGGGAAGGTTATGTGTGCGCGCTAACCTGATCAGGTAGGCGGCCATAGCCTTGTGTGCCCGAGTTGTATGGATCTAGAGTCCCCGTTTGGGATAGTTTTTATTTTGGCCACGACGGTGGCAGCCACAAAGGTGGTGGATGTCACGAGTTGACATCGGGGCCACCCATGACATAGCCCAAAGGGGAGTTTGTCGGAGTGGCCGGGAGAGTGTCATGCAATAGATTGGTTTTGTCGGAATGTCGTTGGTCCACCCGAATGGGAGCACGAGGCCATGAGTTCCATGGTGTGGATACAGTGTACTAACCTCTGCAGAGTGTATAATCTATCGATAGCCGCGTCCTCAGTCATGGACACAGTTCGTAGTAGGTCACACTGTGGGTCAACAGAAATAATAAACCTGCACACTAAGAACAACAAGATGGCACATGCAGAAGTTGGTGATCGTGTGAGGATCACTATGCTTGGTATTGTTGTGATCGTGTGAGGATCACTATGGTTGGTATTGTTGTGATCGTGTGAGGATCACTATGGTTGGTATTGATGTGATCAAGTGAGGATCACGATGGTAAGATGTTGACGGTGGTTACGAGGTAACCCCGAGATGGTAAGTTGGTCCAAGGGACCACGGTAACAATCCACATGCACATCATGTATGATAGCATCATGCTCATGTTCATATCATGATTAACATGTACATGCCATGTTCACTCTCATGTTGTTCTAGTAGTATCATGTTCATCATTGATAATTAACCTGTAATTGCCATGCTGTTGATTGTCTTGATTGCTTTGGTTGCTGTGAGCTTGCGAATACATTCAAAGTACTCACCTGGCGTGTCATGCCAGATTGCAGGCCAGCCATGCCTGGTTGCTTGAGGATCATGAGTTTGCGAGCTAGGTCGTGTCCCAGCCAGAGTCCCTGCGGAGTGGAGTCCATCACCGTCATCGCCGTTCCGCTGCCAGAAGTTATTCCGTCGCTACGAGTTGTTCCGCTGCTAGCATAGAGCTATCTGAGCAGGCGTAGTATCGCTGTGCCCGTGTAACCTTTGTATATCAGACCCTTGTACCCCGATTATTTGTAATAAGATCTGATTTGTTCTATGCCAAGCAGTGCCGTATTCCAGAAGACTTGATCTCTAGGCTGGAATACGGGGTGTTCCGATTCCTCTGAGCCGGGGTGCCACACATAGCCATTTCGAGATATATTGCCATGCAACTTCCATCATCATCATATACATGACTTGAGCATTCATTGTCATATTGCTTTGCATGATCGTAAGATAGCTAGCTTGATATTTTCATGGCTTGTCCATTTTTTGATATCTTTGCTACGCTAGATCATTGCATATCCTGGTACACTGCCAAAGGCATTCATATAGAGTCATCTTGTATAGTTTTTTATCGAGTTGTAAGTAAATAAAAGTGTGATGATCACCATTGTTAGAGCATTGTCCCAGTGAGGAAAGGATGATGGAGACCATGATTCCCCCACAAGTCGGGATGAGACTCCGGACGAAAAAAAAGAAAAAAGAGAGAGGCAAAAAAGAGCCCCCAAAAAAAGAGAAAAAAAGAAAATAAATGAAAATAAAAAAATGAGAGAAAAAGAGAGAAGGGGCAATGCTACTATCCCTTACCACACTTGTGCTTCAAAGTAGCACCACGTTTTTCATATAGAAAGTCTCCTATGTTGTCACTTTCATATACTAGTGGAAAATTTTCATTATTGAACTTGGCTTGTATATTCCGATGATGGGCTTCCTCAAATGCCCGAGGTCTTCATGAGCAAGTAAGTTGGATGCACACCCACATAGTTTTCAGTTTGAGCTTTCATACACTTATAGCTCTTTGTGCATCTGTTGCATGGCAATCCCTACTCCTCGCATTGATATCGATTGATGGGCATTTCCGTAGCCCATTGACCCGCCTAGTTGATGCGAGACTTTCTTCCTTTTTGACTTCTCCTATTGATCTCTACCACCGCATTCTATTCCACCCATAGTGCTATTGAAAATGCTGAAGCGCGTTAAAAAGTATGATCCAATTGCTTGGTTTGGCACCGGGGTACTCTTGATTTGATATGTCTATGCAGGGAAGAATGAGCGTGTCATGCTTACCACAACTAAGTGTATAGAGGTTGTTTCCTTTAGCTCCATTATTAAGAAAGGCAATGATGAAATACATGCATGTTTTGTATTATTCTTTCAATATCGAATTGATAGACTATTGCCTTGAATCACTCGTATCTTAATATTCATGTCATGATTAAATTATATGATCAAGATTATGCTAGGTATCATTTACCTACTCGAGGACGAGCAGGAATTAAGCTTGGGGATGCTGATATGGCTCCGTCGTATCTATAATTTTTGATTCTTTCATCCCAATATTCTACAAGTTTCACATACTTTTGGCAATATTTTATATTATTTTTGGGACTAACATATTGATCCAGTGCCCAGTGCCAGTTCCTGTTTGTTGCATGTTTTTTGTTTCGCAGAAAATCCATATCAAACGAAGTCCAAACGCAATAAAAATCTACGGAGATTTATTTTGGAATATATGTGACTTTTAGGAAAAAGAATCAACACGAGACGATGCCCGAGGGCCCACAAGCTCAGAGGGCGCGACCCCTACCCTGGCCGCGCCCAGCAGGCTTGTGGCTACCCCGTAGGGCGGTTGGGGCCCTTCTTTCGCCACAAGAAAGATAATTTCCGGATAAAATTCCCCTCAAAATTTCAGCCCAATCGGAGTTACGGATCTCCGGGAATATAAGAAATGGTGAAGGGCCAGAAAACAGGAACGCGAAACAGAAGAGAAATAGAGAGAGAGATCCAATCTCGGAGGGGCTCCTGCCCTCCGGGAGCCATGGCGGCGATGGACCAGAGGGGACTCTCCTCCAATCTAGGGGGAGGCCAAGCAAGAAGAGGAAGGAGGGGGGCTCTCTTCCCCTCTCTTCCAGTGGCGCCGAAGCGCCACCAGGGGAACCATCATGACAGCGATCTACACCAACAACTTCGCCGCCGTCATCACCAACTCTCTCCCCCTCTATGCAGCGGTGTAACCTCTCTATTCCCGCTGTAATTCTCTACTTGAACATGGTGCTTAACGCTATATATTATTATCCAATGATGTGTGGCCATCCTATGATGTTTGAGTAGATTCTTTTTGTCCTACGGGTTAATTGTGGTATGGCGTGATTGATATGAGTTTTATGTTGATATGGTGCTGTCCTATGGTGCCCTCCGTGTCGCGCAAGTGTGTGGGATTACCGCTGTAGGGTTTTGCAATACGTTCATGATTCGCTTATAGTGGGTGGCTAGAGTGACAGAATCTTACACCCGAGTAAGGGGGTTGTTGCGTATGGGAGAAAAGGGGACTTTTTACTTAATACTATGGTTGGTTTTACCTTAATGATCTTTAATAGTTGCGGATGCTTGCTAGAGTTCCAATGATAAGTGCATATGATCCAAGTACGGAAAGTATGTTAGCGTATGTGTCTCCCTCATTGCATATGATAAGTATCTATCGTGTTATATTCAATTGCCTATGGACAATCTTTCTCTTGTGTTACAAAAGCTCTCTACTAATCAACTAACTTTTATTATCTTGCAAATTACTCCTAGTTTTATTCCTACTAAGTACTTCTAGTTTTATTCTTGCAAACTTATCCTTACACCTACAACGTAGTTTTATTCTTGTTCTAGGTAAAGCGAATGTTAAGTGTGCGTAGAGTTGTATCGGTGGTCGGTAGAACTTGAAGGGAATATTAATTCTACTTTTAGCTCCTCGTTGGGTCCGACCCTCTTATTTATCGAAAAAGTTACAATTGATCCCCTATACTTGTGGGTTAACATCCTGCCTGTCGGATACGACGTGGCGGACGCGCCCAGGCGCGTCTAGGCCTCCTCATATCCGCCTAGATTTGGGTGGATATAGGAGTGTCGGTTAGCCCGGTCGTATAGGGCTGGTTTGAGGAGTTCGGTTGGGTCCGGTTTGGATGATCGGTCACTGTCCGGGTCGTCCTCCCGAACGTATAGGGGGTTTGAGGAGCTCAGTTGTTAATGCTCTTATGTGGGACAGGGTGAGAACACCGGCCGGGATAAAGGTTCCGCCAGTGGAATCGGATCAGAAATGACTACGTGCGTATCTAATAATCTATTCATCATTTAATGCAACATACTACAATATTAAGATGTATGACATATTTTATTTGTTATAATATACGTATCTAATAATCTATTCATCATTTAATGCAACATACTAATCTTACACTATAGCTATTTGCATTTATGATCCTTTGATGGCGTGGATGGAGTCACACATGTGGCTGGAAGGAATAGTGGTTCATTTGTCGTCGAAGGACCTTCAAAACAAAGAGCAAGCATTAGTGAGCACTAAGCTTGACATGACTACGCGTTATATGAAAGTGGTGAACACATGGGCATTCTTAGTGAGGATGATTTCAACAACTAGGTGATTGCCTAATTTATGTTATGATTCTTGTAACTCAGTCACCTATCAAGTTTACCATTAGTATTTCACCACTGTGCCAATTAACATACCTTTTTATTGTTGACGTGCTTCATTTTTTGTTAAAAAACATACTATGAGTTGGTTAACTTAGATTTTTGTAGGAGTATCATCTTTAATCCTTTAACAAAAAATGAGTGATTACAAGTAGAAAAAGAGCATATTAGTGGGGTACATGAGTAGTTAAAGTTGTGCACTAGTGCATATTCCTATGAAGGAGAGTGAAGTATATATATTTTGATTGCCGAATTATTTGTTACTCACAATGTGGACTTATATTTGAACCCCCCCCCCCCCCCCCCCGGCGGTATATTGGCAAGGCCATACTGAGTTACGAGAAGTACATACATGAGGAGATGTTCACACACGCTGTCAACTCTATCAGCTATGGTGTGGAAAGAATTGTGCCATTTTGGGGTTTCCAGAACTCATATGGAAATAAACTTGGACCAGAAGGTCGAGTTCTTCATAAAGTCATACGTCTATTTGACGTGATCAGTTTATGTTGTCTATCATTCAAAGAAGAGGAAAATAAAGGGTTACATGCAGGAAAAGAAATTTGGGACACATGACGAAATCAAATAAATAGTTTTTTATACCAAACTTTTATACTTATTTTTTATTATCATACTACAATATTAAGGAGTATACATTTATTATTTAGCCAGTGTAGTTAACCACATAAGTTATATGGAATAGTTAAACAATGTTCTTTGTTATCGGTTTTAACATATATATCACTGATCACTTTGTTTATGCCAAATTTAAATTAAGTGATGTAACATAAATTATATTTGAATTATTTTTGTGACAATTCCACAAATTACGTAGTGCACACATACATATGTATATGTATGTATGTGTGTGCATATGTTCATGTATAGTTTAGTTTCATTAAATAACATGTTAGAGGTTTCGAAGGAATAATATCCAACTAATATCTTAATACTGTTATCTAGTGTATTATTAGATGTGCATATCTATAGAACCTTGTACAGTATATGTTTTTTTAGAGACCCCTGTACATTATAAATTGTACCATTTGCAAGTGTGTCGCAAGTTAGATTCGATAACAAGTTCAACATATGCATGGTACTAAAATATCACCGGTCACCGATGAACATAAACATATCGCTAATTCAGTTATGCTTACATACAATTTGTTTATTTGGTATGCTCATCTGGATGTTTGGTTTCATCTGGTGTATACAAGAGTTTTTGCCAATTTCAAAAATAATAAGTTCTTTACGGATTAAACATAGAAATATAATTTACATAGATTTCAGTACAACTTGCAGGACGTCTATCAGAGAGAGAGACTAGCAAGCTAACTGAGTTCATAGTGGCCTATCAGATTCACTGCCATCGATCAGGTCGATTGTTACTTTGATGTGTTGTAGATTTTCTTAGGCAAACTTTACATTTTATTTTACATATATGTAATAATCTTTTGAACTTAATAGATAATATGATAGTGGTTATTAGTATGTTTAATATTTGGGGACCGGGGCGGTCGCCCTCTTTGCCCAGCCTATGGGCCGGACCTGGTTACACATGAGCCGCATATTATTCGGCGTCCATGGAAAAGGCAAATGGTGCTTGCACCCATAGATTGGATGGGATTAAAAAAAAATTTGGAAGGACATTGATTGACTGTCATGCACGTATCGTTCATCCACACCGTGCCTTTGATTTTTGCATGGTAATACGTGTCTCACTCATATCATAAAGATCAAAGTACAAGTCACGTAAGGACCGACATGACAAAACTGAAAAGATAGCAGAACATCTCTGAGTTTGACACCAACGCCCGTCATCTGCCTCCGGCACCACCACATCAGCCACCGAAGAAAAGAATGACGGATCACCTCCTCACCCGAGCTCAACGCGGCTCCATCGCCGATATGCAGCTTTGCGGACCTCCAAGGTGGCTCACCAAAAGTGAAACCCTTGCCGTTGAACGAATCAGACCGGGGCAACACCCCGGACACGCCATCGAACTCCAGATCTGGCGTCCCACCACGACTAAGACGCCGAAGGAGGAAACCATACCTGCCGTCCACGAACCACGAACCCAGCACACGTTTCGTCTTGCAGATGTCGTCGAAGCAGACCACAATCTGCATCCGCTCCTGGACTACCTCCCAAGCTCCGCGCCGACGCTGGAGCAAACGCCGTCACAACGGCGGAGCCCGAGGACACAGGTCCACCACGAGGATGCCGCCGCCGCCACGCCATGCATCCTTGCTTGAACAGACTGGTTTCCAAATCCATCCCCAACCATAGGACCAATGGCCTCGTCAGGAAAGGATCCGAAGAATCTTTATTCAGCGCCGTCATCATCGTTGCCGAAGCCAAAACGATGAACAACCTAAAAAACTAGACTACGAGTGAGTAAAAACGATCCACACGCGTGGATCCAGCGACCCCCTCACCATCGACGACCGAGGGCGCCAGCGGAGGGGAGCCGCCGGAGGACGGCGCTGGGAGATTGGCCTCTCCTGGCGGCGGCTAGGGTTCCAGCCGTCAGGGACAAGAGGAAAACGCCTGAAAATACGTATTACCGTGCCTTTGATTTGACATGTATGTATACTAGGAGATTTCCCCGCGCGTTGCAGCGGGAATTTGAAGATTAATTTCAGATGTACTATATATGAATAAAATGATCCAAATGAAGGGCTTCTATTTTAATGTAGAAATGTTTCATACTTGCACTATGTATAAACAAAGAGTATGCATGTGGTTTACATGGGGTTGCAAAATAATGTTAGTGGATGCTGACATGGCACACTTGGTGAGGTGGAAGACCGCATGTTGAGAGAATTAGACTTAGTGGGGATCAACTATTTAAGAATAGTAGATTTCCCTATACCATTTTTAGGAATAATGTAATAGATTCCGAGATTTATGCCATCGTTTTGCAGTACATGCTATTTTATCTCCATATGTGCATGAATATACCTTCTTCCTGGTGTGCCCATCCGTGTGAACATGACGATTCGATAAATTGTCTAAGAGCAAAAAAAAATTACTATGATGAAGGAAAATGGTAATCCCTCCTTCCCTCCTGCTTTTATTAAAGGATGCGCTAGCGAGTGGCCATTGCCTCGCTAGCAATCCCGAGCAAGCACCCATATTATAAAGCTTTTTGTCGGTCTTTTTTTTTATTGTTTGTCAAGAAAGGAAATCCTATGAACAGGTGTGAATGTATGGAAACAAGTGTGAACACATATATAGGATTGCTAAAGTTCGCCCGCAGTGGCAGGCTCCTTAATTGTTGTTTCACGTCCATTTACTTCAGGTTTCTATTTTTTTTAAAGTCAAAACTTTTGAAACGATAATCGCAATTAAGAGCCACTTTCACACACATATTTCTCTCAACGATCTCTACGAAACTAGATCTCATATGAGTATGTTTTAACAAACTTTTTGTGTGTGCAACTTTAGACCCTGTTAGGTGCAACAACCTGACAGCCGATGTGCAACTTCCCCCAACAAGTGGACGTGTAGTTTAGATTGTTGGCACCCCGCCCCAACTACCCCTACCAATGAGATGAGATGTGCAACTTCATCTGCTGCTCCGTTCAACCGCCTAACAGTTGATGTGCTACTTTTTCCCTACCGGTGGACATGTAGTTTTCACTGATGGCGCCTCCCCCCTCTCCAACTACTCCCTTCTGGGCAATTTCCTAACATTCGATGTGCAATTTTCTCTCCTACCACGTGGATGTGCAGATTTTATAGCTGGCACCCCCATGCACTGACTACCCTACCAGTGAGATGTGCAACTTTGTCTACTGCCCTAACTAACTGCCTAACAGTTGATGTGCAATTTTAGGCTGCTGCCCCTAGTCAACTGGGTTATCCTACAATTTGATGTAACCCAGGAGAGGCGTTCGCTCTTGGCTGGAGAGAGATGGTTGAGGAATACTCTGAAACATGTTTCGTTGGGGTTGGCATCGCTTGAGAGGATGATTGCGCAAAGATGTAGAATCAGATGGTTGTTCAAGTGTATATGCGGATTGCCTAGACAATTCCATCAGTTCGGACTTTTGGTTTGATTGGCTAGTGCATATGTGGACTAGGCAATCCACATATACACTTCAACAATGGTGATGCGAACACAAAGCTATTTCAAGAATTAAAACGACAGTAATTGATTTTTATGTTGATGGAGCCGCAAGCCCAGATGGATTGTTTTTTTTTTTTATGTTTTATCAACAATTTTGGGAATTCAGTAAATCAGATTTAATGGCTCTTTTCATTGACTTTTGTTTAGGAAAACTATATATCTTTATGTTGAACTTTGCTATCCTAACTTTAATTCCTAAGAAAAAGGATGCAGTTAGTATGAAAAGTTCATGCCTATTATCTCACTCAACTGTAGTTTTAAGATCTTTACTAAAGTGCTTACTAATAGACTAGCTGCTATTCTTGAAAACCTCATTTCTAGTAACCACACTGCTTTCATCAAAGGGGGATATATCAAAGTGTGGTTACAACCCATGAGGTTTTACATTCTATGCATAGTGGTCAAGAATCAAGTCTAGTGATTAAACGAGATTATGAGATTGCTTTTGATATGGTTAATCTTGACCTCCTTGTTGAAATCTTCAAATTACCTAAATGGGCTCTAGACCTCATTAATACTCAAATGGCCCACTATTTGTGAAATGACTTTGAGGGAAATAGGAAGCTGCATCTTGCCAATTGGGGCATGATATGCATGAAAAAAAAATTGGTGGGTTAGGAATTCCTAACCTTATTGAGGTGAACAATTGCCTTCTTGGATCTTGGATCAGGAGGTATGTGCATGGAGATGATAAACTATGGAAAGTTGTCATACATAGCAAGTATTCCACTAGTACTCCTTACATTTTTACTAGTTCTTCTGTTAACTCCTCCATTTTCTACAGAGGGGTTACGTCTATCACTAGGACTTTTAAGTTTGGATATAGGTGGGTATTTGGAGATGGAGCTAAGATTTTGAATGATGTGTTGTTGTTCATCTCATAAAAAACTCACGAACCTTCCTCCAATAGTTCACTCACCTTTGCTCGACAGTTGCAATTGAATCATTGCTCACCTCCAACCATTCGAAGCATAACAACCAGTTCTCCTTCATCGTGTGTATGTAGCTCTCTTCGCTTTTTGACTTCTTTCTGCATCAGCCGCCGACCGATTTTCAACCAATCCGAATGATTGACATGCATTGATCATAGACATCAACATCCCTTATGCCATCGAGCTTGGGGGAGGTCATTCCACCCATCTGGTTGTGTCCATTCACAGAGGTGGCACGTTCCTTAGGTGCCAGTTGCCGGATGAGCTACGAGGACTCAACGAAGTTGTAGTCGGAGTTGTGGTCGACAGTGAACTACGACGATGGACAAAACTGGGAGGCCGGGGCAACATGGGAGACCTGGGCGAAACGGTTGGTCGAGGGTGCTTTGCGGGCTAGAGGCCCGTGGATCTCTCTCTCTCTCCCTCCCTCTTCAAAACATATAGATCTTTTGTGTCAGTCTTACCTTAACCCCGCTTTCACGTGGCGAATCGGTATGAGGTTTCACTGATCACTTTACGGTATTGTTTAAGCTTTCTTGGTCACCAGACAGAGTGAGAACTACTCGGCTTGCTTTCTTTCCCTAGCACCCCTTCCCAAACTGTACAAGCTTCTTCCAAAGCATACGACTTTCTAGATGTATATGGTGATCTCTTTTTTTTGCATGGTAATACGTGTCTCATTTATATAATAAGGATCATAGTACAAGTCACGTACATACCGACCTGGCAAAACTGAAAAGAAAGCAGAAAGCTAGCCTTTGCACAAAGGAACACTAGCCAAGAAGTAAAATTACAAATAAGACTGAAGAATCCTCTGAGCTTGGCACCGACGTCCGTCACCTGCCTCTGGCACCACCACAACAGCCACCAAAGGAAAAAAATGACGGATCACCTCCACACCCAAGCTCGACGCGGCTCCATTGCTGATATGCAGCTTTGCAGACCTCCAAGGTGGCTCGACAAATACAAAACCATTACCATTGAACGAATCAGACCGGGGCAACACCCCGAACACGCCATCGAACTCCAGATCTGGCACCCCCACACGACTAAGACGTCGGAGGAGAAAATCATACCTGTCGTCCAGGAACCACGAACCCAGCACACAATCCACCATCTTACGGATGCCACCGATGCAGACCACAATCTGCATCCACTCCTGGACTACCTCCAAAGCTCCGCGCCGACGCTGGAGCAAACATCGGCGCATTCGCGGAGCCCGGGGACACAGGTCCACCACAAGGATGCCGCCGTCGCCACGCCATCCATGCTTTAACAGACTAGTTTCCAAATCCATCCCAGACCATAGGATCGATCGCCTCGTCGGAGTAAGATCTGAAGAATCTTTATCCAGCGCCGTCATTGCCACCGCCGAGACCACGACGATGAACAACCTAAAAACCTAAACTACGAGAGTCTAAAACTATCCACCCGCGTGGATCCGGCGGCCCCCTTCACCACCAATGACCGAGGTCGTCGGTGGAGGGGAGCCGCCGGAGGGTAGCGGCGGGGAAGACTCCTGGTGGCGGTGGCGAGTCTCCTTTTCTTTCTTCGGAGGAAAGAAAAACGAACGCGTCTTGTATATGACGATCTCTGTAATGGGTCGAAACCTACTTAGTTCTCATTTTTATTTCGTCTATACAAGAAAAGAAGGATTTGTGTTTAGCAAGACAGAGAATTGAATAAGTAAAAATAAAGTAGTGTGTACCCTTTACCTGCTTTCGCTCGCGCCGCCGCACCTGACACTTTAGGCATTCTGCTTGGTGCGGCGGATATTTGTGTTGTATAAATTCCTAGGTCGGCCCGGTGGCTGATGCGGGCACTGGCACCTCGAAGATAACGGATAGGCGAACAAATCTACGGGACCGGACAGATTCATTGCGATAGCGGTTGTGGCCCAGGTGGGTGGGGTGTGGCGGTGTCAGGGTCCAAGAGAGGAGAGAGCGATTGGAGGAGGAGTGCAGTGGCGGATGGGGAGGGTCCGTATGTGATTTGAGGGCGTATAATCAGGACTTTCGTGAGTAGTCTCCTCCATTTGAGGCCAGAGTGGAGGATATTTAACAATTTGGACTGTCCGGACCAAAATGGGAAGCAAATTGTATTGCCTTTTTGGTCTGGACATTTGTGGGATGAATGGGGAGACTGTTTGATTTGCCCGGGTCCCTAAACTGTAGGCATGCGAACATCACACTTGCCAATAATTTACGCCATCACATCACATATAACAAAAATATTAAATATCTAGACTCTAGTCATGCAAACACCACACTTGATGGTAATTTCAACCCACTAAGCCGGCACCACTTGACATTTTATGTTGCAGAGTAGTAGGGCGTCTTCGTGCCATTATGCCCTCCGATGAACATATTTCCTTTTGGATGCTTCAAACTTTCGTGACATGCGTGGCAGCGCTCGTAGTCCATGACACCCCTCATCATGTGATTGATCTTTCGACATATTTCATGGCATCCACCTGCAAAGCAAGAAAAAGTACAGTAGGCATATTATATTTCAGAATAAAAATACAGAATAATAAGTACTCCCACCGTTCCTAAATACAAGTCTTTCTAGAAATTTCAATATGGACTACATACGGATGCATATAGACGTAGTTTAGAGTGTAGATTCACTCATTTTGCTCCGTGTGTAATCCATATTGAAATCTCTAAAAAGACTTATATTTAGAAACGGAGCGAGTATTACATTCATGTGCAACCGCACATATATACTCCAAGGTATATGGTACATAGCTCAAGGTTTATGTATGAATAGGAGTGGTCTTCATATATCACTTCAACACATGCATTAGACCTAGACTAGCAAGCAAAGGGTGAAAAAATATAGCAGCACTACAAGAAAATAGATATTTATCAACCATTGTTTACATGGCACCCCTACCGATATTCTGTATTTGCATTCGTTCTAGCTACAACCTAAGATACAATCCAAGAGCCCAAAGTTCTCAAGGTCACGACACTACAATAATGGATGTACATTGGCATCCTATATATTTGTTGTTCCATAATACTGTGATCTTTCTCATTCATGTCCAGGATTACACGGGAAACAACCACATTGGAAGCAGCTTCTCAGTGACTGATGTAGGAAATGGGCATCTTTCCTCGTAGTAGGATCGGGGGAATGAATGTGGCAGACTTCACTATATTTCTTACCGTGAACAGCGCTCATCGCTCCTGCTGAGCAAATAGTATATGACGACATTTGTTGTTTCATAATTATTATTTGTATGCTATAGATTTACTATGCATTCAACAAGGTCACATTTGTTAGTTGTTAAATGTTCATAGCAGGGAA
The DNA here is from genome assembly GCA_039707655.1 of Elymus sibiricus. NCBI lineage: Eukaryota > Viridiplantae > Streptophyta > Magnoliopsida > Poales > Poaceae > Elymus > Elymus sibiricus. Next base: position 474,500,512 of record CM077676.1, on the reverse strand, counting down.
GGAGGTGTATGATGTCTACTATTACTGAGCACCAATTAATTGTGAAGGACCTAGAGTCTCTAACATTTTCTTGGTCCCTAGTAGTGTGACCAAGTAAGGGTTGGTAACCAATGATGAGAGCTTTAGCCACCAAGAGCACGATGTTGGTTGCTAAATACCTCTAGCGAGTGGTGACAATACATAACTAGCAACCAATATACAAACTCCATAGCAACATTACTTTAACCAATATGTGGGCAGATCCTTCTGTCCAATTGAGAGTGCATTGGATATGTCCAATTGAGAGTGCATTGGATATAGAAGAAGCTGGACAAGTGAACTCGCTTTAAACCAACTAAATGTTGTACGAGAATCAACTTCTCATTTATTGCCGGCAAGCAGATACAACCACTTGGCCATTGCCATTTGACTAGTCTATCAGAGTATCCTACGAAGTCAGGTCCAGTAGGCACAGGATGCGCTAAGCCATTCGATCTTAATAAGGTATCCAGAAAACATAACATAACAGGGAATATCATCAATAGTCGAGACATGCAGCACACGCATAGGCTCGGTATCTTCCTCCATCTGGAGCTCTGGAATGAGCGTGAGCTCAGTGAAGAACAGCCTCTTTGTAGGGTCATTACTCTTCTGGGGAATGGCGGTGAAGTTGACATGAGCATATATATGTCGTCCCACACGCCTCAGAAAAGCAGTTAGATGTCAAGGCTTCCGCAAGGTCAAACTTGTACTGGTTGTTCAAATTTGTTTCAAGATCTTGTTAGTGTATCAACAAGTAGAATTATATAGCAGATTGGTGTTCTCAAAAGAAAAATATTAGATTGATAAGTTGTGCATGCAAGGCATATACCTCAGTCATTCTGGCATTGTAATGTGCCAAAGCAAGTCAAGCAAAGTGTTTCAGTTGTGCTCCATGACTTGGGATACGATGAATGCAGCGTGCTTCCATGTCCTCGGTTGTCAGGTACTCTTCCCTGCAGGCGAAATAAGCTAATTCGCACTTATTTTATCACATTAAGTAGATAAAATTGTGTCGTCTCTTTAGTAGCTCCATGTTTCATGGATAATTTACATGACCTTTGTCGTTCTAGATAACACAGATAGATACATAGGTGTTCAGACTGGGTAGAAAAACACAAAACATGCAATTTCTGGGTTTTTTTATAAGTAGAACATCAACAAGGAAGAAAAAAAACGAATACTCCTTTTTAGGAGTACTTTTATGGTCCTGATTCAAAAACTAATTTGGATTCTAACATCACACAAATCTGGTGGCGTGAATAAACGAATTCGTGGCTGCCACTTATAACAGCAGTAAGAAAACTAACTTGTCTCACGACACCCCCCCCTCCCGCCCCGGTGTCGCTCCAGCGAGCGACGGGGGGAAACCGTAGCCGCCGCCTCCTCTAGCTCCCTCCTCCTGTTCCCTCACCTCGCCGCCGCCGCGCTCGCTAATGGGCAAAGCCTGGTCGTCGTCGGCGGCGGGGGGGGGGGGGGGGGGGGGGAGGGGGCTCCTCTCCTCTCCGTGCGGGGCCAGGCAGCGCGGGGGCGCGTCGCTCTGTGGGGCGTGGCGGCTCCGGCGGCCGAGCCTCGGTGTGGAGGGATACATGAAGATGACGGTGGCTCGTGCCAGATGTGGTGGCGGCGGCGAGTCCCTGGCAGTGGCGGCCTAGGTCAAATCCGATCTGGTGGGTACCTGGTGGCGGGCGGCGCCTGGGGATGCGACGGCGGATGGCTAGAGCTGTGGATGGCGCGGTCCGCGGACGGCCACCTCTGCTGTGGCGCTCGGCTAGCCTGGCAGAGGTGGCGGCGCGGCGTCGGTGGTTGCCTCGCCCTCCTTTGTTCCTGCTGTCCCCTGGAGCGAAGGTGGAGGTGGTCCAACGCTCTGGCGTCTCAGGCTGGTCGTTGGTGGCAGGAGCGTCTCGGGGAGGGAGGCAGGGGTGCCTCCCATCCCTGGTATCGCCAAGATCTGGGGAGTCAGATCGGGTGCAATGGTTCGGCTGCGGCGAGGCTCGCGGCCGCCGGCGAATTTCTCCTGTCTGGATCTGGCTGACTGGGCACCGCTACTGCATCGAGGTTCATTTTGGGGCAGAAGGTGGGACCTTTGCTGCCTCTAACTAGTCTTCGGCGTCCATGGGCTTTAGCGGCAGTGGAGGGGCGATCTCGGAAGACAGGGCGGCGGCCCTGGAGGTGGACGCCACGGGGCTCGTGGGCGGAGCTCGCGGCTTGGGTGCTCGCCGGTGGCCATGGCCGTGCAGGCGGCATGGTGGCCGGGGTACGGCGTGTGATGGCGTTGGTACGGCAATGGTCCTCGTGACTGGCCTACTTCGCGTCGGAGACAAGGAACTCTTGCCGGTGTGAAAACCCGATCTGGCTGTGGTCAGGCCGGCGGCGGCGGCGCTTCCGGCGCTGTCTCCTTCTTGAAGGCGTCATCAGAGGTAGTCCTTGTGCTCGGTGTGCTCCTGGGAAACCCTGATTCTTTGATCGGGCGTTGGTGACGCTCCGGTGCCGTGCCCTTCCTGAAGGCGCCGTTTTGAAGCGCATTGCTCGTCGTGTTTGCAGCACCCTATGTATCTTGTCTCGTGTGCGTGTGTTGTGGTGTCGAGTTGTTTGGCTGGGTTGTATGTCGGTCGTTGCTTGCTTTATATATAAAGCGGGGGAAAGCCTTTTTCGGTATAACAGCAGTAATATGCAAGGAGATGTGCATCTGTTTATCAATCTAGTGAGTAAACAAAGCATGGTCATGTGTCTAGTGCATGCATAATTGATCTGTATGAACTGATAAGGGGGCCGTGGCAAGTCAAATAGTGAGTGTCCTTACTGTGTGTCGCTGGTCTGCGGGTTGCGGTTGATGGCTATATGCTCCGGCCAGCCCTTGGCGATGCTGCGGTACAAGCGGACATGACGCTTCTTGAATTCCTGGAAGGCGATTTTGGCCTCCTCCGTGTCGCACTCGCTGTCGTCCATCTTCTCCAGCTCGTCGGCTATCTGCCGGTACTGCCGCGCGGAGCCCTCGACCGTCATGGCCAGGGTCAGGGCGCGCGGGACAAGCGGGAGCCTCCTCCATGTCCCCAGCTTCCTCGTCCTCGCCGGCGCTGCCGACTCGCTCGATAACGACCCACTAGTGCCGCCCTCCATCGATTTGGACTTGGAATCGGTGATTCCTGCTGTCTAGGTTTTAGCGGAGACGAGAGGAAGGCGCAAATCCTATATCTCTACTCCTAAAGGAGGAGTACGTTGTTGTTTCGTATCGTTAGTTTCGTTCGCTCCACCGTTCCCCGATCGCAGGTCCTCCTCGCCCCCACTGATTTTTTTTCCTTCCTTTCCCCGTCGATTTATTTTCACCCAAATCACGATCTTTTCCCTGAACCGAACCGAAGAGGCTACAGCTCAGGAGCCCAGCGGCCCAGTCCACCCACCTTATCTCTCTCTCTCTCTCTCGCCTCAATGCACGCACAGCAGGGACGCACGACCCCGACCCCGTGCGGCGCTAGGGTTAGCCCGCCGCCCACCCTCCACCTGCCTTCGACTGTGGCCGAGATCGATGAGATGAGGGCAATAGGATCCAAACGAACGTGTGAAGCCTTGCAGATGCCGGGAGCTGGACCTGGAGGATTGCGTCTGCATGGATGAGAAGCAGATCATGCTCCACCACAAGGACAGGAGCGCCGGCTCCTGCGCCAGGTACGGGGTCGACAACGGTCGCCGCCCAGTCCTCCTATTCTAGGAAAAGCGACCACCTCGTCTGGTTTCACATCTCGGTTGGCTGTTGGAGGCAAAAAGGACCAATACTTGCAGAGATGTGGAAAGATCCTTAAGAAGAAGAAATTACTACATGTTCAACCTAGAGCTAGGGCAGCCTAATTTTCTCCTCCACATGTGCGCCAGAAGCAGCAGTCACGATGAGGCGATCACGGTCTGACACTCTGACTTGGCGGCCTCCCTGGATTCACGAGCCTCACAACTTCTGACGCAGGTACACAGGCGGAGCTCTCGGTAGGGCAAGGACGGGCGCCCGCCCTACCTTGATTTGCCGGGGAAGAAAAATTACGTATAGGTATACGTATGCGTACTCGCTCGGATCAATCGATAGTTGCTGAAAAAAATCGTTGTTTTGTTGGGCCATGAGCAGCCAGCTTATTTGGGTCGTGAGTCAGTGAGCGGCGATTCTGTCCTCCAAGGTTCCAGCCATCCAACGCAGTCAGTGAGCGGCGATTCTGTCCTCCAAGGTTCCAGCCATCCAACGCCGCACGAAGCCAGCCGGAGCTTACCTACCAGCACGGAGCGGCGCGCGCAGCCGGCGGCCATCAGGACCGGCAAGGCGAGCGGACGGCCGCAGTCGGCGCACGGGCCGGTGGACATCAAGAGCAGCGAGGCCGGCGGCCAGCGCCCACACCCCGCCTGCGGCCCCCTCATCGACACCGTGTTCTTTTTCCATCCATGTTCTGTTTTCTATTTTTTGTAGTCGTGTGTACACTATTGGCTGGAGATTCATAACATATTGATGAAAAATTCTAATTAAAAACAGTGAGAATGTGTGATATGTGATAGTAATTACTCAGTGCTTTACAGTCATTTTTGTATGTGCTTTATGATCTGTGATAGAAATTTGTCTGAATGTTGATGACAAATTGGCAATTGCTGATTAAAAACAGTGTGTGCGGGTGGCGCAGTGGCGTTGCCGACTTTGTTGGGGAAGGGAAATGAAGATGGATAGGAAGGGCTGAAGGGGAATGGGCTAGCAACGGTAAAAGGGAGGTTTGTAATTTTTTGAATTTTAGTGGCATTTTCAGATAAAAGTATTTGTCTGCACTACCATTGTCTTTCGATTTTTTTTATGCTTTAGAGTTCGCCCCACCTCAGAAAATTTTCGTCCTCCGCCGGTAACTATAGAAACTTATGTGCTTTAGTAATGCCAAGGTTCATACTCTATACACGCCGGTTGTTTCATGCCTTATCAACCACTACATGTTCTCGTGACTATCTCCAGCAGAGAAAAATGATAATTTATCCTATGCCAACGAACATTATTGTCAGTTGAAGAATCTGAATAATGTGCTACATGTGCTACACATAAGCATTTACTTGGCTCGAGTAAAAAAACAATGTCATTAACAAAGTGTTCTTGCTTATGATGAGCAAGCAACGAGCCATAGTACATTTTATCAAACACTTAACTCTGTAATGGTGGAGTACATACGGATAATTACCAACCACACTACATTTTCAGGGGGATACATACTTGAACTATTTTCATATAGCGTTGTCAAAACCGTGGTTCATAGATTTTATTAGTAATTATTATTCAGAATGTTTCCTGGTCAGTCAAAGACATTTGTGATTCATAACATCGAGAGTATGGAGGGTTTGAGCTCAGAAAGAAGTTTCGTTCTGGTTACCACCTAATTATGAATATTTTTGTAGAGAATTCATTTTACAAGTTTGTGGTCAGATTTTGCTCACAATTTGGTCATGTCATTGAGACAAGGACATCACACCTTTTGAATTTGTTGAGCGACCCGCATGGGTAAGAACATTCGGCAAACTCGGTATTGTTCAATACGAAGAATCTGTGTCATTGACAAGACGCTAAAAATATGTAGATCATATTGGTCACTAACTCATTGCTGCAGAGAAGTCACGCCATCGGACAGTCGTCAGGGGACAACACCGGCGAGGAGCGGTGCTGCAGGGACGACGTCGTTGGCAGCACCTTTGGAGGGATCCACTGAGAAGTTACCATGGCCGGCCATCGCGCTGGATAAGTGCGGAGGATGCCATGGCAAAATGATCAAAAGCCCCAGTCCGGAACACCTGCAGACTGTTTCAGGTAGCCTTCTGTGCTGCTGTCACTCCTCGGTGCAGGAATCAGTTTCAATATGGACATGATTAACATGTTGTTTCAGTTCAGTTTGTAGGCCTTACTTTCTGTAAATTCTTAACATAATTTTGTCATGTGTGTATATCAATAGCAAATCCCTTTGATCGGGATCATATGCTGCTCCAAGGATATGGTTGTATAATGCCAAAATTTCCAATTGATATTACAAGGAGTAACTACTCAGGTATCATGCACACACTTGAGAAATTTAATTTCAGAGTGATATGTAGCTACTTGTTACAAAGAAAGAGCAGTCAATATAACAGATAGCCAAACATTAATTCTTGGTTTGGTGTGATACAAAACATTATGGTATGGCCTATCTCGACTTGATACAGAGAATGTCCGGGGAGCTGAAAAGCATGATCTGTGTGCATCGTAAAATATGGCCTGGAAGTTCTGACCTATCTAGATTAGATATGCAGTCTATATTTTTTCTTAGTTGAGCAATCTTGTGATATAGTCATTCTTACTGGTTTTGTTAGGCTCAGGTTTTGCTCAGGGGTCCTTCAGATGATAATGTAACTCCTGTTGTAGAGGAGTTCTGTAGATAATTTTTGTTTCGTGACCGTATTTAGGGTATTTTGAAGTACGGTGACTAAAGTGAGTTCCGCGACAAGTTTAGTGACCTCTGATGAATTTTTCTCTTTTTGGAACTAGGGAAGTCTAAAGAGGAGAAGCTTGATCTTTTATTTGCTCTATCTCTATAGTGCCAATTGTAGTATGTTTTATCACATGTGCAGTATCCAATTTCCCTTTGGTGACTAATAATTGGAACAAAGCGATGAAACTAATGCATACATGTAAAAGAAAGCTAGAGACACAAACTTCTTTTTGGGGTGTATGTACAGTCTTGACACCAAACTATTATACCGTGATGCCTATCCAAGTCTTGTACTAGACCAATTATGTTACATCGAAATTTTATTCACTAGGGAATCTTTTGCGATAAATTCGAGATGCTACGATATTGATTCAGTAGAGACATGTAGCCAAATGGCATTTATAGATTTATAGGTTACCATCGGATCGATGGCCGATTAACTAACACACTTAGATCAAAACGACAAACAAATATATTTTCTATCTGATTGGTTGATGTCCGGTTCTATTATCACCTTCCTCTCAGCCTCCTCCTATTGGAACATTTCTTCGGACACCTCCTTTGTGCGCCGCTGGGTGATCCCGAGGACTAGAATCATACCAGTGCAGGAGCGAACTTCACGGTGGCCGACGTTGGGGAAGTCAATGGGTTGTGCGAGGCGGATGAGATTGAGATGTAAGGTGGAGGCCACCTCGGCTGGATGGTGACGGACACAACCCTCTTTATATGCGATGACATAGATAGTCTCAACCAGCACGACATGTCAAAGATAGGGACGGTGGGAGAGGTCGCGGCCTTCGCGTCGAAGAGGAAACCGACATTCGTGGAGGCCAGTGCGCATGGAGAAGGTGCAGGTCACCCCACTGAAGATGGTGCTAGATGTGACCGTCCGTGCATGTGGCTGCTGCGATGGCCTCGGCCAGTGTGGCCTCGCCGGAGTCACGGGAAGAAGGGGAAAGTGGGATAGGACGAGCGTCATGGAGGCGAGACGGGGGAGGAGGTCATGGTCGTAGCGGCGGCGTGTGCGCGTAGTGGAGTCTGGTGGGTACGCTAATTACTTCTTAGTTTGAAAGGGATATGCTAATTACTTCTACAATAATATTTGTTTGTGGATTCTAATTGGAGAAGAAAATGACGAAAGAATCCCCTTAGAATTCATAGTGTGGGCATGAAAGGTTGGGGGATTTTGAGCCAGATACGCCATTCACAGTGAGAATGAGGTTGGACTGGGAATGCATTGATCATGGGTGAAGAAGAAGAAGAATTGATAATTGATAACATTGCTTAATGGAAGAATCGATAATAGTGCTTAATGTGCATGAGTATTCTAAAGATATATGTTCCACACGATTAAACCACTACCATATTTATAGCCCCATTGCAACGCATGAAAAAATAACTAGGGACCGCGAGCAACAATTAACTAGGAAGAAGCGACCGATGAAGCGATTGGATCGGTTGCCCATTCCTATTATTTTCCTTTGAGGAAATGTTGGATCTGTCAGAACTCTAGGGAAAGGGTGGATCATGAGTGCTTCAAGCCATCCAAAGTTAGGGACGATGGAATTGACTATGGTAACTTGATGGGCTCAGAGAAAACGCATGCGGGTTTGGAGCAGGTTAACAATGAAGCAGAGCTGAAGGCGATCGAGGGCCTCCTTATAGATTATTTTTTTGTCCGTAGATTAAGGGCATCGACAATTTGTTGAACTTGAAGCCTAGGGAATGCATGATAGCTTCATTTATTAGCCCGTGGCAACGCACGGGCATTTAACTAGTAAGCGCTTAAATGCGCCAGTTAACGTACTATCCGTACGCGGCGCACACTAGCGAACCAGTTGGGCCGGCCCATGTAAAGGCACGTACGAGGGAGGCTCGTCCCTGTTTTAGGAAGCTTCCAGAAGCTTCACGTCCCGGTTTTGGGAAGCTACCTGTCGGTTTTTCTTTTTCTGTTTTCCCTGGACCAGGTTTTGTCGGTTTATTCGTTTCTTCTTTCTATTTTTTTAAATCCGTGAATTTTTCTCAAAATCGCATAAACCAAATTTTGAACATTTTTTCAATTTCCTGAACTCTTTTCAAATTCATGAACTTTGTTTCAAACTCAATTAAATTTTTTCAAACTCAACAACTTTTTTAAAATTCGTAAACGTTTTCCAATTTTTGACAAAAAATCAAAATCACGAACTTTTATCAGAAAATCGAACTTCACAAATTTATGACTTTTTAAAAAAATTAACAGTTTTAAATTTTTTGATTTTTTTCGAAATTCGTGAACTTTTTGTTTTTTAGGGGAACTTTTTATTTAATATGGTCAACTGGGAAAAACCAGGCGAAAACACAAGATTGCTAGAAACACAGCAGCTAGCGGCTAGCTGGCTCGGCCCATACCAGCGGCTTCAGACGCTATAGGGATAAATTGTCCCCTGAAGCACTGTATAGGACCTCTTGCGGCGAAAGTGCTCTTCTGCTCCCGAGCTCACATGAGCTCGGGTGAACAGTAAAATCGAAAAAAATAGTAAAAAAAATCAAAAAAATCTGATTTTTTTTTTGTTAGAAATATTGATGTTTTTTCCACATGCGTGCAAAATTTCATCACTAGATGACATTCGTGGAAAATGTGGCAAAAAAAACAAAATCGATGCTCCAAAATGCTACAAAAAACAGACTTTTTGGAGCATCGATTTTGTTTTTTTTGCCACATTTTCCACAAATGTCATCTAGTGATGAAATTTTGCACGCATGTGGAAAAAACATCAATGTTTCTAACAAAAAAAAACATCAGATTTTTTTGATTTTTTTTACTATTTTTTTCGAATTTACTGTTCACCCGAGCTCACATGAGCTCGGGAGCAGAACAGCTGCGTCCTTGCGGTGCAATCTTAGGAGTACTTGAAAAGAAAAAAAGAAAAAGAAACAAGAAATAAGAAATGGAACAAATAAAAATAATGATAATGCTAGAAAACTCATAAAAAAAGTTAAATAACCTTCTAGAAGGTTTCCCAAAGCAATAAAATGGGATTGGAACCTTTTCCAAAACCGAAACGACAATTTTATTTAATGCTAAAATGGGCCGGACCGTTTAACCACGGGATGCGCTCGTCCTATGCCAAGCATCGACAATGTGACACGATGAGACCAAAACGGGGCCCCTTATGATGCGGCAAATATACAGCACGTGGGCGGCTGCTACAAAACCAAAACGACAAGCAGCCTCCCCCTGCCGCCTTCGTCCACAGCCGCCCACGACCGCTTGCGCCGCTGCCGCCTCCAGATCTGCGACTGTCGCACCCCTCTGCCGCCAGATCCACTCACTGCACCTACCATCAGGCCATTGGACAGTACAATTCTCGCCGCCGCAGCCGGAATCCGCTGAAATCCACCGCAGATCCTGTGACGCCCCCGACTCGACCGTGCACTAATCATACACGCAAATGCGCACGATCAAGATCAGAGACTCACGGGAAGATATCACAACACAACTCTAGACACAAAATAAAATAATACAAGCTTTATATTACAAGCCAGGGGCCTCGAGGGCTCGAATACATAAGCTCGAGTTACACAAGAGTCAGCTGAAGCATCAGCATCTGAGTACAGACATAGTTAGACAAATCTGCCTTAAGAAGGCTAAGCAAAACAACGACAACTAGATCGAAAAGGCGCAGGCCTCCTGCCTGGGAGCCTCCTAAACTACTCCTGGTCGTCGGTCTCCACGTAGTAGTAGGCTCCGTCGAGGTAGTAGTAGTCGTCGACGGGATCAGCTGTCTCCGGGACTCCGTCATCTGATCGCAGCCATCGGGCATGGGGAAAAAGAGGTAGCAAAGCAACCGTGAGTACTCATCCAAAGTACTCGCAAGACTTACATCAAATCTGTGCTAAGTATGCATCAATATCAAAGGGAAGAGGCTGTATCTGTGGACTGTACTGCAGAAATGCCAGAATAGAGGCGAAGGCCTAGCCTATCGAAGACTAGCATCTTGCAGCGTCTTGCAGCATTAGAAAAGTGCAGATTAGTATCATAACATATAATAGTAAGTAATAGTAGCAATGCCCAGAGATCCTTCCTCGACTCCCTGCGAGAAAACATTCCCGGAGCTATCAAACTATAAGTAACATAAGTATCCAGTTCAAGTTGTAGTAGATCGGGATACAACACTGAGCGTCCTGTTACCGTTGACACGGCTATTCGAATAGATAACTTCCCTGCAGGGGTGCACTACTATTACCCAACACGCTCGATTAACTCTGGCCGGACACACTTTTCTCGGTCATGCCCGGCCTCGGCTGATCGACACGATGTAGTCCTACCTAGGCTCCGCAGAGAGGTCCCCGCCGGTCTACATCCTAAGTGCTCAGGGGTCTTGGGCCCATCGCCCTTTGCACTCCGGGTCGTTGTGAGGACGGTGGATACCAGCGCCACCTCTCTCCTGGATGGCACGATCCGACCATGCCACAATGCTGAACTAGACATCTGACAGAGCTTTCGGCTGATACATACGGCGCCGAGGGCCCCATTAAACCATTATCCCACGTGGTGGTAGTGCGTATAGGCCAGTGGCCAACTCAGATCAAATATCCAAATCCGTTAATGAATTATTAGGAGCTCGCGGAGACGAACAGGGCTTAAGGCTCACCTCCGACACCCTGTCGCACCGACTTAGTAACCCGCGGTCCAACGACCAGGGACCAGGCCCACCTCTCTCCTAGGTGGTCTCCACCTGCCCTGTCGTTCCGCCACAATTTCACTCGCGGGCGCTCTCATGGTCGACCCGACTTCAATAACTCTCGCGGGTACCCTTCGGGCCGACCCGTCTTTGACATCGGGAGCTGTCGGGACTCAGGTCCATCTCTTACTGTATGGTACCGCCTGCCCTTCAGCCCCGCATTAATATTGTAATGTAGTAGTGTAAACATACCCGTGATCACCGCCCAGAGGGGATCATGGCCCGCTAATCTAGCATAGCAACACGGACAAGGGTGTAGGGCCAACAGATGGATCAACAGTATAGCTAAACTAAGTGTAACATCCCCATGTAATAGCTACAGTGATCACCCCTTGATAATGCCATGTCACCCTGCTTAACAGTGCTTAATCATCATTAGTATCATATCTCATTTCAAATTCCAATTCAAATTGCAAATTTAAATTCAAAGTGAAAATAAAAGTAGTTCCAAATTGAAAACTAAAATGTTCATTAAATAGCAAATAATTCATAACTAATTATGTTCAGGAAAACAACATCACTAAAAATGCCTAAGTGACTCTAACAACCTCAACCAGTAGCAAACAACAACATTTTAATACCATTTTATTAAATAGAATTACAAATGAAATCATATTAACCCCAAACCAATTTTTGGTGGTAGGTAATAATGCACTGTAATATTTGGACCAGGTCACATGTTTTTCAAAAATCATTTAGTGGCCACACATTTTGCAAGGCACTAGAAAAGAAAAGAAATAGAAAAAGAAAAGAAAAACGGTTAGGGGCCACTGGCGCACTGGGCCGTGAGTGCTCAGTGTAGCGCGGCCTAGCCCAACCGGTCGTCGTCCTCCTCGGGCAGGTATCGCCTGGCGTGCGCGCCCGAGCGCGGATCGACGCGTTGTCGCCGATCCAGCGGCTCCCCGGCGAGGTTAAGGCCTCCCCCGAGCGCCTCCTCCTCCCCCGCAACCCTAGCAACCCCAGTTCCCCCCTTCGCTCTCTGCATTGCGTGCGCGCGAGCTCGCCCGAAACCTCGCCGCCGTCCATCGCTCGATCCCGCGTCCACCGTGCCCCGATCGCCTCTCTGCCGTGTCCTACGTCGTCGCCGACCTCGGCTACTTCACCTCCGCCTCTCCGTTGATGCCGGGAGACGCCAACGCCTCCTCCCCGAGCTCTTCTTCCACCTCGGCTCCGACGATCGCCGTCGCCGATTCCGGCTACCCCACGCCTCCCCCGAGCCCGCATTCGCACATCTGCAGGTCCCGGTGAGCCTCCGCCTCCTCCCCTTCTCCCTCGCCATCGGATTCGACCCGCAGCCACCGATTCCTCCATGCCCGAGCTCGCCTCCGCGGAGCTCGTCGCCGGCGAGGCTCCGGTGACCATTTGGTCACGGGCTCGTGCCTGCTAGTCTCGCCGCATCGCGTACGCCTCGCCTAGCCATTTGGTTCGCCCGCTAGCGCGCTGCATCGCCGTTGCCGTAGCTCGCCCGAGAAGCTCGCCACCGGCGACGTCGTACCGCTCGTTTCTGCCCAACCGCTACCAAAACGACGCCCTATGCGCGATTTCCGATCGATGCCCGAAGCGCGCCGCCGCGAACGAGCTCGCCGGTGAGATTCCGGCGAGTCTCAGGCCACCGCTGACCTGGCCTGACGTGTGGGGCTCCCTGTGTCACTGACGGGTGGGTCCCGTTGACCCATTGACCCGGTCAACCGCTGACGTGGCACTGTGGCCCACTGACGTGTGGGTCCCGCCGGATTAAAACGATTTTTATAAATAAATAAATTGTTAATTAAACTGTTAATTAAATTAGTTACTAATCAGTCACTGACAGGGCGGGCCCACCTGCTAATTAGGTTAATTAGATTAAAATAAACTCTGTTTAATTAGTCCAGTCACTGACCAGGGGGACCCACTGGTCAGATTTGACTCTGGTCAACCAGAGTTGACTGCTGACGTCACTTCTACGTCATGCTGACGTCACCAAACACTGTTCTGGATAATTCGTATTTAATTAATTAAAATAATTTCAAAAAATGTTTAAAACTTTGAAACATCATATAAATTAAACCGTAACTCGGATGAAAATAATTTATATATTAAAAACGATCAGAAAAATATGACGAATCCGAATATGCCACCCACATACCTGTCACATCCCTCTAACATACTGAACATGCAACTTTTTGCCTGGATTTGATAAATGAATAGTGTTTGCCTTTAATAAAATAAATCCAAATAAATTACTAAATAAACTAAAACATTTAGTTAGGCAGTAAAACACCTCTGCATATCATTCAGGCATGTCATGCATAGTGATTGCATTTTTGCCGTGAATTTATTGTTTCTTCCCCCTCCTTCTTCCCCGATAGACGCCGAGACCGACGCCGACGCAGCAGAGTACGACCACGCTCCCGACGAGCAGCCTACTGACGATCAGCCACTTTCAGCAGAGCTTCCAGGCAAGCAACCCCCCTTGACGCATGCCTATATCACCTATTCCTTCTCCCTCCTACTTGCATTAGAAATTGCTACTGCTTTGTTTTATCCTATTCTGATGCATAGCCTGTTCTTGTAACCGTTATTGATACCTGCCTGTTATCCTAAACTGCTTAGTATAGGATGGATGGAAAACCATCTGTGACCCCTTTTCCTTGCTGTAGTTGCCCCGCTTTAGTACTGGTGCCCCGATCGATGTGATCGAACGGGCTGAGAACAGCACAACACCGCACACCCCCTAAGTTGCTCGACTCTGCAGAGCTGGCATCGAGTGCCGAGGGTGAATCCTCTTATCTCACTTCCGATGATGCCTATGTAGAATAGCTATCCGGTTGTGTGTTACCGAGGGTGATTCCTCTTTCATCACTTCCGATAAAGCTTCCGTCGTGCAACTCCTCGAGTGGGAATCCTTCGAGGGTGATTCCTCGGATTCCTTCTTGATACTTTGGACACACAGATACTTTGACCTTTGTTACAGGCGGGTCTACCCCAAGGGGTACCCGCGAGGAAAATGTGAAGTCGGGTTTGCCAGGAGGGCACCCGCAAGAGATTAATGTGGCGGAACGACAGGGCAGGCGGAGACCACCCTGATCGATGTCCGTGTGTTACCAAGTCGGAGCGACAGGTAGTCTGTTCGTCTCTGCGAGTTACTAAAATACGCCTAACGGATTTGGGTATTTGATCTGAGTGGGTCGTTGGCCCTATACGCACTACCACCACGTGGGATAATGGTTTATGGGACCCTCTGCGTCGTTGTTTCTCCCGAAAGTTCTTCAGATGTCACAGTTCAGAGATGCGGCCTGATTGTTGGGGTGGGCTGGATAAGTCACTGTGCATACAGTGTCGCGCCTGGGCCCCGACCAGCCACGCAACGTGCAGGAGTGCAGAGGGTGATGGGCCCAAGATCTCTTCGCACTTAGGATGTAGACCGGCGTGTTGACCTCTCCGCTGAGCCTAGGTAGGACTGCGTCGTGTTGATTACCCGAGGCCGGGCATTACCCAGCAAGTGTGTCCGGCCAGATGTAATCGAGTGTGCTGGGTAACAGTAGTGCACCCCTGCAGGGAAGTTATCTATTCGAATAGCCGTATCCATGGTAACAGGACGCTGAGTGTAGTATCCCGATCTACTACTACTTGAACTGGATACCTGTTAAATAATTATAAGCTCCGGGATCGCTTTCTCGCAGGGAGTCGAGGAAGGATTTCTGGGCTTTGCTTCAACATGTTTGTTAAGTTTATAATATGCTAATCTGCACTCTTCTTATGCTGCAAGACCCTGAAGATGCTAGTCTTCGATAGGCTAGGCCTTTCTCGCTATTCTGGCATTTCTGCTAAATAGTACACATATACAGCCTCATCACTTGATACCAATACATACATAGCATAGTTCTGATGTCAGTCTTGCGAGTACTTTGGATGAGTACTCACGGTTGCTCTGCTATTCTTTTCCCCATACCCATTTGATGATACATCAGACGATGGAGCCCAGGAGCCAGACGCCACCGCAGATGCTTACTACCAGGAGAGTCCCGACGGCACGTACTACTGGATTGAGCCAGCCGACCAGGAGTAGATTCAGAGGCTCCCAAGCAGGAGGCATGCGCCTTTTTGATCTGTGTTGTTGTTTTGCCCCGCCTGTTAGGGCATGTCTGTTTTACTTTTATATCTGTACTCAGATATCTAAAGCTTCCGCTGATGCTTGTATGGGCAACCTTATGTATTCGAGCCCTCGAGGCCCCTGGCTTGTAATATAAAGCTTGTATTATTTTTATTTGAGTTTGGAGTTGTGTTGTTATATCTTCCCGTGAGTCTCTGATCTCGATCGTGTACATTTGCGTGTATGATTAGTGCACGGTCGAGCAGGGGCGTCACAAGTTGGTATCAGAGCCGACTGCCTGTAGGAAGCCCCCTTCCGATTCCTTGGTCGAAGTTGAGTCTAGTCTTCCCAAAAATCTATTTTACTAACATGGCTGTGTGGCTTACGGGCCCACGTCGCCAAATGGGTGGTATTAGGATCTTTTATTCCTCTTCCTTACTCTGGGACTCTGAATCCTCTTCTTTTTGGGTTAAATGATTTTACTAACTCCGACGCTAGGTTCTCGTATTCACGTCCACCCGGAGAGCTGGATTATCTGCACTTGTTCCTTCACATTGATCTGATTAGTCTGATAATCACATTTTCTTTTCCATTGGTTTGTTTAACCTTTCTCTCCGAGTTATATTATACTTCTCACTGTCATTTGACAATCCTGAATTTTCTCTGTTTCAGATGGATCGCTTGTTCTCGCCGCGCCCTGCGACGCAGCTTGTGCTTCGCACTTGGGCTCGTGATGCGACTGGTTTTCCAGCTGTCCTGATCGCCCTCCTGACCAGACTGGGCTACCGCTGGTACCCCGAGTACATGGTCTATGAGGATTTCCGCGAGTTCAACCAGGAGCAGTACCATGCTGATGTTCGTATCTTTGATCAGAGGGACAACTCCGACACCGAGTTGCACATTTTTCATGGTATCGGCGTGACGATTGAGATGGTAGTCCATGATGCTACCTATTTTGCTGTCGCACGTCTCCGTGGAGAGCATAGTCGCTTGGATGCCTCTGAGTTCCGATACATTCCGTATGCCCCTGCTGGAGATGCTACCGGATACTACACAGCTGTCTGTGCCCCTTACGAGCGACGTCGATATGACCCGCATGTTTTGATTCAGTGCACTCAGGCTCTGGATCGCACTGCCCGGGCTCTTGCCGTCGAGTTGTTTGCCACTCGGGCACGTCTCTACGAGGCTATGACACAGTTGCTACCAGCTGTTCGAGCAAGGATACATCTAGAGTATAACCTTTACCCGCGCAGGACTCAGATGCCGGCGGGTATTGATTGGCCTGCTGTTGGAGGTCATACACCTGCGCGTGGACCTCTTCTTCCAGTTCGAGACCGGGTTCTACATCAGAGTGCACACGGAGAGCAGGACTTTTCCGCCACGGATACTCATCGTCCGCACTTGCAGTTACCCCGTTTCAGTGGTTTTCCCCGACGTTGATGTAGCCTTTGCTATGTCTCGTTGTGTATTCCTCACCGCGTGCCTGCGCGCCGCCTAGTGTGTCTAGATTTTCTTTTACGCTGTCATAACGCTGGCCTGTAACCGACTATGTGTATGGATCTGTATGTCTTAATTCACTACTGCTATGTATCTATTGCACTTTGTTTATTGTCGTGTTACATTATGCTTGTCTCTAAACACTTGCAGTTGATTTTACTAAACTACCCCCTGTTAAAATTTTAGCAGGATGGTTAGGCCAGGTGCTCGTGGTCGTGGTCGTGGTCGTGCCCTCGAAAACCCACCACCGCCAGACTATATGGCAGCTATGATGCAGCAATTCGAGCTGAACCGTCAGTTCCTGACTGGAATTATGGCTCAGTTTCCGCACCAGAACAATCAGAATCAGAACCCTGCTGCAATAACTCTGCAGGAGTTTGTGCGTCTCAACCCCACTATTTATCGCAATTCTGAACAGCCACTGGATGCTGATGATTGGCTTCGCGACTTCGCCTTCGAGATGGAGTCTGCAAATGTCGCCCCTGACAACCTTGTCACCTTTGCGACCTACTTTCTGAAAGGCCCCGCTGCTCAATGGTGGTCCACCCACAGGCGTTCACTGCCTGAGGGGACAGTCATTACCTGGGCCGAGTTTCAGACTGCCTTCCGTGCTCTTTACATTCCACAGGGAATCATGGACCGGAAGAAGACAGAGTTTCGTAACCTCACTCAGGGCAATAAGTCTGTCGAAGCTTATCAGCGGGAGTTCCTTAACCTGTCCCGCTATGCCTAAGAGGACATTCCAACTGATGCTCGTAGACAGGAGAAATTCCGTAGTGGACTCCACCCAGACCTCAAGCTTGCACTTGCTGCTCAAGACTTCACCGACTTTGCCACCCTCATGAACAAGGCTATTCTGGTGGAGACCGCTCAAATGGAGCACAAGGAGTCACAGAAGAGCCACCATGATATTGGCTCATCTTCGAGCTCAGGACAAAGGCGTAAGATCTGGATTCCAAACAGCATGTACCGTCCAACTGCCCCTGTGCCAAGGCCTTCCTATGCTGCACCTCGTCCGCCTCCTCCACCACCGAGGCAACCAAGAGTTCAAGCTGCTCCACCACGTGCTGCTCCTCTTCGTCCTGAAGATGGTCTGTGTTTCAAGTGTCGCAAACCAGGTCACCATGCCAAGGACTGCCGCCAGAATCAGAATCAATTGGCACTTCCTCGCAATGGCCGTGGCAATAGTCGTGGCAATAATCAGACCCGCAACTATAATACTGGGTCTTCTGCTTATGGCCGTGGACATGCTTACAACATTGATATTGAAGAAGTTCAGGATCAACCTGCCACTGTGATGGGTACTCTTCTCGTTAACTCAGTACCCGCTTCTGTTTTATTTGATTCAGGAGCATTCATTCATGTCAGAAGCATTTGCATTATCACATGACATTGCATTTGAAAACATGAACCTACAAATGGTTGTCCGCACCCCTGGAGGCCACTGTCGTACCTCCGTGATAGCACACAATGTCCCTGTTGAAATCGAAGGATTGGAATTCCTTGTTTCACCCATCATCCTGAAATCTTCCACCATAGACCTCATTCTGGGAATGGATTGGTTGAAAGCTCACATTGCTTCGATCAATTGTGCCACCAAAGTCGTTCAACTTCTTCATCCCTCCGATGAGATAGTGAACTACACCGCCCGGATTACCCGGAATGCCGAAGCTCAAATATATGCTTTGAATGCTTTGAACGCCTCACCTCCTGAGGGAATTGAGAACGTTCCAGTCGTTCGTGATTTCCCGGACGTCTTTCCGGAAGAACTTCCTGGAATACCCCCTGTTAGAGCCGTTGAATTTGTCATCAACTTGAGACCAGGCACCACTCCTATTGCCAAGCGCCCATACAAGATGCCGCCGCATGAACTCCTTGAGCTTAAGGAGGAAATCGACAAGTCACTTAAAAAGGGTTTCATCCGTCCCATTTCCTCTGCCTGGGGAGCACCTTCTCTCTTTGTTAAGAAGAAGGATGGGACTAACCGATTGGTCCCGGACTATCGGCCTATTAACCAAGCAACAATCCAGAACAAATATCCACTTCCCCGGATCAACGATCTTTATGATCAACTTGCTGGATCCTCTGTGTTCTCTAAACTCGACTTAAGGTTGGGTTATCATCAGATCTGAGTTCGTAAGGAGGATATTCCGAGGACCGCTTTCGTTACTCGTTATGGATCATACGAGTACACCGTCATGTCCTTCGGATTAACTAATGCTCCAGCAACCTTCTCTCGCTTGATGAACTATATCTTCATGGACTACCTCGACAAATTCGTTGTGGTTTATTTGGATGATATCCTTATATTTTCCAAGAATGAAGAAGAACACGCCTTACATCTTCGGCTTGTATTGGAGAAACTTCGAGTACATCAACTATATGCCAAATTCTCCAAGTGTGAATTCTGGTTATCTGAGGTGACCTATCTTGGTCATGTGATTTCCAAAGATGGCATCGCTGTCAACCCAGAACGAGTTCAGGCTATTCTTGACTGGACTCCCCCGAAGAATGTCAAGCAAGTCAGGAGTTTTCTTGGCCTTGCAAGCTATTGCCGCCGATTCGTCGAGAACTTCTCCAAGATTGCTAAGCCGTTGACTGATCTGCTCCACAAAGGTGTTAAATTTGAGTGGACAGAAAAATGTCAGGAAAGCTTTCAGACACTCAAAGATAAGTTGACATCTGCTCCAGTGCTAGCACCTCCGGATTCCAAAAAGGACTTTGTGATATATTGCGACGCATCCTGTCAAGGATTAGGCTGTGTCCTAATGCAAGAGCGCAAAGTAATTGCTTATGGCTCTCGTCAATTGCGTCCTCACGAGGAGAATTATCCAGTACATGATCTCGAGCTTGCTATAGTTATTTATGCCTTGAAGCAGTGGCGACATTACCTTCTCGGTAATCGTTGCGAGATATACACGGACCACCAGAGTTTGAAGTACCTGTACAGCCAACCAGATCTGAACCTTCGTCAACAGAGATGGCTCGAGACAATAGCCGATTATGACATGAATATTTCTTATACCCCTGGTAAGGCTAATGTAATGGCCGATGCCTTGAGTCGCAAGGCTTATTGCAACAACCTCATGGTTCAGGAAGCGCAACCTATGCTTTATGAAGAACTTCGCAAGTTGAATCTTCACATTGTTCCACAGGGTCATCTCAATACCCTGGTTGTTGAATTTAGTCTCGACGATGACATTAAGCATATACAGAAATGTGACTCTGAGGTCGAGAAAATTAAGCGAGATATCAAAAGGGGAAAGCCCTTATTCTTCACCATTGCTACTGATGGCGCCTTGTACATCAAAAACCGCTTAGTGGTTCTTAGAATGGGACATCTGAGTATGACCCCGCGCATCATAAAAGAAGCTCATGATACGCCTCTTTCAATTCACCCTGGTAGTACCAAGATGTACCAAGACATCCGACAGAGATATTGGTGGCCTGATATGAAGTGAGATATTGCTCAGTATGTTGCTGAGTGTGACGTTTGCCGTCGCATCAAAGCAGAACACCAACGGCCTGCTGGAACACTGCAACCCCTTGAAATACCTGAATGGAAATGGGACAAAGTCGAAATGGACTTCATTACTGGTTTTCCCAGATCACAGAAGGGTCATGATGCTATCTTCGTCGTCATTGACCGATTCTCAAAGGTTGCTCACTTTCTGCCAGTCAAGGAGACAATCACTGCTAGTCAGTTAGCAGACTTGTATGCTTCCAGAATTGTGTCACTCCACGGTGTTCCGTTGGAGATCAGTTCAGATCGTGGCAGCCTCTTTACCTCAAGGTTTTGGAACAGTTTCCAAGATGTTATGGGAACTCATCTGTCCTTCAGCCCCGCTTTTCACCCCCAGTCTCAGGGTCAAGTTGAACGAGTCAATCAAGTGCTTGAAGATATGCTTCGAGCCTGTGTCATCTCATTCGGTAAGAAATGGGAGGAATCTCTCCCGTATGCCAAATTCTCATACAACAATAGCTACCAAGCTAGTTTGAAGATGGCACCCTTTGAAGTTCTTTATGGACGTAAGTGTCGAACCCCTCTGAATTGGTCAGAAACTGGGGAACGATCACTCGTCGGACCGGACATTATTCAACAAGCTGAAGAACAAGTCTGCATTGTCCGTGAGCATTTGAAAACTGCTCAGTCTCGCCAAAAGAGCAACTATGACCGAAAGCACAAGGTAATGGTCTATCAGCCTGGCGAGCAAGCTTACCTTCGTGTCACTCCGATGAAGGGCACTCATCGATTTGAAATCAAGGGCAAGTTAGCTCCTCGCTACATTGGCCCGTTCCGTATTCTCGCCCGTCGTGGAGAAGTGGCATATCAATTGGAATTGCCGCCAAACCTTTCTCAAGTGCATGATGTCTTTCATGTATCGCAACTTCGTCGTTGTTTCAAGGATCCTATCCGAGCAGTGGATCATGAAGTGCTTGAATTGCGAGAAGATCTGTCTTATCAAGAGCATCCGATCCGCATTCTTGATCAAGCTGAACGTCGAACCCGTCAGAAGTCGATCAAGTTCCTTAAAGTTCAGTGGTCGAACCATTCTGAAGATGAAGCCACTTGGGAACGCGAGGATCGTCTTCGTGAGAATACCCCGCTTTCTTTCAGCCTGCCTCTTAATTCTCGGGACAAGAATTTCTTTTAGAGGAGGAGAATTGTAACATCCCCATGTAATAGCTACAGTGATCACCCCTTGATAATGCCATGTCACCCTGGTTAACAGTGCTTAATCATCATTAGTATCATATCTCATTTCAAATTCCAATTCAAAGTGAAAATAAAAGTTGTTCCAAATTGAAAACTAAAATGTTCATTAAATAGCAAATAATTCATAACTAATTATGGTCAGGAAAACAACATCACTAAAAATGCCTAAGTTCCTCTAACAACCTCAACCAGTAGCAAACAGCAACATTTTAATACCATTTTATTAAATAGAATTACAAATGAAATCATATTAACCCCAAACCAATTTTTGGTGGTAGGTAATAATGCACTGTAATATTTGGACCAGGTCACATGTTTTTCAAAAATCATTTAGTGGCCACACATTTTGCAAGACAGTAGAAAAGAAAAGAAATAGAAAAAGAAAAGAAAAACGGTTAGGGGCCACTAGCGCACTGGGCCGTGAGTGCACAGTGTAGCGCGGCCCAGCCCAACCGGTCGTCGTCCTCCTCGGGCAGGTGTCGCCTGGCGCGCGCGCCCGAGCGCGGATCGACGCGCTGTCGCCGATCCAGCGGCTCCCCGGCGAGGTTAAGGCCTCCCCCGAGCGCCTCCTCCTCTCCCGCAACCCTAGCAACCCCGAATCCCCCCTTCGCTCTCTGCATTGCGTGCGCGCGAGCTCGCCCGAAACCTCGCCGCCGTCCATCGCTCGATCCCGCGTCCACCGTGCCCCGATCGCCTCTCCGCCGTGTCCTACGTCGTCGCCGCCCTTGGCTACTTCACCTCCGCCTCTCCGTTGAAGCCGGGAGACGCCAGCGCCTCCTCCCCGAGCTCTTCTTCCACCTCGGCTCCGAAGACCGCCGTCGCCGATTCCGGCTACCCCACGCCTCCCCCGAGCCCGCATTTGCACATCTGCAGGTCCCGGTGAGCCTCCGCCTCCTCCCCTTCTCCCTCGCCGTTGGATTCGACCCGCAGCCACCGATTCCGCCGTGCCCGAGCCCGCCTCCGCGGAGCTCATCGCCGGCGAGGCTCCGGTGACCAATTGGTCACGGGCTCGTGCCCGCTAGTCTCGCCGCATCGCGTACTGCTCGCCTAGCCATTTGGTTCGCCCGCTAGCGCACCGCATCGCCGTTGCCGTAGCTCGCCCGAGAAGCTCGCCGCCGGTGATGTCGTACCGCTCGTTTCCGGCCACCGCAGCCCGCGAGACCACCGCCATTCGACGCGGCGTCGTCTTGCCATTCGAATGCGCCCAACCGCGACCAAAACGGCGCCCTGTGCGCGATTTCCGATCGATGCCCGAAGCGCGCCGCCGCGAACGAGCTCGCCGGCGAGATTCCGGCGAGTCTCCGGCCACCGCTGACCTGGCCTGACGTGTGGGGCCCCCTGTGTCACTGACGGGTGGGTCCCGTTGACCCATTGACCCGG
This sequence comes from Elymus sibiricus, assembly GCA_039707655.1. NCBI lineage: Eukaryota > Viridiplantae > Streptophyta > Magnoliopsida > Poales > Poaceae > Elymus > Elymus sibiricus. Next base: position 474,477,637 of record CM077676.1, on the reverse strand, counting down.
TCAACCGCTGACGTGGCACTGTGGCCCACTGACGTGTGGGTCCCGCCGGATTAAAATGATTTTTATAAATAAATAAATTGTTAATTAAACTGTTAATTAAATTAGTTACTAATCAGTCACTGACAGGGCGGGCCCACCTGCTAATTAGGTTAATTAGATTAAAATAAACTCTGTTTAATTAGTCCAGTCACTGACCAGTGGGACCCACTGGTCAGATTTGACTCTGGTCAACCAGAGTTGACTGCTGACGTCACTTCTATGTCATGCTGACATCACCAGACACTGTTCTGGATAATTCGTATTTAATTAATTAAAATAATTTCAGAAAATGTTTAAAACTTTGAAAAATCATATAAATTAAACCGTAACTCGGATGAAAATAATTTATATATGAAAAACGATCAGAAAAATATGACGAATCCGAATATGCCACCCACATACCTGTCACATCCCTCTAACATACTGAACATGCAACTTTTTGCTCGGATTTGATAAATGAATAGTGTTTGACTTTAATAAAATAAATCCAAATAAATTCCTAAATAAACTAAAACATTTAGTTAGGCAGTAAAACACCTCTGCATATCATTCAGGCATGTCATGCATAGTGATTGCATTTTTGCCGTGAATTTATTGTTTCTTCCCCCTCCTTCTTCCCCGATAGACGCCGAGACCGACGCCGACGCAGCAGAGTACGACCATGCTCCCGACGAGCAGCCTACTAACGATCAGCCTCTTTCAGCAGAGCTTCCAGGCAAGCAACCCCCCTTGACGCATGCCTATATCACCTATTCCTTCTCCCTCCTGCTTGCATTAGAAATTAATACTGCTTTGTTTTACCCTATTCTGATGCATAGCCTGTTCTTGTAACCGTTATTGATACCTGCCTGTTATCCTAAACTGCTTAGTATAGGATGGATGGAAAACCATCTGCGACCCCTCTTCCTTGCTGTAGTTGCTCCGCTTTAGTACTGGTGCCCCGATCGATGTGATCGAACGGGCTGAGAACAGCACAACACCGCACACCCCCTAAGTTGCTCGACTCTGCAGAGCTGGCATCGAGTGCCGAGGGTGAATCCTCTTATCTCACTTCCGATGATGCCTCTGTAGAATAGCTATCCGGTTGTGTGTTACCAAGGGTGATTCCTCTTTCATCACTTCCGATAAAGCTTCCGTCGTGCAACTCCTCGAGTGGGAATCCTTCGAGGGTGATTCCTCGGATTCCTTCTTGATACTTTGGACACACAGATACTTTGACCTTTGTTACAGGCGGGTCTACCCCGAGGGGTACCCGCGGGGAAAATGTGAAGTCGGGTTTGCTAGGAGGGCACCCGCGAGAGATTAATGTGGCGGAACGACAGGGCAGGCTGAGACCACCCTGATCGATGTCCGTGTGTTACCAAGTCGGAGCGACAGGTAGTCTGTTCGTCTCTGCGAGTTACTAAAATATGCCTAACGGATTTGGGTATTTGATCTGAGTGGGTCGTTGGCCCTATACGCACTACCACCACGTGGGATAATGGTTTATGGGACCCTCTGCGTCGTTGTTTTTCCCGAAAGTTCTTCAGATGTCACAGTTCAGAGATGCGGCCTGATTGTTGGGGTGGGCTGGATACGTCACTGTGCATACAGTGTCGCGCCTGGGCCCCGACCAGCCACGCAACGTGCAGGAGTGCAGAGGGTGATGGGCCCAAGATCTCTTCGCACTTAGGATGTAGACCGGCGTGTTGACCTCTCTGCTGAGCCTAGGTAGGACTGCGTCGTGTCGATTACCCGAGGCCGGGCATTACCCAGCAAGTGTGTCCGGCCAGATGTAATCGAGCGTGATGGGTAACAGTAGTGCACCCCTGCAGGGAAGTTATCTATTCGAATAGCCGTGTCCACGGTAACAGGACGCTGAGTGTTGTATCCCATCTACTACTACTTGAACTGGATAGCTATTAAATAATTATAAGCTCCGGGATCGCTTTCTCGCAGGGAGTCGAGGAAGGATTTCTAGGATTTGCTTCAACATGTTTGTTAAGTTTATAATATGCTAATCTGCACTCTTCTTATGCTGCAAGACCCTGAATATGCTATACTTCGATAGGCTAGGCCTTTCTCGCTATTCTGGCACTTCTGCTAAATAGTACACAGATACAGCCTCATCGCTTGATACCAATACATACATAGCATAGTTCTGATGTCAGTCTTGCGAGTACTTTGGATGAGCACTCACGGTTGCTCTGCTATTCTTTTCCCCATACCCATTTGATGATACATCAGACGATGGAGCCCAGGAGCCAGACGCCACCGCAGATGCTTACTACCAGGAGAGTCCCGACGGCACGTACTACTGGATTGAGCCAGCCGACCAGGAGTAGATTCGGAGGCTCCCAGGCAGGAGGCCTGCGCCTTTTCGATCTGTGTTGTTGTTTTGCCCCCCCTGTTAGGGCATGTCTGTTTTACTTTTATATCTGTACTCAGATATCTAATGCTTCCGCTGATGCTTGTATGGGCAAGCTTATGTATTCGAGCCCTCGAGGCCCCTGGCTTGTAATATAAAGCTTGTATTATTTTTATTTGAGTTTAGAATTGTGTTGTGATATCTTCCCGAGAGTCTCTGATCTCGATCGTGTACATTTGCGTGTATGATTAGTGCATGGTCGAGCAGGGGCGTAACACTAAGCATGATAGGATAGCGGGTAATATATCAACAGTAGGCTACAAAAGCAGGCTATGCATCAGAATAGGAGCAATCAAATACAGTAGCAAAATCTAATGCAACCATGAGAGAGAAAGAATGGGCGATATAGGAATGATCAAGGGGGGTTTGCTTGCCAGGAAGCTCTGCTGAAAAGGAAGAAGGGTCGTCGGTGACGTAGTCGATCACAGGGGCATCGGTAGCAGTCGCAGGGTCTACCGGAGAAGAAAGAGGAGGGAGAAACAAATAAATAACGGGCAAACAAAGGCACATAGATGCATGTCAGGCCAGTACGGGTTGATTATGTGCTCAAATGCTTCACTAATTATTTTAGACAGAGAGGGAAAATATCCGGGAATATTTTCCCAGCTCCAGGTGCTTATCGGTATATTGATCCCGAGGGGAAGGTTCCATGTTCAATAGGTTAGAGGGGTGTGGCAGGTATGTGGATGGCATATTCGGATTCGTCTTATTTTTCTGATCAACTTCCATATATAAATTATTTTCATCTGACTTACGGTTTATTTTATATGAATTTCCAAAGTTTAATTGAATTTTTAGAATTTCTGGATTTGATAATAACATTGAAATATTAAATAGACTAAATACTAAGTGCACCCAGCTGTGGGCTAGCCACATAGGCTGATTTCTGGGCCTGGTCAACTGCTGACTCAGCAGTTGACTGGTCAACATGTTGACTGGACAAACTGTTGACTAGGTCCACCTGTCATTGACTGCTAGTTTAACTGATTTAGTTTAAATAGGTTAATTAACTGGTGGGGTCCAGTGTCCTGGACTAAAAGTGGGGGTGTGTGAGTACTAAAAGGGGATTAGTCCCCTAATTAAGAAAAACACACAAAAAAAGGGGGGGCCGACCCCACTAACAGAGGGCCAGCCGACCACCAGGGGTTGTGCCCAGGCACGGCTCGGCCATGGTCGCCGAGGGGCGCGGCAGGCAGCGGAGGGCGGAGGCAGGCGCGGCCCCGACGCAGCCGGGCGCGGCCACGGCGCGGTCAACAGCGCGCGCGCGGCCAGGGGCGGCCATGAGCAGCTGCAGCGCGGGACGAGCAGCGGCACTAGGCAGCAGCTGCAGCAAACAGCAGCGGCAGCAGAGGGCGGCGGTGGCGGCGCGGTTGCAGCAGGCGGCAGCAGCGGGTGTGGTGGGCAGCGGCGGGCGCGGTACAACAGCGGCACGGGCGGCGCGGCTGCATCGAGCGAGTGGCGAGCGGGGCAGCGGCAGGACGAGCAGCGTCAGTACGCAGCAGCTAGCAGCGATTGCAAGCAGCAACAGCAAAGAGCGGTAGCAGGGCGGCAGCGCGAGCGCAGCAGGGGTGCGGCCGCGGCGCGGTGAGCGCGCATGGGCGCGGCCATGGCGCTGGTGGAGCGCGGCGAGCGCGACTAAGGGTGCCGCGAGCGAAGCAGCGGCCCTGCCGGTGGGGCGACGGCATACGGCAACGGGTCGACGAGGTAAAGGCCGGGAATCGGAGGAGGGGCTCACCCCGGTTCTCGTGGACGAGGTCAGGAGGTCGAAGGCGACCCGGACGCATCGCGGTCGTCGACGAGATGCGGTGGCCGTGGCGGAGAGGACGACGCGATGGCGAGGCAGCAGGGCGCCCGAGCTCGAACCGGTGTATGCAGTCGAAGGAGGTGACCGTTGCGCAGCTGCTGGACACCGTGGGGCTTCGAGGGGTGGTCGGTGGCCACGGTGGCGACGATGGCGCGGAGGCGGCGGCTCGGGAGTGAACTAAATCGAGAAGGGCGAGCGAGGGAGGAAGAAAAAGAGGCTAGGGTTACGTCCAGGCGGTCGAGGGGGCTCTTATCTACCTCCTGGCGCTCCTATAGTACCTTGGTGGCGAGCATCGAGCCGTGCTGGCCGCGGATGCGCGCCACGGCATGCTCCAGCCTCCTCCTCTGTACAGGAAGGAGAAGGCATGTAGATGGGATGGGCCATGTTCTGTAGCTATGGGCCTAAGTGCACGATGGATATTTTCCTTTTTCCCTTTTCTTTTCTAATTTGTATTTTGTGTCACTGTTTTCTATTATATACTTGCATCAAATGAATTTAGTGGAATTTGAAAATTGGCACATAAATAGCATGTAATATATTGAAACAGCACAAAAAGGTTGGGTGCATTTGGAAAAGTTTAAATTTAGTTTTACAATTAAATGGCTCACTTAAGTGTCGTTGGTACTATTTTATTTAGGTTAGGGGCATTTTAATAAATTCAAAATATATTGGTATTATTTTTATCAATACTTGAAGATTTTATTACATATTGTAAACATTTTTGTTTAATTAATAGAAGAAGTTTTATTTTTCCTCGCTATTTGAATTTTGGATCGGAAAGGGTTTTGGACCTAAATGACTAATAGCAAGTTCGTGATGATGACTTGGCATAATTAGAGGAAGATCAGTGTAGCTAATCATCCGGGGTGTCACAAATCTCCTCCACTAAAAGAAATCTCGTCCTGAGATTTAAGAGGTAGAGCAAGGGGGAAAGGTTTGGTTACGAAATTCTAACGAGTCTTCTTGTTCTTGGTTGCTCTTCTCGAAGAGTTCGCTCCATGATGTTTATTCCTCCATTCCGCTGCTTCTGTGCGTCGTGACGAAGTTGTCATCCTTCCTTCAGAGTCTTCATCGTACTTACGAAAGAATAAGGGGGGTATTTCAGGAGAATGGACCTTTGCAAGGTTGTTTATCTGGAGGATAACTCAAGGAATGTGGCAGAAAGTATCTTTCGAATTGAAACTTAAGAAAAACATCGAGAGCAAAATAAGAAGGTACAATAAGAAGTTTCAAGCGAACAGACAATCGTTCGATGCCTGAAACAGAGCGTAAAAGGTGTTCAGAGCAACGGGAATAAGTATTGTGTCTGACACCAGAATAGATCATCTCTAGGAAGGTGGCTCGGGAATCTCATAGGAAGCCAAGCGTGAGGAATAACTTTTGGAAACAGGGATGTACAGGGGAGTCAGGTTTCGATCCTGTGGAACTGCGGTTAGTGTGGGTTAAAAGGAGGGAGGACGGTGACATCTTGCATGGTCATGATAGCAAGGCATGTCAAAGGATAGCCCGTCAGTAATGTTGGCAACAACGTCGGTACCAAGGGCGGGGGACGAAGAGAACCATTTTCCTGCTCGCAAGGCGAGGCGGACCAATAGGCAAAGTTCTCGTCCACCGGTGTTACTGGAATGTCATCAACAATAGTAACAGGGTTTTACTTGACAGGGTTGTACTTGGGGGGTGTTGACATAAGCAGAGAATTATCACTACTCAGATAAGTTAGATTACAAGAAAGGTTAAACAAAAGAATGGAAAGGAAAATGTGATTATCAGATTAAACAGACCAATGGAAAGAAAAAAATATGTTTATACACAAGTATTAGGTGTATATCCTTCCCAAGAGCAAGCAGAGCATGATATACATAACAGGCCAGCAAGTAGATAACCATTTAGGTAAAGGGGCGAGGAAATTCATGATGTTACCCATACAATGATGTTTGGATAATTGATCAAGAAACATTTAGCATTATGCTTCCACTACTAGGAGAAAGATTATAGATAGAATTTTAGTAGTAGCGCTGGTTATGGGGCCAGCGCTACTGCTACTTAGTAGTAGCGCTGGATGCCAACAAGCACTACAGGTACCAAAGTAGCAGTAGCGTGGGGTGGCCGGACAGCGCTACTGCTAAGTCATCCCACCGCCACCGGCCGGGGCTACCCTTAGTAGTAGCGGTGGCCCGAAACCAGCGCTACTACTAAGATCCATAGCAGTAGCGCTTGTCGGTGGCCCACCGCTACCGCTATCTATGCACGGGGCCAGAAGGTGGGCCCAGATTAGCAGTAGCGCTGGGCCACCGACACGCGCTACTGCTACGAATCTGAGCAGTAGCGCCGGTGAGGTACCAGCGCTACTACTACACGTAGCAGCCACCTTTTTCTGCCACCCTCCCCTCCTCCCCCTCCTCTTTCCCCTCTACCTCCCTCACTTACTTCTTCCTTCTCCTACCTCTCTTCTCTCCCCATTAATGCCCCCATCCACCATCTCCTCCATTAATGGCTTCTTCTCTTCCTCACTTGAATTTATTTGTCTCTCCCTCCTTCTCTCTTTCCCCACTCTTGCCTTTGTCTCACTAGCTAGCTTTCCCTCCCTCTCCACTAGTTAGGTAGAGCATCTCCTTCCAACTAGATCTACCATGCTAGATAGCTAGCTTTCCCTCCCTCCTTCCACTACTTTCGATCCCTAGCTAGCTAGATAGCGGCAACGGCCATCTACCGTACTTGTGTGCTCGATCCCTCTCTCGGGACGATAGGTGAGTAAAACGTTGTGCTTTGCAAGAATGAAAATATTTGTGTTTGCGCTATGATGGTGAGAATGTGCGTGTGGCATGAGTTGCCGCCTATGTGTATTTGTCGGATCGTGCGTGACATGAGTTGCTTATGTTTTGCCGAAATGTTGATTTATTTCCATTTCGGCGAATTTCGGGCAAACTCTATATGTCCTATTTTTAGGGAAGGTCATGCCGAATTTTTGTATGACTTTGATGCATGCATGCATGGATGCGTTTATAATCCTTTTGCTTATTAATTATACCACGCAGGCGATCATGAAGGTCAGTGGAACGATGGTGGAAAGATGGTTGCGATTCGCGGTGCACGACATGTATGAAAATAACCGGAAGGAGATTTTCTATCCGTGTCGAAGATGCAAAGGAGGAGTCTTGCTCGACCCCTTTAAGGAAGGCCGTTTGAAAGCGCACCTACTCATGACTGGTTTCATGGATGGCTATACTCGGTGGATAAGTGAAGATGATGACGTTGATGGGGCAGCCAATGACGACATTGGACCAGACGAAGAGATGACCGATAATGGTGGTGGAGAAGAGGCCGGACATGGCGGCAGAGAAGAGGCCGGACATGAGGGCAGAGAAGAGGCCGGACATGGGGGCGGAGAAGAGGCCGGACATGCGGGCGGAGAAGAGGCCGGACATGGAGGCGGAGAAGTGGACGGACATGACAGAGAAGACGCGAACACGCCGGAGCATTCGTCGCTACTAAGTTCAGTCGTGCGGGACCCTCATGTTCGAGACCTGCTTCGTAACAAGACGACTAACGACAGAGCTGCTTGTAGAGAGGAGGCCAAGCTGGAGCAACTGGAAGTAGACTCTCATACTCCATTGTATGATGGTTGCGATCCCGAGGTGACCCGCTTGAGTTTCACGCTCGAACTTCTAAAGACAAAGGCTAAAAACAAATGGACCGACAGAAGCCTCGATGAGCTTCTCAAGTATCTAAAGAAGGTTCTTCCTGCGGGGAACCTGTGTCCTACTAGTGTCGATGAGGCCAAGAAGATTGTGTGCCCTCTTGATCTGCTGCACATTAGATACCATGCATGCATCAACGATTGCATCATTTATCGGAAGGAGCACGCGGAAAAAAACAACTGTCCGGTGTGCAATGCTTCTCGATACAAGAAGGCCGGAAAGAAATCTCCCCAGAAAGTTGTATGGTACCTACCGATCACTCTCCGTCTGCAGCGTTATTTCGTAGATCCTAAGGAAGCAAAGCTCATGCGCTGGCACGCGGAGAGGGTGAAGCTCGATGATGGAGATGATCTGAAGCTGAGACACCTCGCGGATGCAAGCCAGTGGAGAGCGTTCAACGCCGAATATCGATTTTTCGCAGGTGATCCAAGGAACATCGTGCTTGGCGCGAGTACCAATGGCATGAATCCGTTTGGCAACCAGAACACCAACCATAGCACATGGCCCGTGTTTGTATGGATGTACAACCTTCCCCCCTGGAAGTGCATGAAGACAAAGTACATACACATGAGCATGCTGATTCAAGGGCCGAAACAACCGGGAAATAATATTAATCTGTATCTGGGGCTACTTCAAGAGGAGTTAGACACGTTATGGAAAACACCGGCCAAGACATGGGACGCCAGCAAAGGCGAGTATTTCTATATGAGAGCCGCGCTGATGACGACGGTGCACGACTATCTCGGTTACGGATATGTCGCAGGCCAGGTGTGCCACGGATATTGCGGATGCACGCGGTGCATGGATGATACAACATCTCAGCAACTAATGAAAGATGGCGGGTCTGGGAAAATCGTGTACATGGGGCATCGAAGATGGCTCGCGAAGGACGACCCGTGGAGAAACCGTGGAGATCTATTCAATGGTGAGGCTGAGCATCGAGGACCTCCACGTAAGAGGAGCGGCGCCAAAATCGATGAGCTGTTGAAAAACTGGGAACAGTGCCCCGCGCCGGGAAAGATGAAAAAGGTGTCGGAGCCGCTGCTGAAGGTATGGAAAACGCGGTCTATTTTCTGGGACTTGGAGTACTGGCCCAAACTCGACACGCCTCATTGCCTTGATCAAATGCATATCACGAAGAATGTCCTTGAGAGCTTGCTTGCAACACTGATGAACATGCCGGATAAGACCAAGGATGGGCCGAAGGCAAGAAGAGACTTGGAAGATTTGAACATCAGGGCAGATCTCCACATGTCGCCCCGTAAAAAGTCGGAGGAGACGGAGACGGAGACGGAGGCGCAGGACCAGGGCAAAAAAGTCAACAAGAAGGAAGAGAATTATTGCCCCCCTTCTTGCTTTACCTTAAGTCCGAAGGAGATCGATCAATTCTTCAACTGCCTTACCGGAATCAAAGTTAGTTCCGGTTAGTGTGGGAAGATAAGCAGATTTCTAGACACCAAGAAGAAAAGGTTCAGCGAGATGAAGTCTCATGACTGTCATGTGATGATGACGCAGATACTTCCTGTTGCCCTTAGAGGGATAATGGACAAGCACGTCCGTGACACGCTTATTAGTCTCTGCAACTTTTTCGACGTTATCTCTCGAAAGTCGATCAGTGTGAAGCAGCTCTGAAGGCTATAGGAAGAGATCGTTGTGATACTAAATGAGCTTGAGATGTACTTCCCGCCTGCGTTCTTTGACGTCATGGTGCATCTGTGTGTCCACATTGTGGACAACATCATAGACCTCGGACCGACATTCCTGCACAACATGATGCCGTTCGAGAGGATGAATGGGGTCATCAAAGGATTCGTTTGTAACCTGTCCCGTCCGGATGGAAGCATCATCCAGGGCTATCTGACCCAAGAGTGCACCTCTTTCTGCGAGAATTATCTATATGGCGGAGACCCTGTTGTTGGTTTGCCTGTTAACAAGCACCTTGGGAGGCTCGGAGGAGAAGGTCACACCAACGGCCGGAGGGAACTGCATGTGGACCACTCGGGTCGACGCAATGACTTTGACAGAGCAAAACTTAGTAGTGCTACAGCACCTAGACGTGGTAGATCCTTTCGCGACACTGCACAAAGAAACCATCGCAAAGAAGTACCATGACCAGGGGCTATGCAAGACGAACGCCGAAGTTATTAGAGAGCACAACTCCACTTTCCTGCCTTGGTTCAAAGAGCATGTTCTTGCTAATCCCCCGGAAGAGGGCTCTACGGACGGATTGCTCATATACGCCTTAGCACATGGCCCCGCGGCCAACCTCGCGACCTATCAGGCATACGATATCAATGGATACACGTTCTACACGGAGGCCAAAGATATAAACAGTGATTTTCAGAACTCAGGGGTGACGATGGAATGCATGACCGGCGACAACGCCGCAACTCAAAGATTCTACGGAAGGGTCGAAGAGATCTGGGAGCTTGACTACTCAGGACTGCACGATGCGACGATGTCAGATGGGCTAAGAATGTCGAAAGAGAAAACCGGTATTTCACTACCATGTCTATACCCGACGCCACGAGCGCTACCGTGAACGCCATCGCAAAAAACGAGCCATGGGTACACGCTAAGCACGTGACACAATGCTTCTTCATAACCCACCCGAGCAATCCCAGCCGTGTTGTCGTGAGGAGAGGCAAAAGGAACATCATCGGAATGGATGGAGTCACCAACGAGGAAGACTACGACCAGTACAGCAACCCGATGAGGGAAGATGACGATGACGATGAAGCATACGTCAAAAGAAGAATCAATACTACATTACCTAAGAAAGATCGTACTCCATGGAAAAGGAAAAGTCACAACGAGGGGCTCAATTATTCGACAGCGAACAAGAAGGGAAAGAAGCTCACTCAGAAACGAAAACGTCGACGCTGAGAAACCATCATTTATATATATATGTATTTATTTTGTGTATGCACTTAATCGTTATCGGTCAAATGATATGTAATATATATCATAGCCTGAGTTATATACATTGTATCCGATCCCCTTCTTCCCGGCTCGGTCGTCTTTCGGAAAAGAAAAGAAAATGAAAAGAAATAGAAAAATGAGAAAGGAAAGAAGAAAATGAAAGGATTACAAAAGGAAATGAAAAGAAAAAGAAAAAGGAGAAAGGAAAGACGAAAAATAAAATGAAAAGAAAAAGCAAAAGGAGAAAATGAAAAGAAAAATCAAAGGAATAGCAGTAGCGCGTTTATGGACCCGCGCTATAGTTAACTTAGCTGTAGCGCGGGCTACCCAAACCGGCGCTATAGATAAGTTAGCTATAGCAGTAGTGTGTGTCCACACCCGCGCTATAGCTAAGTTATCTGTAGCGCTAGTTTGGGTAGCCCGCGCTACAGCTAACTTAGCTATAGCGCGGGTCCATAACCGCGCTACTGTTATGTTTGAGTTAACCGCACCGTGCGGGCGTTTCTTCCCCAATTTCCCCCATTCCATCCCCTTGTCCTCCTCCACGCCGTCGCCGGAGCCCTCGTCGCCCTTGCCTCCTCGCGCCGTCGCCGGAGCCCTTCCTCGCCGTGCCTGCCTCCTCCTCGACGTCGCCGCGCGCCAGCCTCCTCCTCCTCGACCTCGCCGCGCCTGCCTCCTCCTCGACGTCGCCCCCTCCGGTGCGCCAGCCTCGTCGCCGCCTCGGCACCGTCTGCCCCGACCTCCACCTCCCCGCTGCCGTCTCCCCCGACAACCGCTGTAAGTCCCCGCCCCTCCTCTCTCTCATTTTAGTATACTAAATTCTAGGGTTAGGTGTTTTAGTTAACTAAATTTTAGGTGTTTAGTTAACTGAATTCTAGGGTTAGGTATTTTAGGTGTTTAGGTGTTTTAGGTAACTGAATTCTAGGGTCAGCTGTTTTAGTGAACTAAATTTTAGGTGCTTAGTTAATTTAATTCTAGGGTAAGGTATTTTAGGTGTTTAGTTAAGTTAATTCTAGGGTTAGGGTTTTCAGTTCCTGTTAAATGAATTCTAGGTATTTTAGGTGTTTAGTTAACAGAATTCTAGTGTAATGTTAGTAAGTGAGTGAGAGTGTGCTTGCTTTTTAAAGATTGAGGGAAAAGATGCAAAATTAGTTAACCCTAGTAGATAGTAATTTAGCTAGGTTCTTTTATTAGGATAGTAGCTGTTTTACATTAGGACAGTACCTAGGAATTTAAAACATATTTTGATGGTGAATTTCTTTATGGTGAATTTCTTTGAATAATTAAAGTGCATGAATTTCTTTGATATACATGATGTTGGCTGTTGATGGTGAACATATTTTGAATAATTGAAGTGCCAAATGATGTTGGCTGCTGTTGTTGCCATATGATGTGCCAAATGATGGAGATGATGTGCTATTGTTGCCTATGTTGGCTTTTCTTGTTAGCAGGGAAATGATCCGAGTGGCCTATGTTTTGCCAGAATGTTGATTCATTTCCGTTCCGGCGAATTTCAGGCGCTCGATATGTCCACTTTTTAGCAAAGGTCATGCCGAAATTTCCCGTGAATTTTGGCTTGACTTGTGCTAGAAAGTAGGCATATCGAGTGCCCGACATTTGCTTAGACGGGAATGAAACGGCATTCCGGCAAACCATAGGCCTTTTTTTATGTCATTACTCATTTTATTATAGTTTAAGAATTAAACGAGCAGACTTAATCGTAGGAAACATGTCGAACAACGACGAGACCGGGCCTTCTGACCACGCTGCCGACGACATACAATATGACCGTGAACATGATTACCTCGACTTTTTGTCTAGTCAGCAAACAGAAGGTTTGCAGGGCGACTTGGTCATAGCGGACGATGGTACTGCCGCCGACATCGACACCGATGGCACCGGCACCGATGGCGGCGCCGAAGGTACCGGCGTTGAAGGTGGTAACGAAAAGAAGAAGCAGAAGAAGCAGAGGACACGACGCCCTAACAAACTCGGCATCGGAAGAATCCTGGTCACATAGATGCACCCCGGCAAATTCGAGCCAATAGCGCCGGATGAACCTCGCAAGTCGGATGCATCCTACGGGAAACCGCGAGCATCAACGACAATGACTTAAGGAAGAAACCACATCTGGAGCACTTGCTCCTAACGAAGCTGCACAAGAGATTCCAGTTCCCCGGCCGGGATGACCGCATAGAAAACCCGTGGGATGATGCTGCCATGAAAGGTATCAATAACCACGCCATGGGCATGTTCAGCAACGATTTGGCCGCCTGGAAAGGGAGGGTGAAACGAGCGATTGATGCTAACGAACCCCTTTCCAAGATTTTGGCGGACAATCCGACACTGACGGCAGAGGAGTTCGAAAAGTTCAAGGACACTTCCGCTACCGAGGCAGCCAAGATTAAGTCTGAGAAATACAAGTCAATGCAGCAAAGGAACACGGGGAACCAACGCCTCGGAAGCCGTGGCTACATTGGCAAGAGGCCCATATGGGATAAGGAGGACGCGGAACGTGAAGCCGCGGGGATCCCAGACCCCTACGCGGAGTTCATCGACCCGCAGGAGCGTGACTTCATCAGGGCCCGGTACAAGTGGGACAAGGAAAAGAAGGTTTGGTACACGGACCCGATCACGAGGAAATTGATTAGATTACTGGTAATTATTCTTTTACCACCTTACATTTAGCTTCTGATCAAGTGGACTACACGTTGTAGTAACATTCGTAAACGGTTCACATTCCTTTTGCAGAAGGAGCAACACAGGCTTGCGGCCCAAAGCGACTCGTCGTCTCAGTCATCGATGAGGCCCAAGTGGGACACCCCTCTCAACCGAGCCTTGAACCAACTGAAGGGACTCCCTTTGGACCAGCGGCCGCAATATGGATGTGTACACGGCGTCAGAGACGGCGCTACATGGAAGTACTACTACAACGAGGGCCCGGAGGCCAAAAGGCAGAAAACGAAGTTCAGTCAGTTGAACATCGACGAGAAGGTGAAGCTTGCGGTCGAGAAAAATGCAGCTGATGCCGAGAAAAAATCAGCTGAGGCCGCAGAAGCAAACAAAAATGAGTTGGTCCAGCAGGCAGTCAATGCAGCTGTAGCTGCCTGTAGAAATGATTTCGCTATTAACTTGATTCCGGCTATTATCGACTGGACGAAGCAAAATCCAGACAAGACGGCACAGGATTTTCCCATGCCCAGCTTCGTCGGGAGCAACTCGGTGAACATCGCACCACCACCACCTGTTGTCGCTACCGCACAAGGTCCTGCTCCCGCACCCGCTCATAGCAGCCCATCCTCTGTCTTTGGTGTGCTAGGCGGGCCTTCGTCTTTGGCTGACCTCGACGCCCTCACGGTAATTACACATCGCACCAACATATATATAATCTTCCATTTTTCGTTGCCTTTCGGATGTCTTACGCCGCAGACATGTCTTCGCAGGCCGACGAAACCCCGTGCACCGTACTCTACATGATCAACGGCCGGAAGGTGGACGTGGGAAAGGCAGTGATAACGAAGCCCTTGGAACACACGTTCCACGGCCAGCCGATCCCCGTTGGCACCTTCAGGGTTACCTTGTCGAGTGTGAAAGCGGGCCACGAGGATTTGACTCCTCCAGTACGGCTCGGGGGAGAGGAGGACGAGACCCCGATGCGGCTTGGAGAATGCAAGGGTTGGATGCTGCTGTGGCCGAAGAATCTTCTTCGTCTGGAGGCGGCCGAGAACACACCAATGCAAGGATTGGAGAATCAGCAAGGTATGAACACCACCACCCCGCCTATGCAATTACCAGTGCCTCTCGTGCCGGGTGAGAGCGACGGACGACACAAGGAAGGGGGTCCAATAGTGGATGATGTAGTCGGCCCCGTGGAACAAGGAATGGATGATGAGATGGAGGAGGAGGACCCTCTCCGGTTCCTCAATACCGGTGCCGCCTATGACGACGGACAAATGATGAGTCAGCCATATGACTCGGGCTATGAGCATGCGGATGAGGAGACGGATGATGTGCCCAGGCAGGAACGTCCTAGAGTTGATTGCAAGAAGTCTTTCTTCATGCAATCCTCACAGGACACGCCTCCAGATGCCGCCTCAACGCAGGGTCATCTAGCCGAGGGTCGTAAAGTGCTTAGCCCGACGACACTGGTGGTGGGGGTAAGGAAGGGTCTGGACGGTGAACCCAAGAAAAAGGAGAGGAAGAGACCGCCGAAGAGAGGCACTGCTGCCGCCAAAGCTGCCAAACCTTCTAGCAGCCAGCCGACCGATTTTGCAGACCGTGTACCGGTCAAAGGTGCGGCGATGTACCATGTCGCGGGCGAGCCGATCCTACCGCCGAAACCGCTAGAGGCCATATCAGGGGATCGCAGGAGACTGCACGACCATGTGCTATCGACTGAGAAAAGCCTTCTCGCCTCGGAGGATCCAGGATATCCGCTTTACGCGGTTCGTGTGCCTCAGGCCAAGTGCTATGTCGACACACTGCCCGCGGAGGTGTTCTTCCTGCGGTTTGATCACATCTTTGAGATGTTTCTCATGAGCCGGCTCGATTTTACGATCGTCCGCCTTTTTGCGCTACATATGAACTTTGTCATCAGGAGAGAACAAATCTCGGAAATCGCGGTGGCGGATCCATACTACATGCATGAGTCCTTCTTGAGTCTCGGCGAGTTTGAACGTAAAGCTGCTAGGGACTACATCAAATACTGCATGGTAACAAATAAGGACAAGGAAACGATTCTCCTGCCTTATCATCCAATGTAAGTCATTGCCGGACAACCCTTTCGTATGTTTCAATCATTCCTTCGCTCATATGGAGACTAATTTGAGGTGTCGTGGTTTTCCACAGCAACGGGCGCGCCGTCCTTATCGTTCTTTTCCCGCGAGTCTCCCACGCCGTGTATTTTGACTCGTCCAGAAACTTCAAGAAGAAGGACTACACCCACATAATGGATATTCTGGATGATGCTCTCCACGGCTTCAGCATGAGGGGTGGCAACATGCTGATCAGGAAACAAAGGAAGAACAAGCCGGGTTTCTCGCATAAAACTACCTTCTGCTCCATCCATCAACCGACAACAAGCAAGAAGGACGGATTCTACCTCCTCCATCTCATGATGGAGTACAGAAGGGATCACCAACATCTTCGCATGACAACAAGAAACGATGAACATATCCGCAAATGGGCAGAATCCTTAAGACACGAACTGGATTATAGAATCAGAGATGACTTCTTTCGCATCCATAAGGACATTACAACGATCATCATGAAAGAAGTTGTCGAAGAGAAGGGGATGTTCCACCACGGCCCTATATCACGAGCTGACGTCAGAACTCGCATAGGCATGCAACGTCAAGACCTGACGCCATTCACGAAGCTAGGGTGCATCCTCCCGGATATGGATGGGTGGAACTTCCAGTGATTGACGATGCCGATGATGATGTGTCGGTTGAACTTGTAGTTTCTGTAGCGATGAAACTTTGTGATGTCAACGGTCCTGCTGAACTTGCGTAACGCTAGTTTGTTAGTTTGGGTACGATGACCTGCGTACATCTAGTTAATTAGTGTGGGTACGGTGAACCTGCGTTGATTAATTATGTTTACTATATGTTGCATCTCTTAGCTAACTCTTTCTTTTCGTGTTGCTCAAATATATTATGTTGCATATTATTGTTGAATTCGCTTGATGAAGATGCATCTCTAACAGGTACATAGGTCCTTGATGGCGAAGAAGTGCTATGCCGTGTACATAGGGAGGGTTCCGGGAGTGTACGATGAGTGGCCCGAGTGTCAGGCCCAAGTGTCACGGTTCTCGGGCGGCAGCCATAAAGGGTTTGATAGCAGACAAGAAGCAGAAGCTAGTTACTTGAGGTTCACGCTAGCGTGAGAGAGGAATCACAACCGGCGCCTCATGTACTGCATAATTCCGCTCTTACTCATAGTGATAGCTCTTCTCTTCTATATCATCGTTTTAGATGGATGATGAAACATGTGTATGGGATGACGATGTAGTTGCATGTATTCGAGACATATCATAACTTGTATCGCTATTTCGAGATCGATGATGATGATAGACATCATTTGTGTTGGATGACGATGGCATGATTTGATGAGAATATTTGCATGTGTATGATATGATGAGACTATTGTGTGTGATATGACAGGCTATTGTATAAACCTATTAAAAAACAGAGAAAAAAAGTTGCAGAAAAAAATTACAGACAATAGTAATAGTAGCGCGGGGTATGTGTATCAGTAGCGCTGCTTTAGCAGTAGCGCGTGTTAAATACGCGCGCTGTAGTTTTTAGCAGTAGCGAGGTTCACCTAAACGCGCTACTGCTAAACTCTGTTAGCAGTAGCGCGGGTGGAACAGCGCTACTGCTAATAGTTAGCTGTAGCGTCGTAGCAGTAGCGCGCCCACCCGCGCTACTGATATTACAAAACCCCGCGCTACTACTAGGGTTTTCCCTAGTAGTGTTCTGATGTTCTTGTTGATATTCGGAATACCACAGTCATGCTTCGGGGTAGCAATAATATGGTGTTTCAAGTAAGGGTTGGGTCGGATGATCTCAAGAATACACAAGGAGCAATTTCAGGAATAGCAAGGAACTAAAGGTATAACCAAACACAGGACCGAGTCTATGTTGGCAAGAAGTCAAGGATGTTGTCGATGATAACACAAATCATCGAGGGGCAAGGATGGCATTTCTCACCATGAATTTAATTGACATCTCAGAAGAAGTCAAAAGGTTCACGATGATCATGACACATTTTGTCGAGAGGTTTCATGAAGATGAAATCGATCAGTAAGATGATCAAAGCAGATGGAATGAAGTTCAAGGTCAACGGAACCACGGATATGACGCTCGGATTCATGTTGTGTAAGCAAAATGATATGATGATGAAAGTTTGACATAGGCTTAGCCCATTGTCAGAAATGTGCACCGGGAAGGAGGACCAGGTAGCACAGTTAAGATTAGCACGATAGTTATGTAGCTGATCGGCTGGGAATGACATTGTTGAGTACTGATACGTCCATTTTGCATCATGTTTTGCTACTATTATTTATGGTGTTTTTAATCAATATAACACTTTGTGGATCAATTCTAATGCATTTTCTCTCTTAATATGCAAGATTTACACAAGGAGGGAGATTGCCGGCAGCTGGAATTCTGGACCTGAAAAAGCTATGTCAGAGATACCTATTCTGCACATCTCCAAATGAGCTGAAATTTTATGGAGATTTATTTTGGAATAAATAAAAAATACTGGAAGCAAGAAGTACCAGAGGGGGCCACCCAGGTGCCCACGAGGCACAAGGGCGCCCCCCCCAGGCGCTCCCTGGTACCTCGTGGGGCCCCTGGCCAACCTCTGGCCCCCATTTTCTAGTATATAAGTCCATTTTCCCTAGAAAAAATATAGAGAAGACTTTCGGGTTGGTGCGCCGCCGTCTCGAGGCGGAACTTGGGCAGGAGCACTTTTGCTCTCCGGCGGAGAGATTCTGCAAGATGCTAGTCTTCGGTAGGCTAGGCCTTCCCTTCTATTCTGGCATTCTGCAGTATAGTCCACAGATACAGCCCCTTCCCTTTGATACTGATGCATACTTAGCATAGATCTGATGTCAGTCTTGCGAGTACTTTGGATGAGTACTCACGGTTGCTTTGCTACCCCTTTTTCCCTTCTACCCGATTGCTGCGATCAGATGACGGAGCCTAGGAGCCAGCTGATCCCGCCGATGACTACTACTACCCCACTGGTGGAGCCTACTACTACGTGGAGACCGACGACCAGGAGTAGATTCGGAGGCTCCCAGGTAGAAGGCTTGCGCCTTTTCGATCAGATGTCGCTATTATGCTAGCCTTCTTAAGGCAAACTTGTTTCCCTTTTATGTCTGTACTCGGATATTGTGTTTGCTTCCGCTAACGCTTGATCACGAGCTTATGTATTCGAGCCCTCGAGGCCCCTGGCTTGTATTATAAAGCTTGTATGACTTTTATTTGTGTTTAGAGTTGTGTTGTGATATCTTCCGTGAGTCTCTGATCTCGATCATGTGCATTTGCGTGTATGATTAGTGCACGGTCGAGCAGGGGCGTCACAAGTTGGTATCAGAGCCGACTGCCTGTTGGAAGCCCCCTTCCGATTCCTTGGTCGAAGTTGAGTCTAGTCTTTGAAAACTATATTTTACTAACATGGCTGTGTGGCTTACGGGCCCACGTCGCCAATGGGTGGTATTAGGATCTTTTATTCCTCTTCCTTACTCTGGGATTCTACTCTCTCTTCTATTCGGGTTAAAATTTTGCTAACTCTAACATTAGGTTCACGTGATCACATCCACCCAGAGATTTGAATTAACCCTTCTTTGAATTGTGGGCCAGATTCTGCTTCACGGACCGCAGGGTCCTTCTATCAAGGACACCCTGCGTCGTCACTTGCGGATTCCTCGCTCCAGTAGTTTTCTTCGACGTTGATGTAGCCTTTGCTATGTCTCATTGTTGTATCTCTCCACCGTGTGCCTGCGTGCCACCTACTTTGTCTAGTTGCGAGTGTTTCCGAACTCTTACTGTCCGTTTGTATCCAACTCTATGTATGGATCTATATGTCATGATTGACTATGTTGATGTATCTATTGCACTTCCTTTTGTTGTGCGTATTACTTCATGAATGATTCCTTACACCTACAAATACTCGTGCCTAAACTACCCCTGTTGAACTTTAGCAGGATGGTTAGACCCGCAGGTCGTGGTCGTGGCCGTGGTGCCAACGATCCACCACCGCCAGACTATATGGCAGCTATGATGCAGCAATTCGAGCTGAACCGCCAGTTCATGGTTGGGATCATGCCTCAGTTTCCGCACCAGAACCAGAATGCTCAGAATCCGCAACCTGCTCCAATAGCTCTGCAGGAGTTTGTGCGTCTCATCCCTACTGTTTTCCGCAACTCTGAACAGCCACTGGATGCTGATGACTGGCTTCGCGACATCACATACGAGATGGAGTCTGCCAATGTCGCCCCCGCCAACCATGTCACCTTCGTGTCCTACTTCTTGAAGGGTGTCGCTGCTCAATCGTGGCACACCCAAAGGAGTTCACTACCTACTGGGACAGTCATTACCTGGAACGAGTTTCAGACTGCTTTCCGCGCCTGCTTCATTCCTCAGGGAGTCATGGACCGGAAGAAAACCGAGTTTCGCAACCTCACTCAGGGCAATAGGACTGTCGAAGCTTATCAGCGGGAATTCCTTAACCTATCCCGCTATGCCGAAGAAGACATTGCCACTGATGCACGTAGATAGGAGAAATTCCGTAATGGACTCCACCCAGACCTCAAGCTTGCACTTGTTGTTCATGACTTCACCGACTTCGCCACCCTGGTGAACAAGGCTATCCAGGTTGAGACCGCTCAGAAGGAACACAATAATGCCATCAAGTGCCACCATGACGTTGGCTCATCTTCGGGCTCATCATCGCAGAAGCACCGTATCTGGATGCCTCATGGCATGTACCATCCAGCTGCACCTCCTCCACCACCGGGGCAGCCAAGAACTCAGGCTCCACTGCTTCGAGCTCCTGCTCCCCGTCCCGATAATGGGCTCTGCTTCAAGTGTGGTCGTCCAGGTCACCATTCCAGAGAATGCCCTTAGAAACAGAATCAGCTTGCACTTCCCCCTGCTGGCCGTGGAAATGGCTGTGGTAACAACCAACCCCGCAACAATAATGCCAGACCTTCTTATGGTCGTGGTCAAGCTTACCATGTTGATCTGAATGAAGCTCAAGATCAGCTTGCTACTGTGAAGGGTACTCCTCTTGTTAACTTAATACCACCTCCTGTTTTATTTTAATTCGGGAGCATCGTATTCATTCATATCATAAGCTTTTGCATACATGCTTGGCATTAAATATGATGAGTTGAAACGTTCTAGTCTATCGCGACTTCTAGGGGATACTTCCAGAAGAACTTCCCGGAATGCCCTGACCCCTTTTTTCTTTCCACCTCCTGAATTCTCATGACGAGAATTTCTTTTAGAGGAGGAGATTAGTAACATCCCCATGTATTAAGCTACAGTGATCACCTTTTGATAATGCCAAGTCACCATGTTTAATAGTGCTTGATTATCATTTGCATCATATCTCATTTCAAATTCCAACTCAAATTGAAATTCAAATATAAATTGAAAATAAAAGTTGTTCCAATTTGGAAACTAAAATGTTCATAATATTGCAAATATTCCCAAGGCAATTATAAAAAATAAAATCAACATTAATTGAATTACCTAGATAACTCTAACATCATGAAACAGTACCAAAACAGCAATTTAAATTGCCAATTCATTTAATAAAAATTCAAATGAAATCATTTGTTCACCAAACCTTTTTCTGACAGTGCTAAATATTGCATCATATTTATGTCGCATAATCTCATATTTTACAAAAGTCATTTAGTGGCCTAATAATTTGCAAAACAGAAAAGCTAAAAACAAACAGAAAAATGAAAAAGAAAAAGGGTAAAGACTTACTGTGCTGGTGGGCTCTGAGTGCACAGTGCACAGCCCAGCCCACCAAGAGGTCGTCTCCCTCCTCCCGCATGCGTGTCGGCGCGCCCGCGCGCCCGAATGCCGATGGCCTTGCTGTCGGGCATCCCGCGGCTCCTCCGTGTGGATAAGGCCACCCCCGAGCGTCTCTCTTTCCCCCGCAAACCTTAGGCGCCCCAGAATCCCCCCTCGTCCTCTCCATCGCTCGCGCACGAGCTCGCCCGAAAGCTCCCATCGCCGCCGCAGTCGATCCCGCGCTCTCCGTCGTCCCCGCGCAGCGCCGTCATGTCGTAGCTCACCACCGTCGTCCGCTATGCCGCTCGGTGCAAGCCGTTGGAGCCGGGAGCCACCACAGCATCGCCGGCGAGCTCGTCTTCAACCTTCGGATCGCTGTCTTTCATCGTCATTTCCGTCGCCATTGAGCTGTCCCCGCGCCCACTTAGCTCGCCTGTAGGCTCACTGTAAGCCTCGCCATCTTCTCCCCCTATCCCCCGTGCGATTCCGTCACCATAGCCGCCGCTGCCGCCTCGCCCGAGCTCACCGCCGCCGTTCATGTAGCCGCCGTTCGCTCAGCCACTGTCAAGCGCGTACGAGCTCACCGTTGAGCTCGTGGGATTCCCCGGAACCCAACGCACACACACGCACGTTTTGCCATGGCATACGTCGCCGATTCCGACAACGGTCGAACTCCGGCGTCTGCCGCGTACGTCGCCGCCGTCGATTTAGACCGTTTCCGGCCAAGCCCCCACCGCCATTCGACGCGCGACGCCGCGGGCGTTCAAACGCGCCTAGCCGCACCCCTTCCCGTGCCTTGTAGCCGTTTTCCGGCCATCTCCGGTGAACTTCCGCCGCGGAAGTGGTCGCCGGCGCGACTCCGGCGACGTCGTTGACGTGGCGCCACGTGGCCCCCTCCGTGCCGCTGACCGCTGGGCCCCGCTGTAGGGGAACGCGATAGAAAACAAAAAAAATTGGTACAGAGAGCACGCCCAGGATCACTATGGAGACTGCATACAAGGTTTGATTTGATCCGTACCGACTCGAAGCGCGGCGGAAGAAGAGTCGGTGTAGATCGTCGGTGCAGATCCCTGCAGCTAGGATTTACAACCTCCCAACTACAAGGATGTACTCCCTCGTCGGACAGCCCTTCGAGAGGCAGTCGGACAGTCCCTCGGACGATGTCGTGGACAGCCCTTCGGGAGGACCCTCGAAACCCGAACGGTAACTCGGACAGCCCTTCGGGAGGACACCCGAAAACCGAACGGTAACTTTGACAGCCCTTCGGGAGGACACTCGAACAGCCCCTCGGGCAAATGATCGAAACTACAATCTCTCTACGGGGTTGCACACATACGGTGTCAGCTATCCGGCATGGCTTCGCAGTCCAGAGCTAGTTCCTGCCGGAACCCAGACAGCCTTTCGGCTCTACGAAACTATTTCGCTGGGAGGGAGAGAGAAGCCAGACAAGTTAAATGGCATGTGTATGAGAGCAAGGATGAGTTTTGGGGCAGCCCCCTCACCTCTATTTATAGGATAGCCAAGGGGTAAAGTTGGTATTCAAAAATACCAAAAGTGCCCCCACTTTATGCCTTTACATAAAAAGAATAAAGCAAAAAGGGGTGCCATGTGGAGCTCCAAGGAGCTCCACCTCCCTTGGCCGGCCACACTTGGGGGCCCCCCATGAGGGGGCTTCCTTGGCTCCCAAGTCCTTCTAGAAGGCTTTTGGAAAATATTCCAAAATGTGCTTTCCAAAAAATATCCATAAAGCACTTTCACTATTCACAAAGACATTTTTCTGCGTCCGTTAAATCCCAAATTATTTCTGTGTGCCTAGAATAATTCTAGTACCCACCAAAACATTTTTGAATGCATTCCGAAACAATTTCGGAACAATGTTTCTTCAGCGAAAAGCAACCAAAACGGTTCCGGCTGCTCCGGAACATTTCCGGCTTTTATCCCGGAAAATTCCCAGAAGTTTCCAGAACACTTCTGGCATCCTCCAAGAATTTCCAGGCGTGTTCCGGAACCAATTTGACTTAATGGAATACCCTGAAACAACTTTTCAGTTTCACCGAAACTATTCCGGTGTTCTCTCCGGAACGTTTCCGTTTCGTCCGAAACTTTTTCGGTGATTTTCTCTCAGACTCCCCGTCTAGTATTCAGCAGATAGATGACCCTTAAGCGTGTGACCCTATAGGTTCGGTGAAGTATAGACATGACCCGGAACTCTTTCCGATCAATGATCAACATCGGAGCCGTCGACACCCATATTGACCCCTATACCCACACGAATGAATATTCGAGTGAACCTCCAGTTGCCGTGTGCTATTCCTGTTGCTTCACGATATATTACAAATACCCGAGGTGAGATTTATTGCATCCCCGTGGATCAACAACTTGTCCACCATGCAAGTTATCTCGTTACCGGTTTTGTTCTCTTTTCTCGTATCCGTGTTCCGGCATCCCAGTGATCAAATCACGATGTGTCTGGCCAGACGATGATGGATACCGTAACACCGAGAGGGCCCGTGATATCTCTCCATCGTCGGAGGAGCAAATCCCAATCTTGAGCTATCTTGTTACTTGCCATACTATTCTGTGAACCCGTAAGCCGCCGTAATAGCCACCCATTTACGGATGACGTTTAACAAACCCCAAAGTTCACGTAGCAAGTACGAAGGAACTCGATACTCTCATGGTCTAAGGAATTATGCAAACATTAACTATCTCTGTGTTATTAACCATTAACTTCTGACGAATGTATCTCATAGCGTAACATCAATTCGGGTCGATTCAACACAAGTGTTCTACTAACATTGGGCCCTCAAAATTGCCGGCATAGACATGCCCATGATCAGGAAAACAGGATCATCATGCAATACTTGAGCCAGTCCTAGAGGCAAGACTAGGAATACATTTTACCGTTTATTATACCACACGTGCATATGAGTTTCCCTCCAAGCCTCGTGGATATTGCAGGCCCGAGAATCATTGCAGTTATAGCATGGAACATAAACATTCATTACAAACTCGGAGATACAAAATAACTGTTATTACTGCCTCTAGGGCATATCTCCTACAGACTCCCAATTGCACTAGATTCATAATCCAGTTACATGGCTTCCCTAACACCAATGGCTATCCGGTGCTGCTCATGCTTTGCTCGTGGTAGAGGCTTTGTCATCGGGTCTGACACGTTCAGATCCGTGTGAACTTTGCGTACTTTCACTAAACCCGCTTCGACATGATGTCGAATGAGTTTATATTTGCGTTCAATATGTATTGTCTTATGGTGCGAACTTGGCTACCTTGCCTGAGCCACGGCGCCACTATTATCACAATAGATCTCCACTGGGTCCAGAGCACTTGGAACCACACCAAGGTCTTCAAGAAATTGCTTGATCCATACTGCCTCCTTGGAGGCTTCTGAAGCAGCAACATATTCCGCCTCTGTCGTAGAATCCGCTACAATCTTTTGTTTGGAACTTTTCCAATCAACTGCGCCGCCATTCAATATGAAAACATAGCCTGATTGAGATTTGAAGTCATCTGGGTCAGTCATGAAGCCTGCATCAGTGTAACCATTTACAATGAGCTTTTCATCACCTCCGTACACAAGGAGTAAATCCTTGGTCATTCTGAGGTACTTAAGGATACCCTTGACTGCGGCCCAGTGTTCCAATCCTGGATCACTTTGGTACCGGCTGCTAACACTTAGCGCATAGGAAACGTCCGGTCTTGTACATAGCATGGCATACATAATAGAACCAACTGCCGAAGCATATGGAACATCATTCATCTGTACTCGCTCATCAAGAGTTCGAGGACACTGATTCTTGCAAAGCACTATGCCAGGTGACATCGGGAGTAGGCCTTTCTTGGAGTTCTCCATGTTGAACCTTTTCAACACCTTGTCAATGTACGTGCTTTGGCTAAGCGCTATTAGGCGTCTTGATCTATCTCTATAGATTCTGATGCCCAATACATATGTTGCTTCGCCTAAGTCTTTCATTGAAAAACTCTTCTTCAATGAGTCTTTTATTTTGCTAAGAAAATTCACGTCATTTCCAATCAACAATATGTCGTCCACATACAAGATTAGAAATGCTTTTGCGCTCCCACTAAACTTCTTGTAAACACAAGATTCTTCGTCATTCTTGATGAAGCCAAACTGTTTGACCACTTCATCAAAACGAATGTTCCAGCTCCTCGATGCTTGCTTCAGACCATAAATTGCTTTCTGAAGTTTGCATACCTTTCCAGCATCCTTATGAACGACAAAACCTTCTGGCTGTATCATGTATACATCCTCTTTGAGGTTTCCATTTAGGAAAGCCGTTTTGACGTCCATCTGCCATATTTCATAATCAAAATAAGCAGCAATTGCTAGTAATATCCGAACAGACCTAAGCATAGCTACGAGCGAGAAAGTCTCGTCATAGTCCACTCCTGGAACTTGCGTGAACCCTTTCGCGACAAGTCTAGCTTTGTGGATAGTAATGTTACCATCCGCGTCCGTTTTTCTTTTGAAAATCCATTTACAACCAATGGGCTTTACGCCTTCTGGAAGTTCTTCCAAGTTCCAAACTTGGTTTTCATACATGGATTCCATCTCGGATTTCATGCCCTTGTGCCATTCCCTTGAGCTGGGCCCCGCCATCGCTTCCTTGTAGTGCGCAGGTTCATCGTCTTCAAGAATGAAGATTTCGTTATGAAACCATTCAGGTGGCTGGATAGCCCTACCTGATCTGCGCGGTTCAGTTACAACATTGTCTGAAGTTTCCGCATCACATGCGACAACTTCCGGCTCGGTTGTAGGGATAATTTGCGGAATTACTTCCGGTTCCTTAGCCATATCAACGGTCGCCGAAGATTCACTAATCTCATTAAGTTGCACTGTCCTCCCACTTGGTTCTTTAGCGAGAAATTCTTTCTCGAGAAAGTCTCCAACCTTTGCGACAAACACTTTGCCCTTGGATTGGTTGTAGAAGGAATACCCAACAGTTTTTTTGGGATAACCTACAAAGTAACATTTGTCTGATCTGGGATCGAGTTTGCTTGGCTGTAAACGCTTTACGTATGCCTCACAACCCCAAATTTTAAGATGCGACACACAAGGTTTCTTCCCATGCCACATCTCATCTGGTGTCGTCTCAACAGACTTAGACGGTGCTTTGTTTAGTGTGTAAGCGGCAGTTTCAAGTGCGTGACCCCAAAAAGATATCGGTAGATCTGTCAGAGACATCATCGACCTTACCATGTCTAACAGGGTTCGGTTACGTCTTTCCAACACTCCGTTTCGCTGTGGAGTTCCGGGAGGCGTAAGCTGTGAAACGATTCCACGGCCACTCAGATGTTGGCCAAACTCATGACTAAGATACTCGCCTCCGCGATTAGACCGCAGAAACTTAATCTTTTTGTCACGATGATTTTCTACCCCATTCTGAAATTCTTTGAACTTTTCAAAGGTTTCCGACTTGTTCTTCATCAAGTAGATATATCCATACCTACTTAAATCATCAGTAAAAGTCACAAAGTAAAAATACCCACCCCGTGCGGCTGTGTTCATCGGACCACATACATCACTATGTATTATTTCCAATAATTCACCCGCCCGTTCAGGATGACCCGTGAACGGCGTCTTGGTCATTTTTCCCATTAGACAAGCTTCACATGTGTCAAATGATTCAAAATCAAAAGACGGTAAAACTCCATCTTTATGGAGTCTTTGCATGCGTTTCTTTCCAATGTGGCCAAGGCGACAGTGCCACAAGTAAGTGGTGGTGGTGTCAGCCTTCTTAAGGCATTTAGCATTCACGTTAAAGACATCATTTCCACATTCAAGATTTAGAATGAAAAGGCCCCCAACAATGGGTGCAAATCCATAAAACATATCCTTACAATAAAGTGAACAACCATTGTTCTCAGACTTGTACGAATACCCATCGTGTACTAAACATGATCCGGAGATAATGTTTCTACACAACAGTGGAACAAAATAACAGTTATTTAGTTCTAAGATAAATCCTAAAGGGAGATGTAGAGGCATAATGCCGACGGCTTGAGCGGTGATCCCATTGCCGTTCCCGACGCGCATCACGACTTCATTCTTTGCTAATTTGCGCACCTTCTGAAGCCCCTGTATCGAGTTGCAAATGTGAGCAACCGATCCGGCATCAAATACCCAAGACTTAGAATTTTCGCTAGCAAGCAAAACGTCAATGACATTAACTTGTATAACAATTATACCTTTTCCGGTTTTCCCGGACTTCTTATCTTCCAGATACTTCTTGCAATTTCTCTTCCAGTGTCCTGTGCCTTTGCAGTAGAAGCACTCAGTTTCATTCTTGGCTCCACCCTTAGAGTTGCTTTGGGAGCCGGTCTTACCGGCGCCCTTGCCCTTCTTTGGCTTGCCTTTCTTTTCGAAACTGGTGGTTTTATTCACAAGCAACACTTGCTTGCGATTTTTCCGCAGTCCTCCTTCCGTAGTTTTTAGCATGGCGAGCACCTCTTCCGGTGTCTTCTCCATCCCACTCATGTTGTAGTTCATGATAAAACCGTCGTAAGACAGGGGGAGTGAAGAAAGCAGCATGTCCATCATATGCTCAGATGGAAGTGGAAACTCCAGGGTTTTAAGCCTTTCAGCATAGCCAATCATTTTGACAACGTGTTCGCCAACTGAACTACCCTCAGCCATCTTGCATTCCATCAAGGCCTTCATGATATCAAATCGTTCAGACCTTGCGGTTTCCTTGTACAGGGCAGCCAATTCCCAGATCATATCGCGGGGTTTATAGAATTCAAAACGTTTTTGAAGCCCTGGACTCATGCAAGCTAGTATGAGGCACTGCACTAAGTTATGATCATCATCACTAGTGGCCCAGACATTCTGCACATCTTCCGGGGCATCTGCCGCCGGTTTAGCTGGAAGAGCAGTTTCAAGCACATATATTTTCCTAGCGCTCCTGAGGACAATCCTCAGGTTACGGACCCAGTCCGGATAGTTGCTTCCAGTCGCAGCTAACTTCTCTTTCTCTAACATTGGGCCCAAGTTGAACGCGGTGTTGCGAGCCATTTGATCTACAACGGTAAACACAAGTTTCACTTAGACTTTGTTCATAATGAATTTTGCACTAGTGAATAAACAATTTTATTCTAAAGTGCGCTCCCACTCAAATCAATATCTCTCAAAATTGATTATGAGTGATTCAAGATCCAAATTTCAATTCAACGCCAAGGATGCATCCATCTCAAGTGACGAGAATTTCATTTGGTAGGCCAACTTGCCAATCACATCTCTATGTGACTCTTGTTCATCTTTCGATGCGTGTGTTCCGAGCTCATGACTTTCATGCCTGAACGTCAAGACAACCAAGTGATCTCGCTGCGAGGTCTCAACTCACCCGCCTCACACTTCTCTAATCGTTCGTACCCATGCATCCATGTGATACCCCGAAGAGATAGGTGCCGTGATGGTGCTACACTTGGGAGAACACTAACTACTTGACATTTTAAGTGAGAGATCACCCTAATAAAAAGCGACTACCGCGCAATCAAAAGGGTGCATCACAAGGGATAAACATTTCAGGCAATTCATAATTAGCATGATATGGTATAGCCCCTTCTGACGGAGAAGTCAAGTATTTCTTCGTCTTTGGCATTTGCGTCGGAGTTCACCTTCGCGAAGATTGCCACCACTTTGTCGATGCACCAAACAATATTGCCATCTCTATAGCTAATAAAATAAGTGCATTACTTAAGGTTGACACGCAGGTCATTAAAGTGACAATCATATGGCTCCAACCATCATGCCGAATCATGACACGCAGGTCATGTTAATAAATTTACATCATATAGTCATCTCATACATAATCGAATTAATATGAGCACTGCTATACCACATCACATGCACATCCTGCAAAACCAAGTTAGACGCCTCTAATCGGTTTATGCAAAATTTTATTTTACGTGGTTTCTAAGGTTTTGACTTAAACCGCAGCTACCAACGTATTATCATCAAGTATGATTATTCAAGTCGCTAGATTAACTTTCCAGGGTGTATGAAACATGAGATAATAAAATCTCGAGCCCCATACTAAACTTTGTCATACGCATGACCCCCGTGCAGATCATATCTGCATTGCCCTTTCGTCTGCGAATTTCATCTTTCTTTTGACTATGGCGGAACCCAAAGAACTGATAGCACTTCGTTGATCAATTAGGATCGCGGATTGCCAGAACTTTGTGAAATTCCACCATGCTATCTCGAGATCAGAAATACGCAAATTCTAGGGAAGCAACAAGAACATCGGGTAACAGATTTCATCTGCTACCCGCATAAATAATTTTCAGCAATAGATCTCATCTACTCCAAAATTATATTATACATTACCCATACATCTCCATGTATTCTAGATCGTAACCTGCATCTACGCATAGCACGGCTCATGATGCCACTGTAGGGGAACGCGACAGAAAACAAAAAAATTCGGTACAGCGAGCACGCCCCGGATCACTATGGAGACTGCATACAAGGTTTGATCTTATCCGTACCGACTCGAAGCGCAGCGGAAGAAGAGTCGGTGTAGATCGTCGGTGCAGATCCCTGCAGCTAGGATTTACAACCTCCCAACCGAAAGGATGTACTCCCTCGTCGGACAGCCCTTCGGGAGGCGGTCGGACAGTCCCTCGGACGATGTCGCGGACAGCCCTTCGGGAGGACCCTCGAAACCCGAACGGTAACTCGGACAGCCCTTCGGGAGGACACCCGAAAACCGAACGGTAACTCGGACAGCCCTTCGGTAGGACACTCAAACAGCCCCTCGGGCAAAAGATCGAAACTACAATCTCTCTACGGGGTTGCACACATACGGTGTCAGCTATCCGGCAGGGCTTTGCCGTCCAGAGCTAGTTCCTGCCGGAACCCAGACAGCCTTTCGTCTCTACAAAACTATTTCCCTGGGAGGGAGAGAGAAGCCAGACAAGTCAAATGAGTTTTGGGGCAGCCCCCTCACCTCTATTTATAGGATAGCCAAGGGGTAAAGTTGGTATTCAAAAATACCAAAAGTGCCCCCACTTTATGCCTTTACATAAAAAGAATAAAGCAAAAACGGGAGCCATGTGGAGCTCCACCTCCCTTGGCCGGCCACACTTGGGGGCCCCCCATGAGGGGGCTTCCTTGGCTCCCAAGTCCTTCTAGAAGGCTTTTGGAAAATATCCCAAAAGGTGCTTTCCAAAAATATACATAAAGCACTTTCACTATTCACGAAGACATTTTTCTGCTTCCGTTAAATCCTAAATTGTTTCTGTGTGCCTAGAATAATTACAGTACCCACCAAAACAATTTTGAACGCATTTCGAAACAATTTCGGAACAATGTTTCTTTAGGGAAAAACAACCAAAACGGTTCCGGCTGCTCCGGAACATTTCCGGTTTTTATCCCGGGAAATTCCCAGAAGTTTCCAGAACACTTCTGGCATCCTCCAAGAATTTCCAAGCGTGTGCCGGAACCAATTTGACATAATGGAATACCCTGAAACAACTTTTCAGTTTCACCGAAACTATTCCGGTGTTCTCTCAGGAACGTTTCCGTTTCGTTCGAAACTTTTTGGTGATTTTCTCTCAGACTCCCCGTCTAGTATTCAGCAGATAGATGACCCTTAAGCGTGTGACCCTATAGGTTCGGTGAAGTATAGACATGACCCGAAACTCTTTCCGATCAATGATCAACATCGGAGCCGTGGACACCCATATTGACCCCTATACCCACACGAATGAATATTCGAGTGAACCTCCAGTTGACGTGTGCTATTCCTGTTGCTTCACGATATATTACAAATACCCGAGGTGAGATTTATTGCATCCCCGTGGATCAACAACTTGTCCACCATGCAAGTTATCTCGTTAACGGTTTTGTTCTCTTTTCTCGTATCCGTGTTCCGGCATCCCAGTGATCAAATCACGATGTGTCTGGCCAGACGATGATGGATACCGTAACACCGAGAGGGCCCGAGATATCTCTCCATCGTCAGAGGAGCAAATCCCAATCTTGAGCTATCTTGTTACTTGCCATACTTTTCCGTGAACCTGTAAGCCGCCGTAATAGCCACCCATTTACGGATGACGTTTAACAAACCCCAAAGTTCACGAAGCAAGTACGAAGGAACTCGATACTCTCATGGTCTAAGGAATTATGCAAACATTAACTATCTCTGTGTTATTAACCATTAACTTGTGACGAATGTATCTCATAACATAACATCAATTCGGGTCGATTCAACACAAGTGTTCTACTAACATTGTGCCCTCAAAATTGCCGGCATAGACATGCCCATGATCAGGAAAACAGGATCATCATGCAATACTTGAGCCAGTCTTAGAGGCAAGACTAGGAATACATTTTACTCTTTATTATACCACACGTGCACATGAGTTTCCCTCCAAGCCTCGTGGATATTGCAGACTCGAGAATCATTGCAGTTATAGCATGGAACATAAACATTCATTACAAACTCGGAGATACAAAATAACTGTTATTACTGCCTCTAGGTCGATTCAACTCGGTTGACTGGGCAGGTGGGTCACTGACATACGGGCCCCACCCGTTTAATTAAAACTAATCTCAAATTAAACTAATCCATAAATTATATTAGACACTGACAAATGGGTCCCACAAGTTAATTAGGATTAGTTAGTTAAATTAATCTCTGTTAGTTTAAACAGTCACTGACCAGTGGGACCCACTGGTCAGGTTTGACTCTGGTCAGCCGGGTTTGACCGCTGATGCCATGCTGATGTCACTGGCTACTGTTTTGGATAATTCGAATTTAATAATTCCAGAAATTCTAGAAAATGATTAAAACTTTGAAAAAACATATAAATTAAACCGTAACTCGGATGAAAATCATTTATATATGAAAAATGATCAGAAAAATATGAAGAATCCGAATATGTGGTCAAAATGCTTGACCATCACTCCTATCTAGATGAACATGGAACTTTTTGCTCGTATTCGATAGATGAATAGTGCATAACCTTGATAAAATAAATCCAAATAAATTCATAATTCCTCTAAAATATTTAGATAGGCCACATGTCACTTCTGCATATCATTTAGGCATGTCATGCATCGCTGTTGCATTGTTGCCGTGAATTTATTGTTTCTTCCCCCTCCTTCTCTCCCGATAGACGCCGAGACCGCCGCCGACGCAGCTGAGTACGACTACGCTCCAGACGAGCAGCCTTCAGACGACCAGCCCCTCTTAGCAGAGCTTCCAGGCAAGCAAACCCCCTTGATCATCCAGATATCGCCTATTCTTTCCCTCTTATTCTTGCATTAGAATTGCCCTTATTACTAATCTGATAGTTCCTATTCCGATGCATAGCCTAGTTTTGTAACCTGTTGTTGATACTTTACCTGTTATCCTATATGCTTAGTATAGGTTGGTTAGTGATACATCAATGGCCCCACACCCTTGTCCTTGTTGCCACGCTTTTCCACCAGTGACTCGATCTGTATGATCGACAGTCAGAGACCAACACATCACCGCACATTCCCCCTAAGTTGTTCGACTCTGCAGAGCTACCACCGAGTGCCGAGGGTGATACCTCTTATCTCACTTCTGATGATGCCTCTGTAGAATAGCTATCCGGTTGTGGGTTATCGAGAGTGATTCCTCTTTCATCACCTCCGATAAAGCTTCCGCCGTGCAGCTCCTCCTGTGTGAATCCATCGAGGGTGATTCCTCCGGGTTCACCTTGACCGATACTTCGAGTGGGAATCCATCAAGGGTGATTCCTCGGATTCCTTCTCAATACTTTGGACACACGGGTACTTTGACTTTACTACTGTCATTTGATAAAGACAGGTCGGCTCCAAGAGCACCCGCGAGCCGTGTGTTATCAAGTCGGAGCGACAGGGATCCTGTTCGTCTCTGTGAGTTACTAAACACGCCTAACGGATTTGCGTATTTGATCTGAGTAGGCCGCTGGCCTTATACGCACTACCACTACGTGGGATAATGGTTTAATGGGGCCCTCTACGTCGTATGTATCAGCCGAAAGCTCTTCAGACGTCACAGCTCAGAGATGCGGGCTGATTGCTGGGGTGGGCTGGTTACGTCACTTGTGTATATAGTGTCGCGCCTGGGCCCCGGCCAGTCTCGCAACGTGCAGGAGTGCAGAGGGCGATGGACCCAAGACCCCTTCGCACTTAGGATTTAGACCGGCGTGTTGACCTCTCTGCTGAGCCTAGGTAGGCCTGCGTCGTGTCGATTACCCGAGGCCGGGTATTACCCAGCAAGTGTGTCCGGCCAGATGTAATCGAGCATGCTGGGTAATAGTAGTGCACCCCTGCAGGGAAGTTATCTATTCAAAAAGCCGTGTCCACGGTAACAGGACGCTCAGTGTTGTATCCCGATCTACTACAACTTGAACTGGATACATGTTAATTAATTGTAAGCTCCGGGATCGCTTTCTCGCAGTGAGTCGAGGAAGGATCTATGGGCTTTGCTTCAACATGCTTGTTACATATGTTATGCTACTAATCTACACTCTTCTAATGCTGCAAGATGCTGCAAGATGCTAGTCTTCGATAGGCTAGGTCTTCCCTTCTATTCTGGCATTCTACAGTATAGTCCACAGATATAGCCCCTTCCCTTTGATACTGATGCATACTTAGCATATATCTGATGTCAGTCTTGCGAGTACTTTGGATGAGTACTCACGGTTGCTTTGCTACCCCTTTTTCCCTTCTACCCGATTGCTGCGATCAGATGATGGAGCCCAGGAGCCAGCTGATCCCGCCGATGACTACTACTACCCCACTGGTGGAGCCTACTACTACGTGGAGACCGACGACCAGGAGTAGATTCAGAGGCTCCCAGGTAGGAGGCATGCGCCTTTTCGATCAGATGTCGCTGTTATGCTAGCCTTCTTAAGGCAAACTTGTTTCCCTTTTATGTCTGTACTCAGATATTGTGTTTGCTTCTGCTAACGCTTGATCGCGAGCTTATGTATTCGAGCCCTCGAGGCCCCTGGCTTGTATTATAAAGCTTGTATGACTTTTATTTGTGTTTAGAGTTGTGTTGTGATACCTTCCGTGAGTCTCTGATCTCGATCGTGTGCATTTGCGTGTATGATTAGTGCACGGTCGAGCAGGGGCGTCACATCAGATTATAGAAACTTCTGAATCATTCGACGCTTAAGTACACAGGAATTATGATTTCCAACAAGAAAGATCAGAAGCAGACGCTCTGATCAAAAATGAGTAAGTTGGATAGAGTTTGATGGGCAATCGATCAAGGCTTGATTGGCTGAAAACCAGCTCATGTCCAAAATGACGTCTGAGCCGGAAAGATAATTTGTAAGGGTCAACTGATGATTGCATGCATTCGCACACATGATGAAACAATAGGATCAGGATGACAATCTCAGAGGATGTTAATGAATACTGCTAGACATATGGAATTAACCATAATGCAGGCAGGCAAGACTTCCCAAGGCAATAGGTTGCAGAGGAATTTCGGGAGATGAGATAGTATTACAAGGTATTTTGGGAAGCACATGAACATCTGGGGACGAACGAATCCCCGGTAAGGGTGAGGAATTATTGATAAATGTATTCAGGCAACAAGGAACTGCAAGGCAGTAGGCACAATGGATTCTCAGAACAGCGAAGAGTATTTCGGGGTATCTTGTAACAACAAGAGCAACTGGGAATGATTGTATGAACGACCAGTGTATGTTGTTATCCATAAGGATATATCGGTGGTAGGGAATTGCAAAGGCGGTGGGCACAAGGGTTTCGGGAAAACATCGAAGAGTATCTTCAGAATCTTCTGGTGAATCAAGCCATCATCTTGAATGAAGGGCTCTCCGGGAGGAAGTAGTTACGAGAACATAAAGTTAGAGTTAGCAAAATCTTTAACCCGAAGAGAAGAGAAATCAGAACCCAGAGTAAGATGCGGAATAAAAGATCCTAAACCCAACCATTGGCGATGTGGGCCCGAAAGCCACACACCAAGGTTAGCAAAACAGTTTTTTTTAAAGACTAGACTCAACTTCGGCCAAGGAGTTGGAAAGGGGCTTCCTATAGGTAGTCGGCT
Organism: Elymus sibiricus; assembly: GCA_039707655.1. Lineage (NCBI taxonomy): Eukaryota > Viridiplantae > Streptophyta > Magnoliopsida > Poales > Poaceae > Elymus > Elymus sibiricus. The sequence continues at coordinate 474,442,136 of CM077676.1, read as the reverse complement.
CTGATACCAACTTGTGACGCCCCCGACTCGACCGTGCACTAATCATACACGCAAATGCGCATGATCAAGATCAAAGACTCACGGGAAGATATCACAACACAACTCTAGACACAAAATAAAATAATACAAGCTTTATATTACAAGCCAGCGGCCTCGAGAGCTCAAATAAATAAGCTCGAGTTACACAAGAGTCAGCGAAGGCATCAGCATCTGAGTACAGACCTAGTTAGACAAATCTGCCTTAAGAAGACTGAGCAAAACAACGACAACTAGATCGAAAAGGTGCAGGCCTCCTGCCTGGGAGCCTCCTAAACTACTCCTGGTCGTCGGTCTCCACATAGTAGTAGGCTCCGTCGGGGTAGTAGTAGTCGTCGATGGGATCAGCTGTCTCCGGGACTCCATCATCTGATCGCAGCCATCGGGTATGGGGAAAAAGAGGTAGCAAAGCAACCGTGAGTACTCATCCAAAGTACTCGCAAGACTTACATCAAATCTATGCTAAGTATGCATCGGTATCAAAGGGAAGAGGCTGTGTCTGTGGACTGTATTGTAGAAATGCCAGAATAGAGGGGAAGGCCTAGCCTATCGAAGACTAGCATCTTGTAGCGTCTTGCAGCATTAGAAGAGTGCAGATTAGTATCATAACATATAATAGTAAGTAATAGTAGCAATGCCCAGAGATCCTTCCTCGACTCCCTGCGAGAAAGCAATCCCGGAGCTATCAAATTATAAGTAACACAAGTATCCAGTTCAAGTTGTAGTAGATCGGGATACAACACTGAGCGTCCTGTTACCGTGGAGACGGCTATTCGAATAGATAACTTCCCTGCAGGGGTGCACTACTGTTACCCAACACGCTCGATTAACTCTGGCCGGACACACTTTTCTCGGTCATGCCCGGCCTCGGCTGATCGACACGACGTAGTCCTACCTAGGCTCCACAGAGAGGTCCCCGCCGGTCTACATCCTAAGTGCTCAGGGGTCTTGGGCCCATCGCCCTTTGCACTCCGGGTCGTTGTGAGGACGGTGGATACCAGCGCCACCTCTCTCCTGGATGGCACGATACGACCGTGCCACAATGCTGAACTGGACATCTGACAGAGCTTTTGGCTGATACATACGGCGCCGAGGGCCCCATTAAACCATTATCCCGCGTGGTGGTAGTGTGTATAGGCTAGTGGCCAACTCAGATCAAATACCGAAATCCATTAATGAATTATTAGGAGCTCGCGGAGACGAACAGGGCTCAAGGCTCACCTCCGACACCCTGTCGCACCGACTTGGTAACCCGCGGTCCAACGACCAGGGACCAGGCCCACCTCTCTCCTAGGTGGTCTCCAGCTGCCCTGTCGTTCCGCCACAATTTCACTCGCGAGCGCTCTCATGGTCGACCCGATTTCAATAACTCTCGCAGGTACCCTTGGGGCCGACCCGTCTTTGACAGCGGGAGCTGTCGGGACTCAGGTCCATCTCTTACTGTATGGTACCGCCTGCCCTTCAGCCCCGCATTAATATTGTAATGTAGTAGTGTAAACATACCCGTGATCACCGCCCAGAGGGGATCACGGCCCGCTAATCTAGCATAGCAACACGGACAAGGGTGTAGGGCCAACAGATGGATCAACAATATAGCTAAACTAAGCATCATAGGATAGCGGGTAATGTATCAATAGTAGGCTACAAAAGCAGGCTATGCATCAGAATAGGAGCAGTCAAATACAGTAGCAAAATTTAATGCACGCATGAGAGAGAAAGAATGGGCGATATAGGAATGATCAAGGGGGTTTTGCTTGCTTGGAAGCTTTGCTGAAAAGGAAGAAGGGTCGTCGGTGACGTAGTCGATCACAGGGGCATCGGTAGCAGTCGCAGGGTCTACCGGAGAAGAAAGAGGAGGGAGAAACAAATAAATAACGGACAAACAAAGGCACACAGATGCATGTCAGGCCAGTACGGGTTGATTATGTGCTCTAATGCTTCACTAATTATTTTAGACGGAGAGGGAAAATATCCGGGAATATTTTCCCAGCTCCAGGTGCTTATCGGTATATTGATCCGGAGGGGAAGGTTCCATGTTCGATAGGTTAGAGGGTGTGGCAGGTATGTGGATGGCATATTCGGATTCGTCTTATTTTTCTAATCAACTTTCATATATAAATTATTTTCATCTGACTTATGGTTTATTTTATATGAATTTCCAAAGTTTAATTGAATTTTTAGAATTTCTGGATTTGATAATAATTCAAAATATTAAATAGACTAAATACTAAGTGCACCCAGCTGTGGGCTAGCCACATAGGCTGATTAGTGGGCCTGGTCAACTGCTGACTCAGCAATTGACTGGTCAACATGTTGACTGGTCAAACTGTTGACTGGGTCCACCTGTCATTGACTGCTAGTTTAACTGATTTAGTTTAAATAGGTTAATTAACTGGTGGGGCCCAGTGTCATGGACTAAAAGTGGGGGTCTGTGAGTACTAAAGGGGGATTAGTCCCCTAATTAAGAAAAACACACAAAAAAGGGGGGGCCACCCCACTGGCAGAGGGCCAGCCGGCCACCAGGGGCTATGCCCAGGCACGGCTCGGCCATGGCCGCCGAGGGGCGCGGCAGGTAGCGGAGGGCGGAGGCAGGCACGGCTCCGGCGCAGCCGGGCGCGGCCACGGCGCGGTCAACAGCGCGCGCGCGGCCAGGGGCGGCCATGAGCAACTGCAGCGCGGGACGAGCAGCGGCACTAGGCAGCAGCTGCAGCAGACAGCAACGACAGCAGAGGGCGGCGGTGGCGGCGCGTTTGCAGCAGGCGGCAGCGGCGGGAGTGGCGGGCAACGGCGGGCGCAGTACAGCAGCGGCACGGGCGGCGCAGCTGCAGCGAGCGAGTGGCGAGCGGGGCAGCGGCAGGACGAGCAGCGTCAGTACGCAGCAGCTAGCAGCGATTGCAAGCAGCAACAGCAAAGAGCAGTAGCAAGCAGCAGCGCGAGCGCAGCAGGGGCGCGGCCGCGGCGCGGTGAGCGCGCACGGGCGCGGCCATGGCGCTGGTGGAGCGCGGCGAGCGCGACTAAGGGCGCCGCGAGCGAAGCTCCGGCCCTGCCGGTGGGGCCACGGCATACAGCGACGGGTCGACGAGGTAAAGGCCGGGAATCGGAGGAGGGGCTCACCCCGGTTCTCGTGGACGAGGTCAGGAGGTCGAAGGCGGCCCGGACGCGTCGCGGTCGTGACGAGATGCGGCGGCCGTGGCGGAGAAGACGACGCGATGGCGAGGCAGCAGGGCGCCCGAGCTCGAACCGGTGTATGCAGTCGAAGGAGGTGACCGTTGCGCAGCTGCTGGACACCGTGGGGCTTCAAGGGGTGGCCGGTGGCGACGGTGGCGACGATGGCATGGAGGCGGCGGCTCGGGAGTGAACTAAATCGAGAAGGGCGAGCGAGGGAGGAAGAAAAAGAGGCTAGGGTTATGTCCAGGCGGTCGAGGGGGCTCTCATCTACCTCCTGGCGTTCCTGTAGCATCTCGGTGGTGAGCATCGAGCCGTGCTGGCCGCGGATGCGCGCCACGGCATGCTCCAGCCTCCTCCACTGTACAGGAAGGAGAAGGCCTGTAGATGGGCTGGGCCATGTTCTGTAGCTATGGGCCTAAGTGCACAGTGGATATTTTCCTTTTTCCCTTTTCTTTTCTAATTTGTATTTTGTGTCACTGTTTTCTATTATATACTTGCATCAAATGAATTTAGTTGAATTTGAAAATTGGCACATAAATAGCATGTAATATATTGAAACAGCACAAAAAGTTTGGGTGCATTTGGAAAAGTTTAAATTTAGTTTTACAATTAAATGGCTCACTTAAGTGTCGTTGGTACAATTTTATTTAGGTTAGGGGCATTTTAATAAATTCAAAATATATTGGTATTATTTTTATCAATACTTGGAGATTTTATTACATATTGTAAACATTTTTGTTTAATTACTAGAAGAAGTTTTATTTTTCCTCGCTATTTGAATTTTGAATCGGAAAGGGTTTTGGACCTAAATGACTATTAGCAAGTTCTTGATGATGACTTGGCATAATTAGAGGAAAATCACTGTAGCTAATCATACAGGGTGTCACAGATCCGCAACCAAAATCTGCCGCATCCGCGGCGCCGCCGTCGCATCCTCGTCGCCTCTCCTAATCGACGCCTCCTTCCCCAACATGGTCGCGTCCTTGCCAACCACCGAAGGGCAAGGGCAAGGAGCGGGCAGAGCGAGTGGAGGGGTGCAGTGGAAGATGGGGAGGGGTCCGGATGTGATTAGAGGGTGGGGACGGTTTTTTTAGCATAACGTGGCGTACAGTCAAGATTTCGCGAGTAGTCTCCTCCATTTGGGACCATGGGTGGTATTTAACAGTTTGGACCGTCGGGGCCAAAATGGGGAAGCAAGTTGTATTGCATTTTTGGTCTGGACATTTTTGGGATGAATGGGGGGGACTGTTTGATTTGCCCTGATTACTAAACTATAGGCATGCGAACATCAGACATGCCAATAATTTACACCATCACACCACATATAACAGTAATATTAAACATCTAGACTTTATTCATGCAAACATCACACTTGACGATAATTTTAACCCTCTATAAGCTTGTACCACTTCATGTTTTAGGTTGCAGAGTAGTAGGGTATCCTCGTGCTATTATGCCCTCCAATGAACGTATCTCCTTTCGGATGCTTCAGACTTCCGTGACACGCATGGCATCGCTCGTAGTCCATGACGCCCCTCATCCCTTGATTGATCCTCCGACGTATTTCATGGCATCCACCTGCAATGCAAACAAAAGTCAAGCAGGCATATTATATTTTGGAATAAAATACAAAATAATAAATATTACATTCATGTGCAAACGCACATATATACTCCAAGGTATATGGTACATAGCACAAGGTTTATGTATGAATAGGAGTGGTCTCCATGTATCACTTCAACACATGCAGTAGACCTAGACTAGCAAGGAAAGGGTGCAAATATAGCAGCACTACCAACAAAATAGATATCAACATTGTTTGCATAGCACCCTACCGATATTCTATATATGCATTCCTTAAAGGTACAACCTAAGATACAACCCAAGAGCCCAAAGTTCCCAAGGTCACGACATTACCACAATGGATGTACTTTGGCATCCTATATATTTGTTGCTCCATAATATTGTGATCTTTCTCATACATGTCCATGATTAAATTGGGTACACGAGAACCAACCGCATTGGAAGCAGCTTCTCAATGACTCATTTAGGAAATGAGCATCTTTCCTCATAGTAGGATCAGGGTAACAAATGGGAAAGACTTCACCATATTTCTTACCGTGAACAAGGCTTATTGCTCCTGCCGAGCCAATAGTATATGAAGACATCTGTTGTTTCATAATTATTATTTGTATGCTATATGTTTACTATGCATTTAACAAGGTCATAGCAGCCAAGGTGATCTATAATGTCTAGTATTACGTAGCAACAATTAATTGCGAAGGACCTATAGAGTCACTAACATTTTCTTGGTCCCTAGTAGTGTGACCAAGTAAGGGTTGGTACCTAATGATGGGAGTTTTAACCACCAAGAGCACGATGTTGGTTGCTAAATACCTCTAGCGAGTGGTCTCAATACATAACTAGCAACCAATATTTAGGTACAGTACCATAATGCATAATAAGATATCCAGAAAACATACCATAACAGGGAACATCATCAATAGTTGAGACATGCAACACACGCATAGGCTCGGTATCCTCCTCCATCTGGAGCTCTGGAATGAGCATGAGCTCAGCGAAGAACAACCTCTTCGTAGAGTCATTAGTCTTCTGGGGAATGGCAGTGAAGTTGACATGAGCATATGTTGTACCACACGCCTCAGAAAAGCAGTTAGATGTCAAGGCTTCCGCAAGGTCAAACTTGTGCTGGTTGTTAAAAATTATTTTAGGAAGATCTTGTTAGTGCATCAACGAGTAGAATTATATAGCAGATTGGTGTTCTCAAAAGAAAAATATTAGATTGATATATTGTGCATGCAAGGCATTTACCTCGGTCTTAAAGGCATTGTAATGTGCCAAACCAAGGCAAGCCAAGTGTTTTAGTTGTGCGTCATGAGTGGGGTTACAATGAGTGAAGCGTGCTTCCATGTCCTCGACGGTTAGGTACTCTTCCCTGCGGGTGAAATAAGCTAATTAGCACTTATTTTATCACATTAGGTATATAAAATTGTGTCGTCTCTTTAGTAGATCCATGTTTCATCGATAATTTACATGGCCCTTGTCATTCTAGATAACATAGATAGGTATGTAGGTGTTGAAACCGGGTAGAAGAACACAAAAATGCAAATTCTTGGTTTTTTATTAGTATACAACATCAACAAGGAAGAAACTAAATGAATCATACTTTTTAGGAGTACCTTTGAGATCCTAATTAAAGGACAGTTTGGATTCTAAGATCACATATATCTGTCATGCACAAACCTATTTGCCGCTGCCACTTATAGCCGCGGTAATATGCAATTAGATTAGATGTGCATCTATTTATGTATCTAGTGAGTAAACCAAGGGTGGTTGTGTTTCTAGTACATGCATATTCGATCTGTATGTTCATTAACTAGTGGTGGAGCAAGTAGTGATGAGGGCGAAGTCAAATAGTGAGTGTCCTTACTTTGTGTCTCTGGCATTAAAAATTGTGTCTTCTCTTGAGTAGCACCACGAATAATTTGTTGGAGTATAATGTCCGATCCTCTCCCATTAGTTCGGACTTTTGGATGAATTGTCTGGAGCATGAATTCAATATGGTATCTGAGCCAAGAGGTCTTGAGTTCAAGACCCTGCCAACGCAGTATTAAAAAAAGGATTCTGCGGCCTACATAAATCCTACTTCTAAGGACTAAATAAGCCTAGACTTGACGGGGGGTGTTGAAATATATTGTCCGCCTCTCTTTATCAGTTCGGACTGATGGGTGAACTGGTTAGGTGCATAAATTTGTAACCAAGAGGTTCAAGGTTCAAACCCAGTAAACGCAATAAATAATTACGGCCTGCCCCCGCTTCCGTTGCCCACGTCATAAACTCCAAAGGAGCATAGACATGAGGGGGATTGTTGGAGTATAATATCCGACCCTCTCTCACAGTTCGGACTTTTGGAGCAACTGGCTGGTGGATGAATTCAATATAATTTAGATGGACCTTGTCGCATGATATAGCAGCCTAAAAAACGAAAATTGCCTTTGGAGCTCGGCCTCCATGGAGGCCTCCAAATTTTAAATTTCATCGAAATTAATATTTTTAGATTTCAAAAAAATCTGAAAAAAAAAATACAGATATTCATGAAGGCATAACACACATATGTGTAAATCTTGAAGGCAAAATACGTCGAAATGTGGATGAATTCAATATAATTCATCCTCCCAGGCCATGAATTTGTCTTTTTTGTACAAGTCGCATTTCAACGTATTTTATCCTGAAATTTTACACACATACACATAACATCCTTGTTTACTTGCACAATTTTTTTCATTTTTCTGAAACCGAAAAGTTTGAATTTTGAATTTTTCAAAAGAACGGCCTCCATGGAGGCCGATAGGCAAACGTCCGTTCTCCCTAAAAACCTTTTGGATTCTAACATCAAACATATCGGGTATGAACAAACCAATTCATCGCTGCCACTTGTAGGTCTAGGAAAGGTTGCTTCTATCTATCTATCTATCTATCTATTTCCTCTGTATCTAAATATACGTCGTTTTTGTAGTTCGAGTAAGACAAACATAGTCGTGTTTCTACTGCATGCGTACTATAACTGTATGTTCATTAACAAGCGGTGGATAAGGGAGCAAGTCAAAAAGCGAGTGTCCTTACTCCATGTCGCTGGGCTGCGGGTTGCGGTTGATGACTATATGCTCCGGCCAGCCCTTGGCGATCCAGCGGTACCAGCGGACATTCTCCTCCTTGAATTTCTGGAAGGCGATCTTGGCCTCCTCCGTGTCGCAACCGCTGTCGTCCATCTTCTCCAGCTCGTCGGCACGCGCCAGGTGCTGCCGCTTCAACTCCTCAGGCGTTATGGTCCCCAACTTCATTCTGACCTCCATGGCCAGGGGCAGGGTGCGCGGGAGCCTCCTCCATGTCCCCGGCTTCCTCGTCCTCGCCGGTGCCGCCGGCTCGCTCGACAACGACCCACTGGAGCCGCCCTCCATCGATTTGGACCTGGAATCCGTGATTGCTGTTGTCTAGGTTTTAGCGGAGAGGAGAGGAAGGCGCAAATCCTAAACCCTAACGCCTGAGAGTCAGTTAACGTACTATCCGTACGCGGCGTGCACTAGCGAAGCAGTTGGGCCGGCCCATGTAAAGGCACGTTCGAGGGAGGCTCGTCCTGGTTTTTGGGAGCTTCCAGAAGGTTCTCGTCCCAGTTTGGGAAGCTTCTAGAAAATTCTGGTCGGTTTTTTGTTCTTTTCTGCATTTTCTAGACCAGGTTTTGTTTGGTTTTTTCGATTTTATTTTCCTTTTTTCTTTTTTTAAATCCGCGAACTATTCTCAAAATCGCAAAAAAAATTGTGAACCTTTTTTCAATTTCCTGAACATTTTTGAAAGTCGCGAAGTTTTCATTCAGATTTGATGAACTTTTTTCAAACTCATAATTGTTTTCCAAATTCATGAACTTTTTTCAAATTTTCGAAAAAATATCACATTCGCCAAAAAAATTCAAAAATTGAACTTTAAAATTTACTAATTTTTTTAAAAAAGAAGAGTTTTAAAAAAATTTGAATTTTTTCAAATTTGTGAACTTTGTATTTTATACAATCAACTGGTCAACCGGTAAACTGGAATAAACCAGACGAGAAAACAAGCTTGCTAGAAATACAGCAGCTAGTGGCTAGATGGGTTAGCCCATACCATGGGCTTCAGATGCTATAGGGGATTCGGTCAGCGTTTGTCTTCGGTAGACCCACGTGGATCGGGTCTTCGTTCCTCTGTGTTCCTGTGTCTACAGGTTCGATTCTTCCGATCTACGCTTCTCTTCATCGGCGGCGGTTGCTGTTCTGGTGGGCTGGTCTTATAGGGCCTTAGCACGACGACTTCCCGACTGTCTACTACAACAAGATTTGCCCGACTCTGGTGATGGAGGGGTGATGATGGCGGCGCGCCTTCGGCTCGCTCCAATGCTTGTAGTCCTCGCTCGGTGGTCTACGGACCTGGATGTAATTTTTACTTCTGGTGTTCTTTGTACTACCTTGACAGTTGATGAATAGATCATGAGTTTTACTCACAAAAAAATGGCGTCTAAAGCATTGTATAGGACCTCATGCGGTGCAATCTTGGGAGACCTCCTATTTGCCGTATTTTGCGGCAAATAGACGACCAACGCAAGCACGGCCAAATGGCGACTCCCGTGATTGGCGGAGCCCCTGTCGGGGCGATCCTGAGGCGATCGGTGATCGGATCCGGGGATCTTGGTCGTGCGGTGAGGGGATCTGATCGAGAAGAAGAGAGAGGATCAGTTGAGAGATTGAGGTACTCACAGGATCGTGATGATCCTCTGGGATTGCGAGATGCGTGGATCAGAGCTAGAGAAGCGGTTCAGAGGCTAGCGGAGCAGAAGAAAGCGAGAAGTAAAAAGGGACATAAGATCACCGGAAATCAGCTTTTGGCCCAGGACATGGGTATGGAAAAGATCAAAGATAAGGTTCTGCAGATGAGGAAGGATCTGGGGCGCAGATTGAGGGAAGGAAATCACAGACAGAGGACTGTGGTGGGAGAATATCTGCAACAGACGGATCCGCCAAACAAAGATAGAGATCAGATCACGGGTGGAATATGGGATACAGAATCGGCAAAAGATCAAAACTTGCCCAGAGACAGAGGATCATCGCCAAGTACTGGGGAAACTTCTGGGTGTATAAAGAATCTGGTCGTGGGAGTATCAAGCCCTCATCTTTCATCCCAGATAACATCCTCCAACAGTGTCTCTGCAATGGCTGACCGGGACTCCTGCAAGAACAAGGCGCCGATGATCACTGGCGAAGAGGTAGACTCCAACGACAAGCCGGGGCTGGGCTCAAGGCCTATGCATCGGGGCAGCTCGTCAACGGGCCGGGGTGATCTGTACCGCACCCCCGTTGGCCAGGGGTGGGTGACAATGTGGTGGCTCCGGTATTGTAGGAGATATGCCCTAGAGGCAGTAATAACAGTTACTTTGTATCTCCGAGTTTGTAATGAATGTTTATGTTCCATGCTATAACTGCAATGATTCTCGAGTCTACAATAACCACGAGGCTCGGAGGGAAACTCATGTGCACGTGTGGTATAATAAATGGAAAAGTATTCCTAGTCATGCCTCTATGACTGGCTCAAGTATTGCATGATGATCCTGTTTTCCTGATCATGGGCATGGCTATGCCGGCAATTTTGAGGGCACAATGTTAGTAGAACACTTGTGTTGAATCGACCCAAATTGATGTTATGCTATGAGATACATTCGTCATGAGTTAATGCTTAATAACACAGAGATAGTTATTGTTTACATAATTCCTTAGACCATGAGAGTGTCGAGTTTCTTCATGCTTGCTTCATGAACTTTGGGGTTTGTTAAACGTCATCCGTAAATGGGTGGCTATTACGGCGGCTTACGGGTTCATGGAAAAGTATGTCAAGTAACTTGATAGCTCAAGATTGGGATTTGCTCCTCCGACGATGGAGAGATATTCTCGGGCCCTCTCGGTGTTACGGTATCCATCATCGTCTGGCCAGACACATTGTGATTTGATCACTGGGATGCCGGAACACGGAAACGAGTAAAGAGAACAAAACCGGTTACGAGGTAACTTGCATAATGGACAAGTTGTTGATCCACGGGGATGCATAAATCTCACCTCGGGTTTTGTAATATATCGTGAAGCAACAGGAATAGCACACGGCAACTGGAGGTTCACTCGAATATTCATTCGTGTGGGTATAGGGTTCAATATGGGTGTCCACGGCTCCGATGTTGATCATTGATCGGAAAGTGTTCCGGGTCATGTCTATACTTCACCGAACCTATAGGGTCACACGCTTAAGGGTCATCTATCTGCTGAATACTAGACGGGGAGTCTGAGAGAAATTCACCGGAAAAGTTTCGGACGAAACGGAAACGTTCCGGATAGGATATCGGAATAGTTCCGGTAAAACTGAAAAGTTGTTTCAGGGGATACCATAAAGTCAAATTGGTTTCGGCACATGCCTGATAATTCTTGGAGGGTGCCAGAATCGTTCTGGAAACTTTCTGGAATTTTCCGAGATGAAAACCGGAAATGTTCCGGAGCTGCCGGAACCGCTTCAGATGCTTTTCGCAGATGAAAATCACTAAACCGGAATTGTTCCGGATCGCATTGAAAATTATTTTTGTGGGTACTGGAAATGTTCTAAGCCCACATAAATATTTTCAGTTCGAACAGACGCTGAAAAATGTCGTCATGAATAGTGAAAAGCACTTTTTGGGCTGATTTGCAAATGGGGTTTTTCTTCTAGAAGAAAACCACTTTTGGTGAGAGATAAAGGTGTGTGAAAGGTGGTGGGCCCCCCCCCCCAAAGGGGGCAGCACCAAATTTCGTCCATAGGTGGTGGGGAGGGGCCCCTTGGGGTTTCCTTCCACCTCATGGTGGATATGTTCTACACACACCCTTATGTGGCATTTGGGTGAAAAGATCTTAAGCCCCTTTTGGTCTTTTTACCCCTTGCCTCCACCCCTTGGCTTTCCTATAAATAGGAGGTGAGGGGGCTGCCCAAAGATCATCCCTTGCTCTCATACACATGCTATGCTTTGCTAGCTCTCTCTCTCTCCCTCCCACGAAAAGAGTTTTTCGTAGAGCCGAAAGGCTGTCTGGGTTCCGGCAGGAACTAGCTCTGGACGGCGAAGCCCTGCCGGATAGCTGACACCGTATGTGTGCAACCCCGTAGAGAGATTGTAGTTTCGATCTTTTGCCCGTAGGGCTGTTCGAGTTACCGTTCGAGTTTCCGGCGTCCTCCCGAAGGGCTGTCCGGGTTACTGTTCGGGTTCCGAGGGTCCTCCCGAAGGGCTGTCCGCGACATTGTCCGGGGGACTGTCCGACCGCCTCCCGAAGGGCTGTCCGGAGTGGGAGTACATCCTTGCGGTTGGGAGGTTGTAAATCCTAGCTGCAGGGATCTTCACCGACGATCTACACCGACTCTTCTTCCGCTGCGCTTCGAGTTGGTACGGATCAGATCAAACCTTGTATGCAGTCTCCATAGTGATCCTGGGCGTGCTCGCTGTATCGAAATTTTTTGTTTTCTGTCACGTTCCCCAACAGTGGCATCAAGAGTCGTGCTATGCGTAGATGCAGGTTACGATCTAGAATACATGGAGATGTATGGGTATTGCATAATATAATTTTGGAGTAGATAAGATCTATTGCTGAAAATTATTTATGCGGGTAGCAGATGAAGTCTGTTCCCCGATGTTCTTGTTGCTTCCCTGGAATTTGCGTTTGCTCAATCTCGAGACAGCATGGTGGAATTTCACAAAGTTCTGGCAATCCGCGATCCTGATTGATCAACGAAGTGCTATCAGTTCTTTGGGTTCCACCATAGTCAAAAGAAAGATGAAATTCGCAGATGAAAGGGCATTGCAGATATGATCTGCACGGGGGTCACGCGTATGATGAAGTTTAGTATGGGGCTCGAGATTTAATTATCTCGTGTTTCATACACCCCGAGATGTTAATCTAGCAATTTTGAATTATCATACTTGATGATAAAACGTTGGTAGCTGCGGTTTAAGTCAAAACCTTAGAAGCCACGAAAAATAAAATTTTGCATAAACCGATTAGAGTCGTCTAACTTGGTTTTGCAGGATGTACATGTGATGTGGTATAGCAAAGCTCATATGAATTCGATTATGTATGAGATGACTATATGATGTAAATTTGTTAACATGACCTGCGTGTCATGATTCGGCATGATGGCTGGAGCCATATGATTGTCACTTTAATGACCTGCGTGTCAACCTTATGTAATGCACTTATTTTAGTAGCTATAGAGATAGCAATATTATTTGGTGCATCGGTAAGGTGGTGGCAATCTTCGCGAAGGTGAACTCCGACGCAAATGCCGAAGACGAAGAAATACTTGACTTCTCCGTCAGAAAGGGCTATACCATATCATGCTAATTATGAATTGCCTGAGATGTTTATCCCTTATGATGCACCCTTCTTGATTGCGCGGTAGTCGCTTTTTATTAGGGTGATCTCTCACTAAAAATATCAAAGTAGTTAGTGTTCACCCAAGTGTAGCACCGTCTGAAATTCGTATCTTTTCGGGGTGCGCCATGTACACATGAGCACGAACGAATTGAGAGGAATGAGGCGGGTGAGGTCAGACCTCGCAGCAAGATCACTTGGTTGTCTTTGACGTTCAGGCATGAAAGTCATGAGCTCGGAACACACACATCGAAAGATGAACAAGAATCACATAGAGATGTGATTGGCAAGTTGGCCTACCGATTGAAATTCGCGTCATCAGTGATGAACCCGTCAATGGCGTCGAATTGAAATACGGATCTTGAATCACTCACAATCAATTATGAGAGATATTGATTTGAGTGGGAGCGCACTTTAGAATAAAATTGTTTATTCACTAGTGCCAAATATCATTATGAACAAAGTCTAAGTGAACTTGTGTTTTCCGTTGTAGATCAAATGGCTCGCAACACCGCGTTCAACTTAGGCCCGATGTTAGAGAAAGAGAAGTTAGCTGCGAATGGAAACAACTATGCGAACTGGGTCCGTACCCTGAGGATTGTCCTCAGGAGTGCTAAGAAAGTGTACGTGCTTGACGGACCTCTTCCACCTAAGCCGGCGGCAACAGCCACGGCAGATGAAAATAATGTCTGGGCCACTAAGGATGATGACTTCAACTTAGTGCAGTGCCTCATGCTGTCTTGCATGAGTTCAGAGCTTCAAAAATGTTTTGAATTCCATGACTCCTTTGATATGATCAAGGAACGGGATGCTCTGTACAAGTTTAATGCACGGTCTGAACGTTTTGATATCGTCAAAACCATGTCGGAGACCAAGATGGCTGAGGGCAGTTCAGTTGGCGAACACGTGGTCAATATGATTGGCCACGCTGAGAGGCTTAAAACCCTGGAATTTCCACTTCCAGAAGAGCATGTTATGGACATGTTGCTCGGTTCACTCCCCCCTTCTTACGAAGGTTTTGTCATGAACTACAACATGAATGGGATGGACAAAACACCTAATGAGGTGCTTGCCATGCTGAAAACTGCTGAAGGAGGACTGCGGAAAAATCGCAAACAAGTGTTGCTTGTGAATAAAACTGCCAGTTTCAAAAAGGGCAAGCCAAAGAAGGGCAAGGGCGCCGGTAAGACCGGCTTCCAATGCAAATCTAAGGGCAAAGCCAAGAATGAAACTGAGTGCTTCTACTGCAAGGGCACAGGACACTGGAAGAGAAACTGCAAGAAGTATCTGGAAGATAAGAAGTCCGGGAAAACCGGAAAAGGTATAATTGTTATACAAGTTAATGTCATTGACGTTTTTCTTGCTAGCGAAAATTCTAAGTCTTGGGTATTTGATACCGGATCGGTTGCTCACATTTGCAACTCGATACAGGGGCTTCAGAAGGTGCGCAAGCTGGCAAAGAATGAAGTCATGATGCGTGTCGGGAACGGCGCTGGGATCGCCGCTCAAGCCATCGGCATTATGCCTCTACGTCTCCCTTCGGGATTTATCTTAGAACTAAATAACTGTTATTTTGTTCCACTGTTGTGTAGAAACATTATCTCCGGATCATGTTTAGTTCACGATGGGTATTCGTACAAGTCTGAGAACAATGGTTGTTCACTTTATTGTATGGATATGTTTTATGGATTTGCACCCATTGTTGGGGGCCTTTTCATTCTAAATCTTGAATGTGGAAATGATGTCTTTAACGTGAATGCTAAACTCCTTAAGAAGGCTGACACCACCACCACTTTCATGTGGCACTGTCGGCTTGGCCACATCGGAAAGAAAGGCATGCAAAGACTCCATAAAGATGGAGTTTTACCGTCCCTTGATTTTGAATCATTTGACACATGTGAAGCTTGCTTGATGGGGAAAATGACCAAGACGCCGTTCACGGGTCATCCTGAACGGGCGGGTGAATTATTGGAAATAATACATAGTGATGTATGTGGTCCAATGAACACAGCCGCACGGGGTGGGTATTTTTACTTCGTGACTTTTACTGATGATTTAAGTCGGTATGGCTATATCTACTTAATGAAGCATAAGTCGGAAACCTTTGAAAAGTTCAAAGAATTTCAGAATGAGGTAGAAAATCATCGTGACAAAAAGATTAAGTTTCTGCGGTCTGATCGCGGGGGCGAATACCTTAGTCATGAGTTTGGCCAACATCTGAGTGATCGTGGAATTGTTTCACAACTTACGCCTCCCGGAACTCCTCAGAGAAACGGAGTGTCGGAACGACGTAACCGAACCCTGTTAGACATGGTAAGGTCGATGATGTCTCTTACAGATCTTCCGATATCTTTTTGGGGTCATGCACTACTCACTGCCGCTCACACACTAAACAGAGCACCGTCTAAGTCTGTTGAGACGACACCATACGAGTTATGGAACGGGAAGAAACCCGGTTTGTCGCATCTCAGAATTTGGGGTTGTGGGGTATACGTAAAACGTTTACAACCTACCAAACTCGATCCCAGATCAGACAAATGTTACTTTGTAGGTTATCCCAAGGAAACAATTGGGTATTCCTTCTACCATCCGTCCGATAGCAAAGTGTTTGTTGCCAGAAATGGACAATTTCTTGAGAAAGAGTTTCTCGCAAAAGAAGTGAGTGGGAGGACAGTACAACTTGATGAGATTATTGAATCTTCGGCGACAGTTGATATGGCTAAGGAAACGGAAGCAATTCCGCTTATTATCCCTACAACCGAGCCGGAAGTTGTCGCATGTGATGCGGAGACTTCAGACAATGTTGTAACTGAACCGCGCAGATCAGGTAGGGCTATCCAGCCACCTGAATGGTTTCATAACGAAATCTTCATTCTTGAAGACAATGAACCTGCGCACTACAAGGAAGCGATGGCGGGGCCCAGCTCAAAGGAATGGCACAAGGCCATGAAATCCGAGATGGAATCCATGTACGAAAACCAAGTTTGGAACTTGGAAGAACTTCCAGATGGCGTAAAACCCATCGGTTGTAAATGGATTTTCAAAAGAAAGACGGACGCGGATGGTAACATTACTATCCACAAAGCTAGACTTGTCGCGAAAGGGTTCACGCAAGTTCCAGGAGTGGACTACGACGAGACTTTCTCGCCCGTAGCTATGCTTAGGTCTGTTCGGATATTACTAGCAATTGCTGCTTATTTCGATTATAAAATATGGCAGATGGATGTCAAAACGGCTTTCCTAAATGGAAACCTTGAAAAGGATGTATACATGATACAGCCAGAAGGTTTTGTCGATCCTAAGAATGCTGGAAAGGTATGTAAGCTTCAGAAAGCCATTTATGGTCTGAAGCAAGCATCAAGGAGCTGGAACATTCGTTTTGATGAAGTGGTCAAAGAGTTTGGCTTCATCAGGAACGATGAAGAATCTTGTGTTTACAAGAAGTTTAGTGGGAGCGCAAAAGCATTTCTAATCTTGTATGTGGACGACATATTGTTGATTCGAAATGACTTGAATTTTCTTAGCGAAATAAAAGACTCATTGAAGAAGAGTTTTTCAATGAAAGACTTAGGCGAAGCGGCATATGTATTGGGCATCAGAATCTATAGAGATAGATCAAGACGCCTGATAGTGCTTAGCCAAAGCACGTACATTGACAAGGTGTTGAAAAGGTTCAACATGGAGAACTCCAAGAAAGGCCTACTCCCCATGTCACCTGGCACAGTACTTTGCAAGAATCAGTGTCCTCGGACCCTCGATGAGCGAGTACAAATGAATGATATTCCATATGCTTCGGCAGTTGGTTCTATTATGTATGCCATGCTATGTACAAGACCGGATGTTTCCTATGCGCTAAGTGTTAGCAGCCGGTACCAAGGTGATCCAGGATTGGAACACTGGGCCGCAGTCAAGGGTATTCTTAAGTACCTCAGAAGGACCAAGGATTTACTCCTTGTGTACGGAGGTGATGAAGAGCTCATTGTAAGTTGTTACACTGATGCAGGCTTCATGACTGACCCAGATGACTTTAAATCTCAATCTGGCTATGTTTTCATATTGAACGGCGGTGCAGTTGATTGGAAAAGTTCCAAACAAAAGACTGTGGCGGATTCTACAACGGAGGCGGAATATGTTGCTGCTTCAGAAGCCTCCAAGCAGGCTGTCGGAATCAAGCAATTTCTTGAAGACCTTGGTGTGGTTCCAAGTGCTCTGGACCCGGTGGAGATCTATTGTGATAATAGTGGCGCCGTGGCTCAGGCAAGGGAGCCATGTTCGCACCATAAGACAATGCATATTCAACGCAAATATAAACTCATTTGACATCATGTCGAAGAAGGTTTAGTGAAAGTACGCAAAGTTCACACGGATCTGAATGTGTCAGACCCGATGACAAAGCCTCTACCACGAGCAAAGCATGAGCAACACCGGATAGCCATTGGTGTAAGGGAAGCCATGTAACTAGATTATGACTCTAGTGCAAGTGGGAGACTGTAGGAGATATGCCCTAGAGGCAGTAATAACAGTTACTTTGTATCTCCGAGTTTGTAATGAATGTTTATGTTCCATGCTATAACTGCAATGATTCTCGAGTCTACAATAACCACGAGGCTCGGAGGGAAACTCATGTGCACGTGTGGTATAATAAATGGAAAAGTATTCCTAGTCATGCCTCTATGACTGGCTCAAGTATTGCATGATGATCCTGTTTTCCTGATCATGGGCATGGCTATGCCGGCAATTTTGAGGGCACAATGTTAGTAGAACACTTGTGTTGAATCGACCCAAATTGATGTTATGCTATGAGATACATTCGTCATGAGTTAATGGTTAATAACACAGAGATAGTTATTGTTTGCATAATTCCTTAGACCATGAGAGTGTCGAGTTTCTTCATGCTTGCTTCATGAACTTTGGGGTTTGTTAAACGTCATCCGTAAATGGGTGGCCATTACGGCGGCTTACGGGTTCATGGAAAAGTATGTCAAGTAACTTGATAGCTCAAGATTGGGATTTGCTCCTCCGACGATGGAGAGATATTCTCGGGCCCTCTCGGTGTTACGGTATCCATCATCGTCTGGCCAGACACATTGTGATTTGATCACTGGGATGCCGGAACACGGAAACGAGTAAAGAGAACAAAACCGGTTACGAGGTAACTTGCATAATGGACAAGTTGTTGATCCACGGGGATGCATAAATCTCACCTCGGGTTTTGTAATATATCGTGAAGCAACAGGAATAGCACACGGCAACTGGAGGTTCACTCGAATATTCATTCGTGTGGGTATAGGGTTCAATATGGGTGTCCACGGCTCCGATGTTGATCATTGATCGGAAAGTGTTCCGGGTCATGTCTATACTTCACCGAACCTATAGGGTCACACGCTTAAGGGTCATCTATCTGCTGAATACTAGACGGGGAGTCTGAGAGAAATTCACCGGAAAAGTTTCGGACGAAACGGAAACGTTCCGGAGAGGATATCGGAATAGTTCCGGTAAAACTGAAAAGTTGTTTCAGGGGATACCATAAAGTCAAATTGGTTTCGGCACATGCCTGATAATTCTTGGAGGGTGCCAGAATCGTTCTGGAAACTTTCTGGAATTTTCCGAGATGAAAACCGGAAATGTTCCGGAGCTGCCGGAACCGCTTCAGATGCTTTTCGCAGATGAAAATCACTAAACCGGAATTGTTCCGGATCGCATTGAAAATTATTTTTGTGGGTACTGGAAATGTTCTAAGCCCACATAAATATTTTCAGTTCGAACAGACGCTGAAAAATGTCGTCGTGAATAGTGAAAAGCACTTTTTGGGCTGATTTGCAAATGGGGTTCTTCTTCTAGAAGAAAACCACTTTTGGTGAGAGATAAAGGTGTGTGAAAGGTGGTGCCCCCCCCCAAAGGGGGCAGCACCAAATTTCGTCCATAGGTGGTGGGGAGGGCCCCCTTGGGGTTTCCTTCCACCTCATGGTGGATATGTTCTACACACACCCTTATGTGGCATTTGGGTGAAAAGATCTTAAGCCCCTTTTGGTCTTTTTACCCCTTGCCTCCACCCCTTGGCTTTCCTATAAATAGGAGGTGAGGGGGCTGCCCAAAGATCATCCCTTGCTCTCATACACATGCTATGCTTTGCTAGCTCTCTCTCTCTCCCTCCCACGAAAATAGTTTTTCGTAGAGCCGAAAGGCTGTCTGGGTTCCGGCAGGAACTAGCTCTGGACGGCGAAGCCCTGCCGGATAGCTGACACCGTATGTGTGCAACCCCGTAGAGAGATTGTAGTTTCGATCTTTTGCCCGAAGGGCTGTTCGAGTTACCGTTCGAGTTTCCGGCGTCCTCCCGAAGGGCTGTCCGTGTTACTGTTCGGGTTCCGAGGGTCCTCCCGAAGGGCTGTCCGCGACATTGTCCGGGGGACTGTCCGACCGCCTCCCGAAGGGCTGTCCGGAGTGGGAGTACATCCTTGCGGTTGGGAGGTTGTAAATCCTAGCTGCAGGGATCTGCACCGACGATCTACACCGACTCTTCTTCCGCTGCGCTTCGAGTTGGTACGGATCAGATCAAACCTTGTATGCAGTCTCCATAGTGATCCTGGGCGTGCTCGCTGTACCGAAAATTTTTGTTTTCTGTGGCGTTCCCCAAAAGGTATTCCCTGTGAACATGGGGGCGCCGGCGTCGAACGTGGTGGAGCTGGACCTCTTTAGAGAGAGGGAGGCCATGAGATTGAGATGGATCGCGGTCGGACTGTTCTTCTCGGTGCAACTCTTTAGCATCGGGGGACTGTTCGGCGAGCTTCGATGCAAATGGGGGCTGAGGGGGCGCCTCAGCTATACTCCACTGAAGAATAACCGGTTCCTCCTCGAGTTCGAGCATGAGGGCGACCTTCGGTTCATCATCAACAATGGACCATGGACGCACAAGGGTGACGCCTTCCTCATGGTGGATGTGGATGGCAGCGCCCGCCCGGGCGACGTCGAGGTAGCCCACATCCCGATATGGGCACGCATCTTCGACGCGCCCCCGATCATGCTCTTCGAACATGTTGCCAGGGAGCTCGGGGCACAACTAGGAGAGGTCCGGGAGGTGGATGCAGACAGTGAGGGGAGAATTTGGGGTGACTATATGAGGGTCCGGATAAACCACGATGTTGATGAACCCCTCTGTAATAAGCTAGAATCCCATGATCGTGCTAAGGGTAAAATGTATGTCCTAAATGTTAAGTATGAGAGGCTTCCTAGGTTCTATAGCTACTGTGGTCATTTAGGACACGGGCAGCGCGACTGTAAGCTACCTGAAGACCTCCAGGAGATGAGGTTTTCGGCAGCAATGCGCTCGTCCCCACTTAGAAGGAGTAGCATGAGAGGTGGAATTGTAGTTCCGGAGGCGGCTAGTGCTCGCCGTTTCCTTCACTTTGGTTCGGAGACCGCCGGACCAGTAAGGTCAGCCCCTCCAAGGCTCGCAGCGACGAGATACAACTCTGTCCCAGAAGATGTTCTGGCTGACCCACTGGTGCAAGAAGCCATTGCGGCAGTCAGCGCGCTGAGGTTGGATGCAGAGAGGAACAGAAGAGCAGAGCGGAGCCTAACACCTAGTCATGGTGATACACAAAAGGATGTGACACCTGCGGCTGTGTCTGGTAGGGCGGCTGGAGCTGGGGACAACACCAACATCACCCATCCAGCCCAAGCCCCTGACGACACTTCAACTGGAAAAGTGCAGGACAATAGCTCACAAAGCCTGGAGTTCCCCCCGGGCTTTGGCCCTACCCCTGGCGTTGGCTTGGGCTGTGAGACTACTGGCGCTGCCAGAGTTTTGGAACAGAAAGATCTCCTGATGGTGGACGCAAATCAGGTGGCTTGTCGTGGTTTTGTCACGGCAGATGTCCTCGTGAAAGGACTTAGTCGTGAGGCCATCGCAGCTAGGTGGTAACTCGAACGGGGTTGATCGGAATCGAGAGACAAGGGTTTACCCAGGTTCGGCCCCTCTCGATGGAGGTAATAGCCTACGTCCTGCTTTGGTTGTATTGATGATGATCTTGATTACAAGGGTGCGACTTGGCTAACCTAGTACTCGAGAGCTTGTAACTTAAGTCTTTCTGCCTCAGGGGTTCGCCTTTATATACAGGTCGAGGCCCTGGGTTTACAACAAAGTCCGGGTCGTAACATGACCCGTGACCTACTCTTACTCCTACTCATCTTATTACACAAGTAAGGGAATTTCTTCGTGGCGCCTTACAAGGAAAGTGCTCGAGGCGGTTTACCGTAAGTCGGCCCACTAAGGGCGGCTCATCCTCTGGACTATGTCTTCTGGATCATCACGACCCACCTAGCCAAAGCCTTCCTCTTGAGTCGCCAGATAATGACCCGGCCCTGAATGGGCGGGTCATATCCTAGGGTTATATCCCCGACATTAGCCCCCAGGTTGATTTGAATTTATTCATGTCAACCTTCAAAATAAGAATAACCCGGACTAATCTTCTGGGTCGTGGCCGGCTTATAGTTGCCGGCTCATAACATGCTTCACACTTGTCATATCTTCCCTTTGAAATCTACGACTCCTTTCAACTAATATCCGCAAATCTTGCGTGACGTCATCCCAAATCTTGAGTGGATCTGACAGGCCCGATAAACGAGGCACCCTTTTATCACTGCGCCGCCTTGATTCTCGTGCTTGCCGTTTCCTCTTCTTTCTTTACCTTATAAATGCTCTCGAGGGGTCCTCATTTTCACTTTACCGCCTCGACTCTTCTTCTTCTTCCTCTCGCCACGCGTCCACCTGGAGCTCTGCCGCCGCTCGCCCTCAAGCTCATCGGCGTTCCCAAGCCCTCGTCTTCTTCGCATGCGTCGTCGTCAGAGCTCATTCAAACCGCTTGGGATCATCTCCCGCAACCAGGTAATCATCCCTGTCGCCATAGATCTGTACTGTAGCTCAACCTAGTTCATCTCTGTTCTTGCCTCGGCCATACCGCCATTGCCACTGTTAGATCTAGATTTTGCACCTCCTCGACTTAGAAATGCCCCGCCGTTAGTCGTAGCATCGTCTTTGTATCTGGACGAACTTGAACTTTGGTAGAAACAACAGATAGATCAACTTAGGCTTCCAGTGTATGAACTCGGCACTGAAAATATGCTCCTTTTAACTGATTTTATAGATCTGAAATATCATCCGATCTGTGTGAAACCTGTTTGTGCAACACTTAGCAAAAACTAGAAATTTTAGCATCTGGTAAGCCCCCTTTTAATTCTGGCGATTTAGGCGTAATCATTGTAAATCGGCCATAAATCTTGGCGACTTAGGCATAGTTATTTGAACTGCCCCTTTTGATAATAGTCACTGTTTGGGCGGCTTTTACTCTTAGCGGCTTGTCAGAATATGTTTGACTCGCCCCCAAACTCTTGATTGTTCAAATATGGCTCTTCGTAGATAATCCGCCATTTATGTTTTTGCATTCCTCGTTCATGTTTAGGCGACTTGCTATGGCGAAGACCACAGTCTGCAACTGGGTGTGTTCTCAAGTCTCTGACCTTGTACTGAAGGATTTCAGTGAGCAAGGCTTCCTGCCGGGTCAAGAAGTAATTGGCTATCGAGCCCCTCAAGCTGCAGAAGACACCCCTCACCCCCGCGAAGGGGAAGTCGTGATTTTTACAGACCATCTCCTTAGGGGTTTTGCTCCACCTGGGTCAAAATTCTTCCGGGATGTTCTACACTTCTTCAACCTTCATCCTCAAGACATTGGTCCAAACTCTGTATCCAACCTATGCCAATTTCAAGTCTTGTGTGAGGTATATCTGCAAATAGAGCCCACCGTTCCTCTCTTCAGAGAGTTCTTCTATCTCAACCGCCAAACTGAGTGCGCTGATGGCCCCTGCCTAGAACTTGGCGGGGTCTCAATTCAAAGACGAAGAGACGTTCCTTTTCCTTCAGCTGTTCTGCCGAGTCACCCTAAAGGTTGGAACAAAATGTGGTTCTACTACAAGAACACAGCTCCAGCCGATGAAAACCCTCTGCCGGGTTATAGAACTGAACGCCTTCCCCCAACCTTTGAACTTCCTGGCTGGGCTTCTCAAGAAGAACGTGCGCAAGTCGCCCACGTATATCCAAGGTTGAGGGCTTTGCTAGCCAATGGTCTGACGGGTGTTGACTTGACCCGGTGCTGGCTTTCCTAGAAGATCCTGCCCTTAAGCCGCCGAGGCGACTTAATGTGTAATTATTCTGGCGAGTCAACCGATCCACAACGGTTCAGTCCCGTTGATATGTCAGCTGATGATATAAATAAGGCCACGAAGAAGCTACTCGGGGAACCTCAAGAAGCATGCAACAAGACCGGGCTGAAGCCATTTTATGCCCTCAACCAAGCTCCTCCAGTAAGCATTCTTGTAATTGTTTCATCCGACTTATCAATCCATAACTTAAACTTACTTGTTGATCTCGTTAAACTGCAGGTCAACTCCTCATTCTGGAATAGGAAGACGAAGAAGGCAGTCGCCAAATCCAAAGCTGTGCCGGCTCGGAAAAAGAATAAGCCGACCGCTGAACATGAGACGGCAGCTAGGGGCCAGTCGCCATTGGCTGATGATGAATCAGAGGTAGAACTTGACTCCCTTGGATGTCTTTTCATTGAACTTGCTGACGCCTCTTATTTCCAGGGCGATGTTGATGTAAGCCGGGCTGATGACGTTGAGGTAATTTCTATCTCTTCCGACTCGGACATCTTTGTTCCCCAAAAGCTAAGGAAAACTGTGAGGAAAGTGCCCTTTTCTCATCCACTTGCTTATTTAGACCTAAAATTTTCTTTAAAGAAATCACAGCATGCCGAATCAATAAGGCGCCAGACGCGAAGCGGCTCTGGAGAGCTGTTGGGCGGCTTATCTGACTCGCCAAACCCCCGCAAGCGTCGAAATGAGGTGCCTCATAGTCCAACTCCATCTCACCCGCTTGCCGGTCTTTTTAAACAACCACTTAACCCGTCTGATTCGGATTATCAGGAGTCGCCACCATCATCTGGCGACTCATCTGCCACTCAACTGCCACCCTTGATCATCAAACCAGGGTAAGTGCCTTTCGATGAGTCATGCTTTGTTATACATGTTGTATTATTTATTCGAACCTGCTTGTGCTTTCACAGGGCCAAGGCCAAGAAAAGGAAGACTGGCGAATTACCCTCGACCTCAGAAAAACCCGGATCTGAAACTCCAGAGTTAGTGACCCCTGAAGGTCAAGTTGAAACTGCGAAGGACCAGGCTGACGAGATTATTGAGCCGCCGCCACAGAATAAGCCGCCATCAACTGGACAGGTGGTCACTCAAACCTGTGTGACAGATGAAGTGGAAGATGTCAACCCGCCGAGTCCTGACCGTGCTTTGAGCCCAACAAAGGCGGCGAAAAATGTAGGATTGTCGTCTCCCCAAGCCGCCAACAAGGTCACCATCACAAGAGCATCCTTGAAAGCTCCAGAACCTTCAAACGCTTTGGCGAAAAATGCACTCCCAAGCCTTGAAGAACTTAGCGCGGCTGACCTTCATGAAGCGTACTTAACCCGGCTATCCACAAGCCGGGATATGGAAGCCAGCATGGTTAACATGCTGAAAAGGAAATATGAGGTAAGAAAACATCTCTTTTCCACACTGTATATATATCATATGTAGCCGCCAAGTCTTAGGCATAAACAGTCATGATTGTGTCAAAGACTTTAGATATGCTTTTGGTCTTTGCTTCCTTGAACCGTAGCCCCCAAGGACCGGGTTGTTATGCATATAACGAGCTGGTGCTTAAACTTTGTCTCTTAATTTGAATTGACATGTAGCCCCCAAAGGGCCGGCTTGCTTCTGTGAAATAGTCGGATCTTCAACAATTATAGAGCAAACCGTTGTGTAGCCCCCAAGGGCCGGCTTGTTTCTGTGAAACAGCCGGGTCTTCATCAATTAGAGAGCAAACTGTAGTGTAGCCCCCAAGGGCTGGCTTGTTTCTGTGAAACAGCCGGGTCTTCATTCAGTATGTAGAAAAGAATTGACCGTGATAGCCGCCAAGGGCCGACTCATTGTACTGAGATGAGTTGGAGCTTTCCCTTGATATTGGTAAAAGAAAAAAAATAAACTTGCATTAGCCCCCAAGTGCCATGTAGATTGCTAGCAACTGCTTGGGACTTCAGTTTGCAAACACCAAAGTGGGCAATTTGGTAAGCTCAGGTCCAGATACTGTTGTACTGATGTGACCTTGTTATGACAGGATCTGTTGAATGATGCCGAGTCAAGAACGGCCGGCTTGCAAGAACAACTTAAAGCGGAGAAAAAACTGCGAACTGATGCCGAGTCAGCAGTCGCGTCTCTAGAAGAATCAGCATCAACGACCGCCGAAAAACTGATAGTGTTGACGGCCTCTCAGGAGAAAGAGAGAACCTTGCTGTTGAAACGTGCGGAAGAGGCGGAAAACAAACTCAAGCCCCTGTCCGATGAGTTGGCCGGGTTAAAGCGTCACCTCAATCACATGACCCAAGCCATCTTTGGTAAGTGACCCGCCAATCGTAGTTGATTCATATTTGGTACTGTTAACTCGCCTGCGAACTGCAATCAAGAGTTGATTCATAACTTGAACAAAAAATTGCAGGGAACCGGACTGTAAATCTGGGACAAGAGCCGCTGGTGAAGCTGAAGGCGATATACACCTTGCTCGAGCAACTCTATGCAGGGAGTTTGTTCACAATTATGTCAGTGATGAGACACAAAGAGCCGCCAAAATATATCAGAGACGTGTTGAATCGGCTCTCCACCGTGCCAAAGTACATCAAAGAGTTCAAGAAATCAGCCACCCGATCAGCCAGCATGCTATCGCTGGGGAGAGCCAAGGCGTATGTGCCAGAGATGGACTTGTCCGAGCTGGCTGGCGGGTTTCCGGAATTTAAGACGGACGGCAGTGAATTCAGTTTGGCGGACTACTCCAGCTGTCTGAAAAAAACTTGTGCCATGGCGAGTCAGATTGTTGAAGAACTGGATCTGAAGAGGTACCAGGCGGCTTATACTGAAGATAACCAACGGGTCTCACCGCCAATCTTCGAGCCAATCGACCTGACTCCAGCTCGCCGTAAGCACATCTTTGCTCCTGATGTAGATCCATCAATTATCATGGGAGAGGATGCTGAGTTCCAAGCCTTGACCACCCTCAACTGGGACTTTGAAAATCTTCAGATAAGAGGAAGAACAGAGCCAGAGCAGGATGATCCGGAGACGCAAGCCGCCAAGAAGCAGCAAGAGGGAGCTAACCCGGTAACTGATAAACCGGAGGGCGCTGAAACTTGTGCCCAGTAGTAGAGCTTCAAAAACTTTGACATCATGGAGCCCAGCTGTGGCCTTGTAATAGGATAGTTGAAACACTGAAGTGTTCTGACATGCCTTCGCGCACTTAAAATTTTGTAGTATTGTGGATAAAACAGCTGCACTGGTATGATTGAATATTAACCCGCCCAATCTTCTTTGGAAGAAAACTTCTTTGTTGAATATCAGAATGGCGAGTCATGTTGGTATGAACCAGCAATAGCTTATCCTGCTCTGCAGAACACAGGTGTAAAATAATCTGGGTCGCTTAATAGTTGTCCGGCTCGTGGTTAGCACGTATGAAATAACCTGTTTTAGGATGTTTGTTTTAACCCGACCGCATCCATGATCCGGCGGCTCATGGCCAAAGGGAAAACAAAGACAGCCCTTGTAAAAATTGAACAGAAATCATGAATAGATATCAATGTTGAGTCGGCTTTCGAGGCACGACAATATAGACCGGCTTTCGAGGCTCGAGTCTTGCTTCAATGAAGCTGGCGTGATAGCCCATGGTTTATCCTCGCTCTCTATAAGCCGGCTCTCACGTGACATCCGATGTTTTAACCAAGACAAGTTCAGGGTCATAGAGATGATTGACTTGTCAAGAGTACACTGGGTCACCTAATAGGAGTAGCATCAAGCAGACAGGCAGGTTTAACCAAGATAATGTGGCGTTAATTGCCGGGTCAAGAGGGTGAGATAGCTAAACTCGGTGAGTTGGAAGCCCCCAAGTGACCCATGATCAAAAACGAAAAGACGCATGCACAATATTGGAGATGAAACGACAGAGGCCCCGAGTTACGAGGGTGCCGGCTTATGTTTATTGATCATAATATATACAAAGGTATGTACAAGTAACTTGAGCCGGTGGCTCTAAGTGTAATAAGGACGGAGATGAGCAATATTCCAAGGCCTGTTGGTCTCCTCCTCCGACGTACGTGACTTATTGTGCTCACGTATATCCATCAGGTAATATGAACCGTTGTTGAGATTCTTGCTGATGACAAAAGGCCCTTCCCAGGGAGGGGAAAGCTTGTGCATACCCGCCTGTTCTTGAATCAGACGGAGTACTAAGTCGCCCTCTTGGAAAGTACGGCTGCGAACCCGACGGCTGTGATAGCGATGTAGGTCTTGCTGATAGATTGCAGAGCGTGCTGCTGCTAAATCACGTTCCTCCTCCAATGCATCGAGAGAATCTTGACGAGCCTGCTCGTTATCTGCTTCGACGTAGGCAGTGACCCGGGGGAATCATGACGAATATCGCTGGGTAAAACAGCTTCTGCACCGTATACCATGAAGAAAGGCGTAAAGCCTGTTGATCTGTTAGGGGTAGTCCATATGCTCCAAAGGACAGAAGGAAGCTCCTCAACCCAGCAACCCGGCGTGCGCTCTAGGGGGACCATAAGCCTTGGTTTGATACCACGTAAAATCTCTTGATTAGCACGTTCTGCTTGGCCATTGGACTGAGGGTGTGCAACTGAGGAAACATCAAGCCGGATATGCTCTCTTTGACAAAACTGCTTCATAGATCCCTTTGACAAATTTGTGCCATTATCAGTGATGATGCTATGTGGATAACCAAAGCGAAAAATCAAATTTTTTAAGAACTTGACTGCTGTGGCTGCATCACAATTGCTGATTGGCTCGGCCTCAACCCACTTGGTGAATTTATCAACAGCAACCAAAAGATGGGTCTTCTTGTCCTTGGATGGCTTAAACGGACCAACCATGTCGAGCCCCCAGACTGCAAAAGGCCATGTGATAGGGATCATCCGGAGCTCTTGAGCCGGAACATGAGCCTGGCGTGCAAACTTCTGGCAACCATCACACTTTTGTACGATATCCTCAGCATCTGCGTGAGCCGTAAGCCAGTAAAAACCATGCCGAAAAGCTTTTGCCACCAAGGATCTTGAGCCGGCATGATGACCACAATCGCCAGAATGAATCTCATTGAGAATCTCTCGCCCTTCATCAGGGAAGACACAACGCTGGAAAACTCCTGTGATGCTTCTTCTGTGTAACTCGCCGTTGACGATAGACATAGACTTGGAGCGGCAGACGATCTGACGGGCCATGAGTTCATCGGCAGGAAGCTCGCCTCAAGTCAGATAATCCAGATAAGGAACTATCCAATCCGGAATAGTATGAAGAGCCGCCACCAACAGTGCCTCCGGGTCAGGAACGGCGAGATCTTCTTCGGAAGGTAGCTTGACAGAAGGGCTATGGAGCACGTCAAGGAACACATTAGGGGGGACCGGCTTACGTTGAGAGCCGAGTCGTGACAACGTGTCAGCCGCCTCGTTAAGTCGCCGGTCGATGTGATTGACTTGATATCCTTTGAAGTGTCTAGCCACATTGGTTACTTCTTGCCGATAAGCCGCCATAAGCGGGTCCTTGGAATCCCACTTTCCTAAAACTTGTTGAGCGACCAAATCTGAGTCGCCCAAGCATCTGACCCGGCTGAGATTCATCTCCTTAGCTATCCGAAGACCGTGGAGGAGAGCCTCATATTCAGCTGCATTGTTAGTACAAGTAAACAGAATCCTCAGGACATACCAAAATTTATCACCTCGGGGGGAAGATATGACGACGCCAGCCCCCGAGCCTTCTAGCTGTCTAGAACCATCAAAATGTATAGTCCAATATGTATTATCAGGCTTCTCTTCCGAAGCTTGGAGTTCAGTCCAATCATTGATGAAATCGACAAGTGCATGGGACTTGATGGCCGTGCGAGGGACATATTTGAGATTTTGTGGGCCAAGCTCAATCGCCCACTTGGCAACCCGGCCTGTCGCTTCCCTGTTCTGGATGATGTCTCCCAAGGGTGCTGAACTGACCACGGTAATGGGGTGCTCCAGGAAATAATGCCTGAGCTTGCGACTTGCCATGAAAACGCCAAACACCAGTTTCTGCCAATGTGGGTACCTCTGCTTGGACTCAGATAGAACCTCGCTGACATAATAGACTGGCCGCTGCACTGGATATTCTTTCCCTGCCTCTTTCCTCTCGACAACAACTGCAACACTTATTGCTTTGTTATTGGCAGCAATGTATAGGAGCATAGGCTCTTTGGCGATGGGAGCAGCGAGGACAGGCGGCTCGACCAATTGCTTCTTGAGGGCTTCGAAGGCTGCATCAGCAGCGTCACTCCAGACAAAGTCATCAGTCTTTTTCAGCATCTGGTATAGGGGGATAGCCTTCTCACCAAGGCGGCTTATGAACCAGCTTAGGGCTGCAATACAACCCGCCATGCGCTGAACGTCATTGATATTCTCTGGCTTCACAAGTGAGGTGATTGCCTTGATTTTATCCGGGTTAGCTTCAATGCCTCTTTCCGATAGTAGGAAACCCAGCAACTTGCCTGCAAGAACACCAAAAACACACTTATCCGGGTTAAGCTTCATCTGGTAAGTCCGAAGATTAGCGAAAGTTTCCTTGAGATCATCCAGCAAGGTCTCCTTCTTCAATGACTTGACCACAATATCATCAACATAAGCATGAACGTTGCGCCCAATCTGTTTGTGAAAGAAATTCTGGACACAGCGCTGGTAAGTCGCCCCTGCACTTTTGAGCCCGAAAGGCATAGAGACATAGTAGAAGGCCCCAAAAGGTGTGATGAAAGCCGTCTTCTCCTGATCCTCGACGGCCATCTTTATCTGATGATAGCCGGAGTAAGCATCCAGGAAACACAAACTCTCACAACCCGCTGTGGCATCAATAATCTGATCAATGCGAGGGAGAGCGAACGGGTCTTTGGGACAAGCCTTGTTGAGATCTGTGTAGTCAACACACATGCGCCAAGTGCCGTTTTTCTTTAGAACAAGCACTGGATTAGACAACCACTGCGGGTGAAAAACTTCAACGATGAACCCAGCAGCTAGGAGCCGGGCTATTTCTTCTCCAATAACCTTGCGTCTCTCCTCGTTAAAACGACGGAGGAATTGTCGAACAGGCTTCATTTTTGGATCCACATTAAGGTGGTGCTCAGCGAGTTCTCTCGGTACACCTGGCATGTCAGAAGGTTTCCACGCGAAGATGTCCCGATTCTCACGGATGAATTCGATGAGCGCGCTTTCCTATTTGGGATCCATACCAGTCCCAATACTAAACGTCTTGGACGAGTCGCCAGGGACAAACTCAACCTGCTTGGTGTCCTCGGCCGACTTAAACTTGAGGGGCGGGTCAGACTCTGTGGTGGGTTTCTTCAAGGGCGTCATATCGGCCGGGTCAACATTTGCAGTGTAAAATTTCAACTCTTCCGCAGCGCAAGCCGTCTCAGCATAGGCGGCATCCCCTTCCTCGCACTCGAGGGCAATTTTTCGATCCCCGTTAACTGTGATGGTGCTTGCTGGTCCAGGCATCTTGAGTTGGAGGTCGACGTAGCAACGCCGAGCCATAAAGCGAGCATAAGCCGGCCGCCCAAACAGGGCGTGATAAGGGCTCTTGATTTTGACCACTTCAAAGGTCAATGACTCACACCTGTAGTTATCATCAGTGCCAAACGCGACGTCCAGCTTGATCCGCCCGATAGGATATGCTGACTTTCCGGGAACAATCCCGTGAAACACGGTGGAAGACGACTGGAGCTGTTTTTTAGACAGATTCATCCGTCGGAAAGTGTCGTAGTACAAGATGTTTATACTGCTTCCTCCGTCCATGAATACCTTTGTGAGTGAATATCCGCCCACCTGAGGTGCCACCACCAGGGCCAGACAACCCGGATTCTCAACCCGGGGAGGGTGATCCTCTCTGCTCCACGTAATGGGTTGTTCCGACCAACGTAGATATTCCGGGATCGCCGGCTCAACAGCACAGATGGCTCTTTTCCGGAGTTTGCGATCTCGTTTGTCAGTATGAGTCGTGAACACATGGTACTGCCCACTATTCAACTGCTTGGGATTGCTCTGAAAACTAGGCTGATTGCCATGCTGATGATTGCCCTGTTGTTGATTTCCTTGCCCCGAATGTTGATTGCCACTGTTGTTGCCAGAACCCTGATAACCTGCACCTGAGCCGCCCGGGCCATGAAACCCCGGGTTATGAAAACCAACAGACGAGCCGGCTCCAGGCTGTCCCGGGTTGCCTCCGCCACCGCCTTGACGGTTCTGATAGAACTCCTCGCCGAAAGCCTGCATGATATGACAGTTTTCCCAAGAGTGGGTTGACGGCTTATTGGGGAGGCTGTGCTTTGGGCATGGGGCTTTGAGGGCTTCCGCAAAATTACGGAGCTTGTTGCCATTATAGGATCTTCCCGAATTATTCCCTTTCGGGTATTTGTAACCAGTGTTGGTATTAGCAACCAAATCTGATCCTCCATCCGGATTCTTACGCTTCCCTCCATTGCCATGGTTTCCATTGTTCCCTGAATTGTTCTGCTGGTTACCCTTGCCACCATTGTTTTTCTTTCCCTTGCCAGTCTGGTCATCGTCTGGGTTGGGATCCTTCGTGTGTCTGACTCAGCATACCGGGTGAGGACATCCATGAGCTCGCCCATATCCTGAACCTTCCGCTTGAGCCGGCCCAGTTTCTGCACGAGCGGCTCAAAGTTGCAGTTTTTCTCCAAGATCAGAACTGCCTGAGCCGCCGTGATGCTGTCGGAGGCGTGAATAATTTCTGCGACCCGGCGCGTCCAGTGATGGGCTGACTCACCCTCACGTTGGATGCAGTGCTGAAGATCAACGATCGTCATTGGGTGCTTGCAGGTTCCCTGGAAGTTTTTGATGAAACGGTCCTTCAACTCCGTCCAGGTGTTAATAGAGTTAGGAGGCAAAATTTTCAACCATGTACGAGCCGGTCCTTCCAACATCATCGTCAGGTACTTAGCGCAGACAGCGTCGCTGACATCCAGCATATCCATGGCTATCTCGTAGCTCTCAATCCAGGCGGCCGGCTCAAGGTCAGCCGTGTAATTCGGAACCTTACGAGGGCCTTTGAAGTCCTTGGGCATGCGCTCGTTGCGTAAAGCTGGCACCAAACACGGTATCCCGATGGTCCTGCTACTGGAAGTCAATTGGGTTGTGACAAGCGGAGCTTGAGCCACCGCATTCGCCGCCTCTGCTGCCCGCTGAGCACGAGCCGTATCAACGATCTCCTGGGCGCGAAGGGGCTCACGGCGCGGCGGGTCATGAGGTTGCTCACGATGTCGACGAGCACTGCTAGAGACGGCCGGCGACTCGTCATGGCGGCTCCTGCTACGGCTCGGAAGCGGGGTAGAGTGGATTCGCTGCCGACTGTAGGAGTAGTTCGCCTGCTGGGCAACCGCAGTTTTTAACATCTCAATGGAATTCTGGGCCTCAATCTCAACCGGCGAGTTTCCCGTGATTGGGAGCGCGGCCAGGTTGGTCGCTGCTGCCACCAAGTTATCCAAAGGGTTGGTGAAGTGACCCGCCGGTGTGAGGAAACGATGCCGAGGCGTCTAATCCGGCGGGAGTCGCTGGGCCGGCTCTTGCGGGCGCTACTGAGCCGGTCGATGTGGTTGACCCGGCGACGGCTGCCTACCTCCGCTCGGGGGTACAAACGGAGCTTCCGGGGTGCCTGCCCCAGCCCCCTGAACAGGCGCATCCTACGGCGTGTTAAACAGACGCATGGGCTCGTAGTTGGGCAGTAGACGACTCATGTGGCGCCTCTGATGAACTGCCTCTGAGGCATTCTGACGGAGCCCCATGCGCCAGGCTTCAGCTTTCAGGCGCTCTACCTCGGCTTGGACTTGAGACTGCAACTCCGCCATGCGAGTGTTTTCAGCGTTGATATCTGCTTGTACCTTAGCCATCTGGTCGCGGAGCTTAGTTACCTCTGTGTTACGTTCCGCCTGGTTCTCTGCGGTCACCGGTGTCGCAAGGAGCGTCTCCAGGGCGGTTGCCAATTATGTCAAGGCCTGAGCTGGCGGGACGGCTGAGCCGGCCCCTGAGGTGCCGGTTCCCGTCGCCGCGCCAGCCAACGTGGAGTTAAGGGCCGGGGCTGAGCCGGCCATATAAACAGCAGCCCGGGGGGCGCGTTGAAGGAGTCCTGAGCCGGCTGGTCGTCGGAGTAGCCCCCAAGCCCGCCATCGTAGAGCGGGAGGATCGACTCGGTCTCGCCTACCGAGGACTCGCCATCAGAGTAGACGAGGGTTTCGCCGCCGGACGCAGAGTTATCTGCGAGGTCCACCCCCTGGGTGAAACCGACGAAGACGTGCTTCCGGGCGGCTTGAGCCTGGGCGGGTTGCGCGCGCCGAGCCGGCTCGATGATGTCGGTGTAGATGTCCGGCCCGGGTTCAGATCCACCGGCTTTGCCGATGAAGACGTGGATGTTGCTGAAGGGGACCCGGTACCCGTACTCGATTGAGTCGGCCTCGGGGCCCCAGCCTGAATCGTCGATGTAGAGCTTGCCGCGGCGACTCTTGGTCATGCGGCCGATCGCGTATCCCTCGATCCCTGCGGGAGTTCCCTTCAAGTACTCAACACCACCGAGCGATAGCCCCACGGTGGGCGCCAACTGTCGTGGTTTTGTCACGGCAGATGTCCTCGTGAAAGGACTTAGTCGTGAGGCCATCGCAGCTAGGTGGTAACTCGAACGGGGTTGATCGGAATCGAGCGACAAGGGTTTACCCAGGTTCGGCCCCTCTCGATGGAGGTAATAGCCTACGTCCTGCTTTGGTTGTATTGATGATGATCTCGATTACAAGGGTGCGACTTGGCTAACCTAGTACTCGAGAGCTTGTAACTTAAGTCTTTCTGCCTCAGGGGCTCGCCTTTATATACAGGTCGAGGCCCTGGGTTTACAACAAAGTCCGGGTCGTAACATGACCCGTGACCTACTCTTACTCCTACTCATCTTATTACACAAGTAAGGCAATTTCTTCGTGGCGCCTTACAAGGAAAGTGTTCGAGGCGGTTTACCGTAAGTCGGCCCACTAAGGGCGGCTCATCCTCTGGACTATGTCTTCTGGATCATCACGGCCCACCTAGCCAAAGCCTTCCTCTTGAGTCGCCAGATAATGACCCGGCCCTGAATGGGCGGGTCATATCCTGGTGTTATATCCCCGACATGGCTGCTGATGTTCTGCAGAAGGTAGTTACAGGGAACAAGATGCAGGTGATGGACATTCAGAAGGAGGCTGCTGAAAAGAATCGGGAGAGTACCAAGAAGGCCAGAAAGGGGACAGGTGATGGGGTCTCTGTGCTTGGAAAGAGAGGTGTGCGTGGAGCTACAGAAACAGGCAAAACTGAAGAAGCTAGTGCAGGGAAACCAAGTGACCAGTGCAAGAAAAAGAAAGGTTCAGAGGGCGGTGAAGAGAAGGACAAGGCCGGAGAGGAGGGTGGAATGGAAGCTACCGAGCCCGGGGCTCTCGGTCAACTGGTGGGTGCTGATGGTAGCGCCCGCCAGGAGCCATGACGATCCTCGGTTGGAACTGTCGAGGTCTCGGGCAGCCTCGCACAGTTCAAGAGCTCATGTGCCTAGTGCACACATATAAGCCCAAGCTCGTCTTCCTCACTGAGACACGGCAAAGTAATAAATACGTCAACAACCTCAAGTGGAGGTTGGGCCTCCGTCATTGTATCACGCAACCCGGCATTGGAAAAGGTGCCGGCATTGCCCTCTTTTATGATGAAAACGTTGAAATAAAGAAGATTGCCGTAGGGGCGAGATACATCGATGTGTTGATTCGTTTAAGTCCGAATGGCCTCCAATGGCGTGGTACCTTTGTCTATGGTGAACCAAAAGCTCATGAGCGTCACCTTATGTGGACCTTGCTGAGAAGAATCAAAGACACTAGTAATCTTCCTTGGTTGATGATGGGAGATTTCAATGAAACGATGTGGCAGTCTGAACATTATTCAACATCAAAGAGATCGGAAAGATACATGGAAAATTTCCGCAAAGTGCTCTCTGACTGTAACCTATTTGACCTGGGGTTCAAGGGACCGGGGTGGACATATAACAACAAACAAAAGGGGGCTGACAATGTTCGTGCTCGGTTGGACAGGGGTGTGGCGTCCCCGACGTGGTCTGACTATTTTAAAAATGCTTCACTTGAGCATATCTGTTTGTCTAGATCGGATCACCTGCCAATCCTCCTTCGAATGGGAAGCAGAGCAGAATGGAGGCCGGTGGATGAGAGAAAGAGAAGCATCTTTAGATATGAACAGATGTGGGAGAGGAAGGATACTCTCCAGCCAACCATTGAGGCGACATGGAAAAAGGATGGGCCGGCTGATGACTTACTGAAAATATACGGGAAACTTCAACAGATGCAGAAGGAACTAAAGAGCTGGGCTGAGCGAGACTTTGGTTCGGTCATCAAGAGGACAGCGGAGATCAGGAAAATCTAAGCAGACTTTGGGCTCTACCCATCATAGCCGGGCATCAAAGAGAAGAAATTAAATTAACAAAGGAACTAGATGAGCTGCTCCTGAGAGAGGAAATAATGTGGAGACAGAGATCGAGAGCTACTTATTTGAGGGAAGGAGATAGAAACACCAAGTGGTTCCAGCGGAAGGCAACTTGGAGGCAAAAGAAAAACTCGATTATGAAGTTGAAGGATGAGAATGGTGGCTGGGTGGAAAACATGAACAGTATACATGACATGACAAATAAATTCTTCAGAAACCTATATGTGAAGGAGGATGGTGTGGATCCTACAGAAGTGTTGGAGCTAGTGGCCGAACGGGTCAGTGTAGACATGAACGAGGTGCTAACAAATCCTTTCTCTGCCAAGGAAGTCAGTGATGCATTGTTCCAAATTGGTCCGTTAAAAGCCCCCGGACCCGATGGTTTTCCGGCACGTTTTTTTCAAAGGAATTGGAGGGAGCTGAAGGATGAAGTCGTGCTTGGGGTTCTGGACTTTTTTGAGAAGGGAGTTCTGCCGGAAGGAATTAACGATACAGTGATCGTCCTAATCCCTAAAGGAAAGGATCCCCAATCGCTGAAAGACTACCGACCAATAAGCTTATGCAATGTCATATATAAAGTCATCTCAAAATGTCTCGTAAACCGGTTGCGTCCCATGTTGGATGAAATCATTTCTGAGACCCAAAGCGCATTTATACCCGGAAGAATGATAACGGATAATGCCATCATTACGTTTGAATGCTTCCACAAGATGCAACACTGCCGGAATGCGAGAGACAATTATTGCGCTTACAAGCTAGATCTTGCTAAGGCATATGACAGAGTAGACCGGTGCTTCTTGGAAGGAGTTTTGCGAAAAACGGGCTTCTGTAAAAAGTGGACTGATTGGGTAATGCAATGTGTTAGGTTGGTTAGATACTCTGTGAGGTGTAATGGGGAGCTTCTGGAACCGTTCTGCCCATCTAGAGGTTTAAGGCAAGGCGACCCGCTAAGCCCATACGTATTTCTCTTTGTGGCGGACGGCCTAGTGCATCTGTTGAGGAAGGAAATGGCAGAGAACAAAATCACCCCCATCAAGATTGCGAGAAACAGCCCGGGTATTTCTAACCTTTTGTTCGCGGATGACAGTTTAATTTTCTTCAAGGCCACCCAGGAGCAAGTTGAAGCCATTAAGAGAGTTCTAACATCTTTCCAAAAATGCACTGGACAGCTCCTGAGTGTTAGCAAATGTTCTCTTCTTTTCAGTGAAGTATGTCCTGCCCAAACAAGAGAGGAAATAAAGTCCATCCTTGGGGTACAATCGGAAACCTTTGAGAGTAAGTATTTGGGCCTGCCTACTCCGGAAGGGAGGATGAAGGAGGAGCAGTTCCAACCAATCATGGATAGGTTTGGGAAGAGGTGCAGCGACTGGTCCGAGAAGTTTATGTCTTATGCAGCGAAGGAGGTTCATGTTAAGTCAGTGGTTCAGGCCCTCCCAACCTTCACCATGAGCGTTTTCATGCTATCTAAAGGATTCTGCGAAAAATATGAAAGAATGATCAGGGACTTTTGGTGGGGTGACGAAGAGGGACACAGGAAGGTACACTGGATGTCGTGGGAACGGATGACTAAACCGAAAAGGGCAAGGGGCATTGGATTCAGAGATATGCACCTATTTAATCAAGTACTCCTGGCTAAACAAGGGTGGCGACTGATCCAGAAACCGAACAGCCTAGTGTGAGAGTCCTAAAGTCCAAATATTTTCCCCATGGAAATCTCTTGGATACAGTGTTTGCGACAGATGCATCCCCAGTTTGGAGAGCAATAGAGTTTGGTCTTGAGCTTCTGAAAAAAGGAATTATATGGAGAGTTGGGGATGGCCAGAAAATCCAAATAAAACGGGACCAATGGATCCCACGATGGGAGGGACTCATGACAGCTGCATTCATACGGAGATCTCCGATAAGATGGGTTAATCAACACATGCACACCGATAGAAAGGAGTGGAATGAGGAGTTAATAAGGCAAATTTTGCATCCGTTTGATGCAGATGAGATTTGCAAAATCCACATTCCGTCCTCGGATGTGGAAGATTGCGTGGCGTGGCATTACGAGAGAAATGGTGAGTTCTCGGTGAGGAGCGCCTACAAACTTGCAGCGACAAGCTTGCCACAACTAGCTCAAAACTCCTCAAGCTCGACTAGGGACCCAAATGACCGTAGCATATGGGATCTAATCTGGAAATCCAAGGTGCCCGAAAAAATTCGAATCTTTGGTTGGAGAGTGGCTACCAATACTCTAGCAACAAAAGAGAACAAGTGGAAAAGAACCCTCGAGCTGGATGCTACCTGCAGCATTTGCGGACATGGGACAGAAAATGAATATCACGCGGTGGTCATGTGTACCAAGAGTAGAGCCTTGAGAGCTGCTATGAGAGAGGTGTGGAGTTTACCTGCTGAAAATAAATTCTGGTTCACAGGTGAGAACTGGCTGCAAGTAGTGCTGGATACAGAAAGTGAGGAGATGCGCACCAAAATCCTTATGTTACTCTGGCGATGCTGGCATCTCAGAGAGGACTGCTTGCGAAATAATGGCAGAGAGACAATCAGTGGATCAGTGTTGTTTCTGAAAAAGTATGAGGAGGAGTTAAGAATGGCAGTGGCATCAGCTGATTGGGCTGATGGAAAGAATGCAGGAAACACTCAAGCAAGTGACGCCCAGATTTCAGCTCGCCCCATCCATGCAAATGGAAATCCTGATGAAAAGTGGATTCCGCCTGTACGTGGTACAGTTAAAATCAATACTGATGCAGCCTATTTAGATGAGACAGGAGAAAGTGCAGCCGGCGCTGTTGGCCGAGATTACAGGGGCTCTGTCCTCAAATCAGTCTGCAAGATTCTGCCCCTATGTCGGAGTGTTGAGGAGGCCGAAGCCAGAGCCATTCTGATAGGAGTGCAATCCATAGCAGAGGTGTATAATGGCCAGGTGACCATTGAGACGGACAATCAAATCATTGCTAATGAACTGATGGCACCACAGCCTACACGGTCCCCAATTATGGTCTAATCTTGGACATCAAAAAGTCATTGGCCGCTTTCTCAGCCTCTAGTGTTCAGTGCGTGAAGAGGAACAGGAACAAGTTGGCTCATGGACTGGCTGCACTAACCAGGAGCTCGGGAGAGCAAGAGTTGATCGCGAACGTGCCGAATAGTCTTCGTCATCTAATGCTCTCTGAATGTACTGCTCCGTATTTGAGTAGGCTGCCTACTCTATTATCAAAAAAAAAAAAAAAAAAAAAAACGCACGCACGGCCGGAGGCCAGAACGGCAGGCGTAGGGACCCTCTCCGGGATCAGGTGCCAGTCGTTCGGCAGATGGACGTCAGGCATGACAGCGGAGTGGCCTCCTGCTAGTACCGCTCGCATGTGTCGACGCCGCCGTACACGCGCTACAGCGAGGCCGCAAGCCGCATCAAGGTGAATCTTGCAGCGTGGCCCTGAGGAACCAGAGGGGGAGCCGGCCTCGTGGTTGTGCTTCCCGGGCTTCCCCGGGATCCACTTCCATGACATTTTGGCCGGTGGCGGCGTTGGCTTTGTTGGCCGTCTGGGGGCAGAGGGAGAAGAAAAAGACCGAGAAGTGGACTGGACGGCCCCTCCATCAGCACGCGTGGCATTAAAAAGGACCAGGTGGAGAGGGACTGGGTGGCTGACGTGCGGGGCCCTCCCACACGCGTTGGAGTTGGCCTTAAAGCCTCGAGTATGGCTATGCACACGACGACGGTGTGCAGACGATTTCTGCATAACAGTGCATATTCGTTCGTCCATCCATATCATCAAAGTGTAGCAGGCGGCCAGCACTCCCGTCGTGCATCTGTCGTGCAGGCCATGCATCGGCTGCAAAGCAGTTTCGTCGAGGCTCCGTCTTGTTAGCGGCCTGTCCGAGAATGGACACGAGTACATGGAGATGCATACGATGGATGCATGCATGTGGATGACAACCACTGAGCTTTTTTCTCCAACCATGACAAGCACTGAGCTGGCTAGACTCGATTCCAGCGCGTGCATAGCGTGCGTGGAGTAGACAAGAAAGTCGACTACGAATGTGGCTGCCGATGCAACTTGGTAGACGTACGACTCACTCTGTGTGTCGGATTTTCACACGGCAACATCCGCTCCAAAACCCCCGTGGCCCCGTGCGTGCATGGTGTGGCGTCGTAGCCAGCCGCTAGACAGACGACCGTCGTCGGTGGACGCGACGAATTTTACTGCTGCTACAGACTGGCGTCTTTTTTTTTAAAACTCAACAAAAGATTTGTCATTTTCATTGAATAAGGAAGAAGGTTTAGAGTTTGTGGCCAAAGGCCGAATTACAAAACATCTCTCTCGCGGCATTGAATTACGCAAATGCTTCGCTCCAGCGAGACACCACAAATTACATTCTTCTTTGATCCTAGCGACAATAACACCAACCGGCACTGCCAAGTTGCGGAAGACCCTTGCGTTCCGTTCCTTCCAAATTTCCCACGAAACAAGTAGCATGAGGGAGATGAGCGGCTTTCTGGACTGTGTCTTCCTGGTCGCGTTGAGGCTCCACCAATCTTTAACTAAGTTCATGTGACCCCACTCCAAGAGGTTCACGTCATGAAGGCCAAGCCAAACCTTGATGAAACCCCAAACTCAAGTTGTGTATCTGCATTGGAAGAGAAGGTGTGCCGCCGATTCTTGGACTTGTTTACAAAGTGGGCAAAGGTTGTAATTAGGCCATCCTCGTCGCTGCAGCCGGTCTGCCGTCCAAATCATGTTGTTGATGACAAGCCAAGCGAAAAACTTGCATTTTGGGGTAGCCCAATTCTTCCAGACCGTTTGCACAAGCTCCGTGTCAACCAAGCCCCTGAACTGGACCTCATAGGCCGACGCGGCGGAGTAGTGGCCATCATTCGTTAGCTTCCAGGAGATGGCATCCGCCCTATCCGGGTTGAGGTGAATGGGGGCGTCTTGGATCGCATGATTGCACGAGGAGGCGGGGGCAACGTAAACGAGCCAATCGTTCGTGTTGTTCCGCACATGGTTGCAAGAGGGTTCACTGCTAAAAAAAAAAACTGAAAATGCCATTCACTCAAAAGAAAAAAATGACTGAAACGGTAGAGTACATCCGGAACTAACCCAGCATGATCGAGGGCACACCGACCGTAGCACACGTTAATTAAGTAAGGTAGAAGTATATCACATATAATTGATGCATGCATGTAAATGCCTAGGGAGGCACTGAGGGCAACTCCAACCACGGTTCACCAAACAGACAGCGTAAATGTCTGTGGACAGTGGTAGGGGACTCGGCCATCCAACCATATCCATCACTTGTGCAATGAAAAGAGGAGGGAGAAGGGGGGGAAATGAGCTGGCATGTCCATAATGTGTTCGGACTCCCCCAAACCACCCACAAGTTTTAGGTCAGTTTGTCGGATTATGGATTTGATGCACGGCGTTGGACGACAAAA
Source organism: Elymus sibiricus (assembly GCA_039707655.1). Lineage (NCBI taxonomy): Eukaryota > Viridiplantae > Streptophyta > Magnoliopsida > Poales > Poaceae > Elymus > Elymus sibiricus. The sequence continues at coordinate 474,400,851 of CM077676.1, read as the reverse complement.
ACACCCGAACAACATGATCCAAACATTTGAAGGCATTTCGATGAACTGCGTTGAAGTTTCCCTGAGCTCGCTAGATTAAATTCCGGTCCGCGCGTGCATAGCGTGCGTCGACAAGACTAAACGAGAAAGTCTACGTCACGAACGAAATTTGGCTGCCGATGCAACTTGTACGAGATGACTGACTCATCCTGTCGGAGTTTTTTCAGAAAAAACTTGCCACCCATGGCCTCATGCATGCACCACCAACGTACGTTGGTTCTTCGTCGGGGAAAAACTCGCCCGCTGCACTGCACCGCACGCGGACAAGATCGGCGAATTTTATCCAGCCAATTAAACCCGGTGACATGATGGTCGAGGCCGGCGGGAAGAAAGTCCGATCCATGCCGTGGAGTCGCAGCCAGCCAGCTGCATGCAGCTAGTCGTCTGTATTGGACATATTCCTCGTGAACACATATACACACTCTCTCTCAGGTCGCCTTCGTACATTTTTTTTAACACAGTACAGACGCAAGCACTCATACATACGTGCATACACTCACCCCTATGAACGCGTGCACACACACTATCCCTATGAGCACCTTCGAGAGACTGAGACGACATACGTCTCCTCCCACTGAAAGCGCATCGCCGAAAATCCTGAAATAAATCCAGAAATAATGCGACCACCAGGACTTGAACCCTGGTGGGCTGGGGATACCACTGTCCCTCTAACCATCCAACCACAGGTTGGTTCGCGCCTTCGTACGTTTCTTTTTCAATGAAATTGGCCGGGGTACGGATGTGTATGGAGGGATTGGCCTTAGCACATCAGTGGACTAATCTACCAAGTATACTGGAGTGTGACAGTAAGCAAGCAGTCCAGATGATTGCTTCACAGAGACCAAGATCGTTCCCAGTAAAAAAAAAAAATTCTGCAGGGGCTATCTTCTTCCCCGAAAACAAGACTTGGGCTTTTCTCTACACGTCTGAAGTGTTTGTTTTTTGCTAGTGTTTTATGGTCCACTACTTGACCATACATGTGGAATTTCACATTTTTGCATGAAAACTCCTCTCCCCTCACGCATTTCCCATTATTCTATCAGAGTTTTCAACACGATGGACACGTGAACCATATGTTCTTGCTCGTCATCCTGGGTTTACAAGACAAAAATTGTCGTCATTTATAAGGCTCGTGTGTATTCCTAGGTCATCAATTTGACCAACGAAATACGAGTTATATGTCACAAAAGGTATACCTTTAAATTTGTAGTCGAGAGAGATTTATGGCATAACTTGAAGTATTATGTTGGTCAAATTGATAATTTAAAAGTATGTGTATGCCTTATAAACTTGAAGTATTACTTTGCTTTGTCCTTCATCATGAGTTTATTTGAACTAGTGTCAACCGCGACTTGGTGAACCTGGATTAGGACGATGCAACAGTCACAATTTTCGGTGCAATGCGAATGGGAGGGGTGGTGGCAAGGCTTACCATTGACCCGTTTGATGGGGCCGGAGACTAGTCCAAGGCGACAAGGCTTACCATTGACCCGTTTGATGGTTTTTCGTTCACAACCGACAAGGCTGGACACTGCACTACTCTAAATTCTATGTAGACAAGGCCGAATAATACCTACCACTGACCAATGAGGCTTTGGCACGTTGCCATCTGTTAGCTTGCATTATTGATGCACGTTTGGAGAATGACTCTATACAAGCCCGAATACGAAGACCGCCAGCGGGAGCTTAACCGGAGGCTTCCGGAAGAACGTTTAACTTGTGGATGTAATTAACCGGATCGTATTACGAAACTATGTAGTATCGGTCAGATTCGATGGTATATCGAGTGCGTGCGGAGCTGTACATCGTAGTAGTTCTTTGTAATAACAATTGAAATACGATCCCATGGCATGTCGACGATGGAATTGAATTTGGTGCTGTCGCATGGCATGACATGACATGGATGGATGCAACTTGGCAGTAGACGACTGACTCGTTCTATCTGTCTCCCGGTAAAAGAAAAGAAAAGAAAAGGCTGGCTCGTTCGGTCGGAGTTCCGCGCGGCACAGCTCGTCTTCGTCGTGGAAAACCTGGCAGCTATAGCCGCATGCACGACGCCGACGGCCGGACACGACGAATTTTAGTAGACCCGGCCAGCCGGCAGTCCGGAAGATCCACCGATGCGTTGTAGCCGGGCAGCTGTGGCCTACAAGGGCTACCGTCGACTACAGTCGCCGTCGTGATAGAGTCGACGGTTAACATGTTAACCGCATGCGGCATAATGCCAGGCCTTAATCAAGTGACAACTTTCTTTTTTTTTAATATACTCGTATATATTAGAGTATATTCGGCAGGTTTAGTTTTGATAGTTTGAATTGTAATCTATCTCTATTAGTCTTGGAGTCCAAGTTTTGTAATCTATATAAACAGCCCTTCGAGGCCTCAATCATAACAACAGATACAACAGTTATTATTCTCCAATTATCATGGTATCAGAGGCCTAGGTTTTCCGCACCTAGCCGCCACACAGCTTTCGCGCAGCGCCGCCCCCGGGGAGATCGATCTCCGCCGGGGGCCGCGCAAATAGTAGATTAGATCTCGCGTCGTCAAAATTTTCTCGCCGGCCGCTTGACCGGCGTTTCTTCTTCTTTCGCTGATCATAGATCAGATTGCGTCGCCCACCGCCGCATGTCATCCTCGCGCACCTCTGCTCGGATCTCGCCGTCAACACAGGGCTGCACCATCAACAACCGTGGTCATCATCGCCGACAACCATCTACACCAACAACGTCGCTGCACGTACCGCATCGTCGCCATCACCACCAATCATGGTCTTCGTCAACGCCAACGGGTTTAATTCCCGAAATCTCCTACCTCTACAGCTCAATCGCCATCAACCACAACCTCTTCGTCTTCGTCCACTACAACCTCGCCGCCAGAGTCGCAGTCTATTTTTCTTTATTTTTCCTAACTTTTTCGTCTACTCCGGCGTCAACGGCGGACAACTTCGGCACCAGTAAGCCACAAACCGACCGTTCACGGAAAATTTCTCTGCTCCTCCATCCGACTCTGGCTCGCATGGTTCGTTATGGTCCCTGTCTTCACACGTCCGGTATTGGCAACACCGACGCGTGCCTTCATCCCCGACATGCTCCCGGGTCTGGCAAGCCCGGCAAGGTGTGCCGCCTACCTCGACTACCTCTACTACCTCGACAACCTCCACAACTCCGGCAAACTCGACGACATCGACCACAACATCAACACCAACGACTTCATCAATGGCGACTTCATCACCAACGGCATAATCGACCACGACTACAGCGCCCACACCTCGGCTACATCGACATCGACATCAAGGGCTATCACCCCGGCAAGCCCATCACCGACAAGCCCGGCAAGCCCGGCAAGTCCGGCAAGTCCGGCAAGTCCGGCAAGCCCGGCAAGTCCGACAACCCGGCAAGTCCGGCAAGGCCGGCAAGCCCGGCAAGTCCGGCAAGTCCGGCAAGCCCGGCAAGCCCGGCAAGTCCGGCAAGTCCGGCAAGTCCGGCAAGTCCGGCAAGCCCGGCAAGTTCGGCAAGCCCGTCCCCGGCAAGTCTGGACAACCCGGCAAGTCCGGCAAGCCCGTCCCCGGCAAGTCCGGCAACCTGGCAGTTCGCGCTTTCAGATTACACTCCAGTCTCAACATCGTTACTCCCGACGTTGACACTGTGGGGGGGTATTAGAGTATATTCGGCAGGTTTAGTTTTGGTAGTTTGAATTGTAATCTATCTCTATTAGTCTTGGAGTCCAAGTTATGTAATCTATATAAACAGCCCTTCGAGGCCCCAATCACAACAACAGATACAACAGTTATTATTCTCCAATTATCAATATATAAAAGTTTATCGAATATACAAAGCACCTCAAACATGACTAAACTTACACTGAGGTCCCTGGACCATCGAACGACCACTATCGCCGTCAGAACGAGCCGCCGACGTGCCACTATCGTCGCTCCCATACGGCAGTTGGCCTGACCTTGTCGATAACAGCCGGGAAGCCTTCGTTCACGTGCCCCAAGAGCCAGCGCCCTAGAGTCGTTGAACGCTTGAATCGTTCTAAAGCGCCAGACACTAGATCTCGTCGTCACGCACGCATGGCCAAAAAATCATAACCTCGTCGCCCCAAGGAAACGACAGGAATCTACGCTAGAGCTCTGTCGCCCCCGTCCTGATGGACGGATTCGAGGAGGATCGAAGCTCTAAAGACCAACTCAAAGATTAAGCGCCGCCATCAATTCGAGCACCACCTCTTTGAGGACAACAAAACCCTAACCTAAACTACTAGCCGGAGCCGAGGCACCGAGATTCTCCACCCTGCCATCAGCCTTCGAAGCGGCAGGTAGAGGGGAGTTGAATCCACGGGCTGACGGGTGGAGCTTGGAGGGGAGGAGAACTTTGCCCTAGCCTCCTATGCATGAGGGAAAGGAAAAGATCATTGATTTGTCTCTATGCAAACACACCTAGATTGACCATAATATCTGTTTTCGCTCGCTTTTCTATCACTCGAACTAAGAGTTGATCAAGTTGAAAATGTATTTTAGAAACGCTCGGAGCACAATATCCATTTTCGCTCGCTTATCTGTTAATCAAAGTGAGAGGTTGAGTTGAACATTATATATCTTAAATTTTTGAAAAAATTATGCTACTTTGTATTCTTCGCGAGAGAAGAAACAAGAAGGTCGTTGAGCTAGCTTCCATACTGACATGGGGTTTTCAATGAAATCGATCGGCCGAGGGAATCTTTTGTTTTTTTTTTCTTCTAAAAGTAAATGTTCGGTTCCTTTCTCTTGGTTTTTATCATTTCTCATGACTTTAGCTTGATAATACACCTGGAATTCCACGGTGCATTCAAACTTCTCACATCAACCCTTCTTTTTTCCTTCCTCTGTGACTCTCTCTCTCTCTCTCTCTCTCTCTCTCTCTCTCTCTCTCTCTCTCTCTCTCTCTCTCTCTCTCTCTCTCTCTCTCTCTCTCTCTCTCTCTCTCTCAACCGCCCACGCACACACATACACACCGCGTGTACACATGCACATATGTAGGTGTATCCTAGGTGCTAGGGACCGAGAGCTTTGGCATGTATTGTCTTGGATAGCTTGTTCTTCAATAATTTGGTTGTTTGCATCCTTGAGCGGTGAAGAGGCCCGGAGTGAACTAATTCTTCCTTCACAGGATAACAGATATGACTCCGGAGCAAACGCCTACCAATTTCTTAACCAGTGAACGATGCAATCGAGACACGCGTTGCGACCGGACTCAACCATGTTGCCTCCACCACGCGAAGAAACACAAATCAAATCAACCGAATTGTTGTGGACCCAATAGAAATGTAGTTGATTGTTGTCTGCTCCATGAGAAAATACTGTGGAATCGACTCGATATAAAACCTCTCATACCCCCCGTCTACAAGGCTATTAAGTTTTCCGCTCCTTCCATCGGCGCCACCGCTGGTCCGCCTCTCCTTCGGTGGCCCTATGGGTCCTTGGAGGCGGAGCCCGGTGCTCGCTGGTGGGAGGATTCCTATTCCGTTTTTGTTAAGGTTTGTGTCTTGGTCGGGATGGTGAGACGACGGGGACGACCTAAAGTCGGAATAATGTCCTACCTGCCTAGTATTCCCTTCGACGGGGGGACCGTGAAGGTTTGGTTCTGGTGGATCTGGTTAGATCCAATAGTTTCTTTGGGTGCACTGGCGCCAGTCTACTTGCTCGAGCGACAGTGATGGCGCTCTGGTTGGTGGTTCTGATATCGTTTTGGACGATGGTGGATGCTTGGGTGATGACCACGGCTCGATGTTTTGCCTCCCTTCCTTATCTTCGATGGGGGGTGCTTGATTTGATAGCAGCGCTCGAGTCTCCGGGCCGGCATTCCCCTATGATTTCGGCAACAACTTTTGATTTTGGGATGTTGGCCCGACAGAGCTGGAGTGTCGATAACTTCCCGTCCACGATGAACAAGGTTTGACTGACTCCGGTAGGGAACGTCGAGGTGCACGATCCACTCGGTGTGGTGGTTGAAGACGATGGGCTCCTCAATTCTATTTTCTCCAAAAGGAGGTTGAAACCTCGGCATCTGCATCATTAGGGCATCTCCAACGCTGACCCGCAAATTTGTTCCAGCATCCGTCCGTGGACAGAGGGGACCAGTCCATGGACACAGATGCGAGAGGCGGCCATCACAAGCTAGCCGCATATGCCCGGTTACATTTCAAATGAAATTCAACGAAAATTAACAAATTTGATTCGAACTCAAACAAACCGGACATTTTTTACATAAAACTGGATGCTTTTCATCTATACCGAAGCAAATTCATTACATTTAGACATTTTTCTACTAGACTGGACTCTAAACCTAGACAAAATGACCGTCGACGCCCGTTTCCCATCTCCGTCCGGCCATGAGCCCCGGAAAAATGAAGCCCCGCCACCTCCGCAGCCCCTCCGCTAACATGTCTTCCCCATGTCTGGCAGCCTGCTCGTCGGACTGTCGGATGCCCTGGAGGGATATGCTTCAGCGAGAGGGGAAGAATAGCCTCCGCTTCCCCCGTACCTTCCCTTTGTCCGGCTGCGCCGCTCGTCGGAGTGGCCTCAGCTTCCGTGAAGCACGGATCAGGGTTGGTTTTTGGGGCGGGTGACGGCGGTGGCCTGCAAAGAGGGCAAGACACCGGCTGTGCACGTCGGCGACACGCCTGCGGTGGCCTTGTGGGACCCAAGCGGCGGTGGCCTCCCATGATCTACTTTTCCTCGCTGTCGGCGGTGCTCGCGGACGTGCTGGCCACCTGGTTGATCTCGACTACGCCAACTTCTTTCTCAGCCTGCAGGGCACGGTTCCGCGCACGTTGGCGACGGATGACGCGGGAGGAGCGTTACGACACTGCCTCGTCCACAACATCATCTTTGCCCGTTCTGCTGTGCTCCTCCATGAGTTGGCTTGGAGTGGCGACTTGCTGAACCATGCGCCGGCTTGGAGCGGCCACTTGCTCCTCCGCGCGCCAGCCTGCAGCCTCGCCCATGGTACTGAAGATCTCGAGCGGCGAGGGAGGTCGAGCAGCGAGTTGCCTAGCTCATATCCGGCGGGCTCGGCGGGCCACCTAGCCGGCTTTTATGCCGGAGTACCCCTCTTCATGCTCGCCGGATGCCATGGACAGTGTGGGGAATGTAGTGCAAGGAGGAGATGTGGAGCGAAGGTGTGGTGCAGTGAGAGGTCGAGTCCGCTCTGGGTCGACGTCAATGTGGAGCGGCCGCTCTACAGCGGCATGAATGCGGGCAGCTAGCGCCGAGAAGAAAAGCATGCGGGCGAGGGAGGAGGATTTTGCGTGGGCCAGGGCAGTCAGAAGCGAACGTGGCAGCGGTCCGGACACCCGCACCCCCCCCCCCCCGGTCTCCGGTTTGATGAAAAAAGTGCGTCCGGACCGCCGAGCGGACCGATACAGGCCATCGTCGAATGGTAACACACGTCCGGACCGCGTGGTCCGGACGTATGCGGGTGGTTCGATGGTCGGCGTTGGAGATGCCCTTATGATGCACCTAATCATTCTTATTATTAAGTAGAGTGCAAAACAAAGGCAACCACCACCGAGCCACTACAAGATATGAAATTAACATAGATGACTAAGTCGACCTCTTCCACAGTAGCACTTTCTAGGATTGATAAACGTCCTCGTGCTACACTAGTGCGCATGTAGATGCGATGACACCATGCCCCTAACCTCATTGTCGCAGTCGTCGAGGGCCCCCTGCCCCCGCCACAATGACCAGCGAAGTCCGTCGCCTCCTCCATGGATATCCGTCACAGGATCCTCCCCGTTGCCACCCATGCCACTGCAACGAACGGAGGCCCCCGCCGGTACTGCGGCGCCCCTTCCTTCCCCGGGTCCCCTCCTTGGAGGAGAGAATATCACATGGAAACCAACATCCAGTGAAAACCGGTAAAAGCCACCTGGAAAAGATGTTTTGAATTTAAAAAAAAATCTAAAAAGGGATGTTAAGAGAGTGTTGTTCTATTGCCATGCGAAATTTCAAATTCAAACACATTACGGGATGTGAGCTATAAAAATAACAAAATAAGTATTTAATTGTGCCAAACAGTAACATCCCTATTCATTGTTGAATTTGCCTTCTTCATAGCTCACATCTCGCAACGTGTTTCAACTTTGAAATTTCGCATGACAATAGAACATCACCCTCTCTTCTTTTTTTTTTGCGAGGATAACTTCCGATCTATTCATCAACGGTCAAGGTAGTACAAAGAACACTAGAAGTAAAAATTTGCTGCAGGGCAAGAATTTGTCGAGTTCAATCAGCACAATAAGAAATCATAAGTATTTGTTTGGTCAGGCGACACCATCACTAGTCGGATTGGTTTGCCTCCGCGTGATATAACCTATTAGTATGTGGTGTGAACCTACACTCCTGCTTATTGAGGCTCTATTTTAGGTATTTAATAATCTTTCCGATGTAATGTATAATTGTATAGTGTTCACTACTCCCTCTTTCCAAAAATTCTTGTCTTAGATTTTTCTAGATTCGGATGTTTCTAGTCACATTTTAGTGTTAGATACATCCGTATCTACACAAACTAAGACAAGAATTTTGGGACGAAGGTAATAGTATAATTTGTAGTTGGGGCCTCCCCGCCCGGGGTGGTCACCCCTTTTGCCCGGCCTATGGGCTAGCCCTGCACACGCTGTCAACTCCATCAGCTACGGCGTTGAGACAATTGTGTCATTTTGGGTTTTCCAGCACTTATGTGGAAACAAACTTGGACCAAGAGGTCACGTTATTCTCTAGAATGGCATATGTCTATTTGACATGAATACAGTTTATTCCATGCATCATTTAAAGAAGAGGAAAAGGAGGGTTGCACATAAGCCGGATATTATTCAGCGACCATGGAAAATTCAAATGCTACAGGCACCCATAGATTGGTTGGACACTGATTAACTTTTTCTTTTCTTTTGGAGATTTGGATGGAAATTGATTAACTGTCGTGCACGTATGGATATTTTTTCATCCACCCCATGCCTTTGATTTGAAATGCATGGATATTTGCCTATACCTTTTTCACGAATATAATGTCAAAGATTCAGAGATTGATGCCATGGTTCTGATGTACGTGTTATTTACAAATCTATCACCATATTAGTCTGGTGCGTGATTATACCTTCTTGCTGGTGTGCTCATCTGTGTGAACATAACTATTTGATAAATTGTCAAAGAGAAAAAACAACAAAACTTAGAAGTAGGAAAATGACAATACCTACTTGCCTCCTACTTTTCTCACTTTTATTGTTTGTCAAAAATTGAAAAAAAAAACTATGAATAGTTGTGACGTATGGAAATAAGTGTGAACACATATAGGATTGCTAAAGTTCACACGCAGTGGCAGGCTCCTTAATTGTTGTCTCACTTGCATTTAATTCAGGTTTCAATTTTTTAAAGCCTTAACTTTTTAATCGATCATCGGAATTAAGATCCATTTTCACCCACATATTTCTCTCAACGAGCTCTTCAAATCTAGATCTCATATGAGTATATTTTGACAAACTTTTTATGTCTGCAACTTTAGCCCTTGCTAGGTGCAATAACATGACAGTCGATGTGCAACTTCCCCCAATCGGTGGACGTGTAGTTTAAATTGCTGACACCCCACCCCAACTACCCCTACCAGTGATTCGAGATGTCCAACTTCGTCTGCTGCTTCGTCCAACCGCCTAATAGTTGATCTGCAACTTTTCCCTTATCGGTGGATGTCCTAGGCTGTGAGGCCATCAAATAGTTGGATGCAGAGACTGAACAGACCATTGAGAATCTCCATGCTACAGGGAACGACAACAAAGAGTCTATGGTTACTAATAAGCACCAACATCCTAGGCAGTTTGATGCTAGTTCAGATACATGCTCCAGATCTAGTTCCTCTCCCTTGACTTCATGTGGTAAAGGCGTTGGTTCACAAATCAGCAGGCAGTGTGTACAAACCTTCCTCTCATAGGTTTCTCATCAACAAACATCTGAGATATCACCCTCTAGGCTCCAAGACAGTGTTCCTCCATCTCTTCAAGCTGCTAGAAGGGGACTGTTGTGTCTCAATAATAAATATCACAGTGATGATGAATAGTGTTTCAATCTTCTTAGAGATATGGAGCTGAATGATGACGCTGGTTAGTTTAACTATGACATTGGTGAAGATGACACAGTTGAAGAATATGTAGAGAAATCTCAAGAAAGTGATGAACAACAAACTAGTGACCAGGGATCTATCACTAAGGACTCAGTTGAAAATCTACCTGAGGCAACTGTTCATGTCTCTGAGAAGACTCAGCTAAAGAAATGGGTCCATGTACCTTCCCCAAGGCAAAGTACCAGGGTGAACTTTAAATGGAGAATTATGCTCGAGGTGGCTCAAGAACTCAAAATCACCATGTATAAGCCAAAAACACAATTTCTCTCTCCTTCGTAATGGTAGTTTTTTATCTATTGCTCAGGTTGAAGGTGTTTATAGTTATGATGTTTAACCTACTGCGAGCAGTATATATCCTTTAGAGGATTCTGATACGTCCCAAATGTATCTACTTTTCCAAACACTTTTGCTCTTGTTTTGGACTCTAATTTGCATGATTTGAATGAAACTAACCCGGACTGACGCTGTTTTCAGCAGAACTACCATGGTGTTGTTTTTGTGCAGAAATAAAAATTCTCGGATTGAGCTGAAAATTTACGGAGAATATTTCCAGAATATATAAAAAATATTGGCGAAGAGAACTACTGGAGAGGGGCCACCCAGGAGCCACAAGCTCAGGGAGCGCCCTGTGAGCTTGTGGGGCCCACAGGCCTTTGTTTGCCCTAATTCCAACTCTATAAGTACCGTCTCGCGAAGAAAAAAAATCAGAGAGAAAGTTTCATCGCGTTTTACGATACGGAGCTGCCGCCACCTCCTGTTCTTCATCGGGAGGGCTGATCTGAAGTCCGTTCGGGGCTCCGGAGAGGGGGATTCGTTGCCGTCGTCATCATCAACCCTTCTCCATCAACAATTTCATGATGCTCACCACCGGGTGTGAGTACTTCCTCCGTAGGCTTACTGGATGGTGATGGTGTTGGATGAGATTTGTCATATAATCGAGTCAATTTGTTAGGGCTTGATCCCTAGTATCCACTATGTTCTGAGATTGTTGTTGCTATGACTTTGCTATGCTTAATGCTTGTCACTAGGGCCCGAGTGCCATGATTTCATATCTGAACCCTCTATGTTCTCATGAATATATTTGAGTTCTTGATCCTATCTGCTAGTTAAATGCACTTGTTATTGTTCTGATCCGTAGACCCCAAAGTGACAATAGTTGGGATACTCTCCGGGGATGACTGTAATTCGAGGAGTTCATGTATTCACCATGTGTTAATGTTTTGTTCCGGTTCTCTATTAAAAGGAGGTATTAATATCCCTTAGTTTCCTTATGGACCCCGCTGCCACGGGATGGTAGGACAAAAGATGGCATGCAAGTTCTTATTATAAGCATGTATGACTATATACGGAATACATGCCTATATTACATTGATGAATTGGAGCTATTGTGTATCACTCTAGGTTGTGACTGTTATATGATGAATGTCATCCAACACAAATATCCATCACTAATCCAATGCCTACGCTTTTCTCATATTGATCTTTGCTAAGTTACTACGGCTGCTGCTGTTACAATCACTACAAACTGCTACTGTTCCTATTCCTATTACTATTGCTACTGTTATTGAAACTATCAAAACTATCAAACTACTATGCTACTAAACACTTTGCTGCAGAGATATTATATTCCAGGTGTGGTTGAATTGACAACTCAACTGCTAAGGCTCATAAATATTCTTTGGCTCCCCTTGTGTCGAATCAACAAATTTGGATGAAATACTACCCTCAAAGACTGTCGCGGTCCCCTATACTTGTGGGTTATCAGATTGCTCTAGTGATGTCATGTCAAGTAAGACCCTAGAGTTATCTTCTAACGTGACATCACCTCCTATAACCTTTTACAATCACTTCATTCCTAGTTCAGCTGATTCATTTCTAGATTTTGAAGATAGTTATGGCATTAGTGATGAATTTGTGGACTAACGTCTGCAATAATAGGTGGGGCAAGCACCTCAAGAAAGAAAGTTCTCAATGAATTGCTTATTCTGGAATGTTAGGGGGGTTAATTCCCTGGTAAGAAAACTTTCTTTCTAGATACTTTAAGTAAAATAAAACCTTCTCTTGTTGGTTTTCAAGAAACTAAGAAAGATGATATCTCTGACTCCCTTCTTAAGTCCCTAGTCGGTAACAAAGTTTTTAGTTGGGGAGCTCTGCCTGCTAAAGGCTCAGCTGGTAATATCCTAGTTGGAGTAGACACTGAAATCTTTGATGTTCTTGCTTGACACATTAAAGATTTTTGTCTCAGTCCCTTTTCTCTTTAAACCTAATTAGACCAAAATTCGGGTGATGACATTTTAAGGATCATCCTATGAGTCTGGTAAGGAGACTTTTATCTCTAAGGTTCGTGATCTTTTCTTGGATGATAAAACACCCACTTTAATTGGGGGGAATTTTAATCTAATTAGGTAGAATAAAGACAAGAGTAAAGGAGTTATAGATCATAAATGGAGTGACAAATTTAATGCCTGGATTGAGTATGGAGTCTCATGGAAATTAAAATGTCTAGTAGGAAATTTAGTTGGGCTAACAACCAGGTTGACCTGATCATGTCAAGTATTTACAGGACCTTTTGTAACACTGATTTAGATGGTATTTTTCCATTAGCTACCTCCAAAGCTCTACCTTGAATTGCTAGTGACCATATTCCCATTCTTTGGAATTCAGGTGTAGAATCTATCCCATGATCTATTTATAGGTTAGAAAAGTGGTGGTTTCTTAGAGAAGATTTAAAACCACCAATTGAGAAAGTTTGGAATGAACCTACCCAAGGCAAAACAGCAATTGAGATTTGGCATATCAAAATTAGGAAAATTAGAAATGTAACTAGAAAGTGGATCAAAAACATTTATGTTGAATTTAGGAATCTTAAAAAAGATTTGATGTTAGAATATGATGCTCTTGATATTAAGTCTGAAACCTCTGAAAAGTCTGAGACATAACAAAATAGACTTAAGAAAATTCATCTAGAGATGCAAAAAAATTGGCCAAAAGAAGAGGTTAAAGCCAAACAAACCTCTAGAGATAGAGATATATTAAAAGAGGGTAGAAAAGCACCTTACTTCCATGTTGTTGCTAATCAAAGGAGAAGGAACACTCGGTGCTACTTGTAGATTGCATTGGTATTTCCCCGAAGAGGAGAGGATGATGCAGTATAGTAGAGATAAGTATTTCCCTCAGTTAAGAACCAAGGTTATCAATCCAGTAGGAGAACCAAGCAAAATTCCGTTAAGCGCACCTGCACACACAAAAGCAAACACTTGCACCCAATGCAAATAAGAGGGTTGTCAATCCTCTTAGCAGTTATTTGCAAGGATTAAATCTTATAGACATAAATAGATAAACTAAAATACTAAATAAAATAAAAATAAATAAATTGCAGCAAGGTATTTTTTGGTTTTTTATATATGATAGTAGACCCGGTGGCCATAGTTTTCACTAGAGGCTTGTCTCTCGAACACATAGCATACGGTGGGTAAACAAATTATTGTTGGGCAATTGATAGAAAAGCAAATAATTATGACGGATTCATGGCAATGATCATGTATATAGGCATCACGTCCGAGACAAGTAGACCGACTCCTGCCTGCATCTACTACTATTACTCCACCCATCGACCGCTATCCAGCATGCATCTAGGGTATTAAGTATGAAACATAGTAACACCTTAAGCAAGATGACATGATGTAGACAAAGTAAACTCAAGCAATATGATTAAACCCCATCTTTTTATCCTTAATGGCAACAATACAAATACGTGTCATGTCCCCTTCTGTCACTGGGATTGAGCACCGCAAGATTGAACCCATCACAAAGCACCTCTCCCATTGCAAGACAAATCAATCTAGTAGGCCAAACCAAATCGATATATCGGAGAGAAATACAAAACTATAATAATCATGCATAAAAGAGTTCAGAGAAGACTCAAATATTTCTCATGAATAATCTGATCATAAACTCACAATTCATCGGATCCCAACAAACACACCGCAAAAGAAGATTACATCGGATAGAACTCCAAGAACATCAAGGAGAACACGGTATTGAAGATCAAAGAGAGAGAAGAAGCCATCTAGCTACTAGCTATGGACTCGTAGGTCTGTGGTAAACTACTCACACATCATCAGAAGGGCAGCAAGGTTGATGAAGAAGCCCTCCGTGATCGATTCCCCCTCCGGCAGAGTACCGGAAAAGGCCTCCAGATGGGATCGTGGAAGAACAGAGGCTTGCGGTGGCGGAAAGGTTTTCTCTTCTGTCTCTCTGGTATATTGAGAATATTTGGGAATTTATAGCGCTGGAATTAGGTCAGGAGGGGTAACGAGGGGCCCACAAGCCTGGGGGGTGCCCTACCCCCCTGGGCACGCCCTCCAGGCTTGCCGCCTCTCTTCTGGTCTTCTCCCGAAGCTTCGTGGGTCTCTTCTGGTCTAGAAAAAATTAATCCAAAGTTTTTTTCTCGTTTGGACACTTTTTGATAATGATTTTCTGAAAGGCAAAAACAAGCAGAAAACAGCAACTGGCACTGGGCACTTTGTTAATAGGTTAGTCCCAAAAAATGATATATAATGGCATATAATTGCATATAAAACATCCAAGATTGATACTATAATAGCATGGAACAATCAAAAATTATAGATACGTTGGAGACGTAGCAAGCATCGCCAAGCTTAATTCCTGCTCGTCCTCGAGTAGGTAAATGATAAAAACAGAATTTTTGATGTGGAATGCTACCTATCATGTTTCAACATGTAATCTCTCTCTTACGGTATGAATAATAAGATCCGAATGATTCAAAGCAATAGTCTATAATTTGATATAAAGACATCAATACTCAGGCATACTAATAAACAATCATGTCTTTCAAAATAAAAATGCTAAAGAACTTTATTCCTACAAAATCATATAATCCTGTCATGCTCCATCTTCTTAACAAAAAGTATTTATCATGCACTACCCCGATGACAAGCCGAGAAATTGGTTTATACTTTTTAACGCGCTTCATCTTTTTCAACCCCCACACAATACATGAGCGCAAGCCATGGATATAGCACTATGGGTGGAATAGTGTGTGGTGGTAGAGATAAATAAGGAGAAGTCAAAAATAAGAAGATAGTCTCACACCGACGAGGCTAATCAACGGGCAATGGAGATGCCCATCAATTGATGTCAATGCGAGGAGTAGGGATTGCCATGCAATGGATGCACTAAGAGCTATAAGTGTATGAAAGCTCAACATGAAAACTAAGTGGGTGTGCATCCAACTTGCTTGCTCATGAAGACCTCGGGCATTTGAGAAAGCCCATCATCGGAATATACAAGCCAAGTTCTATAATGAAAAATTCCCACTAGTATATGAAAGTGACAAAATAGGAGACTCTATATATGAAAAACATGGTTCTACTCTGAAGCACAAGTGTGGAAAAAGGATAGTAACATTGCCCCTTCTCTCTTTTTCTGTCATTTTTTTGTGGCTCTTTTTGGCCTCTCTTTTTTTCTCTCTCTTTTTTTTCGTCCGGAGTCTCATCCCGACTTGTGGGGGAATCATGGTCTCCATCATCCTTTCCTCACTGGGACAATGCTCTAATAATGATGATCATCACACTTTTATTTATTTACAACTCAATATTACAACTCGATACTAGAACAAAAATATGACTCTATATGAATGCCTCTGGCAGTGTACCAAGATGTGCAATGATGCTAGCGTAACATGTATAAAAATGATGAACGGTGGCTGAGCCACAAATACTATGTCAGCTATGTGATCATGCAAAGCAATATGACAATGACGATGTGTGTCATAAAAATGGAACGGTGGAAGTTGCATGGCAATATATCTCGGAATGGCTATGGAAATGCCATGATAGGTAGGTATGGTGGCTGTTTTGAGGAAGATATAAGGAGGCTTATGTGTGATAGAGCGTATCATATCACGGGGTTTGGATGCACCGGCGAAGTTTGCACCAACTCTCAATGTGATAAAGGGCAATGCATGGTACCGAAGAGGATACAAATTGCGGAAAGGTGAGAGTGCGTATAATCCATGGACTCACATTAGTCATAAAGAACTCACATACTTATTGCGAAAGTTTATTAGCCCTCGAAGCAAAGTACTACTATGCATGCCCCTAGGGGGATAGATTGGTAGGACAATTCCATCACTCGTCCCCGACCGCCACTCATAAGGTAGACAATCAACAATAAATCATGCTCCAACTTCTTAGCAGAACGACAGATCGTACGTGCATGCTTCGGGAATCACAAACCTTAACACCAATATTCTTACTAAACCACAATTATCTACTAGTACCTCCCACATATTACCATCTTAATATCGCAAAACTATTGCAAGGAATCAAACTTATCATATTCAGTGATCTACAGGAAAGTTTTTATTATATCCCTCTTGAATACCTATCATATCAGGACCAAATTCATAACCCGTGCATATTACCCTTGCTATTCATTAGACTCTCAAAAAGATATAAGTGAAGCATGAGAGTG
This sequence comes from Elymus sibiricus, assembly GCA_039707655.1. Classification (NCBI taxonomy): domain Eukaryota; kingdom Viridiplantae; phylum Streptophyta; class Magnoliopsida; order Poales; family Poaceae; genus Elymus; species Elymus sibiricus. Next base: position 474,384,160 of record CM077676.1, on the reverse strand, counting down.
CAACTATTTCTTTAAAATATAACCACCGCCGTGCTCTAAAAGATATAAGTGAAGCACTAGAGCAACTGCCTAGCTCAAAAGATATAAGTGAAGCATATAGAGTATTCTAACAAATCACGAATAATGTGTGTCCCTCTCAAAAAGGTGTGTTCAGCAAAGATGATTGTGACAAACTAAAAATCAAACAAAAGCAAACAAACTATATCACAAGACACTCCAAGTAAAACACATATCATGTGATGAATAAAAATATAGCTCCAAGTGAGTTACCGATAGATTGTAGACGAAAGAGGGGATGCCTTCCGGGGCATACCCAAGCTTAGACGCTTGAGTCTTCCTTGAATATTACCTTGGGGTGCCTTGGGCATCCCCAAGCTTAGGCTCTTGCCGCTCCTTATTCCTTTATCCATCGTAGTCTCACCCAAAACTTGAAAACTTCAGCACACAAAATTCAACAGAAACCTCGTGAGATCCGTTAGTATAACAAACAAATCTTAAACTTTAGGTACTGTTGTAAATTGATTCATATTTAATATTGGCATAATGCTACTATACTCCAACTTCTCCATGACTCATACCCCCCCGATACGATCCATAGATTCATCAAAATAAGCAAACTATGCAACAAAAACAGAATCTTTCTAAAACAGAACAGTTTGTAAAGATCTATTTAAAATCCATACTTCTGTAACTCCAAAAATTCTGAAACATTAGGACAACGTAAAAAATTCATATACCAATACTGTGTAAAAAAAATCAGATTTTTCTGACGCTCCAGTACAAAATTAAAATTCCAGCACTGGACGCAAAACTTTCTGTTTTCCAAACAGCATCAATTATACTATCATCAACATCATCCCAAAGGCATTACTTGGCACAAACACTAATTAAAAGATAAAAACACAATCATAACAGAGGCTATAACTGTGTAAACACTCAAGAACAGAAAGTAAAAACAAAAATTTATTTTATTCATTGGGTTGCCTCCCAACAAGCGCTATTGTTTTATGCCCCTAGCTAGGTATAATGCATAGTTTCAAGTGTTGTCATCCTTCATGTTAATTCCATAAGTAGCCCCCCTCATAATAGATTCATAAGGTGCTTTAATTCTCTTTCTAGGGAAGTGTTCCATCCCTTTCTTTAATGGAAATTCAAATCTTATATTACCTTCTTTCATATCAATAATAGCACCTATTGTTCGTAGAAAAGGCCTACCAAGTATTATGGGGCAAGAAGGATTGCATTCAATATCAAGAACAATAAAGTCCACGGGCACATAATTTCTATTTGCAAGAATAAGCACATCATTTATTCTACCAATGGCTTTTTAATAGTGGAATCTGCAAGATGCAAATTAAGGGAACAAGGATCCATGTCGGTGAGACCTAGCACATCACACAAAGACTTTGGTATGGTGGAAACGCTAGCACCAAGATCACAAAGGGCATTACATTCACAATCTTTAATTTTGACTTTAATAGTAGGTTCCCATTCATCTTGTAATTTTCTAGGAATTGATACTTCCAACTCAAGTTTTTCTTCATGCGCTTTCATCATGGCTTCTACAATATGTTTAGTGAAAGCTTTATTTTGTTCATATGCATTTGGTGAATTAATCATGCATTGCAACAAGGAAATACACTCAATTAACGAACAACTATTATAATTAAAGTCCTTGTAATCCAAAGTAGTGGGCGCATTACTATTTAAAGTTTTGACCTCTCCAAACCCACTTTTTCATTTTTTTTACATTAAGATTATCACCCTCCAAGCAATTGGGACTCCTTCTATCTAAAGTTGACTCCTCTTCAGTCCCTTTTTCATCAAGTTTTATGTTACTAAATAATAATTCAACAGGAGTGACACCAATCATTTTAATATCTTCATCATTACTACGATAGAAACCGGGTGGAATCGCTTTTTCTAGAAATTCTCGCTTAGCTTTCAACCTAGCGGTCCTTTCTTTACTTTCATTAATGGAGACATAGATAGCTTTAATAGACTCATTTATATCATGCTTGGGTGGCAAAATTTTAGTTTTGAGATTTTCAACATCATGAGCAATTCTATCCATGTTCCTAGCCAATTCATCAACTCTATTCAATTTTTCTTCTATCATAGCATTGAAATTCTTTTGCGAATTAATAAATTCTTTAATATTACTTTCAAGATTAGTAGGTATCCTATTATTATTATTATAAAAATTACCATAAGGATTGCCATAATTATTAGAGGAATTTCCAGGAAACGGTCTAGGATTGAAATTACCCCTATAAGCATTGTTGTTGAAATTATTTCTAGAGAAAAAATTCACATCAATAGCATCATTATTTTGCTCAATCAAGGTAGACAATGGCACATCATTAGGATCAATATGAGCATTTTTACTAGCAACCAATTTCAATAAAGCATCCATCTTATCACTCAAAGTATTAATTTCTTCAACGGAATTTACCTTCTTACCAGTTGGAGTTCGTTCAGTGTGCCATTGAGAATAAATTGTCATGATATTATCAAGTTTTGTAGCTTCTCCCAATGTAATTTCCATAAAAGTACCACCTGCGGCAGAGTCTAGCAAATTTCTAGAGACAAAGTTTAGTCCCGCATAAATTTATTTATGATCATCCATAAATTTAAGCCATGAGTTGGGCAATTACTTATCATTAATTTCATTCTCTCCCAAGATTGTGCAACATGTTCATGCTCAAGTTGCTTAAAATTTATAATTTGATTTCTTAAAGAAATAATCTTAGCGGGAGGAAAATACTTGGTAATAAAAGCATCCTTACACTTATCCCAAGAATCAATACTATTTCTAGGCAAGGATGAAAATCAAGTTTTAGCACGGTCTCGTAGTGAGAACGGAAATAATTTTAATTTCACAATATCATTATCCACATCTTTTTTCTTTTGCATATCACAAAGCTCCACGAAAGTATTTAGATGGGATGCAGCATCTTCATTAGGACTACCAGAAAATTGTTCTTTCATAACAAGATTAAGCAAAGCAGCATTAATGTCACACAACTCTGCACTAGTGGCGGGAGGAGCAATAAGAGTACTAATAAAATCATTATTATTAGTATTGGAAAAGTCACACAATTTTGTATTTTCTTGAGACATAGCGACGAAGCAGGCAAACTAGCAACCAAGCAAATAAAAATATTTTTTGTGTTTTTGTAAAAAAAAATTAGAAGTGGGGGAGATGAAAACGAGAGGCAAATGCAAATAAAAGGCAAATAAAATAAATGCAAGTGGATGATAGTTTGTGCGAATGTACTTGGTAATTTTGATGATGTCTCCCCAGCAACGGCGCCAGAAATTCTTCCTGCTACTTGTAGACTGCGTTGGTATTTCCCCGAAGAGGAGAGGATGATGCAGTATAGTAGAGATAAATATTTCCCTCAGTTAAGAATCAAGGTTAAGACAAAAGAAAACATTTGCACCCAATGCAAATAAGAGGGTTGTCAATCCTCTTAGCGGTTATTTGCAAGGATTAAATCTTATAGAGATAAATAGATAAACTAAAATACTAAATAAAATAAAAGTAAATAAATTGCAGCAAGGTATTTTTAGGTTTTTTATATATGATAAAGTAGACCCGGGGGCCATAGTTTTCACTAGAGGCTTCTCTCTCGAACACATAGCATACGGTGGGTAAACAAATTACTCCTCGAACACAAGGCGTTGCTTCCATGTTCGCTCTGGCATTGCTCCTCGGAGCCTTCGCCTCCATACCACAAAGTGATTCCCCTTCCCTCTCTCTCTCTCTCTCTCTCTCTCTCTCTCTCTCTCTCTCTGTCTCTCTCTCTCTCTCTCTCTCTCTCTCTCTGTCTCTCTCTCTCTCTCTCTCTCTCTCTCACACACACACACATACCACCCACTCAACCGCCCACGCACACACATACACACCGCGTGTACACATGCACATATGTAGGTGTATCCTAGGTGCTAGGGACCGAGAGCTTTGGCATGTATTGTCTTGGATAGCTTGTTCTTCAATAATTTGGTTGTTTGCATCCTTGAGCGGTGAAGAGGCCCGGAGTGAACTAATTCTTCCTTCACAGGATAACAGATATGACTCCGGAGCAAACGCCTACCAATTTCTTAACCAGTGAACGATGCAATCGAGACACGCGTTGCGACCGGACTCAACCATGTTGCCTCCACCACGCGAAGAAACACAAATCAAATCAACCGAATTGTTGTGGACCCAATAGAAATGTAGTTGATTGTTGTCTGCTCCATGAGAAAATACTGTGGAATCGACTCGATATAAAACCTCTCATACCCCCCGTCTACAAGGCTATTAAGTTTTCCGCTCCTTCCATCGGCGCCACCGCTGGTCCGCCTCTCCTTCGGTGGCCCTATGGGTCCTTGGAGGCGGAGCCCGGTGCTCGCTGGTGGGAGGATTCCTATTCCATTTTTGTTAAGGTTTGTGTCTTGGTCGGGATGGTGAGACGACGGGGACGACCTAAAGTCGGAATAATGTCCTACCTGCCTAGTATTCCCTTCGACGGGGGGACCGTGAAGGTTTGGTTCTGGTGGATCTGGTTAGATCCAATAGTTTCTTTGGGTGCACTGGCGCCAGTCTACTTGCTCGAGCGACAGTGATGGCGCTCTGGTTGGTGGTTCTGATATCGTTTTGGACGATGGTGGATGCTTGGGTGATGACCACGGCTCGATGTTTTGCCTCCCTTCCTTATCTTCGATGGGGGGTGCTTGATTTGATAGCAGCGCTCGAGTCTCCGGGCCGGCATTCCCCTATGATTTCGGCAACAACTTTTGATTTTGGGATGTTGGCCCGACAGAGCTGGAGTGTCGATAACTTCCCGTCCACGATGAACAAGGTTTGACTGACTCCGGTAGGGAACGTCGAGGTGCACGATCCACTCGGTGTGGTGGTTGAAGACGATGGGCTCCTCAATTCTATTTTCTCCAAAAGGAGGTTGAAACCTCGGCATCTGCATCATTAGGGCATCTCCAACGCTGACCCGCAAATTTGTTCCAGCATCCGTCCGTGGACAGAGGGGACCAGTCCATGGACACAGATGCGAGAGGCGGCCATCACAAGCTAGCCGCATATGCCCGGTTACATTTCAAATGAAATTCAACGAAAATTAACAAATTTGATTCGAACTCAAACAAACCGGACATTTTTTACATAAAACTGGATGCTTTTCATCTATACCGAAGCAAATTCATTACATTTAGACATTTTTCTACTAGACTGGACTCTAAACCTAGACAAAATGACCGTCGACGCCCGTTTCCCATCTCCGTCCAGCCATGAGCCCCGGAAAAATGAAGCCCCGCCACCTCCGCAGCCCCTCCGCTAACATGTCTTCCCCATGTCTGGCAGCCTGCTCGTCGGACTGTCGGATGCCCTGGAGGGATATGCTTCAGCGAGAGGGGAAGAATAGCCTCCGCTTCCCCCGTACCTTCCCTTTGTCCGGCTGCGCCGCTCGTCGGAGTGGCCTCAGCTTCCGTGAAGCACGGATCAGGGTTGGTTTTTGGGGCGGGTGACGGCGGTGGCCTGCAAAGAGGGCAAGACACCGGCTGTGCACGTCGGCGACACGCCTGCGGTGGCCTTGTGGGACCCAAGCGGCGGTGGCCTCCCATGATCTACTTTTCCTCGCTGTCGGCGGTGCTCGCGGACGTGTTGGCCACCTGGTTGATCTCGACTACGCCAACTTCTTTCTCAGCCTGCAGGGCACGGTTCCGCGCACGTTGGCGACGGATGACGCGGGAGGAGCGTTACGACACTGCCTCGTCCACAACATCATCTTTGCCCGTTCTGCTGTGCTCCTCCATGAGTTGGCTTGGAGTGGCGACTTGCTGAACCATGCGCCGGCTTGGAGCGGCCACTTGCTCCTCCGCGCGCCAGCCTGCAGCCTCGCCCATGGTACTGAAGATCTCGAGCGGCGAGGGAGGTCGAGCAGCGAGTTGCCTAGCTCATATCCGGCGGGCTCGGCGGGCCACCTAGCCGGCTTTTATGCCGGAGTACCCCTCTTCATGCTCGCCGGATGCCATGGACAGTGTGGGGAATGTAGTGCAAGGAGGAGATGTGGAGCGAAGGTGTGGTGCAGTGAGAGGTCGAGTCCGCTCTGGGTCGACGTCAATGTGGAGCGGCCGCTCTACAGCGGCATGAATGCGGGCAGCTGGCGCCGAGAAGAAAAGCATGCGGGCGAGGGAGGAGGATTTTGCGTGGGCCAGGGCAGTCAGAAGCGAACGTGGCAGCGGTCCGGACACCCGCACCCCCCCCCCGGTCTCCGGTTTGATGAAAAAAGTGCGTCCGGACCGCCGAGCGGACCGATACAGGCCATCGTCGAATGGTAACACACGTCCGGACCGCGTGGTCCGGACGTATGCGGGTGGTTCGATGGTCGGCGTTGGAGATGCCCTTATGATGCACCTAATCATTCTTATTATTAAGTAGAGTGCAAAACAAAGGCAACCACCACCGAGCCACTACAAGATATGAAATTAACATAGATGACTAAGTCGACCTCTTCCACAGTAGCACTTTCTAGGATTGATAAACGTCCTCGTGCTACACTAGTGCACATGTAGATGCGATGACACCATGCCCCTAACCTCATTGTCGCAGTCGTCGAGGGCCCCCTGCCCCCGCCACAATGACCAACGAAGTCCGTCGCCTCCTCCATGGATATCCGTCACAGGATCCTCCCCGTTGCCACCCATGCCACTGCAACGAACGGAGGCCCCCGCCGGTACTGCGGCGCCCCTTCCTTCCCCGGGTCCCCTCCTTGGAGGAGAGAATATCACATGGAAACCAACATCCAGTGAAAACCGGTAAAAGCCACTTGGAAAAGATGTTTTGAATTTAAAAAAATCTAAAAAGGGATGTTAAGAGAGTGTTGTTCTATTGCCATGCGAAATTTCAAATTCAAACACATTACGGGATGTGAGCTATAAAAATAACAAAATAAGTATTTAATTGTGCCAAACAGTAACATCCCTATTCATTGTTGAATTTGCCTTCTTCATAGCTCACATCTCGCAACGTGTTTCAACTTTGAAATTTCGCATGACAATAGAACATCACCCTCTCTTCTTCTTTTTTTGCGAGGATAACTTCCGATCTATTCATCAACGGTCAAGGTAGTACAAAGAACACTAGAAGTAAAAATTTGCTGCAGGGCAAGAATTTGTCGAGTTCAATCAGCACAATAAGAAATCATAAGTATTTGTTTGGTCAGGCGACACCATCACTAGTCGGATTGGTTTGCCTCCGCGTGATATAACCTATTAGTATGTGGTGTGAACCTACACTCCTGCTTATTGAGGCTCTATTTTAGGTATTTAATAATCTTTCCGATGTAATGTATAATTGTATAGTGTTCACTACTCCCTCTTTCCAAAAATTCTTGTCTTAGATTTTTCTAGATTCGGATGTTTCTAGTCACATTTTAGTGTTAGATACATCCGTATCTACACAAACTAAGACAAGAATTTTGGGACGAAGGTAATAGTATAATTTGTAGTTGGGGCCTCCCCGCCCGGGGTGGTCACCCCTTTTGCCCGGCCTATGGGCTAGCCCTGCACACGCTGTCAACTCCATCAGCTACGGCGTTGAGACAATTGTGTCATTTTGGGTTTTCCAGCACTTATGTGGAAACAAACTTGGACCAAGAGGTCACGTTATTCTCTAGAATGGCATATGTCTATTTGACATGAATACAGTTTATTCCATGCATCATTTAAAGAAGAGGAAAAGGAGGGTTGCACATAAGCCGGATATTATTCAGCGACCATGGAAAATTCAAATGCTACAGGCACCCATAGATTGGTTGGACACTGATTAACTTTTTCTTTTCTTTTGGAGATTTGGATGGAAATTGATTAACTGTCGTGCACGTATGGATATTTTTTCATCCACCCCATGCCTTTGATTTGAAATGCATGGATATTTGCCTATACCTTTTTCACGAATATAATGTCAAAGATTCAGAGATTGATGCCATGGTTCTGATGTACGTGTTATTTACAAATCTATCACCATATTAGTCTGGTGCGTGATTATACCTTCTTGCTGGTGTGCTCATCTGTGTGAACATAACTATTTGATAAATTGTCAAAGAGAAAAAACAACAAAACTTAGAAGTAGGAAAATGACAATACCTACTTGCCTCCTACTTTTCTCACTTTTATTGTTTGTCAAAAATTGAAAAAAAAAACTATGAATAGTTGTGACGTATGGAAATAAGTGTGAACACATATAGGATTGCTAAAGTTCACACGCAGTGGCAGGCTCCTTAATTGTTGTCTCACTTGCATTTAATTCAGGTTTCAATTTTTTAAAGCCTTAACTTTTTAATCGATCATCGGAATTAAGATCCATTTTCACCCACATATTTCTCTCAACGAGCTCTTCAAATCTAGATCTCATATGAGTATATTTTGACAAACTTTTTATGTCTGCAACTTTAGCCCTTGCTAGGTGCAATAACATGACAGTCGATGTGCAACTTCCCCCAATCGGTGGACGTGTAGTTTAAATTGCTGACACCCCACCCCAACTACCCCTACCAGTGATTCGAGATGTCCAACTTCGTCTGCTGCTTTGTCCAACCGCCTAATAGTTGATCTGCAACTTTTCCCTTATCGGTGGATGTCCTAGGCTGTGAGGCCATCAAATAGTTGGATGCAGAGACTGAACAGACCATTGAGAATCTCCATGCTACAGGGAACGACAACAAAGAGTCTATGGTTACTAATAAGCACCAACATCCTAGGCAGTTTGATGCTAGTTCAGATACATGCTCCAGATCTAGTTCCTCTCCCTTGACTTCATGTGGTAAAGGCGTTGGTTCACAAATCAGCAGGCAGTGTGTACAAACCTTCCTCTCATAGGTTTCTCATCAACAAACATCTGAGATATCACCCTCTAGGCTCCAAGACAGTGTTCCTCCATCTCTTCAAGCTGCTAGAAGGGGACTGTTGTGTCTCAATAATAAATATCACAGTGATGATGAATAGTGTTTCAATCTTCTTAGAGATATGGAGCTGAATGATGACGCTGGTTAGTTTAACTATGACATTGGTGAAGATGACACAGTTGAAGAATATGTAGAGAAATCTCAAGAAAGTGATGAACAACAAACTAGTGACCAGGGATCTATCACTAAGGACTCAGTTGAAAATCTACCTGAGGCAACTGTTCATGTCTCTGAGAAGACTCAGCTAAAGAAATGGGTCCATGTACCTTCCCCAAGGCAAAGTACCAGGGTGAACTTTAAATGGAGAATTATGCTCGAGGTGGCTCAAGAACTCAAAATCACCATGTATAAGCCAAAAACACAATTTCTCTCTCCTTCGTAATGGTAGTTTTTTATCTATTGCTCAGGTTGAAGGTGTTTATAGTTATGATGTTTAACCTACTGCGAGCAGTATATATCCTTTAGAGGATTCTGATACGTCCCAAATGTATCTACTTTTCCAAACACTTTTGCTCTTGTTTTGGACTCTAATTTGCATGATTTGAATGAAACTAACCCGGACTGACGCTGTTTTCAGCAGAACTACCATGGTGTTGTTTTTGTGCAGAAATAAAAATTCTCGGATTGAGCTGAAAATTTACGGAGAATATTTCCAGAATATATAAAAAATATTGGCGAAGAGAACTACTGGAGAGGGGCCACCCAGGAGCCACAAGCTCAGGGAGCGCCCTGTGAGCTTGTGGGGCCCACAGGCCTTTGTTTGCCCTAATTCCAACTCTATAAGTACCGTCTCGCGAAGAAAAAAAATCAGAGAGAAAGTTTCATCGCGTTTTACGATACGGAGCTGCCGCCACCTCCTGTTCTTCATCGGGAGGGCTGATCTGAAGTCCGTTCGGGGCTCCGGAGAGGGGGATTCGTTGCCGTCGTCATCATCAACCCTTCTCCATCAACAATTTCATGATGCTCACCACCGGGTGTGAGTACTTCCTCCGTAGGCTTACTGGATGGTGATGGTGTTGGATGAGATTTGTCATATAATCGAGTCAATTTGTTAGGGCTTGATCCCTAGTATCCACTATGTTCTGAGATTGTTGTTGCTATGACTTTGCTATGCTTAATGCTTGTCACTAGGGCCCGAGTGCCATGATTTCATATCTGAACCCTCTATGTTCTCATGAATATATTTGAGTTCTTGATCCTATCTGCTAGTTAAATGCACTTGTTATTGTTCTGATCCGTAGACCCCAAAGTGACAATAGTTGGGATACTCTCCGGGGATGACTGTAATTCGAGGAGTTCATGTATTCACCATGTGTTAATGTTTTGTTCCGGTTCTCTATTAAAAGGAGGTATTAATATCCCTTAGTTTCCTTATGGACCCCGCTGCCACGGGATGGTAGGACAAAAGATGGCATGCAAGTTCTTATTATAAGCATGTATGACTATATACGGAATACATGCCTATATTACATTGATGAATTGGAGCTATTGTGTATCACTCTAGGTTGTGACTGTTATATGATGAATGTCATCCAACACAAATATCCATCACTAATCCAATGCCTACGCTTTTCTCATATTGATCTTTGCTAAGTTACTACGGCTGCTGCTGTTACAATCACTACAAACTGCTACTGTTCCTATTCCTATTACTATTGCTACTGTTATTGAAACTATCAAAACTATCAAACTACTATGCTACTAAACACTTTGCTGCAGAGATATTATATTCCAGGTGTGGTTGAATTGACAACTCAACTGCTAAGGCTCATAAATATTCTTTGGCTCCCCTTGTGTCGAATCAACAAATTTGGATGAAATACTACCCTCAAAGACTGTCGCGGTCCCCTATACTTGTGGGTTATCAGATTGCTCTAGTGATGTCATGTCAAGTAAGACCCTAGAGTTATCTTCTAACGTGACATCACCTCCTATAACCTTTTACAATCACTTCATTCCTAGTTCAGCTGATTCATTTCTAGATTTTGAAGATAGTTATGGCATTAGTGATGAATTTGTGGACTAACGTCTGCAATAATAGGTGGGGCAAGCACCTCAAGAAAGAAAGTTCTCAATGAATTGCTTATTCTGGAATGTTAGGGGGGTTAATTCCCTGGTAAGAAAACTTTCTTTCTAGATACTTTAAGTAAAATAAAACCTTCTCTTGTTGGTTTTCAAGAAACTAAGAAAGATGATATCTCTGACTCCCTTCTTAAGTCCCTAGTCGGTAACAAAGTTTTTAGTTGGGGAGCTCTGCCTGCTAAAGGCTCAGCTGGTAATATCCTAGTTGGAGTAGACACTGAAATCTTTGATGTTCTTGCTTGACACATTAAAGATTTTTGTCTCAGTCCCTTTTCTCTTTAAACCTAATTAGACCAAAATTCGGGTGATGACATTTTAAGGATCATCCTATGAGTCTGGTAAGGAGACTTTTATCTCTAAGGTTCGTGATCTTTTCTTGGATGATAAAACACCCACTTTAATTGGGGGGAATTTTAATCTAATTAGGTAGAATAAAGACAAGAGTAAAGGAGTTATAGATCATAAATGGAGTGACAAATTTAATGCCTGGATTGAGTATGGAGTCTCATGGAAATTAAAATGTCTAGTAGGAAATTTAGTTGGGCTAACAACCAGGTTGACCTGATCATGTCAAGTATTTACAGGACCTTTTGTAACACTGATTTAGATGGTATTTTTCCATTAGCTACCTCCAAAGCTCTACCTTGAATTGCTAGTGACCATATTCCCATTCTTTGGAATTCAGGTGTAGAATCTATCCCATGATCTATTTATAGGTTAGAAAAGTGGTGGTTTCTTAGAGAAGATTTAAAACCACCAATTGAGAAAGTTTGGAATGAACCTACCCAAGGCAAAACAGCAATTGAGATTTGGCATATCAAAATTAGGAAAATTAGAAATGTAACTAGAAAGTGGATCAAAAACATTTATGTTGAATTTAGGAATCTTAAAAAAGATTTGATGTTAGAATATGATGCTCTTGATATTAAGTCTGAAACCTCTGAAAAGTCTGAGACATAACAAAATAGACTTAAGAAAATTCATCTAGAGATGCAAAAAAATTGGCCAAAAGAAGAGGTTAAAGCCAAACAAACCTCTAGAGATAGAGATATATTAAAAGAGGGTAGAAAAGCACCTTACTTCCATGTTGTTGCTAATCAAAGGAGAAGGAACACTCGGTGCTACTTGTAGATTGCATTGGTATTTCCCCGAAGAGGAGAGGATGATGCAGTATAGTAGAGATAAGTATTTCCCTCAGTTAAGAACCAAGGTTATCAATCCAGTAGGAGAACCAAGCAAAATTCCGTTAAGCGCACCTGCACACACAAAAGCAAACACTTGCACCCAATGCAAATAAGAGGGTTGTCAATCCTCTTAGCAGTTATTTGCAAGGATTAAATCTTATAGACATAAATAGATAAACTAAAATACTAAATAAAATAAAAATAAATAAATTGCAGCAAGGTATTTTTTGGTTTTTTATATATGATAGTAGACCCGGTGGCCATAGTTTTCACTAGAGGCTTGTCTCTCGAACACATAGCATACGGTGGGTAAACAAATTATTGTTGGGCAATTGATAGAAAAGCAAATAATTATGACGGATTCATGGCAATGATCATGTATATAGGCATCACGTCCGAGACAAGTAGACCGACTCCTGCCTGCATCTACTACTATTACTCCACCCATCGACCGCTATCCAGCATGCATCTAGGGTATTAAGTATGAAACATAGTAACACCTTAAGCAAGATGACATGATGTAGACAAAGTAAACTCAAGCAATATGATTAAACCCCATCTTTTTATCCTTAATGGCAACAATACAAATACGTGTCATGTCCCCTTCTGTCACTGGGATTGAGCACCGCAAGATTGAACCCATCACAAAGCACCTCTCCCATTGCAAGACAAATCAATCTAGTAGGCCAAACCAAATCGATATATCGGAGAGAAATACAAAACTATAATAATCATGCATAAAAGAGTTCAGAGAAGACTCAAATATTTCTCATGAATAATCTGATCATAAACTCACAATTCATCGGATCCCAACAAACACACCGCAAAAGAAGATTACATCGGATAGAACTCCAAGAACATCAAGGAGAACACGGTATTGAAGATCAAAGAGAGAGAAGAAGCCATCTAGCTACTAGCTATGGACTCGTAGGTCTGTGGTAAACTACTCACACATCATCAGAAGGGCAGCAAGGTTGATGAAGAAGCCCTCCGTGATCGATTCCCCCTCCGGCAGAGTACCGGAAAAGGCCTCCAGATGGGATCGTGGAAGAACAGAGGCTTGCGGTGGCGGAAAGGTTTTCTCTTCTGTCTCTCTGGTATATTGAGAATATTTGGGAATTTATAGCGCTGGAATTAGGTCAGGAGGGGTAACGAGGGGCCCACAAGCCTGGGGGGTGCCCTACCCCCCTGGGCACGCCCTCCAGGCTTGCCGCCTCCTCATGGCTCTTCTGGTCTTCTCCCGAAGCTTCGTGGGTCTCTTCTGGTCTAGAAAAAATTAATCCAAAGTTTTTTTCTCGTTTGGACACTTTTTGATAATGATTTTCTGAAAGGCAAAAACAAGCAGAAAACAGCAACTGGCACTGGGCACTTTGTTAATAGGTTAGTCCCAAAAAATGATATATAATGGCATATAATTGCATATAAAACATCCAAGATTGATACTATAATAGCATGGAACAATCAAAAATTATAGATACGTTGGAGACGTAGCAAGCATCGCCAAGCTTAATTCCTGCTCGTCCTCGAGTAGGTAAATGATAAAAACAGAATTTTTGATGTGGAATGCTACCTATCATGTTTCAACATGTAATCTCTCTCTTACGGTATGAATAATAAGATCCGAATGATTCAAAGCAATAGTCTATAATTTGATATAAAGACATCAATACTCAGGCATACTAATAAACAATCATGTCTTTCAAAATAAAAATGCTAAAGAACTTTATTCCTACAAAATCATATAATCCTGTCATGCTCCATCTTCTTAACAAAAAGTATTTATCATGCACTACCCCGATGACAAGCCGAGAAATTGGTTTATACTTTTTAACGCGCTTCATCTTTTTCAACCCCCACACAATACATGAGCACAAGCCATGGATATAGCACTATGGGTGGAATAGTGTGTGGTGGTAGAGATAAATAAGGAGAAGTCAAAAATAAGAAGATAGTCTCACACCGACGAGGCTAATCAACGGGCAATGGAGATGCCCATCAATTGATGTCAATGCGAGGAGTAGGGATTGCCATGCAATGGATGCACTAAGAGCTATAAGTGTATGAAAGCTCAACATGAAAACTAAGTGGGTGTGCATCCAACTTGCTTGCTCATGAAGACCTCGGGCATTTGAGAAAGCACATCATCGGAATATACAAGCCAAGTTCTATAATGAAAAATTCCCACTAGTATATGAAAGTGACAAAATAGGAGACTCTCTATATGAAAAACATGGTTCTACTCTGAAGCACAAGTGTGGAAAAAGGATAGTAACATTGCCCCTTCTCTCTTTTTCTGTCATTTTTTTGTGGCTCTTTTTGGCCTCTCTTTTTTTCTCTCTCTTTTTTTTCGTCCGGAGTCTCATCCCGACTTGTGGGGGAATCATGGTCTCCATCATCCTTTCCTCACTGGGACAATGCTCTAATAATGATGATCATCACACTTTTATTTATTTACAACTCAATATTACAACTCGATACTAGAACAAAAATATGACTCTATATGAATGCCTCTGGCAGTGTACCAAGATGTGCAATGATGCTAGCGTAACATGTATAAAAATGATGAACGGTGGCTGAGCCACAAATACTATGTCAGCTATGTGATCATGCAAAGCAATATGACAATGACGATGTGTGTCATAAAAATGGAACGGTGGAAGTTGCATGGCAATATATCTCGGAATGGCTATGGAAATGCCATGATAGGTAGGTATGGTGGCTGTTTTGAGGAAGATATAAGGAGGCTTATGTGTGATAGAGCGTATCATATCACGGGGTTTGGATGCACCGGCGAAGTTTGCACCAACTCTCAATGTGATAAAGGGCAATGCATGGTACCGAAGAGGCTACAAATTGCGGAAAGGTGAGAGTGCGTATAATCCATGGACTCACATTAGTCATAAAGAACTCACATACTTATTGCGAAAGTTTATTAGCCCTCGAAGCAAAGTACTACTATGCATGCCCCTAGGGGGATAGATTGGTAGGACAATTCCATCACTCGTCCCCGACCGCCACTCATAAGGTAGACAATCAACAATAAATCATGCTCCAACTTCTTAGCAGAACGACAGATCGTACGTGCATGCTTCGGGAATCACAAACCTTAACACCAATATTCTTACTAAACCACAATTATCTACTAGTACCTCCCACATATTACCATCTTAATATCGCAAAACTATTGCAAGGAATCAAACTTATCATATTCAGTGATCTACAGGAAAGTTTTTATTATATCCCTCTTGAATACCTATCATATCAGGACCAAATTCATAACCCGTGCATATTACCCTTGCTATTCATTAGACTCTCAAAAAGATATAAGTGAAGCATGAGAGTGCAACTATTTCTTTAAAATATAACCACCGCCGTGCTCTAAAAGATATAAGTGAAGCACTAGAGCAACTGCCTAGCTCAAAAGATATAAGTGAAGCATATAGAGTATTCTAACAAATCACGAATAATGTGTGTCCCTCTCAAAAAGGTGTGTTCAGCAAAGATGATTGTGACAAACTAAAAATCAAACAAAAGCAAACAAACTATATCACAAGACACTCCAAGTAAAACACATATCATGTGATGAATAAAAATATAGCTCCAAGTGAGTTACCGATAGATTGTAGACGAAAGAGGGGATGCCTTCCGGGGCATACCCAAGCTTAGACGCTTGAGTCTTCCTTGAATATTACCTTGGGGTGCCTTGGGCATCCCCAAGCTTAGGCTCTTGCCGCTCCTTATTCCTTTATCCATCGTAGTCTCACCCAAAACTTGAAAACTTCAGCACACAAAATTCAACAGAAACCTCGTGAGATCCGTTAGTATAACAAACAAATCTTAAACTTTAGGTACTGTTGTAAATTGATTCATATTTAATATTGGCATAATGCTACTATACTCCAACTTCTCCATGACTCATACCCCCCCGATACGATCCATAGATTCATCAAAATAAGCAAACTATGCAACAATAACAGAATCTTTCTAAAACAGAACAGTTTGTAAAGATCTATTTAAAATCCATACTTCTGTAACTCCAAAAATTCTGAAACATTAGGACAACGTAAAAAATTCATATACCAATACTGTGTAAAAAAATTCAGATTTTTCTGACGCTCCAGTACAAAATTAAAATTCCAGCACTGGACGCAAAACTTTCTGTTTTCCAAACAGCATCAATTATACTATCATCAACATCATCCCAAAGGCATTACTTGGCACAAACACTAATTAAAAGATAAAAACACAATCATAACAGAGGCTATAACTGTGTAAACACTCAAGAACAGAAAGTAAAAACAAAAATTTATTTTATTCATTGGGTTGCCTCCCAACAAGCGCTATTGTTTTATGCCCCTAGCTAGGTATAATGCATAGTTTCAAGTGTTGTCATCCTTCATGTTAATTCCATAAGTAGCCCCCCTCATAATAGATTCATAAGGTGCTTTAATTCTCTTTCTAGGGAAGTGTTCCATCCCTTTCTTTAATGGAAATTCAAATCTTATATTACCTTCTTTCATATCAATAATAGCACCTATTGTTCGTAGAAAAGGCCTACCAAGTATTATGGGGCAAGAAGGATTGCATTCAATATCAAGAACAATAAAGTCCATGGGCACATAATTTCTATTTGCAAGAATAAGCACATCATTTATTCTACCAATGGCTTTTTAATAGTGGAATCTGCAAGATGCAAATTAAGGGAACAAGGATCCATGTCGGTGAGACCTAGCACATCACACAAAGACTTTGGTATGGTGGAAACGCTAGCACCAAGATCACAAAGGGCATTACATTCACAATCTTTAATTTTGACTTTAATAGTAGGTTCCCATTCATCTTGTAATTTTCTAGGAATTGATACTTCCAACTCAAGTTTTTCTTCATGCGCTTTCATCATGGCTTCTACAATATGTTTAGTGAAAGCTTTATTTTGTTCATATGCATTTGGTGAATTAATCATGCATTGCAACAAGGAAATACACTCAATTAACGAACAACTATTATAATTAAAGTCCTTGTAATCCAAAGTAGTGGGTGCATTACTATTTAAAGTTTTGACCTCTTCAAACCCACTTTTTCATTTTTTTTACATTAAGATTATCACCCTCCAAGCAATTGGGACTCCTTCTATCTAAAGTTGACTCTTCTTCAGTCCCTTTTTCATCAAGTTTTATGTTACTAAATAATCATTCAACAGGAGTGACACCAATCATTTTAATATCTTCATCATTACTACGATAGAAACCGGGTGGAATCGCTTTTTCTAGAAATTCTCGCTTAGCTTTCAACCTAGCGGTCCTTTCTTTACTTTCATTAATGGAGACAAGATAGCTTTAATAGACTCATTTATATCATGCTTGGGTGGCAAAATTTTAGTTTTGAGATTTTCAACATCATGAGCAATTCTATCCATGTTCCTAGCCAATTCATCAACTCTATTCAATTTTTCTTCTATCATAGCATTGAAATTCTTTTGCGAATTAATAAATTATTTAATATTACTTTCAAGATTAGTAGGTATCCTATTATTATTATTATAAAAATTACCATAAGGATTGCCATAATTATTAGAGGAATTTCCAGGAAACGGTCTAGGATTGAAATTACCCCTATAAGCATTGTTGTTGAAATTATTTCTAGAGAAAAAATTCACATCAATAGCATCATTATTTTGCTCAATCAAGGTAGACAATGGCACATCATTAGGATCAATATGAGCATTTTTACTAGCAACCAATTTCAATAAAGCATCCATCTTATCACTCAAAGTATTAATTTCTTCAACGGAATTTACCTTCTTACCAGTTGGAGTTCGTTCAGTGTGCCATTGAGAATAAATTGTCATGATATTATCAAGTTTTGTAGCTTCTCCCAATGTAATTTCCATAAAAGTACCACCTGCGGCAGAGTCTAGCAAATTTCTAGAGACAAAGTTTAGTCCCGCATAAATTTATTTATGATCATCCATAAATTTAAGCCATGAGTTGGGCAATTACTTATCATTAATTTCATTCTCTCCCAAGATTGTGCAACATGTTCATGCTCAAGTTGCTTAAAATTTATAATTTGATTTCTTAAAGAAATAATCTTAGCGGGAGGAAAATACTTGGTAATAAAAGCATC
The DNA here is from genome assembly GCA_039707655.1 of Elymus sibiricus. Classification (NCBI taxonomy): domain Eukaryota; kingdom Viridiplantae; phylum Streptophyta; class Magnoliopsida; order Poales; family Poaceae; genus Elymus; species Elymus sibiricus. Next base: position 474,365,805 of record CM077676.1, on the reverse strand, counting down.
CTTACACTTATCCCAAGAATCAATACTATTTCTAGGCAAGGATGAAAATCAAGTTTTAGCACGGTCTCGTAGTGAGAACGGAAATAATTTTAATTTCACAATATCATTATCCACATCTTTTTTCTTTTGCATATCACAAAGCTCCACGAAAGTATTTAGATGGGATGCAGCATCTTCATTAGGACTACCAGAAAATTGTTCTTTCATAACAAGATTAAGCAAAGCAGCATTAATGTCACACAACTCTGCACTAGTGGTGGGAGGAGCAATAAGAGTACTAATAAAATCATTATTATTAGTATTGGAAAAGTCACACAATTTTGTATTTTCTTGAGACATAGCGACGAAGCAGGCAAACTAGCAACCAAGCAAATAAAAATATTTTTTGTGTTTTTGTAAAAAAAATTAGAAGTGGGGGAGATGAAAACGAGAGGCAAATGCAAATAAAAGGCAAATAAAATAAATGCAAGTGGATGATAGTTTGTGCGAATGTACTTGGTAATTTTGATGATGTCTCCCCAGCAACGGCGCCAGAAATTCTTCCTGCTACTTGTAGACTGCGTTGGTATTTCCCCGAAGAGGAGAGGATGATGCAGTATAGTAGAGATAAATATTTCCCTCAGTTAAGAATCAAGGTTAAGACAAAAGAAAACATTTGCACCCAATGCAAATAAGAGGGTTGTCAATCCTCTTAGCGGTTATTTGCAAGGATTAAATCTTATAGAGATAAATAGATAAACTAAAATACTAAATAAAATAAAAGTAAATAAATTGCAGCAAGGTATTTTTAGGTTTTTTATATATGATAAAGTAGACCCGGGGGCCATAGTTTTCACTAGAGGCTTCTCTCTCGAACACATAGCATACGGTGGGTAAACAAATTACTGTTGGGCAATTGATAGAAAAGCAAATAATTATGACGGATTCATGGCAATGATCATGTATATAGGCATCATGTCCGAGACAAGTAGACCGACTCCTGCCTGCATCTACTACTATTACTCCTCCCATCGACCGCTATCCAGCGTGCATCTAGGGTATTAAGTATGAAACAGAGTAACGCCTTAAGCAAGATGACATGATGTAGACAAAATAAAATCAAACAATATGATTAAACCCCATCTTTTTATCCTTAATGGAAACAATACAAATACGCGTCATGTCCCCTTCTGTCACTGGGATTGAGCACCACAAGATTGAACCCATCACAAAGCACCTCTCCCATTGCAAAACAAATCAATCTTGTAGGCCAAACCAAATCGATAGATCGGAGAGAAATACAAAGCTATAATAATCATGCATAAAAGAGTTCAGAGAAGACTCAAATATTTCTCATGAATAATCTGATCATAAACTCACAATTCATCGGATCCCAACAAACACACCGCAAAAGAAGATTACATCGGATAGAACTCCAAGAACATCGAGAAGAACATGGTATTGAATATCAAAGAGAGAGAAGAAGCCATCTAGCTACTAGCTATGGACACGTAGGTCTGTGGTAAACTACTCACACATCATCGGAAGGGCAGGAAGGTTGATGAAGAAGCCCTTCGTGATCGATTCCCCATCCGGCAGAGTACCGGAAAAGGCCTCCAGATGGGATCGTGGAAGAACAGAGGCTTGCGGCGGCGAAAGGTTTTCTCTTCTGTCTCTCTGGTATATTGGGAATATTTGGGAATTTATAGCACTGGAATTAGGTCAGGAGGGGCAACGAGGGGCCCACAAGCCTGGGGGGCGCGCCCTATCCCCCTGGGCGTGCCCTCCAGGCTTGCCGCCTCCTCGTGGCTCTTCTGGTCTTCTTCCGAAGCTTCGTGGGTCTCTTCTGGTCCAGAAAAAATTAATCCAAAGTTTTTTTCTCGTTTGGATACTTTTTGATAATGATTTTCTAAAAAGGCAAAAACAAGCAGAAAACAGCAACTGGCACTGGGCACTGGGTTAATAGGTTAGTCCCAAAAAATGATATATAATGGCATATAATTTCATATAAAACATCCAAGATTGATATTATAATAGCATGGAACAATCAAAAATTATAGATACGTTGGGACGTATCACTCGGATCCACCAATTAGAAAGCCCTTGTGGTTTGGCCTCTGGTAACAAGGGAATATTAGACGTTGCCACCAACTTCTACAATGATTTGTTCAAACTAGAAGATAGAGGAGGCTTTAAGATTAATAGAGATTTCTTTAGTGCTGAAGAAAAAGACACTGATGTATAAAACTCCTTATTGCAAGCTAACTTCACTGAAGAGGAAGTTAAAATAGCATTCATGGATTCTTATGCAAATGGAACCCCATGACCAAATGGATTGTCTTCTATTTTAATCAAGAATTCCGGGAACTGACTAAATCAGATTTAATAGCTATTTTTTGTGACTTTTATTTAGGAAAACTAGATATATTTAGGTTGAACTTTGCTATCCTCACTTTAATTCCTAAGGAAAATGATGCAAGTAGTATGAAAAAGTTCAGGCATATTATCTTACTCAACTGTAGTTTTAAGATCTTTACTAAAGTGTTCACTAATAGACTAGCTATTATTCTTGAACACCTCATTACTAGTAACCAAACAGCTTTCATCAAAGGGAGATATATCCTAGAAAATGTGGTTACAACCATGAGGTTTTACGTACATTATGTGCATAGTGATCAACATTTAGGTCTAGTGATTCAACAAGATTATGAGAAATCTTTTGATATGGTTAATCTTGACCTCATTGTGTAAATCTTAGAATTAAGAGGTTTTGGTAGTGCCTGGTTGAGCTGGATAGCCAAGATAACCCATTGTGGTTCTTGGCTATCAAACTTAATAAATCCGTTGAAGATATCTTTATTACTAGCAAAGGTCTTACACAGGGTGACACCCTCAACCCCCCTCCCCTCCTTCTCTTTAACTTAGTTGTACATACAATTACTAGGATGTTTAGTAAAGCAACTTCTACTAACCTGATTAGTGGGCCATGCCCCTCTGTCTGTCCTAATGGGGTGATTTGTCTGCAATATGCAGATGTCGCCAGTATTTTGTCTGAATCTAACCTAAATAAAGGCAACAACCTTAAGTTGGTACTCAAGGATGAAAATTAATGACAACCAGAGTGAAATCGGTCCTATAGGTCACCTCAAGAAGATGATGCTCCATTTGCAGAAATTTTTGGGTGTCCTATAGGAGCCTTCCCCATTAAATATTTAGTTCTACCTCTGCATTATGAAAAATTGAGAGGATATCCAACCCTTAATTGATAAGATCCTGAAAAGGATTGCATGCTGGAAGCGTAAGCTTCTTTCTTGTAGGGATAGGTTAATTCTCAATCAAGCTTACCTGACTAGCATTACTATCTCTCTTCTGTCCTTTTTCAAATTCCCTAAATGGGATCTAGGCCTCATTAATACTCAAATGGCCCATTGTGTTTTGAATGGTTGTGAGGGAAATAGGAAACTGCATCTTGCCAATTGGGGCATGATATGCATGAAAACAGAATTTGGTGGGCTAGGAATTCCTAACCTTAAGGAAGTGAACAAGTGCCTTTTTGGATCTTGGATCAAGAGGTATGTGCATGGAGATGATAACCCATGGAAAACTGTGATAGATAGCAAGTATTCCACCAGTGCTCCTTACATTTTTTTTCTAGTTCTTCTGTTGACTCCTCCATTTTCTAGAGAAGAGTTACTTCTATCATCATAGGACTATTAAGTTTGGATATAGGTGGGTAGCCGGAGATGGAGCAAAGATTTTGAATGTCGTGTAGTTCTTCGTCTCATTAAAAAACTCACGAACCTTCCTCCAATAGTCCACCCACCTTTGCTCGACACAGGCAATTGGATCAATGCTCACCTCCAACCATGTGAAGCATAACAACAAGTTATCATTTGTCATGTGTATGTGGATCTCTTCGCTTTTTGGAATCTTTACGCATCGAGTGCCGGCCGATTTTCAACCACTCCGGACGATTGACATGCACTAATCATAGACATCAACACCTCTTCTGCCATTGAGCTTGGGGGAGGTCATTCCACCGATCTGGTTGTGTCCATCCACAGAGGTGGCACATTACTAAGGTGTCAGCTGTTCGATGAGCTACGAGAACTCAACAAATTTGTAGTCTGAGTTGTGGTCGATAGTGAACTGCAATGATGGATCAAACTAGGAGGCCAAGGCGACATGGGAGACATGGGAGAAATGGTTGGTCGAGGGTGCTTTGCGGGCTAGAGCTGCTTTTGACTGCGTTGTATAAACTTCGAGTTCGCCCCGGTGGCAACTGCGAGCAATGGCACCTCGAAGATATCGGATAGGCGGAAGAATCTGTGGGACCGGATAGATTCATTGCAACAACAGTTGGGGTCGAGGTGGGTCGGGTGGCGGCTTGGGGTCCAAGAGCAGGGAGAGCAAGTGGTGGACGGATGCAATGGCAAATGGGGAGGGGTCTGGATGTGATTTGAGGGTGGGGACGGTTTTTCGGCCCGACGTAGCGTACAGTTAAGACTCGTGAGTAGTCTCCTCCATTTGGGGCTAGAGTGGGGGGTATTTAACAGTTTGGACTGTCCACGCCAAAATGCGATGAATGGGGGAGACTATTTGATTTGCCTTGACCCCTAAACTGTAGGCATGCGAACATCCACCTGCCAATAATTTGCACCATCACATCACATATATAACAATAATATTAAACATCTAGAATATTTTGAATATTTTTACTATTTTTTACTGTTCATCAAGGAGCATTTGAGCTCGGGCTCAAATACTCCACGTCCTTTACAGGGCTGTATTTTACAAGTGTAACCGGCTGGAAAATGCTATTCCAAGCGCGGCCTTGGGCTTAGTGTTGCAAATTCGTAACACTTGGGCTTGGTGTTGCAAATTCTACAACACTAGAGGGGCCACAGGGGACCAAGTAAATTTGCGATACCAAGTGTTGTTTTATATCAGGTGCCCTAAAATAGGGCACCCACTAGAAGACAACCGTGATGTATTCTACAACACCTACTTTAAGGCATCTATTGGAGTTGAAGCTTTTTAGTGTTGTAAAAAATCATTTTTTGGTGTTGCAAATTTTGCTCCAACCATAATTTAGTGTTTTATTATAGGGAACCTATTGAGAGCATCTCCAATAGCTACCCTATTTTAGGGCAGTGGCTCTTTTTAGGACACTTGGGGGCAAAAAAACCTCCAACAGAGCCTATCACAATTTTTTTGCAAAAGAAAATTGGGCAGCCCTAAAATGTGGCAGCCGGTGCTGCAAATATACAACACGCGGCGGCTGCTGCAAAACCAAAACGGCTAGCACCCTCCCCCCAGCCTCCGTCCATAGCTGCCCCCGATCACCCGCTCCGCCGCCACCTCAAGATCCGCGACCGCCGCCCCACTCTGCCGCCGGATCCACTCACCGCACCTACCCTCCGGTCGCCGGACCGTAGAATTCTCGCCGCCATAGGCGGAATCAGCCGAAATCCACCGCGCACCCGCAACCGGAATTCGCCGCAGCCACATCCTCATCGCCTTTCCTCCTCGCCACCTCCTTCCCCGGCGCCTCTGCCTCCTCGCCAAGCCGCCGAAGGGCAAGGGCAAAGCCGGCTTCAAGGGGGTGTGGCCACGGCCCTCCGGTCAGTTCGTCTTCGAGTTCCATCATGACCGCCAGGGGTACTGGCTCGACACCTACCCGACAACCGACATTACCGCCCGCGCTTACGACGGCATGTCTTGGAGGCTCGGGCTACCGCGCGAGAGGCTGAACTTTTCGGAGATCGAGTCTCGGGCAGCGACAGAGCACATTGGGCCTCCAGTGACCATTGATTCCAGCCCGATCAAGCCGGCGACCCGCATTGTTATCGACAAACGGGATAAAATCCGAGAGAGCGACGAGGAGGCGATGTCAAGGTTTGCTAGGGAGCACCCGGAGTACGTGCAGAATGAGATGAGTTCTACTGGAAAAGGGATCTCGAGAAGTCCAAGCGCAAGAACGGGGTCAAGAAGGAGGAGGATTCCAACGATGGTGACATTGACTAGGATAACCTGTAGTGTGTTTGTAGTTTTCATGTCGTAGCTGAACTATGTTGCATGTATAAAGTTTGAATGTGGTTAAAGTAGTTTCGAAGTATGAAATATGATCGAAGTAATTTGAATGTTCATTTTTTTTAAAGTGGTTTCGCTGTTTTGGATGCTCTGTGAAGACGGCACTTTTCTCATGCCTAAAAAAATACACTTTTTATGTCCTAAATTTTACTCCAAGCCTAAAATAATGCCCTAAAATAGAGCAACCATTGAAGATGCTCCGAGCCTCACACAGGACTACGCAATCTTAGAGCCTCCGTCTTATTAGCGGCCTGTCCGAAAATGGACGGGAGTACTTGTTATGATCCCGCTACGAATTAAGCTCTTACTATAGTCTGGATACAAGAATTCTCAGCCGATCTAGAGTTCCAAGAGGAGAAGGGGAATCGAGGAAGAGAGAGCCGCCGCCAAAGCCGATTACATCTTCCCTGCCTCACGCAGGAGGGTTCGGTGACTACTTAACCTAGCGAGTGGTGTCCCAGACTTGGGCAGCGAACTTGATGTTGGGCTTGACTTATCGACGGGGCCGTTCCAGCCCAGCAGGTGCAGTGGCTGTCGAGGCCTTGGTGCCAGATGAGGTCGGGCCCGTGGGAACAGGGGCCGTAACACCCTCTCCCCCTTGAGACACAGCTTGCCCCCAAACTGGCGCTCGGGGAAAATGTTGCTGAAGCTCTTCCAGATCTTCCCAGGTCGCGGACTCTGGTGGCTGGTCCGTCTAGCACACCAGTACTTGAGGCGCCTCCAGACTGCCTCGACGCACCGTCCGGCGCTCCAGAACCTCCTCCAGAACGGGGCTCACCGCCGCAGCCGCTAGAAGCTGTTCCTGGACTTGTTCTGTTGGTGGGAGAGCTTGACGCAGTTGGGAAACGTGGAAGACGGGGTGGATCGTACTTGAGGTCGGAAGCTGGAGCTTGTACGCGACGGCGCCGACGCGTTGAAGAACCTTGTACGGCCCGAAGTAGCGGAAGGCCAACTTCTGATTGGCACGGGTAGCCACCGAGCGCTGCACGTACAGTTGGAGCTTGAGGAGCACCCAATCATCGACGGTGAACACCCGGTCAGATCGGTGCTTGTCGGCGGAGTCCTTCATGGTTTGGCGCGCGCGGAGGAGATGTTGGCGGATCAGAGCCTCCATTTGCGCGCGGTCCTGCAGCCAATCAGCCAGGTCCGGGGATGCACAGGCCACGGGGTCGATGATGCCGAAATGGCGAGGCGCCCGTCCATAGAGTACCTCGAAGGGAGTGGTGCCCAAAGCAGAGTGGGGTGAAGTGTTATACCAAAATTCAGCAAGGGGCAACCAGGCATACCATTTAGTAGGGCAAGCGTGGACGAAACAGCGAAGGAACGTCTCGAGGCACTGGTTAACCCGCTCCGTTTGCCCATCCGTCTGCGGGTGACGTGTTGTGCTCATCCGGAGCTTGGTGTGAGTGAGGCGGAACAGCTCCTTCCACATGGTGCTCGTGATGATGGGGTCTCAGTCGGAGACGATGGACTCCGGCAACCCATGGAGCTTGTAGATGTGCGCCACGAAGGCCTGCGCCACTTGGAAAGCGGTGAAAGGATGCGATAAGGCGATGAAGTGAGAATACCGAGAGAATTTGTCCACCACCACCAAAATAGAATTGTAGCCGGAGGAACGGGGAAGGCCTTCCACGAAATCCATTGTGATCATTTGCCATGCTTGGGTGGGCACCGGCAGAGGCTCAAGGAGGCCGGGGTAACGGACGTGCTCAGGCTTGGTTTGTTTGCATATCAGACAAGCCTCGACGAAGAGCTTGACATGATGTTTGAGCCCAGGCCAGGTGAATAAGCGTAGAACCCGCCGGTAGGTTGCATTGAACCCCGAGTGGCCACCAATAGCACCCGTGTGGAGAGCATCCAAAACCTGCTTCTATAGATCCACATTATCCCCCAGCCAGATACGCCCATGTTGCCGGATCACGCCATCTCAGAGTGTGTACCCATCCATGGCACCTTGCTGTGTGGTCAAGCGTGTCATGTCAGTAGCCGTTGTGCCGTGGGGTCGTCCTCGTACCCTTGTTGGACTGTCTCAAGCCACGTCGGTATTGCGGTGGTGATAGTTGCAAAATCACCCTGGGGGGGTCCTGGCACACGCGAGAGAGCATCCGCGGCACGGTTGTCGGTCCCCTTCTTGTACACAATGCGATAACGCAGTCCCAACAGCTTCGCCATGATTTTTTGTTGCCACGGTGTGGCCAGTCGCTGATCTTCCAGGTGAATGAGGCTCCCCTGGTCCGTGTGCACAATGAATTCATAATTCTGGAGATTTGCGCCAGTGATCCACTGCCATCAATATGGCCAAACCTTCTTTCTCGCATGTCCTGAGTAGCCTGTTGCGTGGCCCCAATGCACGACTCAAATATCCAATCGGGTGTTTATCCTGGGACAGCACTGCTCCAATGCCGTGGTCAGATGTATGAGTCTCCAACTCGAAGGTTTTTGTGAAATTGGGTAGGGCCAACACTGGCGCACTGACGAGCGACTGCTGCAAGGCACGGAAAGCACCATCTTCAAGCTCTGTCCAGTGGAACACGACACCTTTTTTGAGTAGGTCTGTGAGTGGCCGGCTGGTGATTGCAAACCCATGCACAAACTTGCGGTAGTATCCAGCCAAGCCAAGGAATCCACGCACGCCTTTGATGTTGCTGGGAACAGGCCACTGTTGAACTGCAGTGATGTTCTTTGGATCTGTGCGAACACCTTCCCCACTGATTTCATGCCCCAGGTAGAGTAACTTAGGTTGCGCAAACGAATACTTGCTACATTTGATCTTCAGATTGTGCTCTTTCAGGAGTTGAAAGACCTGACGGAGCAAACTGAGGTGTGTATCTTCATCCTTGCTATGCACGAGGATGTCGTCGATGAAAACCAGAACGCCTTTGTGAAGCAGCGGTGCCAAGACAATATTCATACCACCTTGGAAGGTCGCTGCCCCCCCCCCCCCCCCGTGACACCGTAGGGCATGACTTTAAACTCAAAATGCCCGTGATGTGTTTTGAATGTTGTTTTATGCTCGTCCTCTGGCCTCATACGAATCTGATGGTATCCTGCTCGCAGGTCCAAGCTTGTAAACAGCCGTGAGCCCGCCAACTCGTCCAGCAGTTCCTCGATGATAGGAAGGGGGTAACGATTCTTGACGGTGACGGCATTGAGGTGCCGATAATCCACGCAAAATCTCCAAGTGAGGTCTTTTTCTGCACTAGCAAGACAGGGGATGCAAACGGACTCACGCTAGGCTGAATAATCCCCTGTTGCAACATATCTGCCACTTGTCGTTCCACCTCGTCTTTCTGCACTGGGTTGTGCCTGTAAGGACGCAAGTTCACTGGGCGTGCCCCGGGAACCAAAGGAATCGAGTGGTCAAAAGTTCTCTGTGGCGGCAACCCTTTTGGCTCATCAAACAAAACCCTATACTGATCAACAAGCTCCCCCAATGCTGCAGGTAATGGGGGCTGTTCCATGTCATCGATGGTAGCGCAGAGCTGGACTACCCTGGTGACTACCTTCTACTCGAGCATATGGTGAAGTTCCGCCCCTGAGATGAGATCACAGCGAGTAACATCTGCACGGGCACCACAGAGATGTACTGATACACCCTTGTACTGGAAATCCATCGTCTTCTCTAACCAATGTACTTGCATCGGGCTGTGACAGGCCAGCCAATCGATCCCCAAAATCACATCATAGCATCCCAGAGGTAAGACTTTGAGGTCGATGTTGAATGTGACCCCGTGGGAACGCCACACGCACCCTGGAATCTCTTGATCACTGCGCAGGACGCCACCATTAGCGATGCGCACAGACAAGGGGCGACGCGCACTTTGAACGCCTTGCAGATGATGAGCCAAGGACGAGCTGACAAAACTGTGAGAGGATCCAGAGTCCACAAGCATCAGGATTTCCCGTTGCTGCACCTAGCCGTGCAAACGCATTGTTGTGGGCGATTCAGCCCCTTCGAGAGCTTCCTTGGACAGTACACAGCAATCAGCTTCACTTGGGCTAGGTTCCTCCTGCCCTGACTCGTCCGGTTGGGCTTGAAGCATCTCGAGCAGCTCCTCGACGACATGAAGCTGCACCGTGGGCGCGCACCGGTGCTCGCGACTCCACCGCTCGCCGCAGGTGAAACAGAGGCCCTTGGCACGGTGATAGGCACGAAGAGCCGCCAGCTTGTCGTCGTTGGAAGTGGACTTGTTGTTGTCGTGGACGCGGCGATCGTCTTGCCACACCTCCGACGGCCCAGCGCCTGATTTCGGTGGGGGCAACGGGAGTGGCAACGCCGTGCGCGGCATTGCACGTCCACCCACTGGCAGCGAGGGTGGGAACGAATGCCGCCTGTCGTCCCGCCGGAATGCATCGACCACCTCTTCCTGCAAACATGCAAGGTCCACAGCAGTATCCAGAGTTTTGGGTCGATGTAAAACAACAGCTGCACGAATTTCACGCTGCAAGCCCTCCATGAACTGAGTAACAAAAAAGGCAGGATCCCAAGAGGGGTGATGTGCCAGGAGGTGATGCATAATCTGAGTAAATTGCTCTGCATATTCTGCTACTGTACCCGTTTGTTTCAGCCTATTAAATTGCCTAAGCAGATTTTGAAACTCCTCTCGCCCAAATTGAGAGCAAATGGCAGCAGCAAAATCCCCCCAATCTTGATAGTGCAAGTGAGCTTGGGAGGACTGGAGCCAGGTGAGTGCTCCCTCCGTGAAATACATAGCGGCGCAACTGACCCATGTGTCAAGACTAAGAGTGCAGACGCGAAAATAAGATTCACATTTAAGACGCCAAGCCTTCGGATTCGTCCCGTCGAACACAGGGAAATCGAACCGAGGTGGTGGTGGAAATCGATGATAACCCCGGTCCCCTGAGAACGACTGCTCGCCGAGGGAAGGAAGTCGGACATACCAGTGGCCGGAGGCAATCGTGGGGTGTGGATCTCCCCCAGCGATTTCCCCCGAGGATCAGGTGGGACGCCGTGGCCACCGGGCCCGTGACTGGTGTCACCACGAGCGCGGAGTTGCTCGCCGGGTCGATGCAGAGGCGCATCAGCCGTAGAAGGAAGCAGGGGAGGCAGGTCCGCGAGGCGGATCAGCGGCGCCGTCTCCTTCTCCTTCGGCGGCACCGGATCGGATGCCTGCTCCGGCGCGGGTCGCGGCGCCTGGATGTTCTGCCGCAACGCGGTCACCTCCGCACGCAGCTCGTCGACCGAGTGCTCGATCGCCGGGCGCCACCCTTGGAGCTTGAGGACCACAGGGTGAATCTCACTGATCTGGGCGGACATGGCGCTGATCGCCGCCGTCAGGTCAGCCAGGGCCTTGTTGGTTTCCTCCATAGCCGTGACCTTGCCTCGTCGAGTCTGGATAATAGAAGGAAATCGGCCGGCCAGATTTGTGGTAGGGAAAAAAATTGGTGGATCGGAACGGCTCTGATGCCACTTGTTATGATCCCGCTATGAATTAAGCTCTTACTATAGTCTAGATACAAGAATTCTCAGCCGATCTAGAGTTGCAAGAGGAGAAGGGGAATTGAGGAAGAGAGAGCCGCCGCCAAAGCCGATTACATCTTCCCTGCCTCACGCGGTAGGGTTCGGTGACTACTTAACCTAGCGAGTGGTGTCCCAGACTTGGGCCGCGAACTTGCTGTTGGGCTTGACTTGTCGACGGGCCGTTCCAGCCCAGCAGGTGCAGTGGTGTCGAGGCCTTGGTGTCAGTTGAGGTCGGGCCCGTGGGAACAGGGGCCGTAACAGTACATGCATATGATGGATGCATGCATGTGGATGACAGCCACAGCCACTGAGCTTTTTTTTAACAACCAAGACAAGCACTGAGCTGGCTAGACTCGATTCCGGCGCGTGCATAGCGTGCGTGGACTAGACAAGAAAGTCGACCACGAATGTGGCTGCCGATGCAACTTGGTAGACGTACTACGACTCACTCTCTCTGTCCGAGTTTCACACAGCAACATCCGCTCCAACGACGTAGGGTTGGTTCGTCCTCGTCGTGGAAAATCCGGCAGCTGCTCTGCATCGCACACGGTCAGGGCGAATTTTACTCAGCCAGTTAACCCGGTGACATGATGGCCGAGGCCCGCCGGAAGAAATCAAATACACATGCGTGCATGGTGTGGCGTCGTAACCAGCCGCTAGACAGACGACCGTCGTCGGTGGACTCGACGAATTTTACTGCTGCTACAGACTGGCGTCTTGGACTTATTCCTCTCTCACTCAAGTCGCCATCGTGCCCCAGACAATCAATAAGATATTTAACTGGCACATGCAATATTTACAAGAAGTCACGTTATTTTTTTTTTTTATTTTTTTTTTGGAACTAGAGGTCACGTTATTTAAGGAAACGTGGATAAAACTTTACTGGTCATCGAGTGCCCAGAGAACCGGCTGAGCGCGGCCTAACTTCGAGGTGCATCAAACGGGTGTTTGTTGAAAATTCTTTTCTTTCTTTCTGTCTACAAGGCCTCTTTCAATGGACGGGTGCTTAGATGAGATACTAAGTGCGTTAAAATGGTTAGTAACTAATCTCTCCAATGTGTTAGAGTTAATTAACATGTGTTAATTATGGGGTACCCCCCTAAAAAAATTTATGGGGTAATCTTTCCTTGTACTGACCACGGGCGTTTGTAGCAACAGTCACGATGATTCCCCAGAACAGGCGCCTATTTTTTTTTATTTTTTTTATTTTTTTGCGAGGGAGAACGGGCGCCTATTGCAAACATTGCGTCGGTTGCCACTTCTATATATTGATGATCATCTATACAAACACCATGGTTACTGTCCATTGCCATTTTGTCTCTCGTTCTATTTTGAGCATCAACACGTTATCAGCACGGTCCTGACCAGAGCAATTTGTCCAGAAGAAAGTGACGGGAGGGTTCACAAGCAATTTGGCAATTTGGCCAGAAGAAAGATATTTTGTGTAAAGCACAAGACCAGCCGCTGCTCGGGTTCACAGATTTGCAACCCCCCCACCCCCCCCCGGCCGTGCGGGAGAATATCTGGTGCACCGGTGCTTCTGGTGCTACCGGTGCACCGAACTTGAACTCACGTTGCACATTTAAAATGTTCAAAAATTTCGGAAAAAAATTTAGCACATTCACACAACTTCAATGTAGGTTGTCACAAAATTTCACATCAAAACTCAAAATGTAGCTCGAAAAACGAAAATGACAAATTGAACACTAATAGTACATAACATAAGTTGGGCTTTAGATGGCCATTATCACGCTGATGTCAAATTTGTCATTTTTGTTTCTCACAAAATATTTCAAATTTTGATACAAATTTTTATGACAATATACATTGATGTTGTGTCAATGTGCTAGATTTTTTTTCAGGTTTTTTAAAATGTTCTATCGTATCCGGTGCACCGGTAGCACTACAAGTGCGGGTGCACCATATACGTCCCCCCCCCCCCCCCCCCCCCAAGCTACCGCGTACATCTTTTTCCAGGAGCGATTGGCCTCAAGAAACAAAAAAACCGAAGTAAAGCACAAGATCAACGAGAAACAAGGTTCTTCCTCTGCACAAAATATCTCGTCAAATCCTAGTCTAGCTGCCACAACCCAGCGACAAAAACAAACTCGGGTCGAATTTCTCCCGCGCACGAAATCAGATTCGTAAATTGACGTATGTCTCGAGCATTTCCCGGGAACTGAACTGTCCAGTCGAGCTGAATTTTTTAGGCGATGCAGTCATTACAATTTGCACAATCTGCACGGTGTGATCATTGAAAGGTGGTCAGAGTTGGGCGCTATCCTTATTCTTCAGAAGTTGCGTGGAACCCCGTCCAAATTCGACAATGCCTTGCCTTGTCGGATCTAGCGAGAGTTCCCACATGCATGTAGATGGCTAGGGAGGCACTGAGGGCAACTCCAATCACGGTTCAACAAACAGACAATGTAAAAATGTCTGTGACAGTGGTAGGGGACTCGGCCATTCAACCATATCCATCGCTTGTGTAATGAAAAGAGGAGGGAGAAGGGGGAAAATGAGTTGGCATGTCCATAATGTGTTCGGACTCCCCCAAACCCGAAAATCCTAGACCTACGTACAGATTACGAACGTTTACGTAAACTACCTAACTAACTCCCCCCCCCCCCCCCCCCCCCTTGATTTTCATGGGGGTGGGCCCCTTCCTCCCCCAATCTCCAATCACACATGTCCAGGTGGCTGATTACGTTAATCACATAATTAACATTACGTAAGTGTAGCATTACTCCCCCCAAACCACCCATAAGTTTTAGGTCCGTTTGTCAGATTTCCGACGTCCGGACGGATTTGATGCACGGCGTTGGATGACAAAAATACTCAAACAACACGATCCGAACATTTTTGAAGGCATTTTGATAAACCGGCGTTGGAGTTGCCCTGAGCTCGCCGGATTAGATTCCGGCCGGCGTGTGCATAGCGTGCGTCGACTAGACTAGACGAGAAAGTCTACGTCACGAACGAAATTTGGCTGCCGGTGCAACTTGGTACGAGACGACTGACTCATCCTTTCGGAGTTTCAGAAAAAACTTGCCACCCATGGCCTCATGCATGCACCACCAACGTACGTTGGTTCTTCTTCGTCGTCGTAGAAAAACCCGGCAGCTGCTCTGCACCGCACGCGGACAAGGTCGACGAATTTTATTCAGCTAATTAAACCCGGTGACATGATGGTCGAGGCCGGCGGGAAGAAAGTCCGATCCATGCCGTGGCGTCGCAGCCAGCCAGCTGCATGCAGCTAGTCGTCTGTCTTGGACATATTCCTCGTGAACACATATACACACTCTCAAGTCGCCTTCGTACGGGTCAATAAAATATTTTATTTTATATAAAAATGAAAATAATTTTAAAACATTTTTTTATCTCAACCATAGTCCATGTGTATATGCATCGATCGAACTTCATCGAGTTAATTGCACAGAAGTACCACAATTGGGGCAGTACGTGCAGATTGGTACCAAGATTGCTAATTTTTTCATGTCAGTATCAACTTTGTGACGGGCCGTGACAAAAAGGTCTAAACCGCGTATTGACGGTGTATCTGACCGGCGGGGCCCGTCTGTCAGGCGCCGACGTGGCACTTTTTTGCAGAAAACCCCCTTAATTTACACGTAATCACAAAAACGCCCATTATTTTGTGGGAAAAATGTTCCTGTGAGAGATTTTTTTTCGTTCGCAAGTATCCAACACCGAATCGGACTTATTTGAAAGTTTCCGTCGCGTTGGACAAATAAATCTATACCTACTATTAAAGTACGGAGTGCTTCTGCCCGTACGTCATTGAAATTACTCCTAAAGTTGCAAAATATTACCCACCAATGCCAAAGTGATAAAAAACGTTTCACACAGAAAAATTTCGGACTGGGCCGGCCCATGTACGAACTTCCTATACTGCGCTCTGCGCCCTAGAAATAGACACAGCTCGCCAGTTTGGGCCGACGCATGTATTGACGACCAGTTGTAATTTTTGTTTTTTCTTTTCCATCGTTTTTTTCTACTTAAATAATTTGGGAATTCAAATAAATGAAATAAATATTTAATAATTCATAAATGTTTATGGCTTCAAACAATGTTTGCAATTTTTAAAAAATATTCTCAAATTTTAAAACAAATGTTCGGGAAATAAAAAACCGTTCATGGGTTTTTTTAAAAGTTCGTGTATTAAAAAAAGTTTATGAAATTGCACAAAATTTGGCCAATTCAACAATTATTCATATATTGAAATATATCCTAAAAATTAAAAAACTGTTAATAAATTAAAATATATAGTTTATTGATTTATAAAATATACGTTGATTCAAAAAAGATCATGTAGTTCAAAAAATGTTCATTAATTTTGAAAATGGTTCTATGAAATACCAAAAAATTGTTGGTCGATTTTAGAAATGTTCTCCGATTAAAGAAAAATGTTTCAAAAAAATCACATTTAAAAATATATTTGCAAATAGTATAAAATGTTCATGAATTCAAAAAGTGTTCTTGATTTTAGAAAATGTTCACGAATTTATAAAATGTTCACAATTTTAAATATGTACACGATTTGAAAAATATGTTCATGATTTTTACAAATTGTTCACGATTTCACCAAAATAAGAGCGATAGTGTATCTCCATGTAGTAAAATATGGTCATTGCCATTATGATTTTTTCTCTCATGTTGCAACGCACGTTTGCATAAATATTTAATAAGTCATAAATGTTTATGGCTTCAAACAATGTTTGCAATTTTTAAAAAATATTCTCAAATTTTAAAACAAATGTTCGGGAAATAAAAACCATTCGTGGGTTTTTTAAAAAGTTCGTGTATTAAAAAATGTTTATGAAATTGCACAAAATTTGGCCAATTCAACAATTATTCATATATTGAAATATATCCTAAAAATTAAAAAACTGTTAATAAATTAAAATATATAGTTTATTGATTTATAAAATATACGTTGATTCAAAAAAGATCATGCAGTTCAAAAAATGTTCATTAATTTTGAAAATGGTTCCATGAAATCCCAAAAAATTGTTGGTCGATTTTAGAAATTTTCTCCGATTAAAGAAAAATGTTTCAAACAAATCACATTTAAAAATATATTTGCAAATAGTATAAAATGTTCATGAATTCAAAAAGTGTTCTTGATTTTAGAAAATGTTCGCGAATTTATCAAATGTTCACAATTTTAAATATGTACACGATTTTAAAAATATGTTCATGATTGTTACAAATTGTTCACGATTTCACCAAAATAAGAGCGATAGTGTATGTCCATGTAGTAAAATATGGTCATTGCCATTATGATTTTTTCTCTCCTGTTGCAACGCACGATCCGTTTTGCTATTTTTAAGAAAATATTTCCATATCAAAAAAATGTTCGGAATTTTGAAAACAAATATACAAGAAGTCAAAAAACGTTCATGATTTTGCCAATTCAAAAAATGTTCATGAATTGAAAAAATCCTAAATATTTAAAACTGTTTGTGACTTACAAATAATTTATGAATTCATAAAATCTTCACTGATTCAAAAAATGATCATGCATTTCAGAAAATGTTTGTGAATTTCAAAAATTATTCGCCGATTCAAGAAAAATGGCTTAAGAAATGTTCACAATTAAAAAAATGTTTGCAAATAGTATAAAATGTTCATCATTTAAGAAAATTTATAAAAGCTGTAAAAATGTTCGTCAATTTGAAAAAAAATCACAATTTCAAATATGTTCATGAGTTATTTTTTTCATGATTTTCAAGAAATGTTTCCGATTTCACAAAAATGAGAGTGATAGTGTATCTGGGTGATGCAGCAAAACATGGTCTTGGCAATTGAAGATTATAATTTCTTTTTTCTCCCGTTGCAAAGCACGGAGTGTGCATACCCGTCGTGACACTTTTGAAAAAACTCCCTGTGGTTTTGCTTATTCAACCCGCAGTCCTTTTTAAGTGGTGAACGGAGAAAACGTTTCGTTTTTGCAGAAAACCCCCCGTAGTTCTGAGTAATCAACGCGCGGTCATAAAAACGCACGAGCGAGCAGATTTGTCAAAAAAAAAAAAAACACGAGCACGGGCTCTCCTCGATGCGCACGGGTACGGCGCCGCCGCCGCCGCCACGCGCGCCGGTCGGCCTCTCCGGCCATCCGCCACCGCCACCCGCGGCCGTTCGTCCTATCCGGCCGTCCGCCGCCCTGTTCTCCATCCCCTCCCCATCAGTCCCCAATCAGCCTCCTCGATCTCCAACCTCCTGCAGCCGTCCTTCTCTGATTTGGAGCAGAGTGGAGCCATCGATGGAGGCAGGGGAGCAGCAGATGTGGAGCCATCGGACGAGGAGGATCGGCTCGGGAAACATGAGGGAAGGGGTGGATCTGGCGGAAGCGGGGGAGCAGCAGATGGAGCCATCTCATCGACCCGTTTATCTACGTGTGTAAGTGCTCAATTGCAACTTTAAAACCAGTCACAAAATTGTTTTGGTCCATGTACGATTTAAATAACCTACTGTGTATTTAACTATTGATGATGTGTATAGGCAATTATTTACTTCTATATACGGATATCTTCGTTCCATAAAAAAAGTTACGTTGTACTAATTGCTAAGTAAATAAATTTAAAATAGTCAGTATGATAGTTCTTCTCTCCTCAATTCTCAGATCTGTTTTTCATCACCCTTTGGTATGTTTCGTGGGGATCTTTTTTATTCAGCGCATAAATGCTGATTCGTTCATGTGTTTAGAAGTAAGAGGTGCAGCATGCCAGGCGTCCTCGAAGGAGTAGTAGAGAAGAGGATCTTCTTAGCGATTTGGATGTACAGAGTTTATGATACAAAGACCTATTTTGTTTTTGTACTGACTCTTGAATTTTCTCCTTTCTAACCCTTTTGATATGTTCTTTACTCCTGATTTCAGCCTTTTAAGGTCTGTTCTTCTTCCGGGATTGCAGAGAGCATGGACCACCGTATGGAAGAAGGAGATGCCATCCTTGACTGTCGTTGTCTTTGGCGTGTTGCTGCCATTTTTCTAATCCTTGCACTGCAGAGACCTCAGTCTATCCATGTAGGTCATGCCTTCTAATCAATTTTTGACTCGTATGTACGCGTGTGCTCTTGCATTCTTACTAGATCTTGTTGTATACGATGATCCATTGTCAGCTATACAAAGGTTCTGATTTTAAAATTTTGTCAAGTTCAGTTCAGATTTAATTTTATTCCACCTCTTTTTGCATGGACAATGTGTGTGGTGTTTAAACGATCACTATGTGAAATTCATAGGCATTGTGAGGGTATGGAGAAATGATTCGATTTTGATTCTTTTTTTTCAGGGTTCAGAGCTGTTACCTGCTACACCTACACACGTGGAAAACTTAAAGTTGGCAGTCCAAAATTAAGGAGCAAACTTTATTGCCGGTCATCTAAAAATTCAGTGACAACTGCTGACACACGAGCTTCATTTTTTAGTAGAGATAGTAGATGATGCAGATGACAGTTCTACCTCTCTGACTGAAACAAGAACTTTCTGACCAAGGGCATACCTGCAAGACAGGGGCATACCTGCAGGACAGCAGGAGGTCCAAAGGCACGCATCACACATTCACAAAAGATATGGAGCTGACATTTTACATTAGTACTAGCATATTTGTACGTAGTGTGTGTGTGTGTTTTAGCATATAAGTACTAGCATACCTACAGGAGGTCCTAATTTTATTCAGTTCTATACAAATTTGAGTTGGTACGTAGTGTTGAGAGGATCCTAAAATATTGTACTACATAATCTCTTTCCAGGTTCTTGAAACTTACACTCTTTTGTTGAATTTCGCATTTTGGTCGATCTGTACTGCATCTTTTATTGTTGTCAGCCTAGAATTATATCGCATTTTGATCTTGTACGAGCAGATTCATAATGCCTTCATACTAATTTGACTGCATGATTTAATTAGTGGCTGCAATATTATTTCATGGTCCACAACAGAACTGAAGGTGTCAAAATGAAACATTCTTCTTCCCATGTATCAAAGTATTAAGCAACCAATTTTTTTAGTATCTAAATTGTTATGTTTAGGATGATATATTTCAAAGAGCCACATGTGCCCAAAACAATGGAGCCAAACGTAGACAATGAAGCATTACCTTTTCTTGCTAAGGTACATATGTTGATTTCAGTTGTGTACCACGTGTTTGCTATAATGTCTAGAGGAGATTATGAAGTGATTTTCTCTGCCAATTAAACAAATAAACCTTCCACCCTTAGATTTTGAAGAACGTTTGTTTATGCAGGGATTTGCTGGGAAAAACCATCTCCAAAAAAATAAGGCCAAATTTGAATTCTAATAGTTGAAGAGACGCATAGAGCAAGAGACAGGAATAATACTAACTTGTGGGCCTCCTGAGAATCTACAATGAAGAATAAGAACGGGGGCAGTAACTAAGTATGCATGTCATAACTGATTCTATTGAAAATAGTTATACATACATTTTCGGGAAAATTAAGCTATATTTAAATGTTGCATGGTTCAAATATTGGGTCTATGAAGATTTGTTTATACCATAAAAATGCATAAATAAAGTCTCATGTGGCTATGTAATTCACTTGTTATATGTCAAGTTCGAGCTCCGATCAACAGAGTGAAACTGTTTGTTCCGAAGAACAGATGTCACTTTGCGAGCTCTCTTTTGTTGTACTTTCTTTCCTCTTTCCTGCTTAGCCCCTTTTTAATAACTTAGTTCAGAACCCCCCTCTTTAGGCCCTCTGATGGTTAGAGAGTGTTGTCTTGAAGATCCTTTTAGATTTCTACTAGGAGGCCTTTGTATATACAGATATTCCAGTTTATTAATTAATGCTAATGCTACCAGCGGTGGTTTGGATTGGCTCATGACCTGTATGTTGATGTCATCTCTATATCTGAGAACTAAGGGGTCTATTCTTTTAACCATGAACCAATTTAAGTAGCAAGTCCGTTTTTTGTTGGTTAGTTGTATCATTGTTCTCCAACACTGAGCACTAATTGACAACCAGCCATGATCATCCATCCATCGATTTAGTTTGCTTTTTCTTTTGTTAGTTCTAGCTAAGTGAAATCTGTCTGAAGCTTTGAACCTTACCAACGCCCGTGATTTGACTCTTGGTGCTTGTGAATTATGAATGAAGTACAAGCAGCCAATCTTTCTGAATGAATTTGTTGATGATTTGCATGGTTATTCTTCATTCTGGGTGCATGGCTATTCTTGGGTTTGAGCCTTAGGCATGCAGCAATGAGATCTAATTGCACTGTTTTGTGAGCCATTTAAACTAAAACCATTCATCCATTTTATTCAGAAAGTTTATCCCAATACTTTGGATCACTACTGTACTTCTATTTCGACAACAGAATTTGTTTCAACTTGCCATGTGTCAGTTCACCAACAGTACCGAGACCATGCAACTTGGAACATCAAGTAAGAGCATATTCATGTTTACTTATTATATTCTTTGAGAAAGCTATGGGATTTACAATCTGAAAGTATGAATTGTTCGAACAATGTTGTTCTGTTATGATTGTTTGATTACTTGCAAAGTTGTTTGAGTGGTATTTTTTCAACTGTTTAAGCATATATTTATTTATTTTGCACCCGGTGCAACGCACGGGCACTTTTGCTAGTAAATAAATAAAAGATACAAAAGACGAGCGACGGCAGGATTAGAACCTCCGACCCGCTGTGCGGGGGCTGCGCGCGCTAGCCACAAAGCCACAACGATCCTCGCGTTATTACACAGGCGGTAACTACTTTATACTAGCTCAGACACGCTGGGCCGGCAGTTGGGCCCAACGAGACTGCGCGCGCTGAGTTACTCCTTTTTTTAATCATGATATTAATACATATATTTTTTTGTCTTCACTCAGAACCACAAGCATGCACAATTATTGTGTATCCTCATTATATTATTCAAATAAACAAGTTTTAAAAAAATTATATGCCAAACACACTGTTTTTTTATTAAAAAAATCGACGCGTTTTTTGAAATGCAAGAATGATTTTACACAATAAGTTATTAATACATGCTGAAACTTTTTTGAAATACACATTGTCAAAAAAATCATCCTGTATTAAGAAAATGCTCACCATAAATTACAAAAAGTTCACCGCACATTATGTAAAATGTTCATCATATCTTAAGAAAATTGTTCAACATAAATTAAAAAATGTTCAATATGCATTTAAAATATGTTCAATGTATATTACAAAAATTCAATATATTAAATAAATGTTCACCATTTGTAAAGAAAAGTTCATCGTGCATTAAAAATGATCACTATACGCAGAAAAAGTGCTCGGCATACATTAAAAAAATGTTCATGCTTATTTGAAAACATGTTCATCATATACTGGAGCCTATCTTAAAAAATGTTTAGTAAGTATGTTAAAAATCCAGAAGCAAAACCAACCCAGTGAATTAAAAAAGAAGAAGAAAAAGAAAGGAAGAAAAACCTAAAAATAAGCCAAAACCAGAAACAAAAGTTTTTTTTTAGACAAAACCAGAAACAAAAGTAAAACATAAGAGAAATGAAACGGAAAGAAACCTGGGCAACGAACGCGCGCCAGTAAAACGCGAAACGAAAAAAAAATTGCAGGCCTAGCTGGGCCTAACCGCCGGCCCAGCATCTGTAAGCTAGTATAAAAATACCAACGCCTGCCCACTAACAGCAGTCGCTGTGGCTTGGCGGCTAGCTCGCAACGCCGCTGTTCGGTTGGTTGCAGGTTCGAATCCTGCCGGCGCGCGTTTTTCGTTTCTTTCATTTATTTGTGCAACGCGACGGAAACTTTCAAATAAGTCCGATTCTGTGTTGAAAAGTTGCGAACGAAAAAAAATCTCTCAGCGGAGCCTTTTTTGGGCAAAATAATGGGCGTTTATGTGATTACGTGTAAAGCAAGGGGGTTTACTGCAAAAAACATGCCACGTCGGCACCTGACAGGCGGGCCCCGCCGGTCAGATACACCGTCAATACGTGTTTATACGCGGTTTAGACCTTTTTGTAACGGTCCGCCACAAAGTTGGTACTAATATGAAAAAATTAGCAATTTTGATACCAATCTGCACGTATTGCCCCAATTATGGTACCTTTGTGCAATTAACTCAACTTCATCGCTTGATTTGAGTGCCGGATAGGCGAGCCACAAGTACCGATATATGATGTAGACAACTTTGGGTCATGACGGGAGTGGAGAGTTCCAGCTTTTATATTTTCTTTTGGCAAATGCGGAGTTTCAACTTTCATGCTCTCTATACGGTGTTGAAATATATTGCCCACCTCCCTCCATCAGTTCGGATTTTTAGATTAACTGGCTGGAGCATGAACTCAATATGGTATCCGAGCCAAAAGGTCTTGAGTTCAAGACCCTGCCAACGCAATATTAAAAAAAGATTATGCGGCCTACATCGATCCCACGTCTAAGGACTAAATAAGCCTAGACGTGAGGGGGGGGGGGGTGTTGAAATATATTGCCCACCTTCCTCCACCAGTTCGGACTTTTGGATGAGTTGACTGGAGCATGAATTCAATATGTGGCTTGGACATGATTACTATCACAGGACCAAGATCGTTCCCAGTACTCGATGGTGATCACGGAGATCAAGAGACTCCTGGGTGAAAGAGAGTGTTGTGTTACTTATTATATTAGTAGAGAGCAAAATAATGTTAGCCATGTCTTGGCAAACTACAGTAGGACGGAGGATCGCACTGTGGTTTGGATTGGCTCCGGTCCATGTAATATAGGGAAGAATTCCTTTGCTCTTGAGCAATACAAACTCCTTTACCCCCGCAAAAAAAAAAAAAAATTAAAATCTGCCGGGGGCTGTCTTCTTCCCCAAAAGCAAAAACTTGGGCTTTTCTCTACACGTCCGAAGTGTTTGTTTTTTGCTAGTGTTTTATGGTCCACTACTTGACCATACATGTGGAATTTCACATTTTTGCATGAAAGCTCCTCTCCCCTCACGCATTTCCCATTATTCTATCAGAGTTTTCAACACGATGGACACGTGAACCATATGTTCTTGCTCGTGATCCTGGGTTTACAAAACAAAAATTGTCGTCATTTATAAGGCTCTATCCCTAGGTCATCAATTTGACAAACGAAATACGAGTTATATCAAAAGGTATACCTTTAAATTTGTAGTCGAGAGAGGTTTTGAACGATATAGCTTTTATGACATAACTTGAAGTATTATGTTGGTCAAATTGATAATTTAAAAATATGTGTATGCCTTATAAACCTGAAGGGAGTAAGAGCATCTACAGCCGCGATGGGCAAATCCGGCCCCTTAAACGCCCGCGGACGCGTCCGGGCGCGTCCGCGGACACTGACCGGGCACCCCTCAAATTAACACAACTGCATCCGGACATCTCATACTAGATTCTCAAATCCATACAAAAGCATGCAAACTAAAACCTACGTATTACGTAGATAATCTAGCTACTCCTTGTCGGGGATGTCGACAATCTCCGTGCCCGGCTCCGGGTACATGGGCGGCAGCTGCAGCTCCGGCGCCTTTGGCTGCTCCGCTCCGGCCTCCTCCTCCTCTATCTCCGCGTCGAGTTCGGCGAAAAGCGCGTCGGACACCACTTGTTCCTGTCGGAGGAAGTTCCGGTTGGCCTCCACATAGGCCTCATCCTGGATGGACTCCAGGATGGCCTGCTGCTCCGCCATATCCACGGCTTGGGCGACGGCGAACTCCGCCTCCGCCTCCGCCATGTTGAACCCCGGAGCAGGCTGCTTCGCCTCCTCCTCCTCCGGATCCGCCAGCTCCATCGGCTCTGGTAGCTGCTCTCACTCCTCCTCCGGCTGCTGCTGCTCCTCCTCCGGCTGCTGCTGCTCCTCCTCCTCCTCCTCCTCCTCCGGCGAGTCCGGAGGCAGCCCGGCAGCGATGCGGGCGGCGCGCCTCGCGAGAATCTCCTCCGCGATCTGCCTCTGGCGGTCCGGCGTCAGCATAGCATACGTCGTGATCTTGCGCCGGACCATGGCAATGCCGGAGAGCGGGGGAGAGCGGGGGAGAGAAGGCGGACGGGCTCGGGTGGCGGCGCAGAGAGGGAGGAGGTGGATGGGCTAGGGTTGGGGGACGCCGGCCGGCTTAAATAGCCGGATTTGGCCTCGGGCGGCGAGCCGGAGCGACGCCACGCAGCGTTCACACCGCGGCGACGGAGGAGCGTCCGTCGGACCGCCGGGTTTCCGGGCGATTCCGCGTGGGACCCCTCCGTCAGTCCGACGTGGCGGGCGTGCCCGGGCGCGCCCGTGCGCCCCTATATCCGCCTCATATTTGGGCTGGATATGAGGGGTGCCGGTCAGCCCGGGCGTTTGAGGCCCGTTTGAGGCGCCCGGCTGTGTCGAAATTTCGTGACTGGTCAGTGACCGGGCGGCCCGCCCGGGCGTATGAGGCGGGTTTGATGCGCCTGGTTGTAGATGCTCTAAGTACTAGTCAAGTACTTTGCTTTGTCCCTTCATCATGAGTTTTTTTTTTTGAAACAGTGTCAATCGGAGACTGGTGAAACTGAATTAGGAGGATGCAACACAGCACAATTTTGGGTGCAATGCTAATGGGAGGGGTGGCGGCAAGGCTTACCATTGACCCGTTTGATGAGGCCGGAGACTAGTCCTAGGCGACAAGGCTAGACTATTTTTTCTCGTTCACAACCGACAAGGCTGGACACTTCACTACTCTAAATTGTACTCCCTCCATTTCATAATATAGTGTGTAAAGATTTTTTTAAGTCAAACTTTACAAAACTTTAACCAAGTTTATAGAGAAACTATTTATATTTACAATACCAAATATATAAAATATGAAACTACATCTTATCAAGAACCGAA
The DNA here is from genome assembly GCA_039707655.1 of Elymus sibiricus. Taxonomy (NCBI): domain Eukaryota; kingdom Viridiplantae; phylum Streptophyta; class Magnoliopsida; order Poales; family Poaceae; genus Elymus; species Elymus sibiricus. Next base: position 474,340,427 of record CM077676.1, on the reverse strand, counting down.
TGACACATGTTTGGCATTCTAGATGTAAATTTTTTTCTCCACAAACTTGGTCACAGTTTGTGACGTTTTGACTTATCAAAAAATCTATATGCACTACATTATGGAACGGAAAGAGTATGATAGACAAGGTAGTAGAAGGAAACCTAGCCCCCGCGTCGCCTCTCTGGTGGCTCGGGCGGAAAGCCAAGAAGCAGCAGCCGGGACCCCTCCTCGCCCTTCCCCCTCACCTCACCGTCGCTGGAGGATGCCGCCGGGCTAAGCCCGCGTGGCGGACGGCGGCGGCGGGGCCTTCCTCTCGCTCGACGGGAGGCGCGCGCGGTGGGGGAGGCTCGGCCCCATCTTCTGCGCGACCTGGCGGCTGTAGCGCCGTCATGTGCTCGAAGGGCTCCGGCCGATGGCCCCTCTCCAGCGACCAGGGCGGGGTGGCAGCCCCCCTTCTGCCAGAGGAGATTTCCCCGCTTCTGCATCGGCCGGTTGCGGTGGCTGCTCCAGCGGCGGCTCACCAGATCCGCGCGGCTCCGGCCAGATCCTGCCCTCCACGACGGTTGTGGCGGCTGGGGGCTCCGGTGGTGGACCTCGTCATGCGGGAGCGGTGGGATTGATTCGGCGGGTCGGGCTGGGGTGGCAGCCCTCCCTCTCAGCTCTGGTAGTGCTCATCAGATGCAGTGTCGTGGTGTAGTGGTGGTGGGCGCCAGATGATGGCCCGGCTTTGCAGCTGCCGAGGTATGAGGTGGCTCAAGTGCGGCGACAGTGCGGTTGTTGTGCGAGAGGGGTACGGGTCAGCGGATTGCGGCGCGTGGGGGGTGGCGTTCGAGATGCTCCGGGTGAAAGCCTTGCCTGGTGTTGCCGGCCGATGGCGGCGGCGCCCGCGAGCTTCGTTTCCCTCCTTGGAGGCGCTGCAGTGGAGATCTCCGACCTCGCCTACCCTCGGATCAAGATTCTTCAGGTGAAAGCCTAGACCCGGCTGGGTCGGGCAACGACATTGTTCATGCGGCGTTTCCCCCTTTGGGGTATTGCTTTGAAGATGATGACCTTCTCCGTGCTTCCCTTGGGCTGGACGTGCACGGCATCACGGTTGGCAGGTGCCCAACCGGTGATGCGAGTGTTGGCGTTGCGACTCGTGCTGCGACGACAATGATGATGTGCGGAGCTGGGTCGCGGCTTGTCCTTCTGATGTCGACGGTTTAGTTCGCCAATGGCGCGTTTATGCTTGTTTCTCACTGTGACAGAGAAGTCGGAGCGGCGTGTGGCGGGTCCCTTGCGGCAACGATGACTCCATGAGGGTGGTTTCCAGCGGGCGGTGCTCTCCGAAGGTTGTGTTGGACTAGGTCGGTGCGAGGCTTGCAACTTTCTCCTGCAATGCGCATCAACAAAATCGAAGCTGCCTGTCCTCGACGTATGCAACCGATTGTTTGGCTATGGCCGATGAGGCCCTCAGGTGTCGTTCGTTCGGCGGGGTCTTGACGGGTCGTCTACGGCGAAGTCGGAGTCGCCTGCTCGGGGAGAGGTGATGACGATAACACTGTAGGCATCCTTGATGGTGTCCTCCTCGGCGGTGTGTGTGATCTTGTGGGTGCCAGATTGGCCGTTGTGCCCTTTCATGTGGGCGTGTTGTAACGGTTTTCGTCCGGGTTTCCAGTAATTAACAGGGCAACTCTGTTCTAACTTTTTTAATGAATCGGGCCCTAAGGGACCGCGTTTCAAAAAAAATGATAGACAAGGCCAAATAATACCTACCATTGACCAATGAGGCTTTGGCACGTAGTCATCTGTTAATTTGCAATATTGATGCACGTTTAGAGAACGACTTTAGCTATAGCTATACAAGCCCGAATACGACAACCGCCAGCAGGAGCTTAATCGGAGGCTTCCTGGAAGAACGTTCTGTGGATGTAATTAATCGGATCGTCTTATGAAATTATGTATCGATCCCTGTGCGCCCGAGCTGTACGATTTGTCCTCAGATGAAATACGTACGATCCCATGGCATGTCGACGATGGAATTGAATTCGATCGGGTGCCGTCGCATGGCATGGACAGATGCAACTTGGCAGTAGACGGCTGACTCGTTCTTTCTGTCTCCCGGTAAAAGAAAAGAAAAGAAAAGACTGGCTCGTTCGGTCGGAGTTCCGCGCGGCACAGCTCGTACGTCTTCGTCGTGGAAAACCCGGCAGCTATGCACGACGCCGACGGACGCGACGAATTTTAGTAGACCCGGCCAGCCGGCAGTCCGCAAGATCCACCGATGCCAGTTGTAGCCACTCTATAAGGGCTACCATCGACGTCGGCGGAACAAACAGTCGCCGTCGTGACAGAGTCGACGGTTAACATGTTAACCGCATGCGGCATAATGCCAGGCCTTAATCAAGTGACGCATTTCCTTTTTTTAATATATATATACTCGTATATATTATAATAGTTCATCGAAAATACAAGGCACCTCAAACATGACAAAATTTACATTGAGGTCCCTGAACCATCAAACGACCACTATCGCCGTCAGAACAAACCGCCGACGTGCCACTGTTGCCACTCCCACATCGCAGCTGGCCTAACCTTGTCGATGGCACCTGGGAAGTCTTCGTTCACGTGCCCCAAGAACCAGCGCCCTAGAGTCGTTGAACCCTTGAATCGTTCTAAAGCGCCTCACACTAGATCTCGTCGTCATCAGTCATCACGCAAGCATGGCCAAAAATCCTAACCTCGTCGGCCCAAGGAGACGACAGGATTCTACGATGGAGCTTTGTCGACTCCGTCCTGATGGACAGATTTGAGGAGGATCGAAGCTTAGAAGATCAACTCAATGATGAAGCGTCGCCATCAGTTCAAGCACCGCCTCAGCGAGGACTACAAAACTCTAACCTAAACTACTAGCCGGAGCCGAGGCACCAAGATTCTCCACCCTGCCACTAGCCTTCGGCAGACAGAGGAGAGTTGAATCCACGGATTGGAAGGTGGAGCTTGGAGGGGAGGAAAACTTTGCCCTAGCCTTCTACGCGTGAGGGAAAGGAAAAGATCATTGATTTGTTTCTATGCAAACGCACCTGGATTGACCATAATATATGTTTTCGCTCGCTTTTCCATCACTCGAACTGAGAGACGATCAAGTTGAAATTGTATTTCAAAGACGCATCCATTTTCGCTCGCTTATCCGTTAATCCAGGTGAGAGGTCGGGTTGAAAATTATATATCTTAATTTTTTGAAAAAAATACTAAAAATATGTGTATATCAAGCACATACTTCCTCCGTTCCTAAATATAAGTCTTTGTAGAGATTTCACTATGGACCACATACGAATGTATATAGATGCATTTTAGAGTGTAAATTCACACATTTTGCTCCGTATGTGGTCCATAGTGAAATCTCTACAAAGACTTATATTTAGGAATGGAGGGAGTATATGCTAGTATATTATGTATATTGAGATTTTCACGAGAAATTATGCTAGTTTGTTTTCTTCGCGAGAGAAGAAACAAGAAGGTTGTTGAGCTAGCTTCCATACTGTCTGTATGGTTTTTTTTCCTTTTTGAAAATCTACTGTCTGTATGGTTTGAACATGGTCTTTTCAATGAAATTGATTGGCCGAGGGAAACTTTTTTTCTTCTAAAAGTAAAAGTTTTGTTCCTTTCTCTTTGTTTTTTTTAATCTTTTTTTTGAACACAGTACAGACGCAAGCGCTCATACATACACGCATACACTCACCCCTATGAACGCTTGAGATTTACGAAGTCACCGTAGGCGCCTCGTCGTCGACGGGAACGTCTCCTCCCACTGAAAGTGCATCGCCGGAAATCCTAAAATAAATCCAAGAATAATGCGAGCACCAGGACTTGAACCCTGATGGGCTGGGAATATCACTGTCCCTCTAACCATCCAACCACAGGTTGGTTCGCAATCATTTCTCATGACTTTAGCCTGATAATACACCTGGAATTCCAGGAAGGTGTATTCAAACTTCTCACATCAACTCTTCTTTTTTCCTTCCACTTCGTCTATCTGCCTCTCTCTCGCACATACCACACACTCAACCGCCCACGCACACACATACACACCCCACGTACACATGCACGTATATAGGTGCATCCTAGGTGCTAGGGACCGAGAGCTTTGGCACGTATTGTCTTGGATAGCTTGTTCTTCAACAATTTGGTTGTTTGTGTTAGAGATATATTTGGTATGTAGAGATTGTCCGGAATTAGATAGAAATTGTTTCCATCTTATTTTTAGAGGCGTTTTGTCCTCCAAGTCTTGTACTCAATATATACTTGCCCTCGAGGCTCAATAATACATCGATTCCACCAATCCCTCTTTATCCCTTCTAACATGGTATCAGCCTAACCGATCCAACCCTAGCCGCCGCCCGCCGCTTCCGCCCCGCGCGCCGCCCTCGGGGCGGTCGGCCTCCATGACCGCCGCCGGGGGCCGCGCCGCCCGTACCTAGGGTTCGTCCGCTGGTCGTGTTGACCGGCTGCCCTAGAGAGTCTTTTTCCCAAGCCCTTGCTTCGGGTTTTTCTCTCTCGCCGTTCGTCTTGATCGGCGTTTTCTTTCTAGTTTTCCGATCTAAGATCGGTTTGCGTCGCTCGCCGCCGCCGTCGACCCGCGCCTCTACTCCGACACCAGCGCGACCACCCGGCCTCTTGTCCGACTGGGCGGCCTCGCGCGACGCGACGGCCTGTCACGGCCATCATCCGCGCATCTGCCCGCCCGTCGCTCTGCGCCGGGCGTCACCGCTCTGTTCCCGAGTTCAGCGCGCCCCTCCACCGATCGAGCAACGGGCTGCTGCTGCATCGCCCCGTTGGGTTGCAGCGCCGCCACCCCGTGGTTCTCCACGTGGCTGCACTGATCCGCGCCGCCGCTGTCGCCCCTTCGGGCCGTAGCGCCGCGGCACATGGTCCCCGCCGCCACCCTGAGGCCGTTCCCGTGGTTGCACCAACCCACGCGCTGCCGCTGCGTCGCCCCTTCGGGTTGTAGTGCCGCGGCCCGCGGTCAAAAGCCGCCCCGAAGCCGTCCGCTCCGGGCCGTCCCCGAGGCTGCACCGACCCTCGCGCTGCCGCTGCGTCGCCCCGTCTGGCCGTAGCGAGCGTGGCACGCGGTCCCTGCAACCACCCTGAGGTCTTCCCCGCCGTCGCCCCGACCCGCGCGCTGCCGCTGCGTCGCCCCTTCGGGTCGTAGCGCCGCGGCGCGCGGTCCACTCCGCCGTCCCCGCGCGTCAACTTCTACGTGGTATGCGTCGCGCCGCCTCCCTAGGCGCAGGAACGCCACCGTCCGCGCCGGTCTTCGTCACGCTGTCGGGTTCTTCCTCGCCTACTTCGAGCACCGTCGCCGCGCTTTTGACCTAGCCGCCGCCGCCGCCTCCTCAGGCCGCCACCGCCGCTCTTCTTCCCGGTCCACAGTGACTACCTTGACACCGGCCACCCCGACTCGACATCGACCACGGCGTCCCTCGCACGGCTACCTCGACCACGGCTACACCACCCTACGCTCTCGGCTACATCGACATCGGCACAAAGGGCTTATCACCTCGCTTGAGCAACTCGACGGCTTCCTCTACAGTCCACGCGTCCGCGACGCGACACCGTCCACGACGCTCCCGCTGCGACTGCGGGGGGATGTCAGCCCGTCGGCTGCTATTCTCTCCAGTCTGACCGTTCGCGACGCTCCTATTGTTCGCAACGCTACCGCTACAACTGCGGGGGGATGTTAGAGATATATTTGGTATGTAGAGATTGTCCGGGATTAGATAGGAATTGTTTCCATCTTATCTCTAGGAGGCGTCTTGTCCTCCAAGTCTTGTACTCAATATATACTCACCCTCGAGGCTCAATAATACATCGATTCCACCAATCCCTCTCTTGAACGGTGAAGAGGCCCAGAGTGAACTAATTCTTCCTTCGCAGGATAACAGATATAACTTCGGAGCAAATGTGTACCAATTTCTTAACCAGTGAATGATGCAATTGAGACATGCGTTGCGACCGAACTCAATCATGTTGCCTCCACCACGCGAAGAAACACAAATCAAATCAACCGAATTGTCGTGGACCGCATAGAAATGCAGTTGATTGTTGTCTACTCTATGAGAAAATACTATTGAATCAACTCCACATAAAACCTCTTGTAACCCCCGTCTACAAGGCTATTAGGCTTTCTGCTCCTTCCATCGGCGCCACCATTGGTCCGCCTCTCCTTCGGTGGCCCTATGGGCCTTGGAAGCAGGGCGGAGCCCGGTTCTCGATGGTGGGAGGATTCATATTCCATTTTTCTTAAGGTTTGTGTCCTGGTCGGGGTGGTGAGACGACGGCGATGACCTGAAGTCGAAATAATGTCCTACCCGCCTAGTGTTCGCTTTGACGGAGGGCGCGTGGATGTTTGGTTCTGGTTAGATCGAGCAGATTCTTTGGGTGCACTGGGCGCCGGTGTGCTTGCTCCAGCGGCAGTGATGGCGCTTTGGTTGGTGGTTCTAATATCGTTCTAGACGATGGTGGCTACTTGGGTGATCACCACAACTCGATGTTTTGCGTCCCTTCTTTATCTTCGATGGGGAAGGTGCTTTATTTGATAGCAATGCTCGAGTCTTTGGGACAACATTCCCCTGTTATTTCGGCAACAACTTGGATTTTGGGATGTTGATCCGACAGACGATGAACAAGGTTTGGCCGCCTCCGGTAGGGAACGTCGGGGTGCACCATACTCAGTCTGGTGGTCGAAGACAATGGACTCCTCAATTCTATTTTTCCCAAAAGCAGGTGGAAACCCCCGGCTTCTGCATCATTATGATGCACCTAACCATTCTTATTACTAAGTAGATTGCAAAACAAATGCAACCACCACCGAGTCACTTTAAGATATGAAATTAACACAGATGATTAAGTCGACTTCTTCGATGGTCATACCTTCTAGGATTGATAAACGTCCTCGTCCTACACTAATGCGCATGTCGATGCGATGAGACCGTGCCCCTGATCTCATGGTCGCAGTCGTTGTGTGCCACCGCCCCAGCCACAACGACCAGCGGAGTCCGTCGCCCCCTCCATGACTATCCTTCACAGGATCCGCCCCGTTGCCATCCGTGCCACTGTGAAAAAACCACATGGAAAAGATGTTTTGAAGTCTAAAAAAAACGAGATATTAAGCGGGTAATGGTCTATCGCCGTGCGAAATTTCAAGTTCAAACACGGTACGGGGACGTGAGCTATAAAAACAAGCATTGAATAGCGCCAGACAGTCACACCCCCTATTCATTGCTGAATTTGCCTTCTTCATAGCTCACATCTCGTAACGTGTTTCAACTTGAAATTTCGCATGACAATAGAACATCACTCTCTTAACATCTCATGTTTTCCTTTTTAGATGTTTTCAAAACTTTCAAATCGTGGTTTCCAAACCGTAGGACGTTTGATCGATGAGGAGTTGAGGACCAGGCGCTTCCTTGGTCGCCGGAAACCACGACGGGGTCATTGTCGCCGGTCGGCGGTCGCGAGCCCGAGTTAAACACGACGAAAAACCGCCACTATATTATCATACGGGGCGGCATATATATATGATCGGGAGCAGCCAGCCGGCCGTTGACCCCGTTGACCCAGGAGACGACACGCACCAGCGCAGCGCGCTCGGGGCCCCACGCGCCAGCGGCGGCAGCGGGCGTGCCTCACTCGTCGTCGCAGGGGCGGAGAAATTCGGCGGGGCAGAGCATATATTTTCCTCGTCTCTCGTCTCTGTCTGTCTGAAAGGGAAGGGAGAGGGGAAGAAATCAAGAAGAAACGGAGTGGAGCAACTCCCTCCCTCGGCGGTGGTTCTTCCTCTTCCTCCTCGTCGTCGTCCCAGCACAACTTCCTCCCCCCTTCCTCGCCGCTTCGCTCCCCCTTCCCTTCTCCTTGGCTTCTTCTTCCCACTTGCTTCCACACCCCCGGCCGGCCGGATTGGAACTTCTTGGTGTGCTCTGCTCAGGGCGGTTGGTTGCTGCAGGGTCGCCAGCTTCCCCGTCGCGCACGGCGGGCCGCCTGGCCCCGACCCTGACCGGCCCTCCCTCCGCGAGCGATGGGGAACTGCGCCAGCGCCATGGACGGCCTCATCCCCTGGGGCTGGGGCGCCAAGGCCACCGCCGCCAATCCCGCAGGTACCGCTCGGATGCTAACCGCACCACTCCATCCACCGATTCATTTTATCTTGTTTTTCGCCCCCTTCCATGTGAGAAGAATCTTTTATCCTAGTCTTTGGGCTTGTTGAGGCCTCTACTGACTGATTTCCTCACAAATCTATGTGGCCAATTTTTTATTTTTTTTTACAGCAATCTCTGTGGCCAACTTGATGGCAGCCTTGACGAACTAATATGCAGTTGGAGATTATTATTATTTGTCCTAATCCCTTCCTGTTTTTGTTTTGAGGTGGCCTTGTGCATTCTTGATGGTTTCTTTCAACTGTATTTTTGCCATTCATGCGGATGCAGAATATATATCTCTGTTCTTCATTGATGATTTGGCCATGTAGTAGTACTAGTAGTAGTTATCCTCTCCATGCTGCCACTACTGTATTGGAGTGCATATACTTCACCAATATATGATTATGTGTGTACGGGCCAACTGGGTCAACTTGCATGTCTATACATGTGGCTGCGATGAATTCAACATTCTTGCTCTTAAAATCAATTCTGTTGATTGCTGCGTGCCAACCACCAAGTGCAGAATCTTTTTGTAAAAGTTTATGTGCCAGATTAGTTCCTGTGTGTATGGCTTCGCTTGTTTAATTTCTGTCATGAATAACTACTTAACAATCTTGCCCAAATGATACAATTCAATTCAGTTTCCTCAACTTTTTTACTTCAGTGTCTTGATAATTAACAACATCAAATGCATTGGTAAATTTATAAAACACAAGAAACAACACCATTTAGTATCCAATGTTAACTCAACACCTCACATTTGCTAATTATGCATGTGCAGGGATGTCTGCGTCGAAGAGGACCACAAGCTCCTCCACCACCGCCACCACGGGGAAGCTGTCCACGGTCAGCACCAGCACCTTCATGGCGTCGACGGTCAGCGGCGGCAGCACTGACGACGGCTACGTGGAGGACGGACACATCCTCGAGTCCCCGAACCTCAGGATCTTCACCTTCGCGGAGCTGAGGAGCGCCTGCAAGAACTTCAAGCCCGAGATAGTGCTCGGCGAGGGTGGGTTCGGGAAGGTCTACAAGGGGTGGATTGACGTGAACCCGGCCAAGGGCAGCACCGCCATGGTCGTCGCCGTCAAGAAGCTCAACCCTGAGAGCGTGCAGGGGATGGAACAATGGCAGGTGATTGTGATCCTGATTAATTGGTTACCTTTATATTTGTTTTCTACTTCGACGAATTTCAGTGATACGATTTTTTTTAAATGGTGCTTTCAGTTCTTAGGCAGATTTCAGTTTTCCTACAATCATTAAAAGTTAGTGATAGTGTTGACTTGTAGTTTTGCTCAAGTTGCAAACTTGCAATAGGCACATTTGCATGCTTGTGGCCAAGTGGAGAATGCTGGACCTTTGCATTATTTGCCATGGCCACAGTACTCTGGTTGCTTGTTTTTTTGTGTATACTCCAATACTATTATCTCACTAGTCATTGAAAATTATTATATTTATGGCCTTCTTGGCAAGTACTGTTACTAATTATTGGCAAAATAGGATTTCCATGTTTCATTTTTTATTGCTATAAGTAGTACCACTCTCTTAGATTATCCTTATGTGTTTTTGTGCATATTCCAATACTCTGCTCTCACTGGTTATTGGCCACTTCATATTTATGCTATTCTTGACAAGTACTGGTACTGCTTATTGGCAGACAGTAGGAATTTGTATTGTGGCTGTTGCTTTCATTTTATTTAGTTATTTATTTATTGCTAATTCTGGAAGTAGTACCAGATTTCTAAGATTTTCATTATGCATTTTCCCTAAAAAGGAATTACTATATCTTTTTGATGCAGTCTGAAGTGAATTTCCTTGGGAGAATTTCACACCCCAACCTCGTCAAACTGTTGGGCTACTGCATGGAGGACAACGAGCTGCTACTTGTGTACGAGTTCATGGCGAAGGGGAGCTTGGAGAACCACCTCTTCAGAAGTGAGTCTTTCGGCGGACGACCTTTTTCAAACGATAAATATCTGAAGCAGTGCTCCTTTTGTCAAACTGTTTTTCCTCTTTATGCCAACTTGGTCCACAAAGTAGCACGCCTTGCAGATGCTGGTGAAACTGCAACATCGTTTTCATCGCATACTATATATCAAGCACCATAGTCCATAGTGCTATACAACTAACGACTAGCACTTTTCAAGGGCACGGGCATCCACTAAATTGTCTGAACCTAGCCAAATTCTTGCTGCTGCCTTCCATCATTATTGCCAAGTCAATTTGCAAATAGAGGGTCAAAAGTAGGACTTAGATTTTTTTTCCCTGCTCTACTTTTTTGCTTAGCTGTCAAAGATTATTTGTGATCAAATTTCCCATTTAGCTCAGTTTTGGTACTAATTCATTGATGGCATCAGGAGGGGCCATCTATGAGCCACTGCCTTGGAGCCTCAGGCTGAAGATTCTCATCGGTGCAGCCCGTGGCCTCGCCTTCCTTCATTCGTCCGAAAGGCAGATTATCTACCGGGACTTCAAAGCTTCCAACATCCTATTAGATTCAGTATGTATTATTCGAAGAGCGATTAATAACAGTGTCTCTGATCTTGGATAATTCTCTTATCACCCTGCAACGATATCATGTTCAGCACTTCAACGCGAAGCTCTCGGATTTTGGATTGGCCAAGCATGGCCCAGATGATGGAGAGTCTCATGTGACAACACGAGTCATGGGCACATACGGGTATGCCGCTCCGGAGTACGTTTCTACTGGTATGTGCATCAGTTAACACATCGTCAATGTGCAACATCTGTTCAAAGAACTGCTTAACAGTTAACACTGATCACCTGTCATGCTAGGCCACCTGTATGTGAAGAGTGACGTGTATGGCTTCGGCGTCGTGCTGCTCGAGATGCTCTGTGGCCTGAGGGCACTGGACCCGAGCCGCCCCAGCGAGAAGCTCAATCTAGTGAACTGGGCGAAGCCGCTCCTGTCGGACCGGAGGAGGCTGACCCAGCTGATGGACAGCCGGCTCGAGGGGCAATACCATGCCAGGGGGGCCTTCCGCGCCGCTCAGCTCACTCTCAAGTGCCTGGCCGGCGAGCCCAAGAGCCGGCCGTCCATGAAGGAGGTCGTCGAGGCGCTCGAGCAGATTGAGGCGATGAAGAGCAAGTCCAAGTCGAGGGAGGCCAGGCGAGACAGCCCGTCGATGCCGCGTGGCCGGGGGAACTCGCCGAGGAGCGACGGCGCTAGGACCAACTCTAGGGGCAGATGATCATAAGGGTGTATAGGATATGTAACCATGTAACTGATATCCATTTGGAGAATGTAAAGGTAGACCACCACACCATGCCATTGTTTTCTGTTGTCATGACGAAGTTTGCGCCGATCATGATGATCAATGTAATAGCGTAGCAATATACGGATATCTTTAGCTGTTGCCATACTCGTACGCATGAATTCAATGATTTTTTCCACTGAAATGCCATGGGTTGGTTGCATTGCATCAAGTTGCACTAAGAACAACATTCAGTCATTATCAGTTATATAAGGCCCCCCTTTTCTGGGTCTTGCCAACAACATGCTTCTGTACAAGTGCTGAAATTCCATACATCTTCTGCTCTGAAGAAAGCAAACATTTGACTCATTACCAGAAAGATTTCACCAATTTATTTTTCTTTCATTGAACATTTCTGGTTGGATATTTTAGTTTAGTTGCTGAAAATCATGAGACAGAAAAGTGGTGGTGGACTTTCAAACATGGTTCTGTTGAAGTGCTGAAGTTCTGTACATTTTCCTGCTGTGAAAAAAGCAAACCTTTGAATCATTACCTGAAAGATCTGAACAATCTAGGTTAAAAAAAGATCTTAACAATCTTGCTTTCACCCTTTTTTTCGAAAAGGGGCATTTTAACATTTTCTGGCAGGATATTTTTGATGCGATCAAGATTTAGTATTGTTGCCGTAAAAACATTTCTTCGAATCATGAGACAGAAAGTGATGGTGGACTTTTACTTGCCGCTAGCTGCTACAGATTACCCCTGGACGAAGCTAATCAAAGTGCTAGACTGATCCAAAGTTCTTCAGATCAATTTGGTCTCCCTTTCTCTTTCCCTTTTCTTTTCTTTTTTTGCTCCTAGTGGGAAGCTCACTAACAAAGCCTATCTTATTATCAAATAAGGAACTTTCTTCAGTGGATAGAAATGATTTGATGCCTTCCTTGCAATAAAATAAAAATGAGAATATGATACTGCACTAGGAGAATGGCTGGTCAAAAAAGTTGGAGCTTTGTTTGGAACTATACCTACCTGTGTGTGTCATCACTGCGAAAAGATTTGTCTATCCTCTAAAATGGTTAATATTCTGTCTTCTAATAAACCAAACATTGTGCCGCCGAAGTAGAGCCCGATGTTTATATCCTTTTCAAGAAATTTGCAGGAACACTCTCTTTCAATTTGAAAATAGAGTTAAATTTACATATGAGCTTGTTTTTGGTGAAACAACCACGCCGAAATGGCACCCTACATACTCTACGTAAAACTGTTTATCTCCTTAATTTAAGGCAAAAATATTTTGCAACCTCCAAATAGATTAACCCAAGGATGTTGAAGTCATTCATGTTCCTTTCCTTCCACACACTCAACATGGCACATACATTGATTGTGATTCAAGGATGCATCTAGTCACAATCCACCAATCATCGGCCGACGAGCGCGAGGGTTGAGGGGAAACTCCACGCCAAACCTCTAGTTGACAACAATACCACACTTTGTACGGTGAAAGAGCAATCTTTATGAAGGCAAGCAACCCTCTTTTTGACCGGAAAGACAAAGTTGACATGTGGAGTTGTGAGGCCATGATCGCAATCACGAAGCACGAGCACGACAAGAGGTTGCGCTTGGGGCGTGCCCTCCCAACCCCTGCCGGCCAAAACGGCCTATCTTGGCTTCGCCCTCGATCTTTTCGTGAAAGGTCGACATTTTGTTTCGTACTATGCGGTTGTGGTTTTACCCTTATTATTATTTTCTCCACCCATGAATCTCAAAAATAAAAAACAACTAGTAGTAAGTAAAGAAGTTCTTCATCACCCCCCCCCCCCCCCCCCCCCTGCCTTGGGTGTACCACCATATGTGGCCGTAACAGTTTTCCCTTCATTCCCGTTGCGAGCCGAACGGAAAAACGGCCACCCTGCTCCCGCTAGCGCCACCCGGCTATTCGTCCCCCCAAAATCGCCACCGGCCCCACCACCACCACCCCACCTCCACTCCTCCATGGCGTTCCCCTCCCTGCCCCCCAACCCCTCGTCGGCGGCGGCGTGGCGGCGGCGCTCCGGCCTCGTCGCGCTCCTCCTGCTCCTCCTCTTCCTCTCCTTCCAGGTACCCCTCCCGTCCGCACCACTCACCAGCCCGCACGCACGCGCACTCTTATCACCTGCCCTCGCCGGCCGCAACGGCGGAATGCGGCGGCGCAGCACGAGCCCGCGGGAAAAAGGGGTTCTTTCCCTCCTTCCTTACTTCTGACCGTTCCTCTCGCTTCGGTGCCGCAGGTCGTCGTCCACGTCCCCTCGGTCAGATCGGCGGTGTCGCGGCGGCTCTTCCCCGACCACCGCCACCGAGCGTAAGTACCGCCGCTCCGTTCCGATGCCCGCCCTGCGCTTAAAGTTCTCTAATTCTGATGCTACCTTCAATTTCCAGCGCACGGGAGGCCCGGAGCTGCCCCGGGTGCGGCGATTTGCAGGTTATATACATGACTTCTCATGCCAGGAATTTTTGGAACCATGTGTGTGATTGGATTGTGCAATGTGAAAGAATGTGGGATTATCTTTGCTTGGGCAGGACGTGGAGGATTTCAACAAGACAATTGCGTACACCGATCAGGATGGCCGGATCAAGCTGTTCAAGGTCACCGCCAGGGAATTCGCGTCGTCCTCTATCTGGGAGAACCCTCTGTTGCCCAGAGATAGCCATCTGGCTGCCGAAATTGTATGTCGCGACCAAAAATATTTGGCTCACTGTTTTAGTTTCTAACTCTCACCGGTGGTTCTTTTTCTGTGATGGTAGAAAGAGACTGTAGAGGAGCAGCAACTGGCCACTGGATCAGAAGCCAACAATATTTCAACTGAAGCGGTTTCAGCAACCCAAAGACCTGATCCGATAAAACTAAAGAGAGAGGTCAAACATTATTTCTCTTATATAGTTGTTTTGTAAGATGGTGGATATTCATCTTTACGTCGCAAGTGTTTCTGGTTCAGTCCCTAAATTGTCAAACTCTTATTCATTGTTGCCACCTTGTTGTAAACATCATGGTTCCTGCAGGTATTTCGACGTAGAAGAAAGGAGCAGCGGATTCAAGAGTTGCTTCAGATGGACAAGGAGGCCGAGCTCCAGATGCGAAATGCGGCCACAAACAGCTCGAGGAACTTTGATAATAAAGTGAAAGTCAGTTACAATATATGGAGGCAGGAGTTTCACCACACAAATACAGACTCCACGGTGAAGCTCATGAAAGATCAGATAATAATGGCAAAGGTGTACGCCACCATTGCTCGTTCCCAGAACGAGCCTGACTTGTATGCATCACTCATGAAGTGCATAAAAGAGAGCAAAGCAGCTATTGGAGATGCACATATGGACAGTGAACTGGATTCAAGGTACTCCATTTAACACCTCTGAAAATTTCAGACTTTTCTTCAGTTTCTTGTTCGCATTGGCATGGAACGATGTATTATCACCGTCTCTTGTTCTGCAGCGCTTTAGAGAGAGCAAAAGCAATGGGGCATGTGTTGTCTTCAGCTAGAGATGTTCTGTACAACTCTGATGAAGTATCGAGAAGATTGCGTGTCATGCTGCAGTCCGCGGAACTTAATATCGACACTGTGAAAAAGCAAAACACATTCCTGGTTCAGCATGCTGCAAAGACGGTTCCCATGCCCTTGCACTGCCTGCATATGCAGTTGATAACCGATTATCATCTCCGTGATGGTGTGATCAAGGAGTATTTTCAAGCTGCTGCTTTGAAGGACAAAGAAGATAAAGCAAAGCTCGAGGATCGGTCACTCTATCACTATGCTATATTTTCTGATAATGTCCTTGCAGCCTCAGTAGTTGTCAGATCAACGGTGACAAATGCCAAGGAGCCAAATAAGCATGTGTTCCACATCGTTACTGACAAGCTTAATTTTGCAGCTATGAAGATGTGGTTCATCAGTCATTCTCCCCGGCCTGCTACTGTCCACGTGGAGAATATCGACAATTTCAAGTGGCTCAATTCGTCTTATTGTTTGGTTATGCGGCAACTTGAGTCAGCTCGTCTCAAGGAATTTTACTTTAAAGCACATGACCCGTCATCACTCTCTGATGGGAATGAAAATCTGAAGTACAGGAACCCAAAATATTTGTCTATGCTCAACCATCTAAGGTTCTACATGCCAGAGATACATCCCAAGCTTGACAAGATACTGTTTCTCGATGATGATGTTGTTGTGCAAAAGGACTTGACACCCCTCTGGGATGTTGATCTTAAAGGGATGGTAAATGGTGCTGTTGAAACCTGCAAAGAAAGTTTCCATCGCTTCGACACTTATCTCAACTTCTCACATCCTAAGATCTCTGAGAACTTTGATCCACGTGCTTGTGGTTGGGCTTTTGGAATGAACATGTTTGACCTGAAGGAGTGGAAGAAGCGAAACATCACTGGAATATACCATTATTGGCAAAATTTGGTAAGTAATGGAGCGAAAAAATATTGTTATATTGTTGAACTACATTTATCCCACCGTGTATGTTATGTCTACGGTGTCATCTTACAACAATCGCTTGTCAGTACTCCCTCCGATCCATAATAAGCGTCGCAGTTTTGAACTAAGGTTGAACTAACCTTAGTTCAAAACTGTGACACTTATTTTGGATCGGAGGGAGTAGCTTTTATTGGTTTCACTTACTAACAGAAGCTGTTTTGCAGAATGAGGATCGCAAGTTGTGGAAGCTGGGCACATTACCTCCAGGACTAATTACATTCTACAATTTGACACACCCATTGGATCACACTTGGCATGTCTTGGGCCTTGGCTATGATCCTGCTGTTGACATTGCTGAAATCGAGAATGCAGCGGTAGTTCACTACAATGGGAATTACAAGCCCTGGCTGGACCTTGCCATTTCCAAGTACAAGGCCTACTGGTCCAAGTATGTCGATGTGGACAGCTCACACATTCGGCGTTGCTACGCAAGCAAACAATGACATATGTATTATTCTGTTTTGGTACTTTTGTGCCATGAGTTTTTCACCAGGAGCGAGTTAGGTAGAGCAGTGACATGTCTAACATTGTTCAGCATCATAATCTTGTCATTCTTGTGCTTAATAATCTAGCTTTTTCTCATATATCAACTACATGCACAGTAATTTGTAAGTCACAGCATAGTAAATATTCATCTGTTCATTCGAGGATACAAAAATGAATTGAAAGAACAGTAAATGTTCAACAAGGTAATAAAGAAACCCAACTGTTTATTATCTGCTATATGAATTACAGGCCCAATAAGTATGGAGTAATTATGCGTAAGAATGTGGAAAGAAATGGAGTAATTTTTCTATGCCTTCTGTAAGAAGAAAAGAGAAGCTGAGAGTGGAGAATGAACAGGTGGCTGTTTGTGTAGAGCTTGTGCTGGAATTTTTTTTAGGGAAAAAGGAAGGTTCAGTGCTCATTCCCTATGAAGTAAAACTGAACCTGAAGTTGTTCTCTTTGAATTAGCACTGAACCTGAAGTTGCAGCAAGAAGCTGAATCAACGAGGGATAGTGCTTCAACAAAGGGGGCTGGAAATGCAACAAAAGGTAACTCTGGAGAACCGAGTCAGTTATGTCCAGTGATGTGCTCATGTAGAACCTTTTTACAGCACCCATTTTAATTGAGTTTTTTCTTCACATGTAGCACCTTTTTTCACCTCATCTGGTAGTGATATTTTTTGTTGGTTAATACAGTACCAGGCTCATAGTTAAAACACAATATACTACAGATTCAAGAATAAATTCAGAGAACCCTTGTAATTGGCATATGGTAGTGGTTTGTTCATATGATCTGACATCAATTAATCACTCATTACTGAGGTAGGCATCTCTGATAGCATGCATCTCTGCTGCAGCGTCACTTGTTGACATTCTTTTTCTAGGCAGTTGCTTCGAGCATAGGACACCAAGTTGGATGATGGCAGCCAAACATTCCTCGGCTCTGGTTATATTTTCTGTATTAGTGCTATCGTTTGCTTCATCATGCAGCCAGATGTTGGAGTCTGCTATTTTCATGACATTCACAGGAAGACTTGCTGCATCTGCAAAGTATTGCAGGGTTAACCCATCTCTGAACATATCGTCTGTCGGGTACCTTCCTGTAAACAACTCGATCAAGGTGATCCCGAGGCTGTACACATCACCATAAGTTGATACTGAAAGCCCTTCTCCATATTCTACAACGTATTGAAACAATTCAGATTATAAACAGGTATGCACAGAAGTTGTTTCATGAAAATATATCTAATTATATGTGATCATGTGAGGCACAGGGGGAGCATATCAGTTACCTGGAGCAACATATCCAATGGATCCTCTTATTCCGATGGAGCTTAGGAAACTTGCAGAAGCTTCACTTGCAACTTCATTCAGAATTCTAGCAAAGCCAAAATCCCCAACACGAGCCCTCATGCCCTCGGTGAGAAGAATGTTGCTTGGCTTGAGATCGCAATGGATAATGGAAGGTCGGCAACCATAGTGAAGATAGTTTAAAGCATCCACGAGGTCAACAGCGATATCTAACCTCTGTGACAAGCTGAGTGTTCTGTTGCTGTTTTGGCTTTCAGTATCTGGGTGGATCCAGTGGTCTAAGCTGCCATTAGGCATGAGCTCGAAGACTAGCGCTCTGAAGTCTTGGCCTTGGTGATTGATGCTTGAACAACATGTGATGATCTTTACAAGGCAACGGTGCCTAACTCTTCTTAGTGCCTCACATTCATCCTGGAAGCTTTTGTAGGATCCAGATTGCTGCAGATTAAACACCTTAATGGCCGCAACAAAATTCTCTAGAGTACCTTTGTATACAGTACCATATCTTCCTTTCCCGAGAAGATTGGCTTCTGAAAACCCGTCTGTTGCTTTGAGTATGTCGTTGTATGAGACCATTGGAAGGTCACTCGTGGTTGTCTGGGGTGACAGTAGTTCTTTCCTCAACCCTGACTTCAATTTTGTGTACAGAAATCCAACTAAAGGAAGAGCTGCAAGTAAGACCATTATACCTCCTGTTGTAGGGACAATTATTCTCAGAGACTTTGGCAAGCCTTTCTTGGAGCTTGGGCATTTTATAGATCATTATGTGCAAGGTGCAATTCCTGCTGCTGTTCAGTTTGTTGTTTGTCAAATTCAGTACGGTAAGCCCTTTTATGTTCTTCAAAGTGGGAGGGATGTTTCCTTGGAATGAATTGCCATCCATCAAGAGGGTTTCAAGGACTACACAGCCACCAATGATTGCAGGTATTTTACCAGACAGTTGGTTCCCGGATAGAAGAAGTTGGCCGAGATTTACCAAATTACCAACTTCTGAAGGAAGAGGTCCCTCCAGCAAGTTCAGTCCTCAACTCATTCATCCCTCTTTGAATCAGCCCTGAGCCTGAAACTGCAGCAACAACGGTAGTAACTTTGAAGAACCGAGCCAGCAAAGAGTCCGATCCAAAAAAAGCGTCGCAGCTTTGTTCAAAGGCGCGACACTTGTTATGGATCGGAGGGAGTAGCAACTTTTCTTTACTTGATTGTGTACGGAACTCATTTTTTCTTGATTTTTCCCTATGTGGCTGGCAGTGTGCTGGCCTCTTTTGCAATGTTATTTTTTGTTGGATAAATATCTGCGAACTTTTTCCGTGGACGAGTTTAATTGTATTTCGGAAATGCAGCATGGGTGTTTTTATTAATATTTAATAGTATATAATACGTCGAAATAACAAGAGAATACGAGTATACTGGAAAAACAACTTAATGCTCTCAGGTATCCCTGCCAAAAAAACATTCCTCATATACTTGAAAAAAAAAGGAAAAAAAGAAAAATGAAAAGCTGATGCAACGGCCATACAGGAAAGAAAAAATTAATTCAAAATCACAGGAAAGAAAGGCCATACAAGACAAGTATTTCTCAGATGGGCCTATCTCTGTCTATGTATCTCACTCAGATGGCCGCGCTGTGTCTCTTCTCCAGCCCAACTACATGGGCCAACACCCCGCGAGTCCTTCTAAGCCGCGAGCCTGCGACCGAGAGGAGGCGCTGCGCAGCTGCGTGCCAAAAATTAGTCCCACCTCGCTAATTCACGGGGAGCGAGACCGGTTTATAAGGCGAGGAGCGGCAGATCGATGCACGACCTTACTTGAACAGGATCTGTTCTATAGGCTCGTACCGCTGCATCCTTTACCAATAAGGAGGCAAGCACTTCAGTCTGGTTGATGAACTCTGACCTCTGGGCCAGAGCGTGATTAACGGCCAGGATTCCTCTGATGGAGGCAATCCGATGGCTGTAGAGGATCGTTCCTGCCTGGCTTCTGCCCTGTGCAGGGTGGCCCATAGGTTGTCTGACAGACTACAACATCTTTTTTCTGCCTTCCTTCCGAATCTGAAATTAGGCACACTTTTGTTTATGAAAATTACCAAATCTGAAATTATGACACAACAGTGGCTGGAAAGCCAAACAAAATGGATCATCAAAGCTTCTATCAGACTGAAGATGGAACACACAGCAAAAGATTAACCATCACATTGTCTTTTATTATCTCTTTTGCACAGACACAGTACGACAGACGAACCCGGCAACACCGGCTCACAACACCCACCATCATCGGTATTACATACGATATTCATTTCACTGTTACACATTTTTATTCATGGCTACACCCACACATGACAGATTCAGTTCATGCTGCACCCTCCTTGGCTCGATCGACACCAACCGAGGCGAGTGAGCCACTGGTTCCCTCCTCCTTGTCCATCTACATGCTCGGCTTCATCTTGAGCCGAGACGCCAGCTTCTGCCCGAGGGACGCATCACACTGCAACAACATTGGTAAAAGCATGGTTGGTTCCAGTTTGTTTATATGATCCAGGTACACAAAACAGCATAACACCCGCTGGCAACTGGGAGAGAATAGAAAACTGAAGAATGTACCTGTGACCAGTATGAAACCCAGATGCCCTGGATTTCATGGGTTACGCGAGCATCAGTGAGCGCATCAACCCACCGCTGGAGGAAACGGTCTTGCCTGTGTTTTCATATAAGAAACAGTTCGGTTAGCAACGGTGCTTGATGTCTTCTATGTGCCCAAAGACTTGAAACAAATCAAACTGAGTTTGGGATGAACCTGGCAGGGTCAAAGGATCGGTATCTCTCGCCAGCCTGCTTGAAATTGTTCTCCTTCTCGATAATGCACTGCAGTTCCAAAAGTACAAATGCAGCAAACCATTTGTCAAACACATGGTGGGGGTTTAATTCCCGGAGACAAGAATGGCAGTAGTGAGACAAGAATTCTGACATTCCAAGTGGCATACCTTCTCCCGGCAGCCAGATAGAACACGCGGAGGCATAGGGTACTTTTCAGCATGACGAGTAGGATCAAGCCTTGAAGGGAAGTAGTTCACCTGAAAATCGAGCCAAATATATGTAAATGCAGTGAACTTGAAACATAACTACATATTATTTTTGTCAATCGGAGGAAATACTGCATCATGCAAGCAGAAGGGGATGAAAAGCTCTAAAGAACAATGTACCTCCTCATCCCTGTGCATGAAATTCATTAAGCCATCATGATGGTTGTTGTGGTGAGCACATTTCGGGGCATTCACAGGAAGCATCAAGTAGTTTGGACCAAGGCGGTGCCTTTGGGTATCAGCATAGGAGAAAATCCTTGTCTGGAGCAGCTTATCATCAGAGTAGTGGATTCCAGGGACAGTGATTGCTGGGCAGAAAGCAAGTTGTTCGTTTTCTGCGAAGAAATTATCAATGTTCTTGTTGAGGACCATCCGTCCAACTGGTTGCAGTGGGATGATATCCTCTGGCCAGGTCTTGGTGACATCAAGAGGGTCAAAGTCAAATTTATCCTCATGATCAGCATCAATGGTCTGAATGAAAAGCCTCCATTCTGGGTAATTCCCAGCTGCAATAGAATCAGTCAAGTCCTTTGTGGCATGGGTGTGGCAGGTGCCTCCAACAGTAACGGCTTCATCATCTAAGAGGCACTTTACACCACATGTAGGCTTCCAATGGAACTTAACAAGGTGCGCCTTTCCATCCCTGCTGATTAAGGTGTACGTGTTGACACCAAAACCGTCCATGTGCCTGTAGTTGAGTGGGATGCCAACATCATCAAAGAGGAAGGTGAACATGTGCAGACTCTCTGGGTGGTGCGAAAAGAAGTCAACTATTCTCCAGTTCTCCTGCATATTGGTCTTTGGACTTGGCTTGAAAGCATGGACCATGTCAGGGAACTTCATCCCATCTCGGATAAAAAACACAGGCATATTGTTCCCAACAAGGTCAAAGTTACCCTGAAAATGCATGCCAGGAGATGTCAGTTAAACTTACAGGTTGACTGAAAAGGTCTGCAGCAATAATTATCTAAGTGCAGATGATAAACAGTTTATAACATAAGGGAAAATAAGGTAGGACAGAGGACTCAATCCTTATAAACAGTGGTAAATTTATACTACTACATAAGGGAATATGTGCTATGGTTTCAATTTCCATCTTCCAATAGCCACACGCTGGCCATTGTTGATGGAACTAAAAAGGCATTCAAAGCAGCCAGAATTTTACTGTACCAGCTAAAACAAGCTAAAGAGTCTTTTACTGTTTATTAAAAGGCTTGGGGAAAAAGGCATTATAGCGAATGACATGCTAACGGAAGATAAACTGCTCAAATGTGATTGTACACAGCATAAAGTAGCTGTAATAATAATCTCATCTCAAAAGGATAACATCAAATACAACATTAAGAATGATCATTAGTACCTCTCTGGTGTAGAACTTCACTGCAAAACCACGTGGATCCCTCAAGGTCTCAGGGCTTCCACGCTCATGCACAACGGTAGAGAACCGGGCAATAACCGGGGTCTGAACCCCAGGAGCCCGGAGAAAGTCAGCACATGTGAGCTGAGAAACATCATGAGTCACCTCAAAGAACCCCTTAGCACTGGCTCCCCGTGCATGAACAACACGTTCAGGGATACGCTCCCGGTCAAACTGCGCAAGCTTTTCAATCAGATGGTAATCCTCAAGGAGGATCGGTCCTGTGAAATGAAGAATCCATCATCAGGTGAAGCCATAAATCAACCACAAGAGAAGATAAGGAAAATAGAAGCTCCTGGGCATAGCTACAGGTACACAACAGGAAAAATCACACTGGGCAACTTCAGATAGCTTTTACAATCACTTTCAGGAAAATTGGCATTTTGTTACGACACGATCATTTTGAAAAACCATGTTTGGACTTCCAATCACCTTCAAAGCTGGGGAGTTATGCTGAACACTCAAACTTTGATTTTTGAACCAGTTTTGACGCTTTGGCTATGCTGAACATAGATGAATTGTTGTAAGATTATGTTTTTTTGTGGGTGTAGAACTTGGTCCTACCTACATCAGGTTAGTGCTAAGAGCTAATCTTCGGAAGAGTAACGGACCACCAGACGGTCCAGACAGATCACTATCTTGGAGCCTCCAATCATCTCACATGATCAGATAATCACTATGACTGGACGGCGACAAGCCGTGTGAAAAAGGTATTGCTTGTTATCTTCCCCCTTGAGCAACCACTATGGCATGACAGTGACTGACGAAAATATCAAGCCTTCCATGTTTGCAACAAAAGTTTTGTCAGGCTGGACCACGGAACACGGCATGTTGTGAAGCTACAATGAGTGCCCACAGAATTCAAGTGCTTACAGGAACCAAACCTAAGCCTGTAAGTGAATGTATATGGGCAGAAAAAAAACGGTCGAGCAACACACAGGAGGAGGATCAAAATAGCCGCTCGTACCAAATACTAGATGTAAACGGCATGGGAATCAACAGCAAGGCCAGGGCGCTGACGCCACAGGAGAGGGGACCTCCCGCAGATCCAGAGATAATCGAGCCGAGTATCCCCTGAATTTCAATTTCTCCACCAGAGAAGCAATCTAAGCTAAGCTAAGCATAGGATGTAGTAAAGGCTTAAGATGGGCGGGAGCAGCCAGAAGAGCAGATCAGGTAAGTGGGGTGGGGGTGGCTGACCGACCTCGCTGTCCGACGGTGAGGGCGTTGTTGTTGTTCCAGACGGGCGCGCCGGAGTTGGTGGTCCAGTAGCCGGAGTTGGCCCCGCTCGTCGGCCGGTGCTGCAAACAACACAAGAAACCAAGAAAACCGAGCAGTCAGATCACCGGATCGTGGGGCGACAGAGACAGCCGAATCGGCGATCCGGTCCGGCCGGCTGGCGGAGCCGGATCGGCGGGGGCAGAAGGGGTGGTGCTACCTTGTAGGGATCCATGGCCGGGGCCGGCGGGAGGGGGAGGGTGGTGGGCGATGAGGTCGAGGGGGGAACAGAGGAGTTGGGGAGGAAGAAGGAAGAAAGCTGATGGACGAAGGAAGCGGCGGCCCGGGTCGGCCTTTTCTAGTTGGGCCTTGTTGTTGTTCCGGTGGCCGGCCGGCGGGCGGGGCCCAGCCGCAGAGACAGACAGGGACCGTGGACTGCGCGATTCGGTGATCGTGCCCGTCACGTACTCATTTTGCTTGCATCATCGCGCCGGATAGGGATAGAGATAGGGGATAGGGGGGTTGGTTAGAGATGGATAGCAGATAGAACGAGAGTGGACGATGGGGATGAGACCGAGATCAGGCGCCGTCCTCCGTGGCGTGCGCGTGAGCGAGGAGGCATCAATCTTGTTCACACTGCATGCGCACCCGTCAAAGGGGAGTCCTAAAATCACTGATTACTGAAGGGGTATCCCTTTGCCAAGTTCATTTTTATCATGTACTCCTATATGCCGCTTGTCCTAATTATAGGATTTTGATGGAATTTTCTTCCCGTGCGGAAAAGGTGAGCGGGCTTGTTTGTGCAGTTCTTTTAGATCCATTTTTTTTTTCGAAAACAAAATGTGTCCATGAAGCGTGCATCCGAGTCACAAATTGTTTTCACCGTTGCATTCCGCGCATCGAGATTTTCGAAACTACTCCGGCGAAAATTATTGCTCCCGCGTGGTGAAGCACAAGTCCACTACCGATAGGGAGCAGAAATGTGCTCGCCGCGGGGAGCACACATGTCGAGGAAAACCAAAAAACTAAAGAAATAGAAGGAAAAAAAAACTTGAATACCGAAAAAAATATCCGAGGAAAACGAAAAAAAGAGAAAAAAAATCGGAATATAAGAAAATCCAAAAGAACTAAGAGAAACCAATGAATGGAAGAAACATTGTTGTACTCGCACGCATGGCTCCTGCTCCCTAACTTGAAATGTCGCCATGCGTCGGGCCAGGTGCCCTCCCCCCCCCCCCCCCCCCCCCCCCCCACACACACACACACACACAATTGAGCCCCGAGCGTGGGGGACAACAAACTTGCCCCTTGCATGATATAGGCTGCCCCATCTGCGGGGCAAGGTCCCCTACTTTTTTACATTGTTTACATTTTCTTTTTTGTTTTAGTTTTCTCATTTGCTTTTTTAAACATAAAAAAATGTTCACGAAATTTTCCAAAAGTATTCACAAATTTGAAAAAATGCTTGTTGTTTCAAAATTGTTCTGAATTTAAAAAACCATTCACGAACTGGAAAATGTTCCTGGATTTCATATAATGCTCATAAATCCAAATAATGTTCTCGGATTTCAAAAGATGTTAAGAATTTCAAAAAAAATCATGAGTTTAAAAAATGCTCCTAAATTTCAACAAAATGTCCAATTTTATAAAATATTCACAAATTTCGAAAATATCCCGGATTTCACAAAATGTTATTGAATTTAAAAATGACCATGGATTTCAAAAAACATTCTGAATTGTAAAAAATGTTCATGGTTTTCAAAAAATGTTGTAATTTTTTAAAATATTCATGAATCTGCAAAATGTTATTGGATTTCTAAAAAGTTCCAAATTTCTAAAATATTCACGAATTTGATATTTTTCCAGCATTTAAAAAATGTTGCAACTTTTTTAAAATAATTTAGAAACGTAAAAAAATGTTCATGAAACTAAAATCGAAAAAGGGGAAAAAGAAAATGAAAAAACTGGTTCAAACCTTCCCATTTTCGAAAACCGATGAGAAGGTAAGCCGGAAACTGGGTTGGCCCAAGTAGTAGCGCACCTCTTTCCAGGCGTGTGTTACCGTGCTATTCCTCCACGTTACGCGTGGAATAGGATCCAGTGCTGAAGGGTGTCCGGAGTCGATAGCGGATAGAGGCTGGCATGGGTCGTCTGCAAATGAACAAGGGTGTGTAGTGCGCAAAGATTCCCTTACTATGAGAGATCCCTACAAATCGCCGAAAGTGAGCTAGCCAAAATAAATGTGATACAACGTTTTTGTGAAGTTCCTAACACATATTTGTTGAACCTCTACCCCGGTTTTGGAAAGGTCCCACACGGTTTTTTTCCTTTTTCCTTTTTTGTGCTTTTTTTATCAATTTTTCTTCAAGTTTTTATTTCTGCTTTTTTTCTTCTGTTTATTTCTTTTTTATTCTTTCCAAACACATGTTGACTTTTTTGGATACACGTTGACATTTTCTATATACATGCTAAAACAGCTTTTAGATCCATGTTGAACAATTTTGAAGTACATGATGAACATTTATTTGAATATATGCTGAACATTTGTCAAATGCACATAACACTTGTTAATGAATGGTGAAAATGTTTCAACCACACGGTGAACATTTTTCAAACATGTAATGCTATTTTTCTTAAACGTGTGAAACTTTTTTGGTGTTATGATTTTTCAATGTTATGAAAAATTTCTTATAGTCAAAGTTTTTTCAAAATGACATGAACAATTTTTAACATTTCTTTGTCATTTTTCCAAAATGTAGTTAAAATTACATTAAATTGCGAAACATTTTTTAGATGTCATGAGCAATTTTTTGAATGATACATACACTTTATAAAAGCTATGCTGTTTTTTTTACATTTCATGAACATTTTTAAAATGTCATAAACAAATTATTTAACATATGTACATTTCTGGAATGTATGAACATTTTCTAGAAATTGCTCAAACAAAATTTGATATATTTATGGACATTTCTTAACAGTGTCATCAATATTTTTTTAAATGCATCAACATTTCTTAAATGTGATGAATAGTTATGGAATGATTTGTACATTTTTACAAATTAGACAATTAAATTTACATTACATAAAAAATTTTTAATGCCCTGTGATTTTTTAGAAATAATTAAGTAAAGTAATATCATGGGGCCAGCTATCAACGAGGGACAGGGCGTGGGGCCTATTATTGTTTAGTAAAAAAAACCTTGACATTTTTTCTCACAAAAAACACCTGCTTTTTTACGAAAAAATGCCTTGATATTTTTTCTCTTAGAAAAGAGTCGAGGGGGTTTTCACAAAAAACATGCCACATGCCTGTCTCTCGCTGACAGTGGGCCTCATGCCATGTGCATAGTTAGCGCCGATTTTATATCAAACCATGATTAGAAATGTATTTGCATGCCCGAACCAAGTTGTTGCAAATACATTGCTAATCATATCTGTCAAGTTTAAGCACCAATGGCATAATTAACTCTAAAAAATATCAGAAAAAGAAAAGAAAACCCAAAAAAGGGAGAAATAACCGACAAACAAGAAAACGGCCCGAAAAAACCAAGAGAAACCAGCGAATGGAAGAAAAAAAGAGAGGAAAACTTGTTGTACACAAGCACCAAGCTCCTGCTCCCTCGCTTTAAATACCACCACATGTCAGACCTGGCCTCCGACAAGTGACCCCATGCGGGGGATACCCGTCAACTAGTTACCCCTAGGAGTCCTCCTAACGCGCACGCAGGGCGGTGGGGTAACAACAAACGTGCCCCTGGCGCGATATTGGCCAACCCATGTGCGGGGATGAGGTGCCCCTGCTTTTTTCATTGTTTTTTTGTTTGCTTTCTTTAATATCGAAAAATACTCAGGAAAAATTCAAAAAATATTCAAAAATTTGAAAATGTTGTTTGTGATATAAAAAAACTCTGAATTTAAAACAAATTCATTTATTGGAAAGATGTTCTTGGATTTCAAAAAGTGTTCTGAATTTCAAAAAATATTCATGAGTTTGATTTTTTTCCTGGATTT
Organism: Elymus sibiricus; assembly: GCA_039707655.1. Classification (NCBI taxonomy): domain Eukaryota; kingdom Viridiplantae; phylum Streptophyta; class Magnoliopsida; order Poales; family Poaceae; genus Elymus; species Elymus sibiricus. The sequence goes on along the minus strand of CM077676.1, from coordinate 474,313,014 downwards.
GAAAAAGTATTAATGATTTTAAAAAATGATGATGGATTACGAAAATTGTTCATGAAATGGAAAAAATGTTCCTAGATTTCAAAAAATGTTCTTAGGTTTTAAAAAATATTCAAAAGTTTGAAAAATTCTTTGGATTTCACAAAATGGTCATGAATTTCATAATTTTAAAAAATGTTCATGAATTTGAAATTGTCCAAGCTTTCAATAAATGGTTATAATTTTTAAAAATAGTCATGAATTTAAAAAATGTCCCCATATTATAAAAAAGTTTTAAAATTTAAAAAATATTCACATATTTGTAAATTTTCCAAATTAATAAATAGTTACAAAGTTCGAAAAATGTTGGCAAAAGTAAAGTAAAAATAATAAAGGAAAATAAAGAAAAAAAGGAAAATAGAAAATTAAAACGAAAAACCGAAAGAAAAGAAAAACTAGTGCAAGGAAGTTTCTTCTAGCAGCCAGGATGCACATTTGCATGCTATTCCTCATTCTAGTTTTTAATTTCGTAGGAAATCAATATCAAAACTTTGAGACACCTCGAGAGGACCTGCCAGGGGCCCACACGGTCATCCCGCGCGGCCAGGGGAGGGGGGCCGCGCCACCTGCTAATGGGGCCGCCTGCAATCCAATTCCACCGCCATAAATCCCAATAAATACCGAAACCCTTCAATGTATTTTCAGAAGAATTTTATCGTTGTCGCAAGTCTTTTTTCCACGAAGATCCCATCTGGAGGCCTGCTCCGAAGCCCTGCCGGAGGGGGGAGCCATTGTCGGAGCCATCTTCATCTACCTTGTTGCCTCCATGACCATGTGTGAGTAGTTCCATTAGGAGCCACGGGTCCATAGTAGTAGTTAGATGGTTCTCTTTCTTTTTGGATCTTCACTACCATGTTCTCATTCTTGATCGAGATCAATTCGATGTAATTTGTGGTGTGTTTGTTGGGACATGATGAATTGTCACTTTATGATCAAATTATGAATTGAAATCAATTGAATATTTTGAGGTTTTGTTGCTGCATAATTAAATAGCTCTGTGCTCTCCGATCTAGCTATCTTCTTTGGCCAAGTTTGATGGGTTTTTCTTCAGAGGGAGTTGTGCTTTGTAGTGGGTTTAATCTTGCGGTGCTCTAACGCAGTGACAATAAGGGCCAAGACACATATTGTATTGTTGCCATTAAGGATAAAACAACGGGTTTGTCATATTGATTGACTTCTTCCTGTCTACATTATGTCATCTTGCTTATTGCGATACTTCGTTTCTTGCAAACTTAATACCTTGAGATGCATGTTGGATAGTGGTTTTAGGGTGGAGTATTAGTAGTAGATGCAGTTGGATTAACGGTCTACTTATTACGGACGTAATGCATATATGCCATTATGCCATAAATGATCATAATCATGAATATTACAATTTGATCAATTGCTCAACTGTAATTTTGCAACTTACTGTTTTCGAGAGATGCCACTAGTGAACCTAAGGCGGCGGGTCCGGTGGTCACCCTGCGCCACCTCCTCCTGCGCCCACGGCACTCGCCTACGTCCCGCGCGCCCCATACCCTCGCACTGCCGGAGTCAACCCGTGGACTGGCATGTTCCACGCATGGCCCCTGACACCGCGCCCTTCGTCTGCCGGTGTACTCGGCCCTCGCCTCGCCCCGCTCGGCCTCACCGCGAGCGGCTACGGCGCCCACCAGCCGAACCCATGGGACACCGGCGCGCTCCAGGCCGCCCTCCTGGCCATGCAGCAACATCCGTACACTGGCGGCGGCGATTGGATCCTCGATACGGGCGCCTCGTCACACATGGCAGCCAATCCTGGTATGCTCTTCGCCATCACAGCCTCTTCCTCTCCCTCTCACATCCTTGTCGGCAACGGCAATCCTCTTCCGATCACCCACACCGGCTCTCTTTCCATACCCACTTCTTCCACCCCACTGCACCTCCGCCATGTTCTCATATCTCCACATCTCATTAAGAACTTGATATCTGTTCTGTAGGGTAACGCAGCAGAAAACAAAAATTTTCTGACCTACGCACCAGCCCAGGACCACTATGGAGACTGCATACAAGGTTTGATCATTTTCGTTACCGACTCATAGCGCAGCGGAAGTAGAGTCGATGACGAACAGCGGTGCAGATCCCCGCAGCTAGGATTTTATAACCTCCCAACCGCGAGGATGTATACCCTCATCTGCCCCGCGGACAGCCCTCCGGGAGGCGGTCGCACAGTCCCCCGGACGGTGTCGCGGACAGCCCTTCGGGAGGACCTCCGAAACTCGGACTGTCACTCGGACAGCCCTTCGGGAGGACCTCCAAAACTCGGACGGTCACACGGACAGCCCTTCGGGAGGCACTCTCGAACTAAGACCGAAACTACGATCTCTCTACAGAGTTGCACACATACGGTATCATCTATCCAGCAGGGCTTCGCCGTCCAGAACTAGTTCCTGCCGGAACCCAGACAGCCTTTCGGCTCTACGAAACTATTTCGCTGGGAGGGAGAGAAGAATGCCAGATCATGCATGGCTTTGTATGTGAGAGCAAGCATGTGAAGATGGCAGCCATCTCCCTTCCTATTTATAGGAAATCCCAAGGGGAATATCCCTTTCTCAAAAGGAATATGCCTTTGGAATATCCCTTTCTCAAAAGGAATATGCCTTTCTCAAAAATATCCAAAAAGTGCTTTCACTATTCACGACGACATTTTTCAGCGTCTGATCGAACTGAAAATATTCATGTGGGCTTAGAACAATTCTAGTACCCACCAAAATAATTTTCAACGCGAGCCGGAACAATTCCGGTTTAGTGATTTCATCTGCGAAAAGCATCTGAAGCGGTTTCGGCAGCTCCGGAACATTTCCGGTTTTCATTCCAGAAAATTCCAAAAAGTTTCCAGAACGATTCTGGCACCCTCCAAGAATTATCAGGCATGTGCCAAGACCAATTTGACTTTATGGTATCCCCTGAAACAACTTTTCCAGTTTCACCGAAACTCATCCGGTGACCTCTCTCTGCGGAACTTTTCCGCTGTCCGAAACTTTTCCGGCGTCCGAAACTTTTTCGGTGTTTTTCTCTCAGACTCCCTGTCTAGTATTCAACAGATAGATGACCCTTAAGCGTGTGACCCTATAGGTTCGGTGAAGCATAGACATGACCCGGAACCCCTTCCGATCAATGATCAACATCGGAGCCGTGGACACCCATATTGATCCCTATACCCACACGAATGAATATTCGAGTGAACCTCCAGTTGCCGTGAGCTATTCCTGTTGCTTCGCGATATGTTACAATAACCCGAGGTGAGACATGTTGGCATCCTCGTGGATCAACACTTGTCCACAATGCCAGTTACCTCGTTGCCGGTATTGTTCTCTTTTCTCGTTCCCGTGTTCCGGCATCCCTGTGATCAAATCACCCTGTGTCTGGCCAGACGATGATGGATACCGTAACACCGAGAGGGCCCAGAGATATCTCTCCATCGTCGGAGGAGCAAATCCCAATCTTGAGCTATCAAGTCCCTTGACATACTTTTCCATGAACCCGTAAGCCGCCGTAATAGCCACCCATTTACGGATGACGTTTAACAAACCCCAAAGTTCATGAAGCAAGCATGAAGAAACTCGACACTCTCATGGTCTAAGGAATTATGCAAACATTAACTATCTCTGTGTTATAAACCATTAACTAATGACGAATGTATCTCATAGCATAACATCAATTCGGGTCGTTTCAACACAAGTGTTCTACCAACAATTGTGCCCTCAAAATTGCCGGCATAGACATGCCCATGATCAGGAAAACAGGATCATCATGCAATACTTGAGCCAGACATAGAGGCTTGACTAGGAATACTTTTTACCGTTTATTATCCCACACGTGCACATGAGTTTCCCTCCAAGCCTCGTTTTATTTGCAGACTCGAGAATCATTGCAGTTATAGCATGGAACATAAACATAATTATGAACAGGGAGATAATCAATAACATTTATTATTGCCTCTAGGGCATATCTCCTACAGACTCCCACTTGCACTAGAGTCAATAATCTAGTCAATGCTAATGCACTTTACACCTATGGCATACTGGTGTAAAATATGCTTCGCATGTGGTATAGCCTGATGTCCAACGGATCTGACGACTTCAGCTCCGTGTGTAACTTTGCATATCCCCGCGTTTTCACGCTTTCACAAAATTCATATTTTGTGTGGACTTGGCTTTGCATATGTGTGAATCATTGGTCGAAACCTGATTCCTCAGACTGAGCTATGGAGCAACTATCTGCAATAGTGTCCCATAGACCAAAGCCATCTTGGAACCATACTAAGTTCATGAATGAACTATATGATTCAACAACTTCTTTGTCACTTCTTAAGCATCAACATACTTAGCCTTTGTTATAGAATTCGCCACAGTAACCTGTTAAGAACAATTCCAACTTACCGTGCCACCGTATTGTGTATCACACAAAACCCTTAACTTAAATCGAAAATCGCATGGAGCATTGATGAAGACTGTATCGATGTAATTACTTACAACGAGCACTTCATAATCTCTGCTTGCGAGAAAACATGTCATCAGTACTACTCTAGTACCTAATGACATCTTTCACTGTTGTCCCATGATCAGTACTTTTGATCACTTTGGTATCTATACTCGCAACAACTTTGGAGTATTGGACATATCTGGTTGGTTTTACATACCATGGAATACATGATTAATCCAAACACAAGAGTGTGTGGAATCACCATCATGTATTTTGCTCATCAGTGTTTTGAGACACCAAGTCTTGCAAAACTCTTTCCATGTGACTTCGGCAAGAATCACTCCTTGGCGTTTTAAATGCTAAAAGGTTTTAGCACCTTGTCAATATGTATTCATTGCTTAGCCCTATTAGGTAAATCTATCTCCATAGATCATCATGCCTAATATTGAGGCTATTTAGCCCAAGCACTTCATCGAAAAACCATTTTCAAATGAAGTCCTAATTAGTGTCAAGAAATTTATTTCCAATTAACAATGTGTCAAGCACACAAGGTTTTTAGAAATATTATTATGCTCCCACTTAATTTCTTGAATTACAAGCATCTTCGTTACCCATTGATGAAGTCAAACCCCTTTGACCATTTCATCAAAACACGAAGAATCCAACTCCATTTTGCTCTCTTCTGTCCATTGCTGGAACTCTGAAGTTTGCATACTAACTAGCATTCTTTGGATCGACAAATTACTTTGGACTGTATCACATACAAGTCCTAGGTTTTATTTCCATCAGATGGAAATCCTTTTGTCATCCATGTTTCATATCTCATGATTGATATATGTATTAATTGCTAGTTCAACCCGAACCGACCTTAAGCATCGCTACGGTGAAACAACCTCATCGTAGTCAACTCCTTGAACTTGTTATTTCAACAAGTCGAGCTTTATGGATAAACATTTTTATCCGTATCAGTTTTTAGTTCCATAAATATTCGTTAGACTCTAAGCCTTCCAAAAGGTGAATCAAGATTTTAATCTTGAAACATTGATATGGAAACTATCTCAGATTGTATTGGCATTTAGCCAATTCCGGAGTCAGGGCCCATCATCGATTCCTTATGTATCGTAGGTATACTGTTGTCCAACAACAATATCTCGTTTGCGCACCTGAGAGGTTTGCACGAGCCTTGCCTACGTGGTTCAGATGCAAGTTCGACTGAAGTCCATACATTTTATTGTAGAGACTTCCGTATCAGTCGCAGTAGGAAACTCCGGAATCACTTCCAAGGTTTCTTTCCTTTGATCTGATGACGAAGATACTGGTTATCTCGTCGAGTTGCACTGTCCTCCCACTCGCCTTTTGCAAGAACTATTCTCTTTAAAAGCATACCGTTTTGTGGCAAACCTATTTGCCTCGGTATAGTGAGGGAGGAATACCCAATGACTTGGGATAACCTTAAAAAGTAGCACTTGTCTGATTTGGAATAGGTTTGTAACCTTTTACACAAGCCCCATATTCCAAATGTTAAGAAAAGATATAACATGGTTGGGCGTACCATACCATGGCATCATTTCAACAGACCCGATGGAGCTCTTTTCAGTGTAAAAGCCGCAGTCTCTAAAGCATCACTCTTTTAAAAGGGGTAATGGCAAATTTATTTATGTCATCTTTGATCTTACCATGTCATGAATGGTTCGATTACATCTACACAGACTCTCCACTTGCAGTGGTGTTCCGGGAGGTGCAAGTTATGAAACCCCTTTCACAACTCATCAGACATTCGCTAAACTTGTAACTCAAATATTCCTTTCTGCAATCGAATTGTAGAAACATAATTTTCTTGTTACAATAACTTCTACTTCATTTTTGAAAACCTTATGAATGAATTCAAAAGATCCAGACTTACGTCTCAACAAGTAAATATCCATATATCTACTTGAGTCATTTCTGAAGATAGATAACTCCACTACTTGCAACAACATTTATTGGACTACACACATCATAATGTATGATCATCAATATGTTCTTTGCTCGTTCCTTATGGTCTGTGAACGGTATTTCAGTCACTTCACTTTTCAGAGGAAAGTTGCAAGTGTCAGATGATTCAAAATCAAACGACTTCAAAATCCATCACAATGGAATTTTCCATGCGGGTTTCTCCAATGTGACCAAATGCAGTGCCACACTTGTGTGGTATTCTTTTAGTCTTGCGACATTTAGCGTCAGTGTTATGGATGTATCATATTTCCATCAATATTCATAACATACATCCCATCTTGTATGGAAGCATGGCCCTTCATGTTATTCATAACACCGAACATCAAAAGTTCTCTTATGAATAACCTTCTTGCAAAATACCTTATGAAAAGGGCTAGAGTGTGTAAAACTCTAAAATGATTTATGAAAGTAAATACAGAGGTAATGTATTATTATCAATATTCATAACATACTTCTCATTCATAATGAAAGTATGGCCCTTTTGTTATTCATAACTCCGAACATTAAAAGTTCTCTTATGAACAACCTTCTTGCAAGATACTTTATGCAATGGGCTAGAGTGTGTAAAACTCTAAAATGATTTATGAAAGTAAATACATCGGGAATACACCTATGGAAGGCATAGTAACATTTACTATGTTCCCTGCGTGTATCTAAACCTTATTCCTGGCTAGTCTTTCAGGCCATAGTAGTTCTTACATCGAGTTGCAACAGAATGCAATCGAGCGGGTATCTTTGTGATTAACTCACAATACCCAAGAATTAGTGATTAACATGTTTAACCAAAATTCCCAAGAACTATATCTCTGACCAGCCTTCTATACATCAAAAAACTTGTATGACATTCATACATGAGCTGGATATTCCAGTCTTCTTTCCTTTTGCCTTTATACTTCTAACAGTTTAACTTCTAGTATTTCTCCTACTCTCAGAAGAAGCATCCAACTTAAGAGTGGCGTTAGCCCCGGACTTCCTAGGCGTGAAAGTTTCACTAACACCCTTCCGGATACTTCCTTTCTCTTTAAGTTGTTGTTTTATTCACCATCATCATATGACAGGCGTTCTTCTGGATCCCTCTCTTATCAGTCTAATGCATAGTAAACTCCTTTACTAACAGTTTGCAAACAAACATTGCTTTGGATATCTCATATCTTTTAGCCTTTGTCTGTCTCTGAAAATGATTTTCAGATTCCATGAATATCACATAACTATCCAAACTTTTGAAGTTCGGGTCTCATGGAAGCAAACATATTGCACTTGACTGAAAACGGAATTCTAGCTTTTTGGATCAAAGGACGAGTGTCACATGATCCATAGCATTAGCGGGAGAATACCGAAAGCATGCGATAGGACAAAATCCTTCTCGGCACTCTAGAGGACAATCCTCACATTAGGTTACCAACTGTAAAGTTTTAACCAGATATTTAACAGCTATTCAATTTTAATAGGGAAGGTGGAAACGCGAGCCATTATTCTACAACTTTTATGCAAATCACACTTTAGACAGTGTTCAGAATTAATTGCACCGAGAATTAAACAAGTTAATTCTACAGTGCGCTCCCACTCAAATCAATATCTCTCAAAATTGATTATGAGTGATACAAGACCCGATTTTTGATTGTTCGCCATGATGGTAGCATCACAGATGACAAAAAATCTCAACCGGTAGGCCAACTTGCCAATCACATCTCTATGTGACTCTTGTTCATCTTTCGATGCGTGTGTTCCGAGCTCATGACTTTCATGCCTGAACGTCAAGACAACCAAGTGATCTCGCTGCGAGGTCTCAACTCACCCGCCTCACACTTCTCTAATCGTTCGTGCCCATGTTAGCATGTGACACCCCGAAAAGTTAGGTGCCGTGACGGTGCTACACTTGGGAGAACACTAACTACTTGATATTTTTGTGAGAGACCACCCTAATAAAAGGCGACTACCGCACAATCAAGAAGGGTGCATCATAAGGGATAAACATCTCAGGCAATTCATAATAGCATGATATGGTATAGCCCTTTCTGACGGAGAAGTCTCATTTCTTCGTCTTCGGCATTCGCGTCGGTGTTCACCTTTGCGAAGATTGCCACCACCTTGTCGGTGCACCAGATAATATTGCTATCTCTATAGCTAATAAAATAAGTGCATTACATAACGTTGACACGCAGGTCATTAAAGTGCAATCATATGGCTCCAGCCATCATGCCGAATCATGACACGCAGGTCATGTTAATCAATTTACATCATATAGTCATCTCATACATAATCAAATTATTATGAACACTGCTATACCACATCATATGCACATGCAAACCATCCTGCAAAACCAAGTTAGACGCCTCTAATCGGTTCATGCAAAATTTTATTTTACGTGGCTTCTAAGGTTTCGAAACAAACCGAAGCTACCAACGTCCATCATCAAGCATGATAATCCAAGTCGCTAGATTAACATTCCAGGGTGTATGAAACACGAGATAATAAAATCTCGAGCCCCATACTAAACTTCGTCATACGCGTGACCCCCGTGCAGATCATATCTGCATTGCCCTTTCGTCTGCGAAATTTCATCTTTCTTTTTAACTACGGTGGAATTCAATGAACTGTTAGCACTTCGTTGATCAATCAGGATCGCGGATTGCCAGAACATTGAAACTCCACCATACTGTTATCAAGATCAGAAATATGCAAATTCTAGGGAAGCAACAAGAACATCGGGTAACAGACTTCATCTGCTACCCGCACAAATAATTTTCAGCAATAGATCTCATCTACTACCTAATTATATTGTGCAACACCCATACATCTCTATGTATTCTAGATCGCAACCTGCATCTACGCACATCACGGCTCTTGATGCCACTGTAGGGTAATGCAGCAGAAAACAAAAATTTTCTGACCTACGCACCAGCCCAGGACCACTATGGAGACTGCATACAAGGTTTGATCATTTTCGTTACCGACTCATAGCGCAGCGGAAGTAGAGTCGATGACGAACAGCGGTGCAGATCCCCGCAGTTAGGATTTTACAACCTCCCAACCGCGAGGATGTATACCCTCATCTGCCCCGCGGACAGCCCTCCGGGAGGCGATCGCAAAGTCCCCCGGACGGTGTCGCGGACAGCCCTTCGGGAGGACCTCCGAAACTCGGACTGTCACTCGGACAGCCCTTCGGGAGGACCTCCAAAACTCGGACGGTCACACGGACAGCCCTTCGGGAGGCACTCTCGAACTAAGACCGAAACTACGATCTCTCTACAGAGTTGCACACATACGGTATCATCTATCCAGCAGGGCTTCGCCGTCCAGAACTAGTTCCTGCCGGAACCCAGACAGCCTTTCGGCTCTACGAAACTATTTCGCTGGGAGGGAGAGAAGAATGCCAGATCATGCATGGCTTTGTATGTGAGAGCAAGCATGTGAAGATGGCAGCCATCTCCCTTCCTATTTATAGGAAATCCCAAGGGGAATATCCCTTTCTCAAAAGGAATATGCCTTTGGAATATCCCTTTCTCAAAAGGAATATGCCTTTCTCAAAAATATCCAAAAAGTGCTTTCACTATTCACGACGACATTTTTCAGCGTCTGATCGAACTGAAAATATTCATGTGGGCTTAGAACAATTCTAGTACCCACCAAAATAATTTTCAACGCGAGCCGGAACAATTCCGGTTTAGTGATTTCATCTGCGAAAAGCATCTGAAGCGGTTTCGGCAGCTCCGGAACATTTCCGGTTTTCATTCCAGAAAATTCCAAAAAGTTTCCAGAACGATTCTGGCACCCTCCAAGAATTATCAGGCATGTGCCAAGACCAATTTGACTTTATGGTATCCCCTGAAACAACTTTTCCAGTTTCACCGAAACTCATCCGGTGACCTCTCTCTGCGGAACTTTTCCGCTGTCCGAAACTTTTCCGGCGTCCGAAACTTTTTCGGTGTTTTTCTCTCAGACTCCCTGTCTAGTATTCAACAGATAGATGACCCTTAAGCGTGTGACCCTATAGGTTCGGTGAAGCATAGACATGACCCGGAACCCCTTCCGATCAATGATCAACATCGGAGCCGTGGACACCCATATTGATCCCTATACCCACACGAATGAATATTCGAGTGAACCTCCAGTTGCCGTGAGCTATTCCTGTTGCTTCGCGATATGTTACAATAACCCGAGGTGAGACATGTTGGCATCCTCGTGGATCAACACTTGTCCACAATGCCAGTTACCTCGTTGCCGGTATTGTTCTCTTTTCTCGTTCCCGTGTTCCGGCATCCCTGTGATCAAATCACCCTGTGTCTGGCCAGACGATGATGGATACCGTAACACCGAGAGGGCCCAGAGATATCTCTCCATCGTCGGAGGAGCAAATCCCAATCTTGAGCTATCAAGTCCCTTGACATACTTTTCCATGAACCCGTAAGCCGCCGTAATAGCCACCCATTTACGGATGACGTTTAACAAACCCCAAAGTTCATGAAGCAAGCATGAAGAAACTCGACACTCTCATGGTCTAAGGAATTATGCAAACATTAACTATCTCTGTGTTATAAACCATTAACTAATGACGAATGTATCTCATAGCATAACATCAATTCGGGTCGTTTCAACACAAGTGTTCTACCAACAATTGTGCCCTCAAAATTGCCGGCATAGACATGCCCATGATCAGGAAAACAGGATCATCATGCAATACTTGAGCCAGACATAGAGGCTTGACTAGGAATACTTTTTACCGTTTATTATCCCACACGTGCACATGAGTTTCCCTCCAAGCCTCGTTTTATTTGCAGACTCGAGAATCATTGCAGTTATAGCATGGAACATAAACATAATTATGAACAGGGAGATAATCAATAACATTTATTATTGCCTCTAGGGCATATCTCCTACATGTTCGTGCACTAACCCGTGAAAATTTTGTCTCTGTCACTTTTGACCCCTTTGGTTTCTCTGTAAAGGACCTTCGAACTGGGACGGTGGTGCTCCGATGTAACAGCCCCGGCGAGTTGTATCCCCTGCACTCCGGCGATGTCTCTCCACCCGCTGCGTTCGTCACCATCACCGCTGACCTTTTGTAACACCCCCAGATCTTGACCCTGTCATTAAGCTAAATAATGTGCCATGTCATCATGATCCTTTTCGTTAAATTGCATTAGGAAATAATTCAACTTCAATTTAAAATTCAAAATGCAAGTCAAATAAAAGCTTCTTCAAATAATGGAACAAAATAGTTCATGATATTGCAAAAATTCTCAAAGCAATTATAAAAATAAAATCAACATTAATTGAATTATTTAAATGACCCTAACATCCAAAAAACAGTACCTAAACAGCCCTATTTAAACCATTTTCATTTAAACAAAAATCAAATGAATTCAAATAATCCCAAACCTTTTTGTGGCAGAGCAGAATATTGCCTAGTATTTATTGAGACAAGTTACCTATTTTACAAAAGTCTTTAGGGGCCTAACAATTTGCAAACAGTAGCTGAAGTATAAAGCAGAAGAAAAGAAAAGAAAAAGAGCTAAGCTTTACTGTGCGCATGGGCGCAAGTCGAACAGTGCAGCCTGGCCCAGCCCTCCACGGCCTTTCTCCTTCCTCCCGCCACCCTTCCCCCTGCGTGTCGCCGCGCGCGTGCCCGATGCCCAGAAGCCGCACGCGTCGCCCATCCGCCGTGTCCCCGAGCCGGATAAGGTCGCCGTCGACCCCATCGTCGAAACCCAGCCCCCATTTCCCCCATCGCGTCCTCTCTCGCCCGATCCCATCCACGCCCGACGCAGCCATGGTCGCGCCGTCGCCGCCCGCGTAGCCACCGTGCTCCTCTCACTCCCCCACCCTGTCCCCGCGCTCCGCCTCCGTCGCCTACGCCGTTTCGCGGAGCCACGCGTCGCCGGACGCCCGGAGACGACGCCATCGAGCTCGACGCCTCCGCCTCTACCCCGAGATCGCCGGCGACCGGACGCCGTCACCAGCCCCTCCCCGAGCTCGCCAAGGCCACCGTCGTGATCACCGTGAGGTCCTCTCCCCGAATCTCCCTCTCTCTTGCCTCGAACGACGCCGTAGCCATCGTCTCGCTCGTGACCGAATGCGCCGCCGCAAGAGCTCGTCGTCGGTCGTGTTCCGGCGACCAAATGGTCATGCGCCGCTGTCCGTTTAGCTCGCCTGCACGCGTAGGTCTTCCCTGCCCCGTTTGTTCGAGCTGTTGCGCGCTGCTGCTGCCGTTCCCTCTCCGGCCGAACTCCGGCGCCGTCTGCCGTCGTCGTAGCCCTCGACTCCGGCCACCCCACGGCCAGCCACCACCGCCATTCGACGCGCGACGTCGAGCCGCGTCGAACGCACCTAGCCACGGCCCTGGAAACCCCCTGTGCGTGAAACCCGACCCCCTCCCGACGCGCGCCGCCGCAAAAACACGGTCGCCGGCGTTTAAACGCCGGCCGGCCGACGTGGCTGCCACTTGGCCGCCCTGGGCCACTAACCTGTGGGTCCAGTTGGTCCCGTTGGCCGGTTGACCAAGTCAACCCGCTGACTGGGCCGACTACAGTCGCTGACATGCGGGCCCCGCTTTAATTAAATCGTTTTTATAAATAATAAATCAGTTAATTAAATCTATTAATTTAAACGGTCACTGACAGATGGGGCCCGCTGCCTAATTAATCTGTAATTAGTTTAAATAAACCCTAATTATCTACTGTGTCACGGACCAGTGGGACCCACTGGTCAGGTTTGACTCTGGTCAGCCGAGTTTGACTGCTGACGTCATCATGACGTTCTGCTGACGTCACCTAACACTGTTTCAGATAATTCGGAATTAATTAAATCCAGAAATTCCAGAAAATGATTAAAACTTTGAAAAATCATATAAAATAAACCGTAACTCGGATGAAAATAATTTATATATGAAAAATGATCAGAAAAATATGACGAATCCGAATATGCCACCCACATGTCTGTCACACCTCTCTAACATGATGAACATGGAACTTTCCCCCCCCAATTCATCTGTCTGATAATTGTCCGGAGCTGGCAAAACACCTCCAGATGTTTCCCACTCCGACTAACTTGCGTAGTACTGCGTTAGGGCACCTCTCGAATAGCGTGCTGCCATGCCATGCATCTGTGTTGCATTTTTCTGCCTTTTATTTATTGTTTCTTTCCCCTCTTCTCTTCGGTAGACCCCGAGACTGACGTTGCCTCCGAGTACGACTACACCGCAGACGACCAGCCCCTTTCACCAGAGCTTCCAGGCAAGCAAAACCTCCTTGATCATCCCTATATCGCCTATTCTTTCTCCCCCATGCTTGCATTAGAATTTGATACTGTAATTGATTGCTCCCATTCTGATGCATAGCCTGATTTTTGTAACCTGCTGTTGATACTTTACCTGTCATCCTAAATTGCTTAGAATAGGTTGGTTAGTGATCCATCAGTGACCCCTCACCCTTGTCCCTGTAGCCCCGCTTTGTTACCAGTACCTTGATCATTGTGATCGATGTGCAGATACCGTCACATCACCGCACACCCCCTTAGTTGTATGACTCTGCAGGGCTACTATCGAGTGCCGGGGGTGATACCTCGTACTGCACCCCTGATGATATCCCTGTAGTATAACACATCGATGGTGATTGCAGAGGGTGATTCCTCGCTTTTTCCCTTCCCGATGATGACTCTGTCGTGCAACCCCTCAAGTGTGGACCATCGAGGGTGATTCTTCCTGGTTCTCCTTGACGGATTACATCGGGTAGGAATCCAGCGAGGGTGATTCCTCGTATTCCCTCTTGATGATATGAACACACGGTTACTTTGACTTTACTACAGATAGCGGTTAAAGTCGGGTAGGCCCCGAGGGGTACCCGCGAGAGATGTGAAGTCGGGTTGACCAAGAGGGTACCCGCGAGATAATTACGAGGCGCGGCCGGGCAGGCAGAGACCGCCCTAGAGAGGGATGGGCCTGACCCTTGTTGCACTTCCTCGAGACGGGGCGACAGGAGTACTGATCGTCACCGCGAGCTCCCAATGCACTAACGGATTTGGGTACTTGATCTGAGTTGGCCGCTGGCCATATACGCACTACCACCACGTGGGATAATGGTTATGGGACCCTCGGCGCCGTATGTATCAGCCGAAAGCTCTGTCAGATGTCCAGTTCAGCATTGTGGGCCTGTCGGGCCAGTGCCATCCAGGATGAGGTGGTGCTTGTCCCGGCTCGTCGCATAACGACACGAAGTGCAAATGGCGATGGGCCCAAGACCCCTGAGCGCTTAGGATGTAGACCGGCGGGGACCTCTCTGTTGAGCCTAGGTAGGACTACGTCGTGTCGATCAGCCGAGGTCGGGCATGACCCGAAAAAGTGTGTCCGGCCAGAGTTAATCGAGCGTGTTGGGTAACAGTAGTGCACCCCTGCAGGGAAGTTATCTATTCGAATAGCCGTGTCCACGGTAACAGGACGCTCAGTGTTGTATCCCGATCTATTACAACTTGAACTAAAAACATGTTACTTTAATTGTAAGCTCCGGGATTGCTTTCTCGTAGGGAGTCGAGGAAGGATCTCTGGGCTTTGCTACTACATGCTTGTTACTTTATGTTATGCTGCTAAACTGCACTCTTCTAATGCTGCAAGACGCTGAAGATGCTAGTCTTCGATAGGCTAGGACTTTCCCCTCTATTCTGGCATTTCTGCAGTCTAGTCCACAGATACAACCCCTTCACTTGATACCGATGAATATTTAGCATAGTTCTGATGTCAGTCTTGCGAGTACTTTGGATGAGTACTCACGGTTGCTTTGCTACCTCTTTTTCCCATACCCGATTGCTGCGATCAGATGGCGGAGCCCCGGAGCCAGCTGTTCCCGCCGACGACTGCTACTACACTTCCGGTGGAGCCTACTACTACGTGGAGACCGACGACCAGGAGTAGATTCGGAGGCTCCCAGGCAGGAGGCCTTGCCTCTTTCGATCAGAGCCGTTGTTTGTTTTCGCCTTCTTAGGGCAAATTTGTTTAACTTTGTGTCTGTACTCAGATACTGTTGTTGCTTCCGCTAACGCTTGTTCGCGAGCTTATGTATTCGAGCCCTCGAGGCCCCTGGCTTGTAATATAAAGCTTGTATTTTTTTGTTTTGTGGATAGAGTTGTGTTGTGATATCTTCCCGTGAGTCCTTAGGCTTGATCGTGTGCATTTGCGTGTATGATTAGTGCACGATTAAGTCGGGGGCGTCACACCTTTGGCACCAGCGGCTCGGCCACCCAGGGCGCGCAGCTCTTTCTTGCATTTTAGACACATTTGAATTTCATTGTAATAAAACCACATCGCATACTTGTCATGCGTGTCAGCTTGCCAAACATGTATGACTCCCGTTCAGTGAATCAAACCCCATTGCTCCCTTTGCATTTCATACCGTACACTGTGACGTTTGGACATCGCCGGTGCTCAGTAACTCTGGGTTTCAGTACTTCCTTGTCCTTCTCGATGACCACACTCACTTTGCATGGACGTTCCCTATGCGCCGCAAGTCTGACGTGTTTGAGCTCCTGATCACCTTCCATGCCTATGTTGCAACACAATTTCAGCGCCCCATTGTCACGTTCCACACTGATAATGGCCGTGAATTTGACAACGCCGCCTTCCGTTCGTTCCTCTCCACGCACGGTATCGCCTTCCACCTCACGTGCCCCTACACATCTCAGCAGAACGGCCGCGCCGAGTGCATCATCCGCACCCTCACCGAGGGGCTCCGTAGTCTTCTCTTTCACTCCTTCATGCCCACCTCGTTCTGGCCCGACGCTCTCGCTACCGCCACCCACCTCCTTAACCTACGCCCTTGCCGTCCCCGCCAGCGTGTCACTCCCTTTGAGCTGCTCTACGGTCAACGCCCGGCGTACACACACCTACGTGTTTTCGGGTGCCTATGCTACCCTAACACAACAGCCACCGCTCCCAATAAACTCTCTCCCCGCTCCCGTGCCTGCGTATTCCTCGGATATCCTCCTGATCACAAGGGTTACAAGTGTTTCGACCGTGCCGCTGGCCGAATCATCCTCTCCCGCCACGTCTTCTTCGACGAACAGACTTTCCCTTTTGCGCAGGAACAGGTCGCCCCGCCACCGGTGGTTGCTGGCGGTTCCCGCCTCATCGAGGACACCCCGCCGCCCCTGCTCGTCGATGGTCCACGAGCGCACCACCACCCCCGCGCAGCTCCATCACCCCCGCACTCTGCTGCAGCATCTTCCCGATCCGCTGCCATGGCAGCAAATTCGGGCGCCTCGACCGCTCATTCTGCTGCCACGGCAGCCACTCCGCCTCGTGGGAACGCTGCCATGGCAGCACACTCGGGCGCCTCGGCTACCCATTCTGCTGCCACGGCAGCGCATTCAGGCGTCTCCACAGCTTCTTCACCGGCCACGTCCGCCTCGCCTGCACCTTCTGCGGGCTCGTCACCAGCTCCAGCGACCGCCACCTCGTCCACCTCTTCGGCCTGCGATCACGCTGGTGGCTCTCCGCCGCCTGCCTGTGTCTACCCAATGGTGACGCAGGCCCGTGCGGGTGTTCGGTGCCACAACACGCAGTATGATGCCAACTACGTCCTCACGGCCATGACGACCACCCCGTCGCTCATCCCCTCGTATGTGCGTGCTTCTCTCAACGATGAGCACTGGCGTCGCGCGATGCAGGAGGAAATCGACGCTCTCCACGCCAACTCCACCTGGACCTTGGTCCCTCGGCCAGCCGGAGCTCATGTCATCTCCGGCAAGTGGCTCTTCCGCCACAAGCTTAACCCCGATGGCACCCTGAACCGCTACAAGGCGCGGTGGGTTGTCCGTGGGTTCACGCAGCGCCACGGCGTCGACTACCACGACACCTTCTCGCCCGTCGTCAAGCCGGCGTCCATCCGCATCGTCCTGCAGCTCGCCGCCCCCCGCAACTGGCCCGTGCACAACTTGACGTAAAAAATGCCTTCCTCTACGGTGAGCTCGCCGAGCACGTCTACTGTCAACAACCTGCAGGTTTCGTTGATGCCAGCGCCCACACGACGTCTGTCTCCTGTCCAAGTCCCTCTACGGACTAAAACAGGCCCCACGCGCGTGGTTCACCAAGATCACATCATGTCTCCGTGGGATTGGCTTCACGGCCACGAAGTCCGATGCTTCTCTGTTCGTCTATCGACATGGACATGAGATGGCATACCTGCTCCTGTATGTTGACGATATCGTCCTCGCTGCATCGTCCACGATGCTTCTCCAGCGCGTCATCGCGCAGCTCACCAACGCTGTCGCGCTCAAGGATCTGGGGGCGTTGCACTTTTTCCTCGGCATCCAAGTGCGACGCACCCCCGCCGGATTCTTCCTCCACCAGCATCAGTATGCGGAAGACCTCCTCCATCGAGCCGGCATGACCAACTGTCGGCCCGCCTCCACGCCGGTCGACACCAAGCCCAAACTCTTCGCCGCTGAGGGTGAGCTTGCAGACGACGCCACTGAGTATCGGAGCATCACCGGCACCCTTCAGTACCTTACACTGACGCGTCCGGACCTCCAGTATGCCGTGCAACAAGTATGCTTGCATATGCACGCGCCGCGGCAGCCGCAGTGGGCCATGGTGAAGCGCATCTTGCGCTATGTTCGGGGGAGCGTCGGACACGGCATCACCATCTCCGCCTCGCCGCCGACCGAGCTCATCGCATACAGTGACGCTGACTGGGCAGGCTGCCCCGACACGCGTTGTTCGACGTCCGGCTATTGTCTCTTCCTCGGTGGCTCACTCATCTCGTGGTCGTCGAAACGACAACCCACTGTGTCTCATTCGAGCGCCGAGGCCGAGTACCGCGCCGTGGCAAACGTTGTTGCTGAGTGCTATTGGACGCGCCAACTTCTTTATGAACTTCACTCCGGTCTCGACAGGGCCAGTGTCGTCTACTGCGACAACGTGTCGGCAGTCTACCTGGCTCACAATCCAGTTCATCACCGCCGCACCAAGCATATCGAGTTGGACATCCACTTCGTTCGCGAGAAAGTGGCCCTTGGTCAGTTTCGCGTCCTTCACGTGCCCACCACGTTGCAGTTCGCCGACATCATGACTAAGGGGCTGCCTACCTCCATGTTCGAGGACTTCCGATCCAGCCTGAGCGTCACCACCGGCGATGCTCCATCTACGGGGGGCGGGGGGGGGGGGGGGGTGTTGGATTGACTCTGCAGGTCCACCCCACGCGCCCACGTCTCCAATGGCTGCAACAAACATGATCGCATGCACTGCATGCTCCTAGCTCCTAGGCACTAGCTAGGCAGTTTGTTAGTTAGTTAGTGGGCTCCTGTACGTGAGATGTAACCTGTATATATGAGTGTGGATGAATACAGAGTGAAGTGTTCGACCCAATCCTTGTCTTCCTTCTCCTACACCCGGGTCTATTCTTCGTTAATAAATTCTTCTACGCAATATGCTCTTTTTATTTGCGTGCTATATTACCACTATCTATCTCTACTATTTGCTTTAAATCTTGTAACTAGCAAGACAAGGGGCTCGACAACCCTCTTGCCACGTTGGGTGCAAGTTTGTATCTTGTTTGTGTGCAGGTGATGTTTACCTTGTTAGCTTGGAAGCTTCCTACTAGATTGATAACTTTGGTTCTCTAACTGAGGAAAATACTTTGTTGTTGTTCTACTTCACCATTCCTCTTGGGAGAATCCCAACAACTCCAATGGGAGTCAGCACATACCTCAATGCGATGATGCAAAAAATGCGATTTTAAACCTTGTTCATCTCTAAAACAACGTTTTTGCTATGATGGACGAAGTAATATACAACCTTTAGGGACTTAATTATCAAACTATCAGTTCTCCATGACACTACACTCTCAGATTTCTGTCCATGTATAAATTGAATGATATGCATTATTTTTTCTTGTGAAGTCAGATTATGAATTTGCACTAATAAGGTAATTATTTACAGGGCCGCACCTTCATCCTCCACTCCAGCCCCGCCCTCGCCACGTGAATTGGAGTGGCAGCGCCAGAGAATGTTGGTGGCGCGGGCAAGAAGCACTAGTAGGGGAAGCATCCTTTTCTTCATTTTCCTGCAAGTCATGCGAAGGATACATTTCTTCCAAAGCGGTAGCGACCCGCTTCGGCATATGGATCACCAAAGCATTATTGCAGAAATTATCTAAGCAAATGCGGCTAATAGGATGCAAGTTGGTAAGCACTATGAAGCACAAATTGTTTTGCCCCTGGCCCTCCTATTCGCTGCAAAACCTCATGGGCACCCATATAGAGTACAACTTGTATGACCTCCATATTAGCATTGCATTTATCACCACTGTTATAAGTTGCTTGTACTGAATCATTGTACTTACATTGATAAGTGAAATGCCCTTAGGTTCTACAAACTTCACAAGTGATTGGATATTCTTCACGTATTAGCGATGACCATTTGTCCAATTTTTTGAGCCATTCTTTTATCTTCTCATCGTTGATAGCCAATGGTGGTCTTGTGTCTCTCTTGTCCTCCATCATAGGTATCATCTGTTCATTGAGAGAAATCTCAGAAGATATGATTAGTAGATTTTTTATTTTCGGGATAAATAGAAACAAACAAAATAAACTAAGTGCGAGCGGGTAAGTAATGACCAAGCACTATGCTTCCCGGCAATGGCGCCAGAAAATGCTTGATGACCTGCAAGTGCACATGGCTGTTGTAGCACTTTCGTGATAAATAAGTGTCGAACCCACAGGGAGCGTAAAAGAAAGCACCACAGACCCCGCAACTATGCTGTCACTTACGCAATTATGTACGCACCCCAGATCAGAGTTTCAAAATAGTCTACTCTATCGATTGCTAGGGAAACGAAATAAAAGGGGTTTACTACACTACAAACTTGAAAGTAAAAACAGGAAATAAAAATATACTATGTTAGTACAGAAGGTGCTTGAGCAGTAAAGTGTTCTCGAGAGTTTGGAAATCAACACTACAAATATGATCTGCGCGCGGAGCACAACTCTTTATCGTATCCCTAATCTAGTCTTCATATGCATGTAGGAGATATGCCCTAGAGGCAATAATAAATGTTATTATTTATCTCCATGTTTGTAGTTAAGTTTATATTCCGTGCTATAACTGCTATGGTTCTCGAGTCTGCAATAACCACGAGGCTCGGAGGAAGACTCATATGCACGTGTGGAATAATAAACGGTAAAATGTATTCCTAGTCTGGCCTCTAAGACTAGCTCAAGTGTTGCATGATGGTTCTGTTTTCCTGATCATGGGCATGACTATGCCGGCAACTTTGAGGGCACAATGTTAGGAGAACACTTGTGTTGAATCGACCCGATTGATGTTATGCTATGAGATTCATTCGTCACAAGTTAATGGTTAATAACACAGAGATGGTTTACGTTTGCATAATTCCTTAGACCATGAGAGTATCGAGTTTCTTCATGCTTGCTTCATGAACTTTGGGGTTTGTTAAACGTCATCCGTAAATGGGTGGCTATTACGGCGGCTTACGGGTTCATGGAAAAGTATGTCAAGTAACTTGATAGCTCAAGATTGGGATTTGCTCCTCCGACGATGGAGAGATATTCTCAGGACCTCTCGGTGTTATGGTATCCATCATCGTCTGGCCAGACACAATGTGATTTGATCACGGGGATGCCGGAACACGGAAACGAGAAAAGAGAACAAAACCGGTGACGAGGTAACTGGCATTGTGGACAAGTGTTGATCCACGGGGATGCCGATGTTTCTCACCTCGGGTATTTGTAACATATCGCGAAGCAACAGGAATAGCACACGGCAACTGAAGGTTCACTCGAATATTCATTCGTGTGGGTATAGGGGTCAATATGGGTGTCCACGGCTCCGATGTTGATCATTGATCGGAAAGAGTTCCGGTCATGTCTATACTTCACCGAACCTATAGGGTCACACGCTTAAGGGTCATCTATCTGCTGAATACTAGACAAGGAGTCTGAGAGAAAATCACCGAAAAAGTTTCGGACGAAACGGAAACGTTCCGGAGAGAACACCGGAATAGTTTCGGTAAAACTGAAAAATTGTTTCAGGGGATACCATTAAGTCAAATTGGTTTCGGCACACGTCTGGAAATTCTTGGAGGATGCCAGAAGTGTTCTGGAAACTTCTGGGAATTTTCCGGGATAAAAACCGGAAATGTTCCGGAGCTGCCGGAACCGATTTGGTTGCTTTTCGCTGAAGAAAAACATTGTTCCGGAATTGTTTCGGAATGCGTTCAAAATTGTTTTAGTGGGTACTGGAATTGTTCTAGGCACACAGAAATAATTTGGGATTTATCGGACGTAGAAAAATTTCTTCGTGAATAGTGAAAGTGCTTTTTGGATTACTTTATTGGAAAGCCACCTTTTTGGGCTTTTGCTCAAAAGATCTTGGGGTGTGACATGGATGGATAGGAACCCTTTTGGGGGGACCCACTAGGGGTGTGGCCGGCCACATGGGGGGCTTCTCCTTGGAGCCCCACTTGTCCCATGGCTTCACCTTTATGCCCTTGTGAAGGACTTCATTCATGTGCATTTTGGGTTTTATTGTAAAACCACCCTACCCCTTGGTTTTCCTATAAATAGGAGGTGAGGGGGCTGCCCAAACCTCATCCCTTGCTCACATACAAATGCCATGCTCGTCTGGCTCTCTCTCTCTCCCTCCCACGAAAAGAGTTTTCGTATAGCCAAAAGGCTATCTGGGTTCCGGTGGGAACTAGTTCTGGACGGCGAAGCCCTGCCGGATAGATGACACCGTATGTGTGCAACTCTGTAGAGAGATCATAGTTTCGGTCTTTGTTCGAGAGGTCCTCCCGAAGGGCTGTCCGAGTGACCGTCCGAGTTTCGAGGGTCCTCCCGAAGGGCTGTCCGAGGATCCGTCCGGTGGGACTATCCGAGGGACTGTCCCGAGGCCTCCCGAAGGGCTGCCCGGAGATCCGTCCTGTGAGCTGGCGAGGGAGTACATCCTCGCGGTTGGGAGGTTGTAAAATCCTAGCTGCGGGGATCTGCACCGCCGATCGTCATCGACTCTACTTCCGCTGCGCTACGAGTCGGTAACGAAAAAGATCAAACCTTGTATGCAGTCTCCATAGTGGTCCTGGGCTGGTGCGTAGGTCGGAAATTTTTTGTTTTCTGCTGCGTTCCCCTACAAATGTTAGAAGAACACTTGTGGTTGAATCGACCCGAATTGATGTTATGCTATGAGATACATTCGTCACAAGTTAATGGTTAATAACACAGAGAAAGTTAACGTTTGCACTATTCCTTAGACCATGAGAGTATCGAGTTTCTTCATGCTTGCTTCATGAACTTTGGGGTTTGTTAAACGTCATCCATAAATGGGTGGCTATTACGGCGGCTTACGAGTTCATGGGAAAGTATGTCAAGGGACTTGATAGCTTAAGATTGGGATTTGCTCCTCCGACGATGGAGAGATATTCTTTGGGCCCTCTCGGTGTTATGGTATCCATCATCGTCTGGCCAGACACATTGTGATTTGATCACAGTGATGCCGGAACACGGGAATGAGAAAAGAGAACAAAACCGGTAACGAGGTAACTGGCATAGTGGACAAGTTGTTGATCCACGGGGATGCCGATAAATCTCACCTCGGGTGTTTGTAACATATCGCGAAGCAACAGGAATAGCACACGGCAACTGGAGGTTCACTCGAATATTTATTCGTGTGGGTATAGGGGTCAATATGGGTGTCCACGACTCCGATGTTGATCATTGATCGGAAAGTGTTCCAGTCATGTCTATACTTCACCGAACGTATAGGGTCACACGCTTAAGGGTCATCTATCTGCTGAATACTAGACAGTGAGTCTGAGAGAAAGTCACCGGAAAAGTTTCGGAGACAGCGGAAGAGTTCCGGAGAGAGAGCACCGGAAGAGTTTCGGTAAGACTGAAAAGTTATTTCGGGGTATACTATTAAGTCAAATTGGTTTCGGTACACGCCTGGAAATTCTTGGAGGGTGCCAGAATTGTTCTGGGAACTTCTGGGATTTTTCCGGAGAAAAAACCCGGAAATGTTCCGGAGCTGCCGGAACCGCTTTGGTTGCTTTTCGCAGATGAAGATCACTAATCCGGAATTGTTTTGGAACGAGTCCAAAATTATTTTAGTGGGTACTGGAAATGTTCTAAGACCTACAAAAATATTTTCGGATCTAACGGTCACGGAAAAATGTTTCCGTAAATAGTGAAAAACACTTTTCGGTTGCTTTTTGGAAAGCCACTTTTTGGGGCTTTTATCAAAAGATCTTGGAGAAGGCTTGGGAGGGAAGGAACCCCTTTTTGTGGCTGAAATTTCAGCCCCTCCACCCCTCCTCCTCCTATAAATAGAGGTGGAGAGGATGTTGGGGAACGCAGCAGAAAACAAAAATTTTCCGACCTACGTACCAGCCCAGGATCACTATGGAGACTGCATACAAGGTTTGATCTGTTTCGTTACCGACTCGTAGCGCAGCGGAAGTAGAGTCGATGACGAACGGCGGTGCAGATCCCCGCAGCTAGGATTTACAACCTCCCAACCGCGAGGATGTACTCCCACGTCAGCTCACCGGACAGATCTCCGGGCAGCCCTTCGGGAGGCATCGGGACAGTCCCTCGGATAGTCCCACCGGACGGATCCTCAGACAGCCCTTAGGGAGGCCCCTGGACAGCCCTTCGGGCGGGTCACTCGGACAGCCCTTCGGGAGGACACCCGAAACTCAAACTGTAACTCGGACAGCCCTTCGGGAGGCACTCTCGAACTAAGACCGAAACTACGATCTCTCTACAGAGTTGCACACATACGGTGTCATCTATCCGGCAGGGCTTCGCCGTCCAGAACTAGTTCCCACCGGAACCCAGACAG
Organism: Elymus sibiricus; assembly: GCA_039707655.1. NCBI lineage: Eukaryota > Viridiplantae > Streptophyta > Magnoliopsida > Poales > Poaceae > Elymus > Elymus sibiricus. Next base: position 474,288,695 of record CM077676.1, on the reverse strand, counting down.
CCTTTCGGCTCTACGAAACTATTTCGCTGGGAGGGAGAGAGAAGCCAGAAATGTCATGGCATGTGTATGTGAGAGCAAGGATGATGCATATGGGGCTGCCTCCTCCCCTCTATTTATAGGAAAAACAAGGGGTAGGATGGGCATATCCAAAATGCCATGTCATCCCAAAATATCTTGGGAAGATATTTGTGGAAAGCCAACTTCCAACCATATCCATAAATCTGATTTCACTATTCACGACGACATTTTTCAGCGTCCGGTCGAACTGAAAATATTTATGTGGGCTTAGAACAATTCCAGTACCCACTAAAATAAGTTTCAATGCGATCCGGAATAATTCCGGTTTAGTGATTTTCATCTGCGAAAAGCATCTGAAGCGGTTCCGGCAGCTCCGGAACATTTCCGGTTTTCATCCCGGAAAATTCCAGAAAGTTTCCAGAACGATTCTGGCACCCTCCAAGAATTATCAGGCATGTGCCGAAACCAATCTGACTTTATGGTATCCTCTGAAACAACTTTTCAGTTTTACCGGAACTATTCCGATATCCTCTCCGGAACGTTTCCGTTTCGTCCGAAACTTTTTCGGTGAATTTCTCTCAGACTCCCCGTCTAGTATTCAGCAGATAGATGACCCTTAAGCGTGTGACCCTATAGGTTCGGTGAAGTATAGACATGACCCGGAACACTTTCCGATCAATGATCAACATCGGAGCCGTGGACACCCATATTGACCCCTATACCCACACGAATGAATATTCGAGTGAACCTCCAGTTGCCGTGTGCTATTCCTGTTGCTTCGCGATATGTTACAAATACCCGAGGTGAGACATGTAGGCATCCCCGTGGATCAACAACTTGTCCACTATGCCAGTTACCTCGTTACCGGTATTGTTCTCTTTTCTCGTTCCCGTGCTCCGGCATCCCCGTGATCAAATCACAAAGTGTCTGGCCAGACGATGATGGATACCGTAACACCGAGAGGGCCCAGAGATATCTCTCCATCGTCGGAGGAGCAAATCCCAATCTTGAGCTATCAAGTTACTTGACATACTTTTCCATGAACCCGTAAGCCGCCGTAATAGCCACCCATTTACGGATGACGTTTAACAAACCCCAAAGTTCATGAAGCAAGCATGAAGAAACTCGATACTCTCATGGTCTAAGGAATCATGCAAACATTAACCATCTCTGTGTTATTAACCATTAACTAATGACGAATGTATCTCATAGCATAACATCAATTCGGGTCGATTCAACACAAGTGTTCTACCAACAATTGTGCCCTCAAAATTGCCGGCATAGCCATGCCCATGATCAGGAAAACAGGATCATCATCCAATACTTGAGCCAGTCATAGAGGCTTGACTAGGAATACATTTTACCGTTTATTATCCCACACGTGCATATGAGTCTTCCTCCGAGCCTCGTGGTTATTGTAGACTCGAGAACCATAGCAGTTATAGCATGGAACATAAACCTAATTATGAACAGGGAGATAATCAATAACATTTATTATTGCCTCTAGGGCATATCTCCTACAGACTCCCACTTGAACTAGAGTCAATAATCTAGTCAATGCTAATGCACTTTACACCTATGGCATACTGGTGTAAAATATGCTTCGCATGTGGTATAGCCTGATGTCCAACGGATCTGACGACTTCAGCTCTGTGTGTAACTTTGCATATCCTTGCGTTTTCACGCTTTCACAAAATTCATATTTTGTCTGGACTTGGCCTTGCATATGTGTGAATCATTGGTCGAAACCTGATTCCTCAGACTGAGCTATGGAGCAACTATCTGCAATAGTGTCCCATAGACCAAAGTCATCTTGGAACCATACTAAGTTCATGAATGAACTATATACTTCAACAACTTCTTTGTCGCTTCTTAAGCATCAACATACTTAGCCTTTGTTATAGAATTCGCCATAGTATCTTGTTTGGAACAATTTCCAACTACCGTGCCACCATATTGTGTATCACACAAAACCCTCAATTTAAATCGAAAATCGCATGGAGCATTGATGAAGACTGTATCGATGTAATCACTTACAACGAGCACTTCATAATCTCTACTTGCGAGAAAACATGTCATCAGCACTACTCTTAGCACTTAATGACATCTTTCACTGTTGTCCCATGATCAGTACTTTGATCACTATGGTATCTATACTCGCAACAACTTTGGAGTATTGGACATATCTATTTGTTTTTACATACCATGGAATACATGGTTAATCCAAACACAAGAGTGTGTGGAATCTCCATCATGTATTTTACTCATCAGTGTTTTGGGACACCGAGTCTTGCAAAAACTCTTTCCATGTGACTTCGGCAAGAATCACTCCTTGGCGTTTTAAATGCTAAAAGGTTTTAGCATCTTGTCAATATGTATTCATTGCTTAGCCCCATTAGGTAAATCTATCTCCATAGATCATCATGCCTAATATTGAGGCTATTTAGCCTAAGCACTTCATTGAAAAACTATTTTCAAATGAAGTCCTAATTCGTGTCAAGAAATTTATTTCCAATTAACAATGTGTTAAGTACACAAGGTTTTTAGAAATATTATTATGCTCCCACTTACTTTCTTGAATCACAAGCATCTTCGATACCCATTTGATGAAGTCAAACCCCCTTGACCATTTCATCAAAAACGAAGATTCCAACTCCACTTTGCTCTCTTCTGTCCATCGCTAGAACTCTGAAGTTTGCATACTTACTAGCATCCTCTGGATCGACAAATTACTTTGGACTGTATCACATACAAGTCCTAGGTTTCTTTTCCATCAGATGGAAATCCTTTTGTCATCCATGTTTCATATCTCATGATTGAAATATGTATTAATTGCTAGTTCAACCCGAACCGACTTTAAGCATCGCTACGGTGAGACAATCTCATCGTAGTCAACTCCTTGAACTTGTTATTGCAACAAGTTGAGCTTTATGGATAAAACATTTTATCCGTATCAGTTTTTAGTTCCATAAATATCCGTTAGACTCTAAGCCTTCCGAAAGGTGTATCAAGATTTTAATCTTGAAACATTGATATGGAAACTATCTCAGATTGTATTGGCATTTAGCCAATTCCGGAGTCAGGGCCCATCATCGCTTCCTTATGTACCGTAGGTATACTGTTGTCCAACAACAATATCTCGTTTGCGCACCTGAGAGGTTTGCACGAGCCTTGCCTACGTGGTTCAGCTGCAAGTTCGACTGAAGTCCATACATTTTATCGTAGAGACTTCCGTATCAGTCGCAGTAGGAAACTCCGGAATCACTTCCAAGGTTTCTTTCCTTTGATCTGATGACGAAGATACTGGTTATCTCGTCGAGTTGCACTGTCCTCCCACTCGCCTTTTGTAAGAACTATTCTCTTTAAAAGCATACCGTTTTGCGGCAAAATCCTTTGCCTCGGTATAGTGGTGGGGAATACCCAATGACTTGGGATAACCTTACAAAGTAGCACTTTTCTGATTTGGAATAGGTTTGTAACCTTTTACACAAGCCCCATATTCCAAATGTTAAGAAAAGATATAACATGGTTGGGCGTACCATACCATGGCGTCATTTCAACAGACCTGATGGATCTCTTTTCAGTGTAAAAGCCGCAGTCTCTAAAGCATCACTCTTTAAAAGGGATAATGGCAAATTTATTTATGTCATCTTTGATCTTACCATTTCATGAATGGTTCGATTACATCTACACGGATTCTCCACTTGCAGTGGTGCTCCGGGAGGTGTAAGTTATGAAACCCCTTTCACAACTCATCAGACATTCGCTAAACTTGTAACTCAAATATTCCTTTCTGCAATCGAATTGTAGAAACATAATTTTCTTGTTACAATAACTTCTACTTCATTTTTGAAAACCTTATGAATGAATTCAAAAGATCCAGACTTACGTCTCAATAAGTAAATATCCATATATCTACTTGAGTCATTTCTGAAGATAGATAACTCCACTACTTGCAACAACATTTATTGGACTACACACATCATAATGTATGATCACCAATATGTTCTTTGCTCGTTCCTTATGGTCTGTGAACGGTATTTCAGTCACTTCACTTTTCAGAGGAAAGTTGCAAGTGTCAGATGATTCAAAATCAAACGACTTCAAAATCCATCATAATGGAATTTTCCATGCGGGTTTCTCCAATGTGACCAAATGCAGTGCCACACTTGTGTGGTATTCTTTTAGTCTTGCGACATTTAGCGTCAGTGTTATGGATGTATCATATTTCCATCAATATTCATAACATACATCCCATCTTGTATGGAAGCATGGCCCTTCATGTTATTCATAACACCGAACATCAAAAGTTCTCTTATGAATAACCTTCTTGCAAAATACCTTATGCAAAGGGCTAGAGTGTGTAAAACTCTAAAATGATTTATGAAAGTAAATACAGAGGTAATGTATTATTATCAATATTCATAACATACTTCTCATTCATAATGAAAGTATGGCCCTTTTGTTATTCATAACTCCGAACATTAAAAGTTCTCTTATGAACAACCTTCTTGCAAGATACTTTATGCAATGGGCTAGAGTGTGTAAAACTCTAAAATGATTTATGAAAGTAAATACAGAGGTAATGTATTATTATCAATATTCATAACATACTTCTCATTCATAATGAAAGTATGGCCCTTTTGTTATTCATAACTCCGAACATTAAAAGTTCTCTTATGAACAACCTTCTTGCAAGATACTTTATGCAATGGGCTAGAGTGTGTAAAACTCTAAAATGATTTATGAAAGTAAATACATCGGGAATACACCTATGGAAGGCATAGTAACATTTACTATGTTCCCTGCGTGTATCTAAACCTCATTCCTGGCTAGTCTTTCAGGCCATAGTAGTTCTTACATCAAGTTGCAACAGAATGCAATCGAGCGGGTATCTTTGTGATTAACTCACAATACCCAAGAATTAGTGATTAACATGTTTAACCATAATTCCCAAGAACTATATCTTTGACCAGCCTTCTATACATCAAAAACCTGTATGACATTCATACATGAGCTGGATATTCCAGTCTCCTTTCCTTTTGCCTTTATACTTCTAATAGTTTTAACTTTTAGTATTTCTCCTACTCTCAGAAGAAGCATCCAACTTAAGAGTGGCGTTAGCCCCGGACTTCCTAGGCGTGAAAGTCTTACTAACACCCTTCGGACACTTCCTTTCTCTTTAAGTTGTTGTTTTATTCACCTTTCATCATATGACAGGCGTTCTCCTGGATCCCTCTCTTATTAGTCTAATGCATAGTAAACTCCTTTACTAACAGCTTGCAAACAAACATTGCTTTGGATATCTCATATCTTTTAGCCTTTGTCTGTCTCTGAAAATGATTTTCAGATTCCATGAATATCACATAACTATCCAAACTTTCGAAGTTCAGGTCTCATGGAAGCAAACGTATTGCACCTGACTGAAAAGGAATTCTAGCTTTTGATCGAAGGACGAGAGTCACATGATCCATAGCATTAGCGGGAGAATACCAAAAGTATGCGATAGGACAAAGTCCTTCTCGACACTCTAGAGGACAATCCTCACATTACGTTACCAATCGTAAAGTTTTAACCAGATATTTAACAGCTATTCAATTTTAATAGGGAAGGTGGAAACGCGAGCCATTATTCTATAACTATTATGCAAATCACACTTAGACAGTGTTCAAAATTAATTGCACTGAGAATTAAAAGAATTAATTCTACAGAGCGCTCCCACTCAAATCAATATCTCTCATAATTGATTGTGAGTGATACAAGATCCACATTTCAATTCAACGCCATTGATGTGGATATCACTGATGACGAGAATTTCAATTGGTGGGCAAACATGCCGATCACATCTCTATGTGACTCCTGTTCATCTTTCGATGGGCGTGTTCCGAGCTCAGGACGATCAAGCCAGAACGTCAAGACAACCAAGTGATCTCGCTGCGAGGTCTGACCTCACCCGCCTCACACTTCTCTAATCGTTCGTACCCATGTGGACATGGCGCACCCCGAAAAGTTAGGTGCCGTGACGGTGCTACACTTGGGAGAACACTAACTACTTGATATTTTTGTGAGAGATCACCCTAATAAAAGCGACTACCGCGCAATCAAGAAGGGTGCATCATAAGGGATAAACATCTCAGGCAATTCATAATAGCATGATATGGTATAGCCCTTTCTGACGGAGAAGTCTTTCATTTCTTCGTCTCCGGTCATTCGCGTCGGTGTTCACCTTCGCGAAGATTGCCACCACCTTGTCGATGCACCAGATAATATTGCTATCTCTATAGCTAATAAAATAAGTGCATTACATAAGGTTGACACGCAGGTCATTAAAGTGCAATCATATGGCTCCAACCATCATGCCGAATCATGACACGCAGGTCATGTTAATCAATTTACATTATATAGTCATCTCATACATAATCAAATTATTATGAACACTGCTATACCACATCATATGCACATGCAAACCATCCTGCAAAACCAAGTTAGACGCCTCTAATCGGTTCATGCAAAAACTTGTTTTACGTGGCTTCTAAGGTTTCGAAACAAACCGAAGCTACCTACGTATTATCATCAAGTATGATAATTCAAGTCGCTAGATTAACATCGCGGGGTGTATGAAACACGAGATAATTAAATCTCGAGCCCCATACTAAACTTCGTCATACGCATGACCCCCGTGCAGATCATATCTGCAATGCCCTTTCATCTGCGAATTTCATCTTTCTTTTGACTATGGCGGAACCCAAAGAACTGAAGCACTTCGTTGATCAATCAGGATCGCGGATTGCCAGAACTTTGTGAAATTCCACCATACTGTCTCGAGATTGAGCAAACGCAAATTCTAGGGAAGCAACAAGAACATCGGGTAACAGACTTCATCTGTCACCCGCACAAATAATTTTCAGCAATAGATCTCATCTACTACCTAATTATATTGTGCAACACCCATACATCTCTATGTATTCTAGATCGCAACCTGCATCTACGCATAGCACGGCTCTTGATGCCACTGTTGGGGAACGCAGCAGAAAACAAAAATTTTCCGACCTACGTACCAGCCCAGGATCACTATGGAGACTGCATACAAGGTTTGATCTGTTTCGTTACCGACTCGTAGCGCAGCGGAAGTAGAGTCAATGACGAACGGCGGTGCAGATCCCCGCAGCTAGGATTTACAACCTCCCAACCGCGAGGATGTACTCCCACGTCAGCTCACCGGACGGATCTCCGGGCAGCCCTTCGGGAGGCATCGGGACAGTCCCTCGGATAGTCCCACCGGACGGATCCTCGGACAGCCCTTAGGGAGGCCCCTGGACAGCCCTTCGGGCGGGTCACTCGGACAGCCCTTCGGGAGGACACCCGAAACTCAAACTGTAACTCGGACAGCCCTTCGGGAGGCACTCTCGAACTAAGACCGAAACTACGATCTCTCTACAGAGTTGCACACATACGGTGTCATCTATCCGGCAGGGCTTCGCTGTCCAGAACTAGTTCCCACCGGAACCCAGACAGCCTTTCGGCTCTACGAAACTATTTCGCTGGGAGGGAGAGAGAAGCCAGAAATGTCATGGCATGTGTATGTGAGAGCAAGGATGATGCATATGGGGCTGCCTCCTCCCCTCTATTTATAGGAAAAACAAGGGGTAGGATGGGCATATCCAAAATGCCATGTCATCCCAAAATATCTTGGGAAGATATTTGTGGAAAGCCAACTTCCAACCATATCCATAAATCTGATTTCACTATTCACGACGACATTTTTCAGCGTCCGGTCGAACTGAAAATATTTATGTGGGCTTAGAACAATTCCAGTACCCACTAAAATAAGTTTCAATGCGATCCGGAACAATTCCGGTTTAGTGATTTTCATCTGCGAAAAGCATCTGAAGCGGTTCCGGCAGCTCCGGAACATTTCCGGTTTTCATCCCGGAAAATTCCAGAAAGTTTCCAGAACGATTCTGGCACCCTCCAAGAATTATCAGGCATGTGCCGAAACCAATCTGACTTTATGGTATCCTCTGAAACAACTTTTCAGTTTTACCGGAACTATTCCGATATCCTCTCCGGAATGTTTCCGTTTCGTCCGAAACTTTTTCGGTGAATTTCTCTCAGACTGCCCGTCTAGTATTCAGCAGATAGATGACCCTTAAGTGTGTGACCCTATAGGTTCGGTGAAGTATAGACATGACCCGGAACACTTTCCGATCAATGATCAACATCGGAGCCGTGGACACCCATATTGACCCCTATACCCACACGAATGAATATTCGAGTGAACCTCCAGTTGCCGTGTGCTATTCCTGTTGCTTCGCGATATGTTACAAATACCCAAGGTGAGACATGTAGGCATCCCCGTGGATCAACAACTTGTCCACTATGCCAGTTACCTCGTTACCGGTATTGTTCTCTTTTCTCGTTCCCGTGCTCCGGCATCCCCGTGATCAAATCACAAAGTGTCTGGCCAGACGATGATGGATACCGTAACACCGAGAGGGCCCAGAGATATCTCTCCATCGTCGGAGGAGCAAATCCCAATCTTGAGCTATCAAGTTACTTGACATACTTTTCCATGAACCCGTAAGCCGCCGTAATAGCCACCCATTTACGGATGACGTTTAACAAACCCCAAAGTTCATGAAGCAAGCATGAAGAAACTCGATACTCTCATGGTCTAAGGAATCATGCAAACATTAACCATCTCTGTGTTATTAACCATTAACTAATGACGAATGTATCTCATAGCATAACATCAATTCGGGTCGATTCAACACAAGTGTTCTACCAACAATTGTGCCCTCAAAATTGCCGGCATAGCCATGCCCATGATCAGGAAAACAGGATCATCATCCAATACTTGAGCCAGTCATAGAGGCTTGACTAGGAATACATTTTACCGTTTATTATCCCACACGTGCATATGAGTCTTCCTCCGAGCCTCGTGGTTATTGTAGACTCGAGAACCATAGCAGTTATAGCATGGAACATAAACCTAATTATGAACAGGGAGATAATCAATAACATTTATTATTGCCTCTAGGGCATATCTCCTACAGAGGAGCTCTCCACACTCACTCCAACTCTCTCACCAAATGGCATGCATGCTCTGCCTTTCTTCTCTACCTCACACGAAACAGTTTCGTAGAGCCGAAAGGCTGTCTGGGTTCCGGTGGGAACTAGTTCTGGACGGCGAAGCCCTGTCGGATAGATGACACCGTATGTGTGCAACCCCGTAGAGAGGTCGTAGGTTCGATCTTTTTGCCCGAGGGGCTGTTCGAGAGTGCCTCCCGAAGAGCTGTCCGAGTTTCGAGGGTCCTCCCGAAGGGCTGTCCGTGACATCGTCCGAGGGACTGTCCGACCGCCTCCCGGAGGGCTGTCCGAGGGGCAGAGGAGGGAGTACATCCTCGCGGTTGGAAGATTGTAAATCCTAGCTGCGGGGATCTGCACCGACGATCTACATCGACTCTACTTCCGCTGCGCTATGAGTCGGTAACGATCGGATCGAAATCTTGTATGCAGTCTTCATAGTGGCCCTGGGCGTGCTCGCAGTACCGAAAATTTTGTTTTCAGTCGCGTTCCCTTACAATGCATAAGTGTGCGGTCCTCAGTACAGAACATGTTCTACTCTCGGGCAAACTTCATGGCAGAGACTCAAAGATAAGTTTCCCCATGCCGGTTCTCACTATGATAATTAAGGGTTTCCAAGTGAACGCAGTCTGACATGGGTTAACCTGTTACTCCCCTATCGATTGCAAAGGCAGAGACTCAAAGATAAGTTTTGAATTATCCAATACTACCGGCCCTCCACAATGAGAGTAGCAACTTCACGGCTAATCACGGCGATAATGCGAGTGAGATCTCCTCTCAACATTCGTGAAGGGAATTAACTCAAACATGAAAGAAGAAGATATTGGACCGCTGGAAGTAAAAATAGTTTTAAGCATAAAGAGGTAATCTGTATTGCCGAGAACAAGTACAACTACTCAAACATTTAAAGGGTACACATAAAGGAGAGAGTTAAGTTACAAGTCGGCATCGAGACGATGAAGGGAGAAGTCATGGCGGTGCCGGTGACGATGGTGGGGTGTTAACTTCAAAGAGGCGAGGGTCTAATTCTGGTTGGGCGTACGAGTTCAAGTTTCTTTTGGATCAGTATAAGTATGGGGTGTCAATTTCAAATTCAAAAAGGGCGACGGTCCAATTCTGACTGGGCGTATACGAGTTAAAATGTTCTTTTGAATTCGCTCTATTTACCAAAACAAATGGTCTACATGCACTGTTCATCACATTCTAATCTCTTGGTTTTTCGTTCCGATTCTTGAGGTCATGGAAAGTTTCGGAAACAATCGAGAGAATCTGGGAACAACTATCTTGCGATTCAAAGGTTCAGTGGTCACAATATGATAAATCGAGTTGTCTGAAAAATAAGATAAATAAACGGATCTCAGTTTCGAGCCGAGCGTCCACGTGCAGCATGAACAACCAACCATTGTTACAGACACGAGGAAGTTCTACGATGGCTGACGAGGGAGGCCGTCGCCGCACTGCATGGCCTCCATCCCGCTCGGCTCCACGCCCCGACGTTGCCTCTTGGCCTTCTGTCCGCTCGGCTCTGCATCTCGTGCAGAAGGACGGCCCTGCGCCGTCCCGCCGTCACTCTGCGACGGGTCGACGGGGCTCTTGAAGTCCCTGCCGCCGATGGTGAGGATGCGGCCGCGGGGGCGGCTCTCCTCCTCTGACTTATCGCTGGTATCCCCGCTGCCGCGGGCACGGAGGATGGAGCGGCGGGTCTCTTCTTCATCCAAGACGATCTCCATGATCTCACGTTGGGCGAACTCGGACATCCCGGCCCACTCCTCGTCGCTCCTGTTCCAGTGGTTCGGCAGGAAGAAGCTGCTCGCTTCGCCCTCCATTGGTGACGGCGGCGAAGTCGACATTGGGGACCAAGTATTGGGAACGATCTCGCAGATTCCTGTTGGAATCGACCGAAAGGGAGAGGAAAAAAGTGCACGGCGGCTGTGTTTAGTTAGGTTTAGCTAAACTCGAAAAACATGTGCCTTCTTTTTTCTTTGTATAAAAAAAAAACGTCTTATATTTTCGATGCCGATAACGCCCGAACGTTTGGTCTGGGGATCCCCCAGACAGAACTAATTGTTCAGTACGAGGGATCGGGTGCCCCTATTTCTCGCTTTCTGCGAGAGCGAGGGAACGCTCGCTGAAGGGGAGGGCGAATTGGGCTGGCCCAGGCGCGAGAGAGGCCACAGCCTCGTTTTCCTCTTCTTCTTTTTTTTTATGTTTTCTTATTTGGTTTTTTTATTTATTTTTGTACTTTTGTTTATACTTTAAAATATTTTAAATATATATTACAAAAAACACTTTACAAAAAACATTTGAACCACGTTGAACAAGTATTTGAAAAATGTTGAACAAGTATTTGAATTTTTTTTGATCATGTATATAAATTTTTTAATCAAGCATTCGAAATAAAAATGTTGAACAAGTATTTCCAAAATCTTGAACAACTATTTGAAAAATGTTGAACAAGTATTTGAAAAATGTTGAACATGTATATAAAAATGTTAATCAAGCATTTGAAATAATGTTGAACAAGTATTTAAAAATTGTTAATCAAGCATTTGAAAAATGTTAAATGTGTATATAAAAAATGTTGACCATGCATTAAAAAAATGATGAATTTTATTGATCATGTATATAAAAATGTTAATCAACCATTTGAAAAAAATGTTGAACAAGTATTTTAAAATGTTAATCAAGCATTTTAAAAATGTTAAATGTGTATATAAAGAATGTTGACCATGTATTAGAGAAATGATTAATCTTTTTTATCATGTATATAAAAATGTTAATGAAGCATTTGAATAATGTTGAACAAGTATTTGAAAAATGTTAATCAAGCATTTGGAAATGTTAAATGTGTATAGAAAAAATGTTGACCATGTATTTAAAAATAAATATTTTTTATCATGTATATTAAAATGTTAATCAAGCATTTGAAAAAATGTTGAACAAGTATTTCAAAAATGTTAATCAAGAAATTGGAAAATGATAAATATGTATAGAAAAAATGTTGACCATGTATTAAAAAAATGTTAAATTTGTATTGTAAGAATGTTAAATGTGTAGTAGAAAAATGTTGTTGACATATACAAACAATGTAGAATGAAACCAAAAGAAACAAAGAGAACAAAAAAATAAAACCCAAAAAGAAACAAAATAAACCAAAGAACAAAGAAACAAATGCAATAAAGATTGAAAAAAAGGAGAAGAGAGAAGAAAAGAAACAAAAGAAAACAAAGAAAGAAAGAAAAAAAAGAAAACCAAAGAAAAACAACGGAAAAAGAAAGAAAAGAAAAACCAATGAAAAGAGAGAAAAAGCGGAGAAAAAAACAAAAAAAAAACTGGAAAAAAAGGGAGAAGAAACAATGAAAAAACCAGGCTTGTTTCGACTTAAGAACTACCGCCCTACTTGTACATCACAAACAGGAGCCTAGCCCAGTGGCTTGTCGCACTTCCTTTCAACCAGGAGGGCAGGGTTCGAATCAGGGATCACCCCAACAAACAATTTCGTTCGATGGGGGAACCCCCATAGCCCGAACCCCTGTTGCCACGTAAAAGTTTTTTCCCTGTAAATAACAAAAAAGAAAATGAAAGCCCATTAGCAAAACAAAAGAAAAGCCCATATTTTTTTTACTGTGACAAATAAAGGCCAGTTTATGCTGTGGGGGTTCGAATCCTGCGCACCCCCATTTCTCCTCTCCTTTTTCCTTTATTAATTGCACCCGAGTGGGCCAGCCCAATAACTGCAGATGCTTCAGCGAGAGAAACTTTTCATCTCGCTTAATGAGATAAATAGTCACCGCACGAGGGATCACCCCAGCGAACAATTTCGTTCGATGGGGGAACCCCCACAGCCCGAACCCCTGTCGCCATGTACATGTTTTTTCCCTGTAAATAACAAAAAAATAAAATTAAAGCCTGGTAAGAAAACAAAAGAAAAGCCCATATTTTGTTTTTTTACTGTGACAAATAAAGGCCACTTTATGCTAGGCTAGTAAAAAAATGTATAATTAGTCACAGCAAAATTGTATGAGAAATAAAGCCATGGGAAAATAAAAAGTAAATTTAGAAAGTAAAATTTTGCCACGAGCGTTTAAAATTACATTTGCTGTGTATATTGTAGTAAAATTGCCATGCAATATAGGAAGAGTAGCCATGCCAAGAATAAAGGTAAAAATATGCCATGGTCACATAAAATAGAGAATTGCCATGTTGTATAAACTACATTTGCCATCCTCCATAAAAGTAAATTTTCCGTGGCAAGAAAAATAAAAATTAATATTTTGCCATGAGAGTTTAAAATTAAATTTGCTGTGTATGTTGTAGTTAAATTGCTTTGTCAATATAGGAAAATTAGCCATGCCAAAATAACGGTGAAATTTGCCATGGAAAATAAAAAGTATTTTTTTGCCATGCTTGAAAACAAATGAAATTTGCCATTGTCCAACAAAATAGAAAATTTCCATGTTGTATAAACTATATTTGCAATTTTCTATAAAAGTAAATTTTCCGTGGCAAAATTTTTCCATGAGGGTTAAAAAATAAAATTGTCGGGTATGTTACAGTAAAAATGCCATGTCAATATAGGATGATTAGCAATCCCAAAAATGAAGGTAAATTTGCCATGCGAAATAAAAAGTAATTTTTGACATGGTTGGGAAACAAATGAAATTTGCCATGGTTTAAAAAAAGTGAAAAAATTGCCATGTTATATAAACTACATTTGTCTGATCCATAACACTAAAATTGCCATGCGCACATAGAAAGTTATATATTTGTCTTGTTACGAAGAAACAAATTCACTATTATGCAAAAAAATAAAAAAATAATTACGCATGTCATGTACAAAAAATTGCCATGATGACCAAAAAAAGTATTAAGTTTGTCTTGATGCACACAAAAAAGATGCTTGCGATGATGGTTAGAAAAAGTTCATTAGTGGGGAAAAATATAAGTTTGCCATGATGGCAAAGTTAGTGTAAATTTGCCATGATGAAAACATTAGAGTAAAATTACCATGATACGTACGAACCCAATTCCTGTAATGTTTAAAACCAAAAACATCAACTAAAAATGCCACGATCCAAAAATGTACAAAATGTCATGTTTTAATTATAGTTGACATGTTTTGTATGTATATTTGCCATGCTCTGTTAACTTAAATTGCCATGGTCAGATTATACAATTTTTTTTTGCAAATATTTGCAAAATATAAAAAAATTGACATGCTGCATGGACTTAAGTTGCCATGCTTCATTAGCTTAATCACAGTTGTTATTCCCTACAAAAGTGCCGTGGGATGAATTCCACCAGTATTGCTAGGGGAAGCATGAAAAAATAGAGTTAATATCAACCATAGCTTAGTTATCAAATTTGCCACACACCCATAGCAAAAGTTTAGGTATTTGGCATGAGACATAGTCAATAATTACCATGTCATGTTAGTTTGACATAGTATAAAATAGTACATTTTCAATGACTTATGAAACATATTACCCTAAATTTTCCGTACGAGGAAACAACATGGCAAAAAGATCATAAGTTTCGCCATGGCAAAAACAGAGTTAGAAGATCAAAATTGCCATGCTTTCAAACAAAAATGTAATTGCCATGAAAAAATATTCTTCAGATAGAAATGGCAAAAGACACAACAAAATGTTGTCGTCATGGCAACATAAGCTTCTAGTTGGCATGGCAAACACACCTATAAAACTAACAAAAAAAATACATGGCGACATAAGCTTCTAGTTGCCATGGCAAACACATCTTGAAACTTCACAAACTTACAGGCGACACACCATAAAATATACATGGCAAACACAACCTTCTATTTAGATTCATGGCAACAGAAAAAAAGCACGAATCGTTGGATCGGGGGCATACACACCAAAATTTGCCATGGCAAACAAATGGTTAATTCCCCCTAAGCAAGAAACATGGCAAAATTGCAGTGGGGATGCATATCGACTCACCATCATTGCATATCTGTAGTTGGTCCATGGAAACTACAGATTATACCTACAATGCTAAACCAAAAAAAAAAAACTGAGTAGTCTACTCACACATGCATGATGGCCAAAAAAAAGTAGACCATGGCTTTATCAAGTAAAGAATGCCATGAAAAAGCAAATTCAGGAGAACGTGGTCAGTCTGACATGGCAAAAATGATCTCTGACAACTGAATAGCAATTTGCCATGGTCTATGAAAATTAATAGCAAAAACATATCAAAAAATTGCCATGGCAACTATTCACTAAAACCAAAATATGATACATATACAAGAGTGTGAAAATTGCCATGTCAACTGATTATAATTTGACATGGCAAAACGATCTCCAATTCATAGTGAATTCCCCCATGGTAGATCAAATTAAATGATATGTGATTCATGATAAATGTTGAAAAAAAGTATGTATTATAGATCATTTGTCATGACATTTTAAGAGATATGTAATTAGAGGTAATATCACCAGTGGTGCTTAAACTTGCCACCGATGTTCACTTTCGTGCCTGAAATTGAAAAATACACCGAACTGGTTCTAGAACAGGTTCTAGCACATTATACGTCTACAGATGAGATTATCACCGTATTTGCATGCTCGTGCCAAGTTCTAGAACCAGTTCGGCGTATTTTTCAACCTTAGGCATTAAAGTGAACATCGGTGACAAGTTTAGGCACCACTGGTAATATTACCTCTTTAAAGAACTTACATGGCAAAACGATCTCTAAAGATAGTGAATAGAAATTTTCCATGGTCTGATAAAGTTCATGGCGAAATTTGCCATGGCAACTATTTACTAAACAAAAGAGATGGTAGCTACAATTTTTCTGATGTCAAAAAATGGTGATAATTTGCTCTGTTGCAGCACAAGTACAGACTAGCAGCAACAATCAAACTAGTAAAATACAAAAATCAACACAATTTTAAACCATGACGCCAATTTCATGTTTACAAAAAAAGTTGCCATGATTTTCAAAATTAAGAACTGCTATGGAAACCGCATGAATTTTCCATCGGTTATGAACATGGATAGAGATAAAATTGCCAAGCACTCTGCAAAGTACCTACACAGTGATCTGCATGATTTTCACAAAAAAGGTTGTGCCTCTCCCTGGGACAATCATGGCAATTTCAAGGGGTAAAAATGACGGTATTACCTATAGGGGATGGAGCCAACGCCGGCCACGTTGGCGCGGGCGAGCAGGCCATGGGCACTATGTCGTCCTTACGAGGAGAAAGGAGCAGGAACCCCACGGCCTTCACCACGACCACCGCGCCAGGAGATGGAGCCCCTGCCGGCCTCAAAGTTGCCATCGCCCTGCTTCCTCGTCCTCGAAGAGCCACCGCGCCATGCCGCCCCGGTTTTCCATTGATTTGGGAGGTGTAGCGCCAGCTTCGGCGTCGCCCGCTCCCCTGGTTCTCACCTGGGTTCTTGAAGATCAGAGAAACTCTAACTCCAGACCAGCTTGGGGGCTACTGACGGTGTAATACACCGGGGGTGGATCCTCCATAGGGAGCTCGACAACAGGCCTACTTAGGAGCAGCACGGATCGTCCTGATCTGGTGTTTCGTGGATTTTCTTTGAAGATGCGATCTTCATATGACGGCTTGACACAAAGGGCTTGGATGTGCAGCGGCACAAGTGGATTTGCTGAACGGATTTGACAGTCTCGGGTGGAGAGACGTCGGTGGCCATGACCCTATCCGGAGGTGATCGCCGAGGCATGACCGGGGACCTCGGATCTTCAGATCCGGCGACAACGACAAGTATGTTTTGTTGATTGATTCAGCTGCCATGGTCGAGGACAACGGAGCATGGGGACGGCGTGGGACTGCCGGAGCATCCCGACGTGGGATTTGGCGGTCCCGTGACCTTCCTCCTTAAATCTCCATTGCAATCTGCAGCGGCTCTTGTCACGGCTCGACTGCCTGCTTCTGTAAGCATGGGCTTCACTTGTGTGAAATCTCACATCAAAGACTGTGCTATGCATGTAGTGTAGGGGAACGCAGAAGAAAACAAAAAAAATTCGACCTACGCACCAGCCCAGGACCACTATGGAGACTGCATACAAGGTCTGATCTTTTCGTTATCGACTCGTAGCGCAGCGGAAGTAGAGTCGATGACGATCGGCGGTGCAGATCCCCGCGGATAGGATTTACAACCTCCCAACTGCGAGGATGTACTCCCTCGACTGCCCCTCGGACAGCCCTCCGGGAGGCAGTCAGACAGTCCCTCGGACGGTGTCACGGACAGCCCTTCTGGAGGACCTTCGAAACTCGGACGGTCACTCGGACAGCCCTTCGGGAGGACCCTCGAAACTCAGACGGCCACTCGGACAGCCCTTCGGGAGGCACTCTCGAACTAAGACCGAAACTACGATCTCTCTACAGAGTTGCACACATACGGTGTCATCCATCCGGCAGGGCTTCGCCGTCCAGAACTAGTTCCCACTGGAACCCAGACAGCCTTTCGGCTCTACGAAACTATTTCGTGGGAGGGAGAGAGAGAGAGCCAGACGAGCATGGCATGTGTATGAGAGTAAGGAATGAGTTTTGAGAGCACCCCTCCACCTCTATTTATAGGAAAGCCAAGGGGTAAAGTTGGCATACAAAAAATACCAAAGTACCCCCACTTTATGTCACACATAAAAGAATAAAAGGCAAAAAGGGATGGCATGTGGAGCTCCATGGAGGAGCCCCACCTTGGCCAGCCACCCTCATGCCCCCCCCCCCCAAGGGGGCTTCCTTAGTGCCTAAGTCATTCAAGAAGCCTTTTGGGAAAATCCCAAAAATTGGCTTTCCAAAAAATTAACCATAAAGTGATTTTCACTATTCACGGAGACAATTTTCCGCGACCGTTAAATCCGAAAATATTTCTGTGGGTCTTAGAATAATTCCAGTACCCACTAAAATGATTTTGGATTCGTTCCATAACAATTCTGGATTAGTGATTTTCATCTGCGAAAAGCAACCAAACCGGTTCCGGCAGCTCCGGAACATTTCCGGTTTTTGTCCCGGAAAAATCCCAGAAGTTACCAGAACAATTCTGGCACCCTCCAAGAATTTCCAGGCGTGTGCCGAAACCAATTTGACTTGATGGTATACCCCGAAACAACTTTTCAGTTTTACCGGAACTATTCCGGTGTCCTCTCCGAAACGTTTCCGTTGCGTCCGAAACTATTCCAGTGATTTTCTCTCAGACTCCCTGTCTAGTATTCAGCAGATAGATGACCCTTAAGCGTGTGACCCTATAGGTTCGGTGAAGTATAGACATGACCCGGAACACTTTCCGATCAATGATCAACATCGGAGCCGTGGACACCCATATTGACCCCTATACCCACACGAATGAATATTCGAGTGAACCTCTAGTTGCCGCGTGCTATTCCTGTTGCTTCGCGATATGTTACAAAACCCGAGGTGAGATTTATCGGCATCCCCGTGGATCAACAACTTGTCCACTATGCCATTTACCTCGTTGCCGGTTTTGTTCTTTTTTCTCGTTCCCGTGTTCCGGCATCCCTGTGATCAAATCACAATGTGTCTGGCCAGACGATGGTGGATACCGTAACACCGAGAGGGCCCAAAGAATATCTCTCCATCGTCGGAGGAGCAAATCCCAATCTTGAGCTATCAAGTCCCTTGACATACTTTCCCATGAACCCGTAAGCCGCCGTAATAGCCACCCAGTTACGGATGACGTTTAACAAACCCCAAAGTTCATGAAGCAAGCATGAAGAAACTCGACACTCTCATGGTCTAAGGAATTATGCAAACATTAACTTTCTCTGTGTTATTAACCATTAACTTGTGACGAATGTATCTCATAGCATAACTGTAGGGGAACGCAGCAGAAAACAAAAAATTTCCGACCTACGCACCAGCCCAGGACCACTATGGAGAATGCATACAAGGTTTGATCTTTTCGTTACCGACTCGTAGCGCAGCGGAAGTAGAGTCGATGACGATCGGCGGTGCAGATCCCCGCAGCTAGGATTTTACAACCTCCCAACCGCGAGGATGTACTCCCTCGTCAGCTCACCGGACGGATCTCCGGGCAGCCCTTCGGGAGGCCTCGGGACAGTCCCTCGGATAGTCCCACCGGACGGATCCTCGGACAGCCCTTCGGGAGGCCTCTGGACAGTCCCTCGGATATTCCCACCGGACGGATCCTCGGACAACCCTCCGGGAGGCCTCGGACAGTCCTTCGGATAGTCCCACCGGACGGATCCTCGGACAGCCCTCCGGGAGGCCTCACGGACAACCCTTCGGGCAGGTCACTCGGACAGTAACTCGGGCAGCCCTTCGGGAGGACCCTCGAACAGCCCCTCGGGCAAAAAGATCGAACCTACGACCTCTCTACGGGGTTGCACACATACGGTGTCATCTATCCGGCAGGGCTTCGCCGTCCAGAACTAGTTCCCACCGGAACCCAGACAGCCTTTTGGCTCTACGAAACTATTTCGCGGGGAGGGAGAGAAGAAGGCCAGATCATGCATGGCTTGTGTATGTTGAGAAAGAGTGTGTCTTTAGGCAGCCCCCTCCACCCCTATTTATAGGCCAAGCCCAAGGGTGGCTTCTCCAAGAAGCCAAGGGAAAAAATCCCAAAAGGCCCTCAAGGTGGCTTCTCCAAGAAGCCACCCAAAAAGCACTTTCACTATTCACGGAAACATTTTTCCGCGACCGTTAAATCCGAAAATATTTCTGTGGGTCTTAGAATAATTCCAGTACCCACTAAAATGATTTTGGACGCGTTCCGAACTAATTCCAGATTAGTGATTTTCATCTGCGAAAAGCAACCAAAATGGTTCCGGCAGCTCCGGAACATTTCCGGGTTTTTTCTCCGAAAAATCCCAGAAGTTCCCAGAACAATTCTGGCACCGTCCAAAAATTTCCAGGCCTGTGCCGAAACCAATTTGACTTAATGGTATACCCTGAAACAACTTTTCAGTTTTACCGAAACTATTCCGGTGTTCTCTCTCCGGAACTTTTCCGTTGTCTCCGAAACTTTTCCGGTGACTTTCTCTCAGATTCCCTGTCTAGTATTCAGCAGATAGATGACCCTTAAGCGTGTGACCCTATAGGTTCGGTGAAGTATAGACATGACCGAAACACTTTCCGATTAATGATCAACATCGGAGCCGTGGACACCCATATTGACCCATATACCCACACGAATAAATATTCGAGTGAACCTCCAGTTGCCGTGTGCTATTCCTGTTGCTTCACGATATATTACAAACACCCGAGGTGAGATTTATTGCAGCCCCGTGGATCAACAACTTGTCCACCATGCAAGTTACCTCGTTACTGGTTTTGTTCTCTTTTCTCGTTTCCGTGTTTCGGCATCCCTGTGATCAAATCACAATGTGTTTGGCCAGACGATGGTGGATACTGTAACACCGAGAGGGCCCAGAGATATGTCTCCATCATCGGAGGAGTAAATCCCAATCTTGAGCTATCAAGTTACTTGACATACTTTTCCATGAACCCGTAAGTCGCCGTAATAGCCACCCATTTACGGATGACGTTTAACAAACCCCAAAGTTCATGAAGCAAGCATGAAGAAACTCGACACTCTCATGGTCTAAGGAATTATGCAAACGTTAACTTTCTCTGTGTTATTAACCATTAACTTGTGACGAATGTATCTCATGGCATAACATCAATTCTGGTCAATTCAACACAAGTGTTCTCCTAAATTGTGCCCTCAAAGCTGCCGGCATAGACATGCCCACGATCAGGAAAACAGGACCATCATGCAACACTTGAGCTAGTCTTAGAGGCATGACTAGGAATACGTTTTACCGTTTATTATTCCACACGTGCATATGAGTCTTCCTCTGAGCCTCGTGGTTATTGCAGACTCGAGAACCATAGCAGTTATAGCATGGAACATCAACATAATTATGAACATGGGGATAAATAATAACATTTATTATTGCCTCTAGGGCATATCTCATACAGACTCCCACTTGCACTAGAGTCAATAATCTAGTCAATGCTAATGCACATTACACCTATGGCATACCGGTGTAAAAATGCTTCGCATGTGGTATAGCCTGATGTCCAACGGATCTGACAACTTCAGTTCCTTGTGTATCTTTGCATGTCCTCGCGTTTTCACGCTTTCACAAAATTCATATTTTGTGTGGACTTGGCTTCGTATATATGTGAATCACTGGTCAAACCTTGATTCCTCAAACTGAGCTATGGAGCAACTATCTTCAATAGTGTTCCATTGACCAAAGCCATCTTGGAATCATACTAAGTGCATGAACGAACTGTATGATTCAATATCTTCTATGTCGCTTTGAAAGCGGCAACATACTTAGCCTTAGTTATAGAATTCGCCACAGTAACCTGTTTGGAACGATTTCCAAACACCGTGCCACCATATCGTGTATTACACAAAACCCTTAACTTAAATCGAAAATCGCATGGAGTAATGATGAAGACTGTATCGATGCAATTACTTACAATGAGCACTTCATAATCTCTGCTTGCAAGAAAACGTGTCATCAGTGCTACTTTAGTACTTAATGACATTTTCCACTGTTGTCGCATGATCAGTACTTTGATCACTTTGGTATCTTTACTCGCAACTCCTTGGGAGTACTGGACATATCTGGTTGTTTTACATACCATGGAATACATGATTAATCCAAACACGAAAGTGTGTGGAATCTCCATCATGTATTTTGCTCATCAGTGTTTTGGGACACCGAGTCTTGCAAAACTCTTTCCATGTGACTTCGACAAGAATCACTCCTTGGCGTTCTTATGCTAAAATGTTTTAGCATTTTGTCAATATGTATTTTTGGCTTAGCCTATTAGGCAATTCTATCTTGTAGATAA
This sequence comes from Elymus sibiricus, assembly GCA_039707655.1. Lineage (NCBI taxonomy): Eukaryota > Viridiplantae > Streptophyta > Magnoliopsida > Poales > Poaceae > Elymus > Elymus sibiricus. Next base: position 474,266,739 of record CM077676.1, on the reverse strand, counting down.
ATATGCCTAATGTCAAGGCTATTTAGCCCAAGCACTTCATCGAAAAACTACTTTCAATGAAGTCCTAATTCGAGTCAAGAATTTTATATTATTTCCATTCAACAATGTGTCAAGCACACAAAGTTTTTAGAAATATTATTATGCTCCCACTTACTTTCTTGTGACCACAAGCATCTTCGTTATCCATTGATGAAATCAAACTCTTTTGACTATTTCATCAAAACGAAGATTCCAACTCTATTTTGCTCTCTTCTGTCCATTTCTGGAACTCTGAAGTTTGCATACTTACTAGCATCCTCTGGATTGACAAAATACTTCGGACTGTATCACATGCAAGTCCTAGGTTGCATTTCCATCACATGGAAATCCTTTTGGCATCCATGTATCATATCTGAAGATTGAAATATGCATTAATTGCTAGTTTAACCCGATCTGACTTTAAGCATCGCTATGGTGAGACAACCTCATCGTAGTCAACTCCTTGAACTTGTTATTGCAACAAGTCGAGCTTTATGGATAAAACATTTTATCCACACCAGTTTATAGTTCCATTAATGTTCGTTAGACTCTAAGTCTTCCGAAGGGTTTATCAAGATATAATATTGAATCATTTGTATGGAAACTATTTCGGATTATATTGGCTTTTAGCCAATTCCGGAGTCAGGGCCCATCAACGCTTCCTTGTGTATCGTAGGTATACTGTTGTCTAACAACAATATCTCGCTTGCGCACCTGAGAGGTTTGCACGAGTTTTGCCTACGTGGTTCCGTTGCAAGTTCGACCGAAGTCCATACATCTCATGTAGAGGCTTCCGTATAAGTCGCAGTAGGAAACTCTGGAATTACTTCCAAGGTTTCTTTTCTTTGAACTGATGACGAAGATACTGTTATAGAATTCGCCTTTGTTATAGAATTCGCCACAGTAACCTGTTTGGAACGATTTCCAAACACCGTGCCACCATATCGTGTATTACACAAAACCCTTAACTTAAATCGAAAATCGCATGGAGGATTGATGAAGACTGTATCGATGTAATCACTTACAATGAGTACTTCATAATCTCTGTTTGCGAGAAAACATGTCATCAGTGCTACTTTAGTACTCAATGACATTTTTCACTGTTGTCCCATGATCAGTACTTTGATCACTTTGGTATCTATACTCGCAACAGCTTGGGAGTATCAGACATATCTGGTTGTTTTACATACCATGGAATACATGATTAATCCAAACACAAGAGTGTGTGGAATCTCCATCATGTATTTTGCTCATCAGTGTTTTTGGGACACCGAATCTTGCAAAAGCCCTTTCCATGTGACTTCGGCAAGAATCACTCCTTGGCGTTCTTATGCTAAACTGTTTTAGCATATTGTCAATATGTATTTTTGGCTTAGCCTATTAGGCAATTCTATCTCGTAGATAAATATGCCTAATATCAAGGCTATTTAGCCTAAGCACTTCATCGAAAAAACTATTTTCAATGAAGTCCTAATTCGTGTCAAGAAATTTCCAATCAACAATGTGTCAAGCACACAAGGTTTTTAGAAATATTATTATGCTCCCACTTACTTTCTTGTAACCACAAGCATCTTCGTTATCCATTGATGAAATCAAACTCTTTTGACTATTTCATCAAAAACGAAGATTCCAACTCCATTTTGCTTTCTTCTGCCCATTGCTGGAACTCTGAAGTGTGCATACTCACTAGCATCCTCTGGATTGACAAAATACCTTGGACTGTATCACATGCAAGTCCTAGGTTGCATTTCCATTTCATGGAAATCCTTTTGGCATCCATGTTTCATATCTCATGATTGAAATATGTATTAATTGCTAGTTTAACCCGAACCGACTTTAAGCATCGCTACGGTGAGACAACCTCATCGTAGTCAACTCCTTGAACTTGTTATTGCAACAAGTCGAGCTTTATGGATAAAACATTTTATCCACACACGTTTATAGTTCCATTAATGTTCGTTAGACTCTAAGTCTTCCGAAGGGTTTATCAAGATATAATATTGAATCATTTATGGAAAATATCTCGGATTATATTGGCATTTAGCCAATTCCGGAGTCAGGGCCCATCAACGCTTCCTTGTGCATCGTAGGTATACTGTTGTCTAACAACAATATCTCGCTTGCGCACCTGAGAGGTTTGCACGAGTTTTGCCTACGTGGTTCAGTTGCAAGTTCGACCGAAGTCCATACATCTCATGTAGAGGCTTCCGTATAAGTCGCAGTAGGAAACTCTGGAATCACTTCCAAGGTTTCTTTCCTTTGAACTGATGACGAAGATACTGTTATCTCGTCGAGTTGCACTGTCCTCCCACTCACCTTTTTGCAAGAACCATTCTCTTTAAAAGCATACCGTTCTTGATAGCAAACCTTTTTGCCTCGGTATAGTGGTGGAGGAATTCCCAATTACTTGGGATAACCTACAAAGTAGTACTTGTCTGATTTGGAATAGGTTTGTAAATATTTTACACAAGCCCCATATTCCAAATGTTAAGAAAAGACAAAGCATGGTTGGGCGTACCATACCATGGCATCATTTCAACAGACCTGATGGCGCTCTTTTCAGTGTAAAAGCTGCAGTCTTTAAAGCATTACTTTAAAAGGGATAATGGCAAATTGATTTATGTCATCTTTGATCTTACCATGTCATAAATGGTTTGAATACATCATCACGGACGTACCACTCATAGTGGAGTTCCGGGAGGTGTAAGTTATGAAACTCTTTTCACAACTCATCAGACATTCGCTAAACTTGTAACTCAAAATATTCCTTTCCGCAATCAAATTGCAGAAACATAATTTTCTTGTTACAATAATTTCTACTTCATTTTGAAAACCTTTTGAATGATTTCAAAAGACCCAGACTTACGTCTCATTAAGTAAATATCCATATATCTACTTGAGTCATTTCAGAAGACAGACAAATCCACTGCCAGCAACAACATTTATCGGACTACATACATCAAAATGTATGATCACCAATAAGTTCGTTGCTCGTTCCTTATGGCCTGTGAACGGTATTTCAGTCACTTCACTTTTCGGAGGAAAGTTGCAAGTGTCAGATGATTCATAATCAAACGACTTCAAAATCCATCAATTATGGAATTTCTCCATGCGGGTTTCTCCAATGTGACCAAATGCAGTGCCACACATGTGTGGTATTCTCTTAGTCTTGCGACATTTAGCGTTAGTGTTATGGATGTATCATATTACCATCAATATTCATAACATACATCCCATCCATGATGGAAGTATGGCCCTTATGTTATTCATAACACTGAACAACAATTGTTCTTTTATGAACAACCCTTTTGCAACAAACATTATGCAATGGGCTAGAGTGTGTAAAACTCTAAAATGAATTATGAAAGTAAATACGGAGGTAATGTATTATTATCAATATTCATAACATACATCTCATTCATAATGAAAGTATGGCCCTTAAGTTATTCATAACATCGAACATCAAAAGTTCTCTTATGAACAACCTTCTTGCAAGATATCTTATGCAATGGGCTAGAGTGTGTAAAACTCTAAAATGAATTGTGAAAATAAATACATAGGTAATACACCGATGGAAGGTATAGAAACATTTACTATATTCCCAGGGCGTATCTGAACCTCACTCCGGCAAGTCTTTTAGGCCGTAGTAGTTCTTGCATCGAGTCGCAACAGAATGCAATCGAGCGGGTATCTTTGAGATCAACTCACAATACCCAAGAATTAGTGACTAACAATTTAATCACAATTCTCAAGAACTATTTCTTTTGACCAGCCTTCCATACATCAATAACTTGTATGACTTTCTGAAAGATTGTGGATGTCGCCTAGAGGGGGGGGGGGTGAATAGGCGCTTTAAAATAATTACGGTTTAGGCTTGAACAAATGCAGAATAAAACTAGCGTTTAATTTGTCAAGCACATAACCTAAATCGACTAGGCTCACCTATGTGCACCAACAACTTATGCTAACCAAGATAAACAACTAAGTGATAGCAAGATATATAACAAGAAACAATATGGCTATCACAAAGTAAAGTGCATAAGTAAAGGGCTCGGGTAGGAGATAACCGAGGCACGCGGAGACGACGATGTATCCCGAAGTTCACACCCTTGCGGATGCTAATCTCCGTTTGGAGCGGTGTGGAGGCACAATGCTCCCCGAGAAGCCACTAGGGCCACCGTAATCTCCTCACGCCCTCGCACAATGCAAGATGCCGTGATTCCACTAAGGGACCCTTGAGGGCGGTCACCGAACCCGTACAAATGGCAACCCTTGGGGGCGGTCACCGAACCCGTACACTTTGGCAACCCTTGGGGGCGGTCACCGGTACCCGCCAAATTGCTCGGGGCGATCTCCACAACCTAATTGGAGACCCCGACGCTTGCCCGGAGCTTTACACCACAATGATTGAGCTCCGAGGCACCACCAACCGTCTAGGGCGCCCAAGCACCCAAGAGGAACAAGCTCTAGGGTACCAAGCACCCAAGAGTAAAAAGCTTCTCAAACTTCACTTCCAAGTATCACCGTGGAGAACTCAAACCGATGCACCAAATTCAATGGCAAGGGCACACGGAGTGCCCAAGTCCTTCTCTCCCAAATCCCACCAAAGCAACTAATGCTAGGGAGGAAATGAGAGGAAGAACGAAGAAGAGAACACGAAGAACTCCAAGATCTAGATCCAAGGGGTTCCCCTCACATAGAGGAGAAAGTGATTGGTGGAGATGTGGATCTAGATCTCCTCTCTCTTTTCCCTCAAGAACTAGCAAGAATCATTGGAGGGATTGAGAGATAGCAAGCTCGAAGAAGGTCAACAATGGGGGAAGAACACGAGCTCAAAGGATAAGGTTCAAGGGGGAAGAAGACCCCCTTTTATAGGAGGGGAAAAATCCAACCGTTACCTTGCTCTCAGCCCGCACAGAGCGGTACTACCGCTCGGGCGGTAGTAACCCAAAAGCAGTGCAATGGCACGAAGCCACGAGGCGGTAGTGCAGCCGGAGCGGTACTACCGCTGGGGTTGCAGCTCGGGGTTACTCAGAAACAGAGCAGGAACAGGGGAGAAGCAGTAGAACTGCTACAGCGGTACTACCGCCCACCTGAGCGGTACTACCGCTTATAGGCAGTAGTGCTGCTCTCCACTGCCGCTTCACTTCCGCTGAGAGTGCATTGAGACCTGGAGGGAGCGGTAGTGCAGCGGTAGTAGCGGGCGGTACTACCGCTTATAGGCGGTACTACCGCTTCGCACTACCGTTGCACTTCCGCGCAAACCCGACACGAAAGTCGAGTTCCCAGAAGCCGCGGTACTGCCGCTTACAAGCGGTACTACCGCTCGGGAGAGCGGTACTACCGCTTGGGGCCTTCAGGAACACTGCACAGAAAACAGAGGATACAAGAAAACCAGAACTGCCATAACTTCTGCAAATGAGCTCCGAATTGAGCAAACTCAAGCTTGTTGGTTATAATAAGAAGTGGCAGTAAAAGAATGCGTATGGTATAGAGGTGTGAAACCTCTATCAAAGAAGATCCGGCAAAAACCCCAACATCGAGAACATACTAGAAGAAGCAAACGAAATCCGTTCTCGATGAACTTGAGCTTGTCATGAAGGTGACCAAAAGCTCAAAGACTCACAAAGAGAAACACCAAAAAAGAACCAAGAAAGATGATGCAAGGATGCAATGGTTTGAGCTCTCTACGAATGATACGATCAAGCTACTCATCCGAGAGCCCCCCTTGATAGTACGGCTATCTATCCTATAACCCGGTCTCCCATACCACCATGAGACCGGTAAAATAGAAAACCTATCAAGGGCAAACCTTTGCCTTGCGCATAGAACACTTGAGCTAGATGATGACGATCTTGACCTCCTCAAGTTGGACCACCTTTCTAGATTGCGCCGGCTCGATGAAGACTAGTTGATTGCTCCCCCATACTCCACTATGGGTGAGCCACTCTTCGGCACATCTTCACAAGTCCATTGTATCTGTTGGGGAACGTGACAGAAAACAAAAAATTTCGGTATAGCGAGCACGCCCAGGATCACTATGGAGATTGCATACAAGGTTTGATCTGATCCGTACCGACTCGTAGCGTAGCGGAAGAAGAGTCGGTGGAGATCGTTGGTGCAGATCCCCGCAGCTAGGATTTTACAACCTCCCAACCGCGAGGATGTACTCCCTCGTCGGACAGCCCTTCGGGAGGCGGTCGGACAGTCCCTCGGACGATGTCACGGACAGCCCTTCGGGAGGACCCTCGAAACTCGAACGGAAACTCGGACAGCCCTTCGGGAGGACACACGAACAGCCCCTCGGGCAAAAGATCGAAACTATGACCTCTCTACGGGGTTGCACACATACGGTGTCATCTATCCGGCAGGGCCTCGCCGTCTAGAACTAGTTCCTGCCGGAACCCAGACAGCCTTACGGCTCTACGAAAAACTCTTTTCGTGGGAGGGAGAGAGAGAGCTAGCAAAGCATAGCATGTGTATGAGAGCAAAAGGATGTGAGAGATGGCAGCCCACTCACCTCCTATTTATAGGAAAACCAAGGGGTAGGGTGGTTTTACAATAAAACCCAAAATGCACATGATTGAAGTCCTTCCACAAGGGCATAAAAGTGAAACCAAGGAACAAGAGGGACTCCATGAAGGAGTCCACCATGTGGCCGGCCACACCCCCATGGTGGGCCCCAAAATTGGCTCCAATCCATCCATGTCATCCCCAAGATCTTTTGGAGCAAAGCCCCAAAAGGTGGCTTTCCATAAAGTAGTCCAAAAAGCACTTTCACTATTCACGACGACATTTTTCAGCGTCCAGTCGAACTGAAAATATTTATGTGGTCCTAGAACATTTCCAGTACCCACAAAAAATAATTTTCAATGCGATCCGGAACAATTCCGGTTTAGTGATTTTCATCTGCGAAAAGCATCTGAAGCGGTTTCGGCAGCTCCGGAACATTTCCGGTTTTCATCCCGGAAAATTCCAGAAAGTTTCCAGAATGATTCTGGCACCCTCCAAGAATTATCAGGCATGTGCCAAAACCAATTTGACTTTATGGTATCCTCTGAAACAACTTTTCAGTTTCACCGAAACTGTTCCGGTGTTCTCTCGGCGGAACTTTTCCGCTGTCCGAAACTTTTTCGGTGTCCGAAACTTTTTCGGTGATTTTCTCTCAGACTCCCTATCTAGTATTCAGCAGATAGATGACCCTTAAGCGTGTGACCCTATAGGTTCAGTGAAGCATAGACATGACCCGGAACCCCTTCCGATCAATGATCAACATCGGAGCCGTGGACACCCATATTGACCCCTATACCCACACGAATAAATATTCGAGTGAACCTCCAGTTGCCGTGTGCTATTCCTGTTGCTTCGCGATATGTTACAATTACCTGAGGTGAGACATGTAGGCATCCCCGTGGATCAACAACTTGTCCACTATGCCAGTTACCTCGTTGCCGGTATTGTTCTCTTTTCTCGTTCCCGTGTTCCGGCATCCCCGTGATCAAATCACAAAGTGTCTGGCCAGACGATGATGGATACCGTAACACCGAGAGGGCCCAGAGATATCTCTCCATCGTCGGAGGAGCAAATCCCAATCTTGAGCTATCAAGTTACTTGACATACTTTTCCATGAACCCGTAAGCCGCCGTAATAGCCACCCATTTACGGATGACGTTTAACAAACCCCAAAGTTCATGAAGCAAGCATGAAGAAACTCGATACTCTCATGGTCTAAGGAATCATGCAAACGTAACCATCTCTGTGTTATTAACCATAAACTTGTGACGAATATATCTCATAGCATAACAACAATTCGGGTCGATTCAACACAAGTGTTCTACTAACATTGCGCCCTCAAAATTGCCGGCATAGCCATGCCCATGATCAGGAAAACAGGATCATCATGCAATACTTGAGCTAGTCTTAGAGGCAAGACTAGGAATACACATTACCGTTTATAATACCACACGTGCACATGAGTTTCCCTCCAAGCCTCGTGGTTATTGTAGACTCGAGAATCATTGCAGTTATAGCATGGATCATAAACATTCATTACAAACTCGGAGATACAAAAGTAACTATTATTACTGCCTCTAGGGCATATCTCCTACAGTATCCACAATGGACGGCAAGCTTCAAGCATGTGATCTCTTCGTGATGCTCCACTTGAACTTGCACACCGCAATCTTGATGACGATCACCACTTGATGTCATCCTCCATGGGTGGAATGAGATCTTCCTCTTGACGCAACCCCATGGACACATACCTAACCCCACATAGAACTCTCACGTAGACCATGGGTTAGTACACAAAGCGTAATGGACAATGCTTACCATACCGTGAGATCACTTGATCCCACTCGGTACATCTTCTACGCTTTGTGTGTTGATCAACTTGAATCACTCTTCATATTTAGTCTTGATCAACCTTGAATCTTTCCAATTCTCTTCATTAAGATGATGTCTTGAAGGTAGACATGAATGTCCACACAATCTTCTTTTTCAAGACATGCTTGCAATAGGCTCATCTCTTACATGACCAATCTTTGGATAACTCCATGAATAACCCCTTGGTCAACACATATTCTTCTTCAAATCACCTTGAGACCAACAAATGGTCTACAAGCAAAGCCTATGGACAAACCCTTCAAATATAACTCAAGGCAACCATTAGTCCATAGAGATTGTCATCAATTACCAAAACCAAACATGGGGGAAGCACATGTTCTTTCACTTTCATACATGAGCTGGACATTCCAGTCTTCTCTCTTTTTGCCTTTGTACTTCTAACAGTTTTACTTCCAATAATTCTCCTACTCTCAGAAGAAGCACCAACTTGAAGAGTGGCGTCATCCCCGAACTTCCTAGGTGTGTAAGTCATACTAACACCCTTCGGACATTTCCTTTCTCTTAAGTTGTTGTTTTATTCACCATCATCATATGACAGCCGTTCTACTGGATCCCTCTGTTATTAGTCAAATGCATAGTAAACACTTTTACTAATAGTTTGCAAAACAAACATTGCTTTGGATATCCCATATCTTTTAGCCTTTGTTTGTGTCTGAAAATGATTTTCAGTTCCATGAATATCACATAACTATCCCAAACTTTTGAAGTTCGGGTCTCATGGAAGCAAACATATTGCACTTGACCGTAACGGAATTCTAGCTTTTGGATCGAAGGACGAGAGTCACATTATCCATAGCATTAGCGGGAGAATACCAAAAGCATGCGATAGGACAAAGTCCTTCTCGGCACTTTTGAGGACAATCCTCACATTACGTTACCAACCGTGAAGTTTTAACCAGATATTTAACAGCTATTCAATTTTAAGGGGAAGGTGGAAACGCGAGCCATTATTCTATAACTATTATGCAAATTTCACTTAGACAAGTGATCATAATTAATTGCACCGAGAATTAAACAAGTTAATTCTATAGTGCGCTCCCACTCAAATCAATATCTCTCAAAATTGATTGCGAGTGATACAAGATCCGTATTTAAATTCGACGCCATTGACGGGTTCATCACTGATGACGCGAATTTCAATCGGTAGGCCAACTTGCCGATCACATCTCTATGTGATTCTTGTTCATCTTTCGACGGGCGTGTTCCGAGCTCAGGACTCTCCTGCCTGAACGTCAAAGACAACCAAGTGATCTTGCTGCAAGGTGTGACCTCACCCGCCTCATTTCTCTCGATTCGTTCGTGCTCATGTGTACATGGCGCACCCCGAAAAGATATGAATTTCAGACGGTGCTACACTTGGGTGAACACTAACTACTTTGATATTTTAAGTGAGAGATCACCCTAATAAAAGCGACTACCGCGCAATCAAGAAGGGTGCATGATAAGGGATAAACATCTCAGGCAATTCATAATAGCATGATATGGTATAGCCCTTTCTGACGGAGAAGTTTTTTATTTCTTCGTCTTCGGCATTCGCATCGGTGTTCACCTTCGCGAAGTTTGCCACCACCTTGTGGATGCACCCGATAATATTGCTATCTCTATAGCTAATAAAATAAGTGCATTTCTTAAGGTTGACACGCAGGTCATTATATGACAATCATATGGCTCCAGCCATCATGCCGAATCATGACACACAGGTCATGTTAATTTACATCATATAGTCATCTCATACATAATCAAACTAATATGAGCACTGCTATACCACATCATATGCACATGCAAACCATCCTGCAAAACCAAGTTAGACACCTCTAATCGGTTTATGCAAAATTTCATTTTACGTGGCATCTAAGGTTTCGAACAAACCGCAGCTACCAACGTCCATCATCAAGTATGATTATTCAAGTCGCTAGATTAACTTTACGGGGTGTATGAAACACGAGATAATAAAATCTCGAGCCCCATACTGAACTTCGTCATATGCATGACCCCCGTGCAGATCATATCTGCATTGCCCTTTTGTTTGCGAAATTCCATCTTTCTTTTTAACTATGGTGGAATTCAAAGAACTGTTAGCACTTCGTTAATCAATCAGTATCGCGGATTGCCAGAACTTTGAAACTCCACCATGCTGTTATCAAGATCAGAAATATGCAAATTCTAGGGAAGCAACAAGAACATCGGGTAACATATTTCATCTGCTACCCACACAAATAATTATCAGCAGTAGAACTCATCTACTACAAATTATATTGTGCAACACCCATACATCTCTATGTATTCTAGATCGCAACCTGCATCTACGCATAGCACGACTCATGATGCCACTGTAGGGGAACGCAGCAGAAAACAAAAAATTTCCAACCTACGCACCAGCCCAGGACCACTATGGAGACTGCATACAAGGTTTGATCTTTTCGTTACCGACTCGTAGCGCAGCGGAAGTAGAGTCGATGACGATCGGCGGTGCAGATCCCCGCGGCTAGGATTTACAACCTCCCAACCACGAGGATGTACTCCCTCGACTGCCCCTCAGACAGCCCTCCGGGAGGCAGTCAGACAGTCCCTCGGACGGTGTCATGGACAGCCCTTCGGGAGGACCTTCGAAACTCGGACGGTCACTCGGACAGCCCTTTGGGAGGACCCTCGAAACTCGGACGGCCACTCGGACAGCCCTTCGGGAGGCACTCTCGAACTAAGACCAAAACTACGATCTCTCTACAGAGTTGCACACATACGGTGTCATCTATCGGGCAGGGCTTCGCCGTCCAGAACTAGTTCCCACCGGAACCCAGACAGCCTTTCGGCTCTACGAAACTATTTCGTGGGAGGGAGAGAAAGAGAGAGCCAGACGAGCATGGCATGTGTATGAGAGTAAGGAATGAGTTTGGAGAGCACCCCTCCACCTCTATTTATAGGAAAGCCAAGGGGTAAAGTTGGCATACAAAAAATACCAAAGTACCCCCACTTTATGTCACACATAAAAGAATAAAAGGCAAAAAGGGATGGCATGTGGAGCTCCATGGAGGAGCCCCACCTTGGCCGGCCACCCTCATGCCCCCCCCCAAGGGGGCTTCCTTAGTGCCTAAGTCATTCTAGAAGCCTTTTGGGAAAATCCCAAAAAGTGGCTTTCCAAAAAATTAACCATAAAGTGATTTTCACTATTCATGGAGACAATTTTCCGCGACCGTTAAATCCGAAAATATTTCTGTGGGTCTTAGAATAATTCCAGTACCCACTAAAATGATTTTGGATTCGTTCCGAAACAATTCCGGATTAGTGATTTTCATCTGCGAAAAGCAACCAAACCGGTTCCGGCAGCTCCGGAACATTTCCGGTTTTTGTCCCGGAAAAATCCCAGAAGTTACTAGAACAATTCTGGCACCCTCCAAGAATTTCCAGGCGTGTGCCGAAACCAATTTGACTTGATGGTATACCCCGAAACAACTTTTCAGTTTTACCGGAACTATTCCGGTGTCCTCTCCGGAACGTTTCCGTTGCGTCCGAAACTTTTCCGGTGATTTCTCTCAGACTCCCTGTCTAGTATTCAGCAGATAGATGACCCTTAAGCGTGTGACCCTATAGGTTCGGTGAAGTATAGACATGACCCGGAACACTTTCCGATCAATGATCAACATCGGAGCCGTGGACACCCATATTGACCCCTATACCCACACGAATGAATATTCGAGTGAACCTCCAGTTGTCGTGTGCTAGTCCTGTTGCTTCGCGATATGTTACAAAACCCGAGGTGAGATTTATCGGCATCCCTGTGGATCAACAACTTGTCCACTATGCCAGTTACCTCGTTGCCGGTTTTGTTCTTTTTTCTCGTTCCCGTGTTCCGGCATGCATCCCTGTGATCAAATCACAATGTGTCTGGCCAGACGATGGTGGATACCGTAACACCGAGGGGGCCCAAAGAATATCTCTCCATCGTCGGAGGAGCAAATCCCAATCTTGAGCTATCAAGTCCCTTGACATACTTTCCCATGAACCCGTAAGCCGCCGTAATAGCCACCCAGTTACGGATGACGTTTAACAAACCCCAAAGTTCATGAAGTAAGCATGAAGAAACTCGACACTCTCATGGTCTAAGGAATTATGCAAACATTAACTTTCTCTGTGTTATTAACCATTAACTTGTGACGAATGTATCTCATAGCATAACATCAATTCGGGTCGATTCAACACAAGTGTTCTCCTAACATTGTGCCCTCAAAGTTGCCGGCATATCCATGCCCATGATCAGGAAAACATAATCATCATGCAACACTTGAGCTAGTCTTAGAGGCCAGACTAGGAATACATTTTACCGTTTATTATTCCACACGTGCATATGAGTCTTCCTTCGAGCCTCGTGGTTATTGTAGACTCGAGAACCATAGCAGTTATAGCATGGAACATAAACATAATTATGAACATGGAGATAAACAATAACATTTATTATTTCCTCTAGGGCATATCTCCTAAATGTAGCTGCTGGGATCGTAGAAAGAGATGGCGACAACATTGGATGCCTTCAATTTGGTGGTGCTTCTTAAGCATCAGTCTCGAGCTCCGGGATGAAAACCTGAGGTCTGACCTTGTTGGTTATATCTAGCAATGGCGATGCTTATTGTGTCGTTACCTTGTTGAAGGCATTGATCGGACTTGCTCAGACTTGTTCTTCAGGGTGAAAACCAATGACCTGACCATTGGTGGTTGGATCCGGCAACGGTGGCGCTTGAGCGTTGTCCCCTTCCTGAAGGCGTTGCTGTTGGAGAATCCATCTCGTGGTATTGGTGATGTCAAGTGATTGTTGTTGCGGATATGGTTGTTGTTGTAGATTGTTGATCATTGTTTTGATTGCTTCGGAGTTTTTTTTCCTTTTACTCCACCAAGGCATTGCTTCGGTCTTGTTTGACTTTGCTAGTTGCCGGTGTGATTTTTATGTGTGTGAGTTGGTGTTGGCTATATGCATCATATCTATGCAGAGGCCGGGTGTGTTGCTCATTGTGTTTGAATCCCCTTGATGCTCCATTTTAAACTAATAAAATCCACCTTTGTCGAAAAAAATCTTATTTGTTACTACCAGACATTATTGTGGAAGACGAAAGAAATGAGGTGGTTGTGCGTGTACGTACGCAAGAATAAAAGAAGGAAGAGGGGTGGTCAATCAGCGTGCTCTCGGTGGAGTGAGTGAAACCAAAGTTTTGGTTATTTGTTTGTGTATCCACCCACTCACCTGGATAGACCAGTGATCGTTGATGGCCGGCCACGGCAGCTTCCATTAGCATTTTATATCATCATCGACACCGCCGGAGAGAGGAACCCTCCCCCGTTCTTTCTTTCTCCTGTCTTGCCGGCGGTGGCAATCAGCGACGGCAAGCAGCCAGGATTCGATTTCCTTTACGTACATGTAATTCTTTCCTAATCAGAGATGGCAAACAGCCAAGGCGCTCTTTCCTCTCCCTAATCAATCAAGGTAAGAAACGATCAACTGCTTGCTATTAGTGCTGATGACCATGTAATTCTGCTTTGCATGATTATATACTGCTTGAGTAACTGAGTTGGGTCTGATGGTGGCATCATAGCCAACACCTCTGCTCTTGGCATCTAACTACATATGTTGACATCTATACAGATGCATAGAATTTTTTTCATGTTTTCTTGAGTAGAAAACACTGAGAGATTGTTTCATTTGTACTCCTGCTGTCCCATAATATAAGGAGTTATTGCATCCAATATACAATATAGGTTTTCTTTAATAGCATACGTGCTCCTCAAAATGTTTAATCAACTATAGGATCAGCACTTCCCCACACACACAAAAAAACTATATGATTAGCACTTGGCAGAATTTTTTCGAGTTCTCCATATCATGTTAGTTGTCGGAACGAGAAATCTGAAAGTAAACTCAATTTGTTTTCCATGAGAGACTTAATTGTAATTATTCCTGCAAACTCTCTCAATTGTTCTGATTGTACTTTTTCCCCAGTTACTATACTGATTTGGAATCTAACTTCTTTCTATTTTTCCAGCAACATGGCTCCTCCTCCGTATGGGATGCTCTCCCCGGTTGTAGGACTACTTGTGAAGGGCATATGGAAGCCCATCAAGAAGCACTGTGGTGATTGCCTCAAGCCTGGAAGAAAAGTTCGTGCTCTGGCAACGTCTATGGATAGTTTAAGAGTCCACATAGACACTATTGATGAGCAAATACAATTGGGAAAGAGACCGAGGGTTCAAACAACAAGATGGATAGAAAGCTCCCAATCAATTGAAGACAGCTCATGTGCAATTATAAATAAATTTGAGGGAAGGAGCAAACATATGTTGGGTTACTCTTGGAATTGTTGGTTCAACTACAGGATTAGCCATGCTGCCAGAAAGAGAAAAAAAGTAGTTGATGAACTCAAGGAGAGAACTCCCCACAATGATGGTATCTTCACTTTGCTCCCACCAGTTGGCATAGAACTGCCTTTGCCACCTAATATTGTTGGACAAAACGAGTATATGGACAGGATTGTTGGTTGCATTGAACAAGGTTCCACGCGCTTGGTCGGGATATGTGGCATGGGTGGGGCTGGAAAAACTACTCTCCTTAAGCAATTAAACAACACCTTCAGTTGCACGGCAGTAATGCACACATTTGATCATGTGATCTATGTGAACATTGGTCAGCAACAAAATCTGCGTACAGTTCAGAGGGACATTGCAACCCAGCTTGGCCTAGTGCTTGGACATGATGAGAGCACCATATCTACATCTGCATCCCTCTACAACTTCTTGAAGGAAAGGAAGTTTTTATTATTGATGGATAACCTTTGGCAACCACTGGACCTAGAGAATGTTGGGATACCACAAGAGCACCTTCAACTCGGTCCTCAAAATAGACAGATGATTGTAATCACAACACGTGATCAACAGATATGTCGAAGAATGCAGGCACATAGTGAGGTGTTTTTGTTAGAAAAACTCAAGGGTGACGAGGCGTGGAGTCTCTTTGAAGCGAATGCAGGCTGCAATGGACTAACCAACACCAACGCACAAATCAGAGTTTATGCTGAGAGCATTGTTCTCAAGTGTGGAGGCCTTCCACTAGCACTTAAGATAGTTGGTCAGGCTATGGCAACAAAAGAAAGTGAAGAAGATTGGGAACTCGCTGTGATGTTGCTTCAACGGTCTCAGTTCCATGAAGTTCCAGATGCATATGCTAAACTAACCTATATCATGTACTATACATCAGTTATGACCAACTTCCAGATGCAAGGACAAAGAAATGTTTCCTTTCCTTTGCCTTGAGATTAGAGGATTATGTATATGTGCCATATACAATACGTTACTGGATGGGACATGGATTACTAGATGAAGATAATGATCCAAGAACCAAAGATTTGAGAGGTCGTGCTGTTGTTGGATGTCTAAAAAGAGCTTGTCTGTTAGAAGAACATGCAAGAGGGAAAAATCATGTAAGCATGCACGATACAATCAGAGGTCTAGCTCTTTGGATCGTACAAAGTAAACAAGGGGATGGACCTAGCTAGTAAGAACTGGCTAGTATGTAAGGGAGATGAAATCATGAAACCAGAAGAGTGGTGCACTTCACATAGGATTTCCCTCTGTAACTTGACTGATGTGGTAATCCCTGATTCTGTTTCTTGCTGGTGTCTATTGACTCTCTTAGTCAAGAGAAGTAGTATTATTGGAAATATTCCTACAGGCTTCTTCACAACTGCTCCATTTCTCACCTTCTTGGATATAAGTGGCACTAATATTCGGGAACTCCCACCAGATGTTGGAGAATTAGTGAACTTGCAACACCTTGATCTTTCAGAGACCCCAATCCAATCAATCCCAATGGAGCTTCAACGGTTGAAAAGTTTGAGGTACCTATATTTAGGATACACCTATAAGCTGGTAACAATACCAAGTGGGACCTTTTCTGCTCTAACAATGTTGAGAGTCCTTGATTTATACTCTAGTGGGCCTTTCCCAGCGGACACAAGACAGGCACACCTTAAGGCGTTGGAGAGTTTGGCATGGTTACAAACTTTGGGGTTCACAGTTCGCTACTCTAATTCGCTCCAAAGGATACTCAGCTCGTCTAATAAAGCGTCTGTGAAATTTCTTTGTTTGACAAAAGTGGAAGGCTTGCCACATCTTCATATTGCACCTGCATTGTTTAGCAAAACGAAAGTACATGAACTCGAGAAGTTGGCATTGGACGGTGTGGGGCCAGTTCTTTTGTAGCTTATTTGGAGCTGTGGAAATAAGCTGCCCCGTACCTAGCTTATTCTAGAAGCTCAAACTAAAATTTTATTTTAGAAGCCTACTAATTAAAGGTCAACTAGTAGGCTTCTAAAATAAATTTTAAGTTTCAGCTTCTAGAATAAGCTGGGTGGGGGACAGTTTATTCTAGAAGCCCAAAATAAGCTACAAAAGAACTGGCCCTTACGTTTCCTTGTTTGAAGCGCTTGCTCGTGTACAACTGTCCAAGGCTGGTCAAACTGCCATCCGGGTTACACAAGGAGGAGCGTGTGCCCGTGATACTTGGCAGACAAGACTGGTGGGAACAACTAGTTTGGGAGGATAGTAGCACAGAATCTAATTTAAACCCATTCTTTACAGAGCTGCCATCGGGTTTTCAAGGACATATGCAAGAGGTTTCCAGGGTATTAACTCGTTACTAACGCGCAAAATCAAGCCTATTTACCTTAATTCCAACAAAGGTCTTGCTTGATGTGTTTCCTCTGTTCTGGAGGGTGGCTACTTGTAATTTTTCCGTAGGCGTTATTGTAAACCGCATGCACTGGTATTATTGTGTTGCGTTTGTTTTCAGCCTGAAATAAGGTTTTATTTTGTTGTGCACATAAGAATAACCTGGCGGTGTGTTGCTTTGTATTATTAATTTATCTGCGGATATATATGTATACACAGTGCACTTTTTGATTTGAACACCTTAATTGACTGTGTGTTTGTGTGTTTTAATGGATGGATGTAGTCTATGCTGCTCACAGAAAGAAACTAAGCAAAACAAAAACGGTATAGTATATGGGAATGACAAGGTGTCAGTGGACTGAATCAGTTTTTGTGACAAGTCGATTTTATCTGAACCGTTGGATCAAGATCCAATGATTTGCAGTCATCTTCCGAGTCAAATCCGACGCATTGTTCCTCTTCTTCATCTGGCCACCCTCCAGCCCACTGCCTGCCTCCGCCACCCAAGGCCGGCGGCGCTCCCACGACCGCCTCGCTGCCCCGCCCTCCCCTCGACGTCCCCCCAACACCGGGCTTGTAGCCGCCCCTGACCCACCCTCTAAACCAGCGAACTACCCGATTTCTCCAGCGAGCACCTGCACCCCCGGCACCCCTAAAATAGACCTAGAGGCTGCTGCTTCCCAGCAAGAACCTGAACCCCCAGCACCCCTGTCCCCTAAGACAGAGCCAGAGGCTGCTGCTTCCTGGCGAACAGGAGGCTGCTGCACCTCCGTGCGCCTCTTTCTTCCCAAACAGAATCGACTGACCCTAATTTAATTTTCATACCAAGATGCTACTATGACACAGACAGTGGAGACGACATCCAGATCGTAAGAGTTCACAGTATTATTAACGGAGAAGCAAAGAGTGAGGGCTCCAAGAGAAGAAGAAAATGCGTGTGTAGGAGGATCATAGGACGTTATATAATCCTACTACTAAGATATCGACAATTCTCCGAGAAGCTGAAACGGTGCTGTTTTGACGTATCCGCCGTGTAGTAGTGACTCCGCTCTTCTGGGCCGGCGAACCTGACAGGCATCGCACTACCAAGCTCACCATCAACTCCTACGCTTCCTTGGTACATGCTGGAACATCCAAGCCTGTCGCTCTGGTGCCTTAATGACTGCTGGAGCTGCTATGCTCGTCGGGATGGCAGGATCCGCTGGGCTCGGCATGCTATCCAGACCTCTGCAGCGACCAAACTCCCCTGCTTGCAATCCAAAAACAGACCATCACCATCAAGACAGAAACATCCGTATAGAAAGTAAAATAGACGAATGACAATAGAAAATGTTTCCCACTACTAGTGACATAAATAAGCAGTTAAGCACCCAAGCACATGACATTCGATCCACCAAAACCGCCGTGACGGATCTCCACACAATACAGTGTCCCACTGCTAGCGACATAAATAAGCACCCAAGCACATGACACCTGATGATATCATTCTACGGGATCTAAATAACAGATGAAAGTTGGACTAACTGTCTCGTATATCTACTACTGCATTCTCCTGCTTTTATTTGGGCAAAGGCTGTTGCACTTTCTTGTGCTCAAAAGAAAATGTTATAATATTCATCAAATTTATCTCGCTACAGCTACCCTGAGTATACGTCAGGCTGCTCTTGGACATGATATCTCAGAATCGGTGGGTGGATTGACTCTGTTATACTGATCTGATCTGTGACCAGAGGGCAAGACAGTACAAAATCTTGATTGAATTTACCCAAGATTGCACTAATGCCAGTCCAGCCCCAATCACTCTATTGATAAGAGGGATCATGTGATGAGCGTACTAAACCAGAAAATATAGTTTCACACACAAATCAATCAGTGTCTTCGTTTCCTTCTAAGGCGACGGCGAGACAAGCTGCACACAAATGGACAAATTGGGAAATGGCATTCTGTTGCTCATATCATTTCTAAACACTTAACTGTTGTACATCACGGGCTGTTAAAAAATGATCTGAATGTGCCAGCCACATCCAACATAGAGCATCCCAATCAAAAACAGAAATCTCAGAGAGATGTGTAAAACTGCTATATATAAATCATATATTGGGTGAACTTATCAATTGACTACTAGTCTTATACATTTCGCAAAGGACCAAATGGTATGTTTACAGGTTGCAAGTATTACAATATACAGTTGATTTCCACATTTTATCAGTTAACCCTGAAATGAGATATTATTGTCAGAGTGGTATCCGCAGCAACTGCATTTTTATTTACTCATTCAGCATGAAACTTTGGTTTCAAGTAAATTTGCCATCTGTATTGACACTTCTATTACAAAAATCTGCTGGTAAGAAAAGCTATGCAAAGTGAAGCAATGATGTCCCCCTTAGAGCACAGTATCAGTATGCTTCTTCAGGTAAGATTTACCGTGAAGGTAAGTGCCTCTGACTTCACTTGTCTTGAATAAATTGGAGAAATTTCATAATGGTTTTATAGAGAACGTAAGCAAGTCAAAATAGATTGCCATATTTAAAGATAGCTACAGTTAAATAAAAAACTGAAGAACACGACTATTTTAACTGCAGTCATCAAAGCAGAGAGAGAAAGGATGATCAAGTTTAAGTCCTTAGTGAAAACATCAAAGCACGATTAAGGTACGACAGCAGCCATGTGTGATACACAATAGGAATATAGGATCGGGGGTACCGCCACAAAGTAAAAAAAGATGAGCTATTTACCTGAAGAATATAAACTTGTGAAAGGATGATATTGGTGCCTCACAATGCTTTCACAAAGTTTCCTTGACTGCATCGACTCAAGTTGAACCATGAAGACGTCGTTGTTGAACTTTATGAGAATTGCATCGTCTTCCTCCACATACCCGACTATAGCAGTTTCCGCAGCCCTCATATTCGGCACGAGCTCGAGATCCACCGTCTTCCGCGGAAACCATGTGGCGGCACCATCCCAATCGACCTTCAGGTCCCACATTTGGAGGCTTGGGTACGACAACATGGCGAAGCCAACACCGCCATCGTCTGCCCGGATGATGTGGATGAAAGCTTTGGATTTCTGGATATCTTTAACAGGAAGTTTTTGGATCACGGCTAGGCTCTGACTACCAATATCAAACTCAAGTAACTCCATGTCATAGGAGCCATAGATCCACCAGTAAAGGGAGTTGCCGGCGAGGACGGAAGGGCGGCTGAAATCGACGTAACCGCCTTCTAATCGTTCCGGCGCCGAGATGAGGTTGCCCCACATGCCGGTCTCCGACGAGTAGACACGGGCGCGGGCTCGGAAATCATAATCCCCTCTGGGGAAAGTCTGCACCAGGACCACCATGAAGGGGCTGGAGTGGCAGCCCCCGTGCACGTGTGCCGGGTCGGGGTCGGCGCAGAGCACGGCCCCGTGGGCCGTGTTGCCCGCGCCGAACTCCGGCGGGAGGGCGACGCGGCGTTGGTCGCCGGTGACGGGGTCGCACACGAGGGCCTCGCGCCGCCGGTGGTCGACGACGAGGACGCGCCCGTGGCGGCACCCGAGGAGCGTGCCGTGGTAGGGGTAGGAGTCGGCGGCGCCGCCGTAGTCGATCCGCATGGAGAGGCGCTGGCGGGGCACGCGGTCGGGGCGGGCGAGGACGGGGGCGAAGGAGACCCACCCGCCGAACTCCTTGAAGAGCCCGAGGAGCGGGGCCTTCCGGTGGCGGCCGCGGAAGCGGAGGAGGAAGCCGGGGTCGGCGGCCAGGCGGCGCCACCGCTTGCAGGCGAGGGAGACGCGCGGGAGGGAGGATGGCAGCGCGGGCAGGCGGAGGAAGATCTCCCACAGGATGTCGCCGCCGTTCGTCTGCGTGCCGGCAGGGGCAGCTCGCAGGCGGCGCCGCGCCGGCTCGTCGCCGCCCTCGCTCATGATGGACCGCACCCCGCCGGAGCCGGCAGCCATGGAGATTTGTTGCGTTTTCTTCTCGATAGCAGTTGGAGGCTCGGGCTGAGATGTGGGTTTTTTTTTTTTTTTTTTTTTTTTTTGAGATGAGGTTGGCTTTCTTTTTTGGTGAAGAAATGTTTGTGCTATCCTAAAAAATAATTAAAAAAGGGTTGTGCTTTGGACCGAAGCGATCTGAGGGGGTGGTTTAAGAACATATCCTTTCTTTTCTTTTCCTTCGAAAATGGAAGCTTGGTTCCCATTCTTCGTTTTTTTAGCTTTCTTAAATAAACGCATCGATTGAACAGTTGCTTAAGAACATATCATTTCTTTTCTTTTCCTTTGAGAATATATAAAGATCAAGGGAATGTTTAAAATAATATGCCCATTAGACACCAGCAAAGTCTCACCCATCCAAATCCTTACATGGTTCCAAATAACGATAGAGAAGGACGATCCTTGCACATAGAGAGTGGATTTTCTCCCGTGCACGGGAGCACGGGAGGTCCCGTGTGCATAGATTAGTGCGACCCTTTACTGTTGGGGAACGCAGCAGAAAACAAAAAAAAATTCGACCTACGAGCATGCCCATGACCATTATGGAGATGCATACAGAGTTTGATCTGATCGTTACCGACTCGTAGCGCAACGGAAGTAGAGTCGATGTAGATCTTCGATGCAGATTCCTGCAGCTAGGATTTACAACCTCCCAACCGCGAGGATGTACTCCCTCGTCTGCCCCTCGGACAGCCCTTCGGGAGGCAGTCGAACAGTCCCTCGGACGGTATCACGGACAGCCCTTCGGGAGGACCCTTGAAACTCGGACGGTCACCCGGACAGCCCTTCGGAAGGACACTCGAAACTCGAACGGTCACTTGGACAGCCCTTCAGGAGGCACTCTCGAACAGCCCCTCGGGCAAAAAGATCGAACCTACGACCTCTCTACGGGGTTGCACACATACGGTGTCAGCTATCCGGCAGGGCTTCGCCGTCCAGAACTAGTTCCCACCGGAACCCAGACAGCCTTTCGGCTCTACGAAACTATTTCGTGTGAGGGAAAGAAGAAGACAGATCATTGCATGGCATAATATATGAGAGAAAGAGTGTGTTTGGGAAGCCCCCTCCACCCCCTATATATAGGCCAATCCCATGGGTGGCTTCTCCAAGAAGCCAATAGGGTAAAATACCAAAAGGCCCTCAAGGTGGCTTCTCCAAGAAGCCACCAAAAAGTGCTTTTCACTATTCATACAAACATTTTTCCGCGACCGTTAAATCCGAAAATATTTCTGCAGGTCTTAGAATAATTCCAGTACCCACTAAAATAATTTTGGACGTGTTCCGAAACAATTCCGGATTAGTGATTTTCATCTGCGAAAAGCAACCAAACCGGTTCCGGCAGCTCCGGAACATTTCCGGGTTTTTTCTCCGAAAAATCCCAGAAGTTCTCAGAACAATTTTGGCACCCTCCAAGAATTTCCAGGCGTGTGCCGAAACCAATTTGACCTAATGGTATACCCTGAAACAACTTTTCAGTTTTACCGAAACTATTCCGGTATTCTCTCTCCCGAACTTTTCCGTTATCTCCGAAACTTTTCCGGTGACTTTCTCTCAGACTCCCTGTCTAGAATTCAGCAGATAGATGACCCTTAAGCGTGTGACCCTACAGGTTCGGTGAAGTATAGGCATGACCGGAACACTTTCCGATCAATGATCAACATCGGAGCCGTGGAGACCCATATTGACCCCTATACCCACACGAATAAATATTCGAGTGAACCTCCAGTTGCCGTGTGCTATTCCTGTTGCTTCGCGATATGTTACAAATACCCGAGGTGAGACTTATCGGCATCCCCGTGGATCAACAACTTGTCCACTATGCCAGTTACCTCGTTACCGGTTTTGTTCTCTTTTCTCGTTCCCGTGTTCCGGCATCCCTGTGATCAAATCACATTGTGTCTGGCCAGACGATGGTGGATACCGTAACACCGAGAGGGCCCAGAGATATCTCTCCATCGTCGGAGGAGCAATTCCCAATCTTGAGCTATCAAGTCCCTTGACATACTTTCCCATGAACCCGTAAGCCGCCGTAATAGCCACCCAGTTACGGATGACGTTTAACAAACCCCAAAGTTCATGAATCAAGCATGAAGGAACTCGATACTCTCATGGTCTAAGGAATTATGCAAACGTTAACTTTCTCTGCGTTATTAACCATTAACTTGTGACGAATGTATCTCATAGCATAACATCAATTCGGGTCGATTCAACACAAATGTTCTTCTAACATTGTGTCCTCAAAGTTGTCGGCATAGACATGCCCATGATCAGGAAAACTGGCCCATCATGCAACACTTGAGCTAGTCTTAGAGGCATGACTAGGAATACATTTTACCGTTTATACGAGTCTTCCTCCGAGCCTCGTGGTTATTGCAGATTCGAGAACCATAGCAGTTATAGCACGGAATATAAACTTAATTACGAACATGGAGATAAATAATAACATTTATTATTGCCTCTAGGGCATATCTCCTACACTTACATGCATCATTTTGCAGCTTTTGAGAGCTCCACCTATCCCACATCCCATCCTTTTACTTTTGACTTTTAATTTTTAATCTTCTATATATTTTGAACGATAAGTCCAATTTAATTTTTGTTTTCAGATTCGTGTTTCTTGCGACGAAGGCTTTCAACAATTTTGAATATGTTTTGACGAGTTTTTAAAAATTCATTATGTTTTAACTGCTGAAACTTGGTACACGCGAATGACAAAATCTCAAATTCAGAAACTAAAACTTAAAATTTGATGTGCCCTTGTGCGGAATCCAACAACTTTACAGATCGCGAGCTAAATCGGGTAGTCGAGCAGGTTTCAACTACTAAAATTTGATAGAAACAATCATAAATTTAGCAAGTTTCAAAACTAAAACTTAAACCGTAAACCCTAAAGCCTTAAGCCCTAAGCCCGGAACCCTAAAACCCTAAAAGCATATGAAATTTGGTAATACTTGGTAAAAAAATAATGTTAAGATTACCAAGTTTCAGTATTTGAACCTTAGATTTTTTTTAATTTTTTTTGTCAAAATGTATTCAAAATTGGACTTGTTCAAAAGTTCTCGCCGCGACGAAGACAGATATGCAAACGAAACTTAATTTGGATTTTCGATTCAAAAGATATAGTAAATTAAAATTAGAAGATGAAATGAAAAAAACATGAGAGGTGGTGATGGATGACGCATGCAACTGACAAAAGCATGCATGCATGGGCCCCTCCATAATTAAATAATGGCTAAGCCATGCAAACAAAGAAGATAAGTATGCATGCATGCAGATATCCAACCAAATGGACGGCTTAGAGATGCACTAGACCTCCCGTCTCTTTTCTCTTGCACATATGGGTTGCATTTTTAAGAGACAGGAGGCAAAGCTGACACATAGGGTCATGACGCCATCCCCTTGCAGTAAGCATGTGAGCTGTAAGAATTATGTCGTTAAGAACGAGCCAGGCGAAAAACTTGCATTCAGGATCAATTGCGCGAATCAAACCTTGATGTAACAAATTTGGGATTCAAGCCATGTAATTGTGCAACGTAGGCCGATGTAGAAAAGTAGAATCCGTTTTCTACCATGTTCGAAGAGATGGAGTCGTCTTGATCCGACAAAAGCTGAATCTGGGTGATCATGTTGTTGTCCATTGGGGACAATAAAGGTTTAAGCAATGGACTACTTGATGATGGCAAGTCTATTTTGCATATACACAAATGACACAAATCTCTTAGTGGAAGATAACTTGGCTAGTTCTATAATTTTTGTAGTTTATTTTCATGATTTTTGAGCACATGACTTAAGATCGCCTAGAAGTTGGTCATCAACTGCTCATTTTGTTCTAGGATTCTTCTTTTTTGTGGGCCATTTATGGCATGCAGGAAGAGCCCAAGCTTCTTTTCATAGAAATAAAGTTCTTTTGCTGTAAGGAGCCTATTTAGGGACAAGATGAATGTGTTTTGAAACTCACTTGCCAAACTGGGCAAGCTCCTTCAAGAACCCTAACGGGAAGAAAACCAAATATAATGTGCTTAGTCGCTTGCTATAGAGGCCCTTGCGTGACATCAGGGTTTGGCTCTCACAAGGTCAGATCATGTGGTGGTCAATTGTGAAAGTATGGAGGTGACTGAGATTATGCGGATCAGATGTTTCTTTGTTGGCCCATCTATGACATTTTTTAGGATTATTACCACGTTGCAACACAGTTTCCTTTGATCACTGCTCATGTCAGGCCAATAGCGTTGCACATGAGTTAACTGCTCTAGCAGCTAGAAGATGGCCTCCTAGTGTTTTTTTTTTGCGTGATAGTTCCTTCTATATATGGCTAGTCTGTATGTGTCATAAGCAATGAACAAAGAGGTACTTTTATCTTGACAAAAAAACTCAAGGTAGTCTAGGTATTACAGTTAATCATTATTTAGGCCCTCTATTGAAAACTAAAAAGGGTCTTAGGCAAAGGCTGTTATCTCCCACCCTTTTTCTCCTAGTGCTCGCCAGGAGCACTACCTTTTCGTATAGACGAATAGAGATGCAAAAAATATGTACAGAATAGCGCACCATTTTTATGGAAACGTGGAAAAAACCCTATAGTAGCACTAAAACAAGGAAACTACTTAATTTAGGCGAGACAAGAGATGGAATTATCTTGGTCATACAAAAGCTGAATCTAGGTGATCATGTTGTTGTCCATTGGGAACAATAAAATGTTTAAGCAAAGGACTACTTGATGATGGCAAAATTCTATTCTGCATATGCGCAAATGACACAAAATTCTTATTGGATTATAACTTGGCTAGTGCTATCATTTTGTAGCTTATTTTTATGATTTTTGAGCATCTTACATAACTTAAGATCACATTACATAAGTAAAGTTCTTTTGTTGTGAGGAGCCTATCCAACGACAAGATGAATGTGTTTTCATACTCACTTGCCAAACTGGACAAGCTCCTTCGGGATATTTGGGGTCCTGTAAATGTCAAGAGTTTTAGAAACCACAACTATAGAAGAACACTGAAGATAATAGTTGTTTTCTTGATAAATAATGAGAATGAGTGACCTTGTTGACATGGCAATGGAATATGTTATATATCTAGGAGACAGGTTAATTAGACATTGTTCGTCTCTGGTCAGAATTTCTTTGATTTGAAAACACCAAATAGCAGGATTTACCAGTTACAAAATAAATGTTCTAGAACAGAACATAAGAGAATAATAACTGAAAACTAGACAACGTCTTGTTTTGTTTGCTGATTATAATTCCTACAGAGATCGGTCGTACTATATTGAATTTGTAATACTTACGTACTCTAGGGAGTCTGGGATCATATCCAGAATGCAGACATTTCATAATTGTGGACATATTGTGACATGATGTATGCAGGGCCGGTCCTGAGATTTTGGGGGCCCGGGGCAAAACTAAAACTCGGGGCCCTTAATGTAGACTTCATAACAATAAAAATGAATATACATATATATATGAAATAATTCGTACATATTCGCTTAAAAGTTTCTTCTAACGTTCCTCGATGCGCAATCACTTATGATTGGGTCGATGTCAATATAATCCAATAATTTCTTCTCGGTGCATAATGTTGCCAAACCATGTAACCTCTCTTGACTCACTGTTCCTTTCTATTGCTTAATTTCCTATCATAATGAGCATATGAAAAACATCGTCTTTCATCGTCTAGATGGTATTCCATTTGTTTGTCTCGTCTCATAGGCCCTTTCTCAACTAAGACATGCCTTATTTTATTATCAAGAAAGATTATCCCGACTTCTTGGATGGTAAATATCAGCAGTATAAACTGGTTGTTCATCAACACTAGCGGACTGTGCATGTGCATCGGATGAATTAGCTACATTCTAAGAGCCACAATATGGTGTCAACATTATTTTCTTGCTGATCAAATTCTGAATCCCATTAGTTGGTTGGCCTTTCTCTATGCTAACTATCGCCAATTCATCGTTTGAGTTTATCGAAGTAGTAGATGTACCGGTAGTACTCTTAAACAATATATGAATATTTACGTGTTGTGATTGTACCAAATCATCCACAACTTTCTTCCTTTTTCCTTTTATCACTACTAGATGGATACTTGCTTTCAGATGACATGATAAGACACAATGCTGAAAATAAATATATATTTTCCATCAATTGACAATTCTTTAAGACTGCCGATGCGATGATTATTGGTCTAGGAGACTAGGAACCGCAATATGAGTATTAGACATACCTCGGATGGTCGAATCATTGATGGACTAGAGAGAAAAATTCGATTTTTAGGAGAAAAGGGAACAGGAGCTCCGCCGTGCGCGCAGTCGCGAAGAGACGAACCGTCGGCGGCCACTAGAAAATTGGGAATCGCTCCCTGAATACGCGCGTGATGGGTGATGGCAGGATCAATCAGTTCCTTTTATTTCGACGTGCACGTACTAACCTAGGAGCGAATGGGAAGGGATCAATCAGTACTTTTTTTTTCGATGTGCACGTACTAACCTAACAGGAAACTAATCCATCAATGGCTCCCTGCCTCGCTGTGTGCGTACGTTCCAGCGTCTTGTACTGCGCGAGACACTCAGGCCGCTGTCCAGCTCATAGATTGTTTTTTTATCACCTAAATATGTTAAGCCATAGCCTAACTGTATATCTGGGGAGGGGCCCCTCGATTTTGGGGGCCCGGGGCGGCCGCACCCCCTGCCCCCCCTCAGGGCCGGCCCTGGATGTATGACCGACCGGGCAGGAGCGGCACGGCCACGAGCTCGCCGCTCTTGCCGCACTTGGCGCGGAACATGGTCACGCGGAGCACCCAGCTGTCGCCATCACCTATGGAGCGGCGGTAGCTACGGACACCCTGGCGCAGCGTGCGCTCGACAAGGCAGAACATGCCGCTGGCACCACCGTCGGTGCACCTCATAGGGACGAGGACGCGATGATACATGGACTTGAGCGGTGCCTCGATGAAGGTCAGTTTCTCCTCGGCCACCTTCCATGCCGGCGCTGGTGCCGGCGTGCAGCCGCTCCTGCCAAGTGTCGGGACGTCACAGGAGCAGAGATGCGGGTGTAAGCTGTAGTCCTCCTTGTGGTCGACGGTGCGGGTGCCGACCCACGCTCCAAGGTCGCCGTCGTAGTGCGCCAGGCCCTTGAACGGCAGGCACCAGTCGCCGTGGCACGTCCAGGCGCCGCTTTCCATGTCCAGGGAGAAGGTGCCCAGGTGCTTGCCGTAGGTGGCGTTCTTCACGGACACGAAGATGGTGTGCCCGTCTGGATGCAGTGCGTGCGCCGAGATGTAGTTGTGTTGGCCGTGTGTGGACATTGGCCGCGGTGGCGCCGGGACGCTCTTCCAGGTCCACCGTTGCTGCAGCCTCAGGTGGTAGGGCACGTCGTCCTCGTCCTCGTAGGGGCTGCGGAGGCCGAATTGGCAGATACCATATTCGGTCTGGCAAAGGTAGAGCATGCCGCCATTGCTGCACGGTTTGAACGTGTACAGCTTGTCGCCGGCGGCCACGGCGTCGTAGGGGTTCGACAGTTGCACTGGCAGAGAGTGTTGGGTGCGGAGCGCCGCCGTGTCCGTGTCGTAGACGAAGGTGAGGCCGCGCCGGTCGCGGTGTTCACTGTCGCCGTCATCAGTAATGAGGCCGTGGCAATCATCGAGGTGACCCGTGACGACGACGTTGGTACCCAGGGTATGGAAGCATGGAGTCGTACCCACCGTGAGGAAGGGGAGGCGGAGGACGGGCTCCGGGAGGGGGTGCGGCTCCATGCATGAGTCGCCTCCACCGAGCAGGTCGTCCAAGCTGAGCTTGTGCAGCGAGAAGCCATACTTCCAGTCGTCCATCGCCACGTACAGATGCCGCCGCCTCTGCACTATCTGGTTGCCACCGCCGAAGCAGGAACACGGCGACGAGCATGCTCTGGCTGCCACCGGCGCACCGTCAGATAAGGAGGCGTACGCACGTGAAAGGGAAAGGATCCGGCTTGATGATCCTTCCGGCAGATGCAGGACGGAGCCTTCATGTGCAGATGCGTGGCGCCGGAGACGGGAGAGAAGCGGCGGCACCGATCTAGACGACCGCCGCATTGTGCGTGGCTTAGCGACAGGTGACTTTTTTTTCTAGGGTAGCGAGAGGTGACCTAGGCTCGTGTCGATTTAACTTAGTTAAATCATGGCCCAAAAAGCATGTCAGTCCAAATTATGGCCCAACTATGCAACTTTAATATGGGGCGCGCGTTGCGTAAAAACACCATATGAGTGTGCCTCTTTTAGTTTGAATTGTTTTTTTTTTTTTGAATTGTTTGGATTGCTTACCACGTATCTCAAGAGGTATATTGTGTCTCTTGCAAAGGTCACTTCCACCTTTCCAGATTGAGACAAATGTCACAGTGCATGTGAGTCAATTGTCGCAACCTTGTAGTTTTCTTTTATTTGTAAATTCGTTTATTCAAAATGTTTTATGTTTTAAACCGTGCGTCCAAATCACGAACCATTTTCATTATTGGATTTCTCGTGTCGAGATCTTCGACACTAGAGCTCATGTTAACAGATTTCGACGAACTTACTTTTTCACGAAAAAAACAGGAATATGCGTTTTTTCCCTATCCGTGAGGCACAACTGTGCCTCTCGCGGAAGTAAACCTATGCCTCCACAAGAACCAAATTTATGCCTCTCGCGGAAGCAAAAATACGTTTTTTTATTTTTTTCCTAGACGGCCTTTCACGGAAGCAAACCTGTGCACTACTAGGGAAAACCCTAGTAGTAGCGCGGGTTTTTTGCCTATCAGTAGCGCGGGCACCCGCGCTACTGATAGCGCGCTACAGCTAAATATTAGCAGTAGCGTGGGTCTGACCCGGCGCTACTGCTAAAGAAGTTAGCAGTAGCGTGTGTCTGTACCAGCGGTACTGATAAGTAGTAGCAGCGTGGGCTTCATCCCGCGCTACTACTATTCGTCCGTATTTCATTTCTTTTATTTTATACCGTATATATACATCATTATACAAATTTTGATACAGTAGCAATTAAGAGATTGTTATATCATTATGATCATGATGGGTTATTATATCATTGGGTGGAAGAAACGTGGATTAGATTCATGTGGATGGATCCAAAGTGACCAAAAGTTGGATTAGTAAGACGATGAATCTAATCCACGTTTCTTCCACCCAATGATATAATAACTCATTATGATCATAATAACAACTCATCACATCATCATCATATTCATATAAGAACTCAAGCATCATCATCATCATGATAACAACTCATCATCATAGTCATCTAAGAACTAGCTCATCATTCTAGCACAATGTAGCACATAACTCATCATCATATTCATCATAATAACAACTCCTCCTCATCATCATAGTCATAACCAACACTAGCTAATTGTTCTTAGCACATGATGAGTACAACCTAGGACCTGCTACTCTCTCTAAGGTAAAATAGCATAAAACAGGTAAACCCCTGAATCTCCATTATGGAGAATAGAGATCCACCTGTCTCCCATTTGTGGGCTGCGCACCATGTTGCCCCCAAGTAGTTCCCTGCGATCATTCAGAACTTTTCTCCATCCTTTGATTGTGAGGTCTTCATCTCTTCGAGAAATCATGTATGTGTTGGGGAACGCAGCAGAAAACAAAATTTTTCCGCACTACGAACATGCCCAGGATCACTATGGAGATGCATACAAGGTTTTGATCTGATCATTACCGACTCGTAGCGCAACGGAAGTAGAGTCGATGAAGATCGTCGGTGCAGATCCCCGCAGCTAGGATTTACAACCTCCCAACCGCGAGGATGTACTCCCTTGTCAGCCCCTCGGACAGTCCCTCGGACAGCCCTCCGGGAGGCGGTCGGATAGTCCCCCGGACGGTGTCACGGACAGCCCTTCGGGAGTCACTCACAGAATCTCGGACGGTCACTCGGACAGCCCTTCGGGAGGCACTCTCGAACAGCCCCTCGGGCAAAAGATCAAACCTACAACCTCTCTACGGGGTTGCACACATACGGTGTCAGCTATCCGGCAGGGATTCGCCGTCCAGAACTAGTTCCCAACGGAACCCAGACAGCTTTTCGGCTCTACGAAACTATTTCTCTGGGAGGGAGAGAGAAAGCCAGATCATGCATGACATTTGTATGTGAGAGAAGAGTGTGTGTGGAGAGCTCATCTCCACCTCTATTTATAGGAAACCAAGGGGTAGGGTGGCACTTGAAAAACCCAAAATGCCCATGCTTTATGTCCCACGTAAAGGGCAAGATGGGGAGGCTTCCAAATAGTGTTGCCTGCATCACCATGCCTGCATCATCCCTAATAGTGTTTCCACTATTTACAATAGTGTTTCCACTATATACATATAGTGTTTCCACTATTCATGAAAACATTTTTCCATGACCGTTTAATCCAAAAAAAATTATGTATGTCCAGAACATTTCCATTACCCACTAAAATAATTTTGGACGCGTTCCGAAACAATTCCGGATCAGTGATTTTCATCAGCGAAAAGCAACCAAAGCGGTTCTGACAGCTCCGGAACATTTCCGGTTTTTTTTTCTCCAAAAAAATTTCAGAAGTTCCCAGAACAATTCGGGCACCCTCCAAAAAGTTCCAGGCGTGTGCTGAAATCATTTTGACTTAATGGTATACTCCGAAACAACTTTTCGGTTTTACCGAAACTATTCCGGTGTTCTCTCCGGAACTCTTCCGTTGACTTTCTCTTAGACTCCCTGTCTAGTATTCAGCAGATAGATGACCCATAAGCGTGTGACCCTATAGGTTCGGTGAAGTATAGACATGACCGGAACACTTTCTTGTATCTGGATCCAAGGTTGATGTGATTGCCGTCGGCACGCTCGCTCTTCGATTACCATCGGGATTAGTGATGAACCTGAATAATTGTTATTTAGTGCCTGCGTTAAGCATGAACATTATATCTGGATCTTGTTTATTGTGAGACGGTTACTCATTTAAATCAGAGAATAATGGTTGTTCTATTTATATGAGTAATATCTTTTATGGTCATGCACCCAATGTGAGGGGTTTATTCTTATTAAATCTCGATAGTAATGATACACATGTTCATAACATTGATGCCAAAAGATGTAGAATTGATAATGATAATACCACTTTCTTGTGGCACTGCCGTTTAGGTCATATTGGCGTAAAACGCATGAGAAAGCTCCGTGCTGATGGACTTTTGGAGTCACTTGATTTTGAATCACTTGACACATGTGAGCCATGCCTCATGGGCAAGATGACTAAAACGCCGTTCTCTGGAACAATGGAACGGGCAAGTGACTTATTGGAAATCATACATACTGATGTGTGCGGTCCGATGAGTATTGAGGCGCGCGGTGGTTATCGTTACTTTCTCACCTTCACTGATGACTTAAGTAGATATGGGTATATTTACTTAATGAAACACAAGTCTGAAACATTTGAAAAGTTCAAACAATTTCAGAGTGAAGTTAAGAATCATCGTAACAAGAAGATTAAATTCCTACGATCTGATCGAGGAGGAGAATATCTGAGTTATGAGTTTGGCAATCACTTAAGACAGTGTGGAATTGTTTCACAATTGACACCGCCTGGAACACCACAGCGTAATGGTGTGTCCGAACGTCGTAATCGAACCTTATTGGATATGGTGCGATCTATGATGTCTCTTGCCGATTTGCCACTATCGTTTTGGGGTTATGCATTAGAGACAGCTGCATTCACTTTAAATAGGGCACCATCGAAATCCGTTGAGACGACGCCATATGAACTTTGGTTTGGCAAGAAGCCAAAGCTGTCGTTTCTTAAAGTTTGGGGATGTGATGCTTATGTCAAAAAGCTTCAGCCTGAAAAGCTGGAACCCAAAGCGGAGAAATGCGTCTTCATAGGATACCCAAAAGAGACAGTTGGGTATACCTTCTACCTCAGATCCGAAGGAAAGTGTTTGTCGCTAAAAACGGAACATTTCTTGAGAAAGAGTTTCTCTCGAAAGAATTGAGTGGGAGGAAGATAGAACTTGATGAGGTTGTTGAACCTTTACTTCAACCTGAGAGTAGCGCAGCGCAGAAAGTTGTTTCTATGGAGCCTACATTAGCTGAAGAGGAAGTTAATGATGATGATCATGAAGCTTTGGATCAAGTTGCTATCGAACCTCGTAGGTCGACAAGGACGCGTACTGCTCCTGAGTGGTACGGCAACCCTGTCTTAGAGGTCATGTTGTTGGACAACGATGAACCTACGAGCTATGGAGAAGCGATGATGGGCCCGGATTCCGAGAAGTGGTTAGAGGCCATGAAATCCGAGATGGGATCCATGTATGAAAACAAAGTATGGACTTTGGAAGTATTACCTGAAGGGCGTAAGGCCATTCAGAACAAATGGATCTTTAAGAGGAAGACGGACGCGGACGGTAATGTCACCGTCTATAAAGCTCGACTTGTGGCAAAGGGTTTTTCACAAGTTCAAGGAGTTGACTACGATGAGACCTTCTCACCCGTAGCGATGCTTAAGTTCGTCAGAATCATGTTAGCAATAGCTGCCTTTTTCGATTATGAAATTTGGCAGATGGATGTCAAAACAGCGTTCCTTAACGGTTTCCTTAAGGAAGAGTTGTATATGATGCAACCAGAAGGTTTTGTCGATCCAGAGAATGCTGACAAAGTTTGCAAACTCCAGCGATCCATTTATGGACTGGTGCAAGCATCTCGGAGTTGGAATCTTCGCTTTGATGAGGTGATCAAAGCGTTCGAGTTTATACAAGTTTACGGAGAAGCTTGTATTTACAAGAAAGTGAGTGGGAGCTCTATAGCGTTTCTAATATTATATGTGGATGACATATTACTGATTGGAAACAATATAGAAATGTTGGAAAGCGTGAAGGAATATTTGAACAAGAGTTTTTCAATGAAGGACCTAGGAGAAGCTGCTTTCATATTAGGCATCAAGATCTATAGAGATAGATCGAGACGCTTAATAGGACTTTCACAAAGCACATACCTTGACAAAGTTTTGAAGAAGTTCAAAATGGACCAGTCCAAGAAGGGGTTCTTGCCTGTATTGCAAGGTGTGAAGTTGAGTAAGACTCAATGCCCAGTGACTGCAGAAGATAGAGAAAAGATGAGTGTCATCCCCTATGCTTCAGCCATAGGCTCTATCATGTATGCAATGATGTGCACAAGACCCGATGTCAGCCTTGCCATAAGTATGGTCGGAAGGTTTCAAAGTGATCCAGGAATGGAACACTGGACGGCGGTCAAGAATATCCTGAAGTACCTGAAAAGGACTAAGGACATGTTTCTCGTTTATGGAGGTGATCAAGAGCTCGTCGTAAAAGGTTACGTCGATGCAAGCTTTGACACTGATCCGGATGAATCTAAGTCGCAAACCGGATACGTATTTATTCTTAATGGGGGTGCGGTTAGCTGGTGCAGTTCCAAGCAAAGCGTGGTAGCTGATTCTACATGCGAAGCGGAGTACATCGCTGCCTCGGAGGCGGCGAAGGAACGTGTCTGGATGAAGGAGTTCATGACAGATCTTGGAGTAGTGCCTAGTGCGCTTAAACCAATGACTCTGTTTTGTGATAATACTGGTGCCATTGCTCTAGCCAAGGAACCAAGATTTCACAAGAGGACCAGACACATAAAGCGACGTTTCAATTCCATCCGCGATTACATCAAGGAGGACGACATAAATATTTGCAAAGTACACACGGATCTGAATGTTGCAGATCCGATGACTAAACCTCTTCCAAGGGCTAAACATGAACAACACCAGAACTGCATGGGTGTTCGATTCATTACAATGTAAATCACATAGTGATGTGAACTAGATTATTGACTCTAGTGCAAGTGGGAGACTGTTGGAAATATGCCCTAGAGGCAATAATAAATTGGTTATTATTATATTTCCTTGTTCATGATAATCGTTTATTATCCATGCTATAATTGTATTGATTGGAAACTCAAATACATGTGTGGGTACATAGACAACACTGTGTCCCTAGTAAGCCTCTAGTTGACTAGCTCGTTGATCAAAGATGGTTAAGGTTTCCTAGCCATTGACATGAGATGTCATTTGATAACGGGATCACATCATTAGGAGAATGATGTGATGGACAAGACCCAAACTATAAACGTAGCATATGATCGTGTCAGTTTATTGCTATTGTTTTCTGCATGTCAAGTATCTGTTCCTATGACCATGAGATCATGCAACTCCCTGACATCGGAGGAGTACCTTGTGTGTATCAAACGTCGCAACGTAACTGGGTGACTATAAA
The DNA here is from genome assembly GCA_039707655.1 of Elymus sibiricus. Lineage (NCBI taxonomy): Eukaryota > Viridiplantae > Streptophyta > Magnoliopsida > Poales > Poaceae > Elymus > Elymus sibiricus. Next base: position 474,231,379 of record CM077676.1, on the reverse strand, counting down.
GGTGCTCTACAGGTATCTCCGAGGGTGTCTGTTGGGTTGGCATGGATCAAGACTGGGATTTGTTACTCCGTATGATGGAGAGGTATCTCAGGGCCCACTCGGTAATACAACATCACAATGAGCCTTGCAAGCAATGTGACTAAAGTGTTAGCCACGAGATCTTGTATTACGGAACGAGTAAAGAGACTTGCCGGTAACGAGATTGAACTAGGTATAGAGATACCGACGATCGAATCTCGGGCAAGTAACATACCGAAGAACAAAGGGAACAGCATACGGGATTAACTGAATCCTTGACATAGAGGTTCGACCGATAAAGATCTTCGTAGAATATGTAGGAGCCAATATGGGCATCCAGGTCCCGCTATTGGTTATTGATCGTAGAGGTGTCTCGGTCATGTCTACATAGTTCTCGAACCCGCAGGGTCTACACACTTAACGTTTGGTGACGATTAGTATAGTTGAGTTATTGTGTTGGTGACCGAAGGTTGTTCGGAGTCCCGGATAAGATCCAGGACATGACGATGGTCTCCGGAAGAGTCCGGAGGTAAAGATTAATATATGTGATAATAGTGTTTTGATCTCCGGAAAGGTTCCGGAATTCACCGGAAGGGGTTCCGGGTGTTTACCGAAGTGTTCGGGTGCAGCAACACTTTATATGAGCCAAAGGGGTAAAGCCCGTGAGGTATTGGAAAGTGCAAAAGGAAGTTTTGCTACTGCCTTAAGCGGTACTACCGCTGGTAAAGGCAGTACTACCGCGTAAGCGGTACTACCGCTTGTTGGAAGCGGTACTACCGCCCAAGCGGTACTACCGCTTGTGTGAAGCGGTACTACCGCTCGTGAGCGGTACTACCGCTTGTGCGCGGTACTGCAGGGATCCGAGTTGGACTCTTTCCCTGCGGGCCAAACCGACCTTGTGCGGGCAAAACCGACCTGGAGGAGGCTTTTACTCCAAGTTTAGACCCCAAGGCTCAACATATAAATAGAGGGGCAGGGCTAGCACACGGGACACATTAAGATTTCCCAAGCCGTGTGTCGGCAACCCTAACCCATCATAATCTCCGTAGAGCTTGGCGAAGCCCTGCAGAGATTGTTCCTCACCAACATCACCACGCCGTCGTGCTGCCGGAACTCATCTACTACTTCATCATCGCTCGCTGGATCGAGGAGGTGACGGCGTCATCAAGCCGTACGTGTGTTGAACGCGGAGGTGCCGTCCGTTCGGCACTAGTTCGTGATCGGATCGAGGGACGACTTGCGATTTGGATCGCGGAGACGTTCGACTACATCAACCGCGTTTCTTAACGCTTCCGCTTAGCGATCTACAAGGGTATGTAGATTCACTCTCCCTCTCGTAGATGCTCATCACCATGGATAGATCTTGTGTGTGCGTAGGAAATTTTTTGTTTCCCATGCAACGTTCCCCAACAATATATACATATTTATACAAATTTTGATACAATAGCAATTAAGAGATTGTTATATCATTATGATCATGATGGGTTATTATATCATTGGGTGGAAGAAACGTGGATTAGATTCATGTGGATGGATCCAAAGTGACCAAAAGTTGGATTAGTAAGACGATGAATCTAATCCACGTTTCTTCCACCCAATGATATAATAACTCATTATGATCATAATAACAACTCATCACATCATCATCATATTCATATAAGAACTCAAGCATCATCATCATCATGATAACAACTCATCATCATAGTCATCTAAGAACTAGCTCATCATTCTAGCACAATGTAGCACATAACTCATCATCATATTCATCATAATAACAACTCCTCCTCATCATCATAGTCATAACCAACACTAGCTAATTTTTCTTAGCACATGATGAGTACTACCTAGGACCTGCTACTCTATCTAAGGTAAAATAGCATAAAACAGGTAAACCCCTGAATCTCCATTATGGAGAATAGAGATCCACCTGTCTCCCATTTGTGGGCTGCGCACCATGTTGCCCCCAAGTAGTTCCCTGCGATCATTCAGAACTTTTCTCCATCCTTTGATTGTGAGGTCTTCATCTCTTCGAGAAATCATGTATGGGTTGGGGAACGCAGCAGAAAACAAAAATTTTCCGCACTACGAACATGCCCATGATCACTATGGAGATGCATACAAGGTTTTGATCTGATCATTACCGACTCGTAGCGCAGCGGAAGTAGAGTCGATGAAGATCGTCGGTGCAGATCCCCGCAGCTAGGATTTACAACCTCCCAACCGCGAGGATGTACTCCCTTGTCAGCCCCTCGGACAGTCCCTCGGACAGCCCTCCGGGAGGCGGTCGGATAGTCCCCCGGACGGTGTCACGGACAGCCCTTTGGGAGTCACTCACAGAATCTCGGACGGTCACTCGGACAGCCCTTCGGGAGGCACTCTCGAACAGCCCCTCGGGCAAAAGATCAAACCTACAACCTCTCTACGGGGTTGCACACATACGGTGTCAGCTATCCGGCAGGGCTTCGCCGTCCAGAACTAGTTCCCAACGGAACCCAGACAGCTTTTCGGTTCTACGAAACTATTTCTCTGGGAGGGAGAGAGAAAGCCAGATCATGCATGACATTTGTATGTGAGAGAAGAGTGTGTGTGGAGAGCTCATCTCCACCTCTATTTATAGGAAAACCAAGGGGTAGGGTGGCACTTGAAAAACCCAAAATGCCCATGCTTTATGTCCCACGTAAAGGGCAAGATGGGGAGGCTTCCAAATAGTGTTGCCTGCATCACCATGCCTGCATCATCCCTAATAGTGTTTCCACTATTTACAATAGTGTTTCCACTATATACATATAGTGTTTCCACTATTTTGATATAGTGTTTCCACTATTCATGAAAACATTTTTCCATGACCGTTTAATCCAAAAAAAATTATGTATGTCCAGAACATTTCCATTACCCACTAAAATAATTTTGGACGCGTTCCGAAACAATTCCGGATCAGTGATTTTCATCAGCGAAAAGCAACCAAAGCGGTTCTGACAGCTCCGGAACATTTCCGGTTTTTTTTTTCTCCAAAAAAATTTCAGAAGTTCCCAGAACAATTCTGGCACCCTCCAAAAAGTTCCAGGCGTGTGCTGAAACCATTTTGACTTAATGGTATACTCCGAAACAACTTTTCGGTTTTACCGAAACTATTCCGGTATTCTCTCCAGAACTCTTCCGTTGACTTTCTCTTAGACTCCCTGTCTAGTATTCAGCAGATAGATGACCCTTAAGCGTGTGACCCTATAGGTTCGGTGAAGTATAGACATGACCGGAACACGTTCCGATAAATGATCAATAGCGGAACCGTGGACACCCATATTGACCTCTATACCCACACGAATAAATATTCAAGTGAACCTCCAGTTTGCCGTGTGCTATTCCTGTTGCTTCGCGATATGTTACAAACACCCGAGGTGAGATTTATCGGCATCCCCATGGATCAACAACTTTGTCCACTATGCCAGTTACCTCGTTACCGGTTTTGTTCTCTCTTCTCGTTTCCACGTTCCGGCATCCCTGTGATCAAATCACATTGTGTCTGGCCAGACGATGATGGATACCGTAACACTGAGAGGGTCCAAAGAATATCTCTCCATCGTCGGAGGTGCAAATCCCAATCTTGAGCTATCAAGTCCCTTGTCACACTTTCCCATGAACCCGTAAGCCGCCGTAATAGCCACCCTATTACGGATGACGTTTAACAAACCCCAAAGTTCATGAATCAAGCATGAAGGAACTCGATACTATCATGGTCTAAGGAATTATGCAAACGTTAACTTTCTCTGTGTTATTAACCATTAACTTGTGACGAATGTATCTCATAGCATAACATCAAATCGGGTCGATTCATCACAAGTGTTCTCCTAACATTGTGCCCTCAAAAGTTGCCGACATAGACATGCCCATGATCAGGAAACCATGATCATCATGCAATACTTGAGCCAGTCATAGAGGCTTGACTAGGAATACTTTTTACCGTTTATCATTCCACACGTGCATATGAGTTTTCTTTCGAGCCTCGTGGTTATTGTAGACTCGAGAACCATAGCAGTTATAGGACGGAATATAAACACAATTACGAACATGGAGATAATAATAACATTTATTATTGCCTCTAGGGCATATCTCCTACAGACTCCCACTTGCACTAGGGTCAATAATCCAGTCAATGCTAATGCACTTTACACCTATGGCATACCGGTGTAAATTATGCATCACTTGTGGTATAGTCCCTGTCCAACGGATCTGACAACTTCAGCTCCATGTGTATTGTTGCATATCCTCGCGTTTTCACGCTTTCACAAAATTCATATTTTGTCTGAACTTGGCTTTGTATATATGTGAATCACTGGTCGAACCTTGATTCCTTGACTGAGCTATGGAGCAACTATCTACAATAGTGTCCCATTAACCAAAGCCATCTTGGAACCATACTAAGTTCATGAATGAACTATATGATTCATCATCTTCTTTGTCGCTTCTAAAGTGTCAACATACTTAACCTTTGTTATAGAATTCGCCACAGTAACCTGTTTAGAACAATTCCAACTTATCGTGCCACCATATTGTGTAATACACAAAACCCTTAACTTAAATCAAAAATCGCTTGGAGCATTGATGAAGACTGTATCGATGTAATAACTTTACAACGAGCACTTCATAATCTCTGCTTGCGAGAAAACATGTCATTAGTGCTACTTTAGTACTCAATGACATTTTTCAATGTTGTCCCATGATCAGCACTTTGATCACTTTGGTATCTATACTCGCAACAGCTTGGGAGTATCGGACATATCTGGTTGTTTTGCATACCATGGAATACATGATTAATCCAAGCACAAGAGTGTGTGGAATCTCCATCATGTATTTTGCTCATCAGTGTTTTAGGACCCCGAGTCTTGCAAAACTTTTTCCATGTGACTTCGGCAAGAATCACTTCTAGGTGTTCTCATGCTAAAGCATTTTAGCATCTTGTCAATATGTATTCTTGGCTTTAGTCCATTAGGAAATTTTATCTCCATAGATAATTATGCCTAATGTCAAGGCTACCTAGCCCAAGCACTTCATGGAAAAACTATTTTCAATGAAGTCCTAATTCGTGTCAAGAAATTTATATTATTTCCGATCAACAATGTGTCAAGCACACAAGGTTTTTAGAAATATTATTATGCTCCCACTTACTTTCTTGTAACCACAAGCATCTTCGGTATCTATTGATGAAATCAAACTCTTTTGACTATTTTATCAAAAACGAAGATTCCAACTCCCTTTTGCTCTCTTCTGTCCATCGCTGGAACTCTGAAGTTTGCATACTCACTAGCATCCTCTGGATTGACAAAATACTTTGGACTGTATCACATGCAAGTCCTAGGTTGCATTTCCATCTCATGGAAATCCTTTTGGCATCCATGTATCATATCTCATGATTGAAATATGTATTAATTGCTAGTTTAACCCGAACCGACTTTAAGCATCACTACGGAGAGACAATCTCGCCGTAGTCAATTCCTTGAATTTGTTATAAGCAACAAGTCGAGCTTTATGGATAAAACATTTTTATCCTCATCAGTTTATAGTTCCATTAATATTCATTAGACTCTAAGTCTTCCGAAGGGTTTATCAAGATATAATCTTGAATCATTTATATGGAAACTATCTTGGATTATATTGGCATTTAGCCAATTCCGGAGTCAGGGCCCATCAATGCTTCCTTGTGTATCGTAGGTATACTGTTGTCTAACAACAATATCTCGTTTGCACACCTGAGAGGTTTGCACGAGTTTTGCCTACGTGGTTCAGCTACAAGTTCGACCGAAGTCCATACATCTCATGTAGAGGCTTCCGTATTAGTCGCGGTAGGAAACTCTGGAATCACTTCCAAGGTCTCTTTCCTTTGACCTGATGATGAAGATACTGTTATGATGACGAAGATACTGTTATCTCGTCGAGTTGCACTGTCCTCCCACTCACCTTTTTGCAAGAACCATTTTCTTCAAAATCATACCGTTCTTTGTGGCAAACTTTTTACCTCGGTATAGTGATGGAGGAATACCCAATAACTTGGGATAACCTATGAAGTAGCACTTGTCTCATTTGAAATAGGTTTGTAAATATTTTACACAAGCCCCATATTCCAAATGTTAAGAAAAGATATAATATGGTTGGGTGTACCATACCATGGCATCATTTCAACAGATCTGAGGCGCTCTTTTCAGTGTAAAAGCTGCAGTCTCTAAAGCATTACTTTAAAAGGGATAATGGCAAATTGATTTATGTCATCTTTGATCTTACCATGTCATAAATGGTTTGATTACATCTTCACGGACATTTCACTCACAGTGGTGTTCTGGGAGGTGTAAGTTATGAAACTCTTTTCACAACTCATCAAACATTCGCTAAACTTGTAACTCAAAAATTCCTTTCCGCAATCTAATTTGCAGAAACATAATTTTTCTTGTTACAATAATTTCTACTTCATTTTGAAAACCTTTCGAATGATTTCAAAAGATCCAGACTTACGTCTCATCAAGCAAATATCCATATATCTACTTGAGTCATTTCTGAAGATAGACAAATCTACTGCTAGCAACAACATTTATCGGACTACACACATCAAAATTTATGATCACCAATAAGTTCGTTGCTCGTTCCTTATGGCCTGTGAACGGTTTTTTAGTCAGTTCACTTTTCGGACGAAATTTGCAAGTGTCAGATGATTCATAATCAAATGACTTCAAAATCCATCATAATGGAATTTCTCCATGCGGGTTTCTCCAATGTGACCAAATGCAGTGCCACACATATGTGGTATTCTTTTAGTCTTACGACATTTAGCGTCAGTGTCACGGATGTATTATTATCAATATTCATAACATACATCTCATTCATAATGGAAGTATGGCCCTTATGTTATTCATAACACCGAATATCAACTGTTCTCTTATGAACAACCCTCTTGCAACAAACATTATGCAATGGGCTAGAGTGTATAAAACTCTAAGATGAATTATGAAAATAAATACTGAGGTAATATATATATTATTATCAATATTCATAACATACATCTCATTCATAATGGAAGTATGGCCCTTATGTTATTCATAACACCGAACATCAACTGTTCTCTTATGAACAACCTTCTTGCAACAAACATTTTGCAATGGTCTAGAGTGTATAAAACTCTAAATGAATTATGAAAATAAATACAGATGGTAATACACCGATGGCAGGTATAGTAACTTTTACTTTGTTCCCAGTGCGTATCTAAACCTCATTCTCAGCTAGTCTTTTAGGCCATAGTAGTTCTTATATCGAGTTGCAAGAGAAAGCAATCGAACGGATATTCCTGTGATCAACTTTTAATCACAATACCCAAGAATTATGGACTAACAGTTTAATCAAAATTCCCAAGAACTATTTCTTTGACCAGCCTCCCAAACATCAATAACTTGTATGACTTTCATACATGAGCTGGACATTCCAGTGTTCTCTCTTTTTGCCTTTATACTTGTAACAGTTTAACTTTCAGTATTTATCCTACTCTCAGAAGAACCACCCAACTTTAAGAGTGGCGTTAGCCCCGGACTTCCTAGGCGTGTAAGTCACACTAACACCCTTTGGACATTTCCTTTCTCTTTAAGTTATTGTTTTATTCACCTTCATTACATGATAGTTGTTCTCCTGGATCCCTCTCTCATCAGTCAAATGCCCAGTAAACACTTTACTAATACTTTGCAAACAAACATTGCTTTGGATATCTCATATCTTTTAGCCTTTGTCTGTATCTGAAAACAATTTTCAGTTCCATGAATATCACATAATTATCCCAAACTTTTAAAGTTTAGGTCTTATGGAAACAAACATATTGCACTTGACCGTAACAGAATTTTAGCTTTTTGGATCGAAGGACAAGAGTCACATCATCCATAGCATTAGCGAGAGAATACCGAAAGCATGCGATAGGACAAAATATTTCTCGGCACTCTAGAGGACAATCCTCATATTACGTTGCCAATCGTAAAGTTTTAACCAGATAAATAATAGCTTATTCAATTTTAATAGGGAAGGTGGAAACGCGAGCCATTATTGTACAACTATTATACAAATTTCACTTAGACAATGTTCATAATTAATTGCACTAAGAATTAAAAGAATTAATTCTAAAGTGCGCTCCCACTCAAATCAATATCTCTCATAATTGATTGTGAGTGATACAAGACCCATATTTCAATTCAACGCCAAGGATGTATCCATCTCAAGTGACGAGAATTTCAATTGGTAGGCCAACTTGCCAATCACATCTCTATGTGACTCTTGTTCATCTTTCGATGGGCATGTTCCGAGCTCAGGACGATCCTCCGGAACGTCAAGATAACCAAGTGATCTCGCTGCGAGGTCTCAACTCACCCGCCTCACACTTCTCTAATCGTTCGTACCCATGTATCCATGTGATACCCCGAAGAGATAGGTGCCGTGACGGTGCTACACTTGGGAGAACACTAACTACTTGATATTTTTTGTGAGAGATCACCCTAATAAAAGCGACTACCGCGCAATCAAGAAGGGTGCATCAAGAGGGATAAACATCTCAGGCAATTCATAATAGCATGATATGGTATAGCCCTTTCTGACGGAGAAGTCTTTTATTTCTTCGTCTTCGGCATTTGCGTCGGTGTTCACCTTCGTAAAGATGGCCACCACCTTGTCGATGCACCAGATAATATTTCTATCTCTATAGCTAATAAAATAATGCATTACAACAAGGTTGACACGCAGGTCATTTAAAGTGACAATCATATGGCTCCAGCCATCCTGCCGAATCATGACACGCAGGTCATGTTAATTTACATTATACAGTCATCTCATACATAATCAAATTAAATATGAGAACTGCTATACCACATCTCATGCACATCTCATGTCATCCTGCAAAACCAAGTTAGACGCCTCTAATCGGTTTATGCAAAATTTTATTTTATGTGGCTTCTAAGGTTTCGAAACAAACCGAAGCTACCAACGTTTATCATCAAGTATGATTATTCAAGTCGCCAGATTAACTTTGCGGGGCGTATGAAACACGAGATAATAAAATCTCGAGCCCCATACTGAACTTCGTCATACGCAAGAACACCGTGCAGATCATATCTGCATTGCCCTTTAGTCTGCGAAACATCCATCTTTCTTTAACTATGATGGAACCCAAAGAAACTGAAGCACTTCGTTAATCTGTCAATCAGCATACTCAGGAGCAGCATGAAAGGATCGCGGATTGCCAGAACTTTGTGAGATTCCACCATGCCGTCAAGATCAGGACTAAGCAAATTCAAGGGAAGCAACAAGAACATCGGGTAATAGATTTCATCTGCTACCCGCACAAATAATTTTCAGTAATAGAACTCATCTACTACAAATTATATTGTGCAACACCCATACATCTCTATGTATTCTAGATCGTAACCTGCATCTACGCATAGCACGGCTCATGATGCCACTGTTGGGGAACGCAACAGAAAACAAAAAAAATTCCGCACTACGAAGATGCCCAGGATCACTATGGAGATGCATACAAGGTTTTGATATGATCATTACCGACTTGTAGCGCAGCAGAAGTAGAGTCGATGAAGATCGTCGGAGCAGATCCCCGTAGCTAGGATTTACAACCTCCCAACCGCGAGGATGTACTCCCTCGTCAGCCCCTCGGACAGCCCTCCAGGAGGCGGTCGGACAGTCCTTCGGACGGTGTCACGGACAGCCCTTCGGGAGTCACTCACAGAATCTCGGACGGTCACTCGGATAGCCCTTCGGGAGGCACTCTCGAACAGCCCCTCGGGCAAAAGATCGAACCTACGACCTCTCTATAGGGTTGCACACATACGGTGTCAGCTATCCGGCAGGGCTTCGCCGTCCAGAACTAGTTCCCACCGGAACCCAGACAGCCTTTCGGCTCTACGAAATTATTTCGCTGGGAGGGAGAGAGAAAGCTAGATCATGCATGGCATTTGTATGTGAGAGAAGAGTGTGTGTGGAGAGCTCATCTCCACCTCTATTTATAGGAAAACCAAGGGGTATGGTGGCACATGAAAAACCCAAAATGCCCATGCTTTATGTCCCACATAAAGGGCAAGATGGGGAGGCTTCCAAATAGTGTTGCCTGCATCACCATGCCTTTCCACTATTTACAATAGTGTTTCCACTATATACATATAGTGTTTCCACTATTTACATATAGTGTTTCCACTATTCAGAATAGTGTTTACACTATTCATGAAAACATTTTTTCGCGACCGTTTAATCCGAAAATATTTCTGTAGGTCCAGAACATTTCCAGTACCCACTAAAATAATTTTGGACGCATTCCGAAACAATTCCGGATCAGTGATTTTCATCAGCGAAAAGCACCCAAAGCGGTTCTGGCAGCTCCGGAACATTTCCGGTTTTTTTTCTCCAGAAAAATTTCAGAAGTTAACAGAACAATTCTGGCACCCACCAAAAAGTTCCAGGCGTGTGCCGAAACCATTTTGACTTAATGGTATACTCCGAAACAACTTTTTAGTTTTACCGAAACTATTCCGGTGTTCTCTCCGGAACTCTTTCGTTGACTTTCTCTCAGACTTCCTGTCTAGTATTCAGCAGATAGATGACCCTTAAGCGTGTGACCCTATAGCTTCGGTGAAGTATAGACATGACCGGAACACTTTCCGATCAATGATCAATAGCGGAACCGTGGACACCCATATTGAACCCTATACCCACACGAATGAATATTCGAGTGAACCTCCAGTTGCCGTGTGCTATTCCTGTTGCTTCGCGATATGTTACAAACACCCGAGGTGAGATTTATCGGCATCCCCGTGGATCAACAACTTTGTCCACTATGCCAGTTACCTCGTTACCGGTTTTGTTCTCTCTTCTCGTTTCTGCGTTCCGGCATCCCTATGATCAAATCACATTGTGTTTGGCCAGACGATGATGGATACCGTAACACCGAGAGGGCCCAAAGAATATCTCTCCATCGTCGGAGGAGCAAATCCCAATCTTGAGCTATCAAGTCCCTTGTCATACTTTCCCATGAACCCGTAAGCCGCCGTAACAGCCACCCTGTTACGGATGACGTTTAACAAACCCCAAAGTTCATGAATCAAGCATGAAGGAACTCGATACTCTCATGGTCTAAGGAATTATGCAAACATTAACTTTCTCTGTGTTATTAACCATTAACTTGTGACGAATGTATCTCATAGCATAACATCAAATCGGGTCGATTCAAAACAAGTGTTCTCCTAACATTGTGCCCTCAAAAGTTGCCGGCATAGACATGCCCATGATCAGGAAAACATGATCATCATGCAATACTTGAGCCAGTCATAGAGGCTTGACTAGGAATACTTTTTACCGTTTATCATTCCACACGTGCATATGAGTTTTCCTCCGAGCCTCGTGGTTATTGTAGACTCGAGAACCATAGCAGTTATAGCACGGAATATAAACACAATTATGAACATGGAGATAATAATAACATTTATTATTGCCTCTAGGGCATATCTCCTACAGTATGCACTGCGGGGAACCGTAGGCCAACTTGGCCACAAGCTAGTAATGTTCATGTCACCTTTCATATGCATCAGACAAGGCACACAATCCTTCGGGAGTTTCTGTTGAAGAACATCATAATAACATACTTAGCAATGTATTTTAGCTTAAGAAGAACGTATGCAAAAGATGCACTGGTGACATAATAGAAAAAAATCTTACCATGGTATCTCGATGGATGTTATCGTAGTTCAACACGTGGACTAGTGGCACGTATTGACCATAATTTGGAGGAATATCATAATTCGTCTTGAAATTCTCAACATCATTAATAAATGAGACAAGATGATTTTTCTATTCGCAAGTTAGTTTAGAGCCATAACTGTAGTGGGTTTTGTCTACCACGTTCCGTACATTTCTTGAAGAATGGAAATAAGCTGTCAATGGAAATAAGCTATCAACTATTTTTAAATAAACAATATAAATTACTTAATAAATATGTTTGACAAACTCACATAGAGGTAGAACTGGAAGCGTATCCACATCGACCCAAATGTCGATATTATCTTCAATGTCATCTTCAGGACGAATATCGAAGGTGACATGCATATCCTCATGAAATCCATATGCCTTGCATAGTGCTCTCCAATTTGAGCAACCAAAATGGGAGTGGTTCACTACATTATATAGCTTAACGGCAAAAGCGCAACCATGTTGAGTCCTCAGGTGAACTCTTTTCGTTTCCATATTCTCATGATCTTCGAAATCCAGGTTATCCAAGACATAAGGTCTTGCATGGCAGGGGATGCACTAGTCGAATTGTAAAAAAGGAAATTACACGTTGAAGCAAAGAAGCAGAAGTCATGCTTAATTACGAAAAAAGACTTGTCGTTGTGACGTACCATAAAAACATTGAACGTCTCGTCGAGCTTGATGGTGAAGCGCCTACCGTCTTCCAGGTGAGGCCTGTCGCACATACCCCGGTCGTCGGAGCAGTACTCGCACTCATGGATCCTATCGTCGTCAAACATTTCCTATGTTCATAGTTCAAAAATTAAAAATCGATCGACGACAATTACCAGGAAACTCAACACACAGATCACTATTCAGCACGGGTTGACTTTCGGTCCATTGAGTCTTCCTTGTTAAACTCTCATCTCACGTGGTGTATATGGTGGGCACTCCCTCTCTGATATTGCGACTGTCGGTGATGGTCGCTCTTCTCTTCCTTCCCGTGCATTACCAAAAGGTCTATCACGAGAAAGAAGAGGAAGAGCGACCCCCATGACAACAGTCGGGATTCTTCTCTCTCATATATGGAGCAAGGAGCCCCAACAGGCTGAAAGTCAACCCATTACATATATGGAGCAATGGCATAAAAAATGGCCTATGTTCTGCCAGAATGTCGATTAATTCCCGTTCCGGCAAATCATGGGCACTCGATATTTTCTACTTTCTAGCACAAGTCATGCCAAAATTCATGAAAAATTTCGGCATGACCTTTGCTAAAATAGGACATATCGAGCGCCTGAAATTTGCTGGAACGGAAATGAATCAACATTCCGGCAAAACATAGGCCACTCGGAGGTGTTCCCTGCAAAATGCATCCATTTTGTCGACTTTTTTCAAAATGAAACAAAAGTGCAACAATCAATAATGCATCCATGCACCCATCCATCTAACCAGCCATCTAGCAAACATACATCCATCTACATATATATCAAAAAAACTAAACCTAAAACTAAACAGAGAGGAGAGGGAGGTGCTCACGGTGGGCGTGACGGGGCCGAGCGGGAGAGGGAGACGCGACACGAGAAATCCCGCATAATCCACCGAGTGAAAATTTTAGATCATCAATATAATTGGCAACAACATTTTTATATTTTATTCGATAACTAAAATATTTTCTATTCGATACCTAAAATTTCTATTCTATTACTATTTTGTTACTTAAAATTTTCTATTCTATTACCATTCATAAAAATTGTATGAGCAACACCATTCACTATTAACATTCTTGTATACAACATTTTCATATTTCATTTGATACCTAAAATACTTAAAGGTATTTCGTTCAAAAGACCTACATCGAACGAATAATTTTTTTCTATTCTATTCAAAAGACCTACATTCACTGAAATTTTTCTAATTTTCTATTCTATGCTACATTTACTAATTTTCTATTCTATTCAAAAGACCTACATTTACTAATTTTTTTCTAATTTTCTATTCTATTCTACATTTACTAATTTTCTAAATTCTACTTTATTCAAAAAACATTAAAAAAACCTACATTCTACAAGAACAGAGAGAGGAGGGATGGAGGGAGGCATGATGGAGGAGGGAGGGAGGGAGGGAGGGATGGAGGAGAGAGGAGGAGGGCGGCCGTACAAGGAGGGAGGAGGGAGGAGGGATGGAGGGAGGCAGGAGGGAGAGGGAGGGAGGAGAGAAGAGGAGGGCGGCCTACCGAGGAGGGAGGAGGGAGAAGGAGAGAGGAGGGCGGTGGCTTACCGAGGACGGCGGCAGCAATGCGGCGGCGACGGCGGGAGGAGGAAGAGGCAGAGGGAGCGAGTGAGGGAGAGTGAGGAAGTGGACGGGCGCGGGAGAGATAAGGTTGCCTTAGCAGCAACGAGGGTCCAAGCCCGACGCTACTGCTAAGTGCCGTTGCAGTAGCGCGGTGCCGTGGACGCGCGCTGCTACTATAGGTAGCCTGGTGGGTATTGTGGGTGCCCACTTAGCAGCAGCGCGGTTTGGTACACACTCGCTACTGCTAAATGGATAGCAGTAGCGCGTTTGTTCCACCCTCGCTATTGTAAATTAGCAGTAGCGCGTATCACTGACCCGCGCTACTGTTAAGCCTCCACCTATAAGGTTTTCCCTAGTAGTGTGCCTCTTACGGAAGAGAAAAAAATGTGTGTTTACCCTATTCAAGAGGCACAACTCGAGGAAGAAAACCTGTGCTTCCACAAGAAGAAAATGTGTGCCTCTCGCAGAAGAAAAAAAACACGTTTTCTTGTGCAATTTGTTTGTTTGTTTTTTTTCAAAACCTAGGGAAAACCGGGCAAAGACTAAAAAGCCAACCCCCCCCCCCAAAAAAAACCCATTTAAAACCCGTAACGCGTAGAGAAAAATAAAATCCCAAGGAACCGCCCAACACAGGACACGTGGTGGTGGCTGCGCGCTCTGTTAGGATCTCTCTACTAGTTCCACTCAATCACAAGGATTTTGTTACAGCTCTGGGAATTACATGGGAATTTGAGGATCTGGAGAAGGAACAGAGGAGGGAGGAGGAAGACCACGAGCGAGGGAGAAAGAGATCGCCAGCCAAGCCAGGCCAGGCCGAAGCCTTCTGTTCCAAGCCACCTCTCCACGATGCCCTCTCCTCCTATTTGTAATCAGTGTCCCCTGTCCCGTCGAAGCCAGCCTGGCCCATGAGTGACGGCCCATAGGAAGGGCCGCTGACAATCCCCCCCCCCCTTAAATTTCGGCTTGTCCTCAAGCCGATAGTGTGTCGACCCTCGAGGATCCCATATCACTGGCGCGCGGCCCTTCACAATAACATGCTTGGCACCATGACCAGTAGCAGGCATGACCACGAGATTCTTCAAGATCAAGGCAGAATCAAGCACCGTTTCAAGGCCTATAAGGAGCAATCTCACGAGTTGTAACCGCAGTGGAGTCACCCAAGTCGCATATGAACGGCAGAATTCCATCAAGGCTAGTATAGAACTGCTCTGGACGAAGCAGCCATGCACGGTTGTCGCTCTCAACCCTCACATATGTGATAGCTTCTCCAATTTTTCTCATGGGCAAGGTAGCAATCCTCCCATCAAGAAAATATTCTTGCCATTGATGAATAAGTTGGCACACAATATCCAGTTTAATGTTTGGTGCTCCACTTGTTCTAGTCTCCGAAACTGGTATTTCACTCAAATCCAGTTCAGACTCTCGTGTCCAGTGCTCCAGCCCTCTGCAATTTCTTAAGTCCAAGAAAATACCAATACTCCACTGTATTTTTCCTCTGTCTTTGGTCCATATACAATCAGTTGTGGCAGGTGGATTATAAGGTGAAGAGAGATGACCAGTAACCTGAACAAGCTTACTGCTGGTAATCGACATGTATCTACTTGTGAACTCCCACCTTGCAAGAGCCATCTAGCTGAGCAGACCATGGTCCCATGGTGAGGTTACACACAAAATTCTTGTAACAAACGGAGGCAAGCTGAAATTGTCTTTCAAGGAGAAACATTTCCAGTATAGCCAACTGTCATTTATGAAGCCCACACCTGGATCCCAATTAAGTAAGACTAGAGGATGAGTAATCGTACTTGTCTTCAAAGTACTACCAAGAACAGTAATATGCCATAATTCCAGTGACTGAGAGAATGCTTGCTTCAACATGATAGCACTGGCAGAATGTCCCAACTTGAGAAACCAAGCTATTATCCATTGGGAAATTTCAGAATTATAGATGAAGAGCTCAGCCACACACAAAAGCAACAAGTCCAAGGAGAAGCGATCCACAACCAAGTAAACTTGGAAGGAACTGAAGCAGTTGATATAGCTGGAGACAAGAACATGACCTCTAGAGGGAGGTGGCCAGGCAATTCGCCAGTCGAATGTTTCAAAGATCAACAGGACCGAATCAGAGCAAGAGGACCCAAGGAATAAGAAATGAGCATCTCTGTCTAACCCTTTTTTGGCAAGCAAAACAGATGCAATATGTGCACTGATAATGCTACTATATAGCATATCTCCTCCAAGACATAAACAATAAGGAGGCCCCCTTAAGAAGAATGATGCACTGTTGGAAGTGGTGATGTCATGTCGTGCAGCAGAACAATACATGCCATGGGACCTTTTATATACAGCCAAACACACCAAGGAAAAGAGCCATGTAGTTGCCCATTGGAAGTCTGCATATGCAACTATTCCAATGTAATTCTTCGTTCTATATGTGTTTCCGAAGCTGCAATTGGACGTCTTCTGATGCACAAGGATGCACTGAATTACAATACTACCATGAGCAATAGGGAGAACCACTGATATATCATGTTCCAGTAAACTGCATTTGTTCTTATGCTCGTACATTTGCAGACTTGGTGTCAACATCAGTGCAAAAGAATTTGTACCCTCCCAATAGGATTGCAGAGCTATGCCAATTGATTTCTTCAGCAGAAAATTTGTGAGTGGGCTACAGATATTACCTTGAGGTGGCAGCCATGAAAACCTCAGTGCTTCCAAACGTACTTCCGCAATCAGATGCCAATATATTCTTTATACTAGATTTTCCTTGCTCTGAAGCTCACAACACAAATCCCCAATCACAGCATGAGCTGGTGCATAGACTATATCACTTGATATAATTAATAAGGTCCTCATCCTGACAAGAATTTGCATCTCGTGCACGGCAAAAAATGCATCAGTGGGTCTCAATCTTGTAAAGCACAAATACCAATCATGCAGCAGCCCAACTGAATGTTGCACAGGTAAACTAGCTGAAGCAATCGCGAGGTTCAGAACTTCTTCCAACTGTACCAATGTACATGCCTGGATGCATGCAAAGGATGGCCATGGTAACGGCCGCGACTCAACTCTGCTATCATTGACTTGGGTGAACTGGGACGTCAAGGGAAAAGCGATCTTGACAGGTACCTTTGTCGAGCACCTAGTGGGTGCCAAGTTGTCCAGATTGAAGATAGGGAACAGCAAATGCAGCGGTATCTGAATGTCTTCCGGTGCAGCAGGCTCAGGGGCGACGCTGCCAGCAGTCGTGAATGAAGCTGGTGCTGCGGACGAGGTGAGCACCGACTCCTCGGATGTTTCGCAGCTTGGGCACCCCGTCGAACAGGTGGTGGGCGTCAGAGCGGCGTTGTTGGTGTCGTCGACTTCGAGCACCTTGTCACACACACTGAACTCCAGGACGGCGTTGCCGGTGGTCGCGGACGGAGTTGGTGCTATAGGAGCGGCAAGCTTGGACGGAGTCGCGCTGATGGCGCCCATGGACGCCTCAAGTTGGAGGTCGTCGGTGGAAGTATCGGGCACCTCATCATGGCGCTCGACCGCAGCCAACGCTGCCTCCCACTCCGCGTACGGAGTGTCGTCGTAGAAGTACGACGGCGCCATCCCGGCGTCATCCGGCATGGTGATGGTGGTGTAGACCGGCGGGACGAGGTCGATGGCAAGGATGCAGCAGCCATCATACATAGCATGGCCATCCAGAGCAGCTCGAGCTCGGGCCACCCTCCATCGAGACCGGAACTCGACGTACGCCTCCACGCCGTACATCCCGTCCACCACCCGCTCGTACGCACAGATTACATATCCATCACCAGAGCGATGGAACAACTGGCGAATCGACTCGATGGTGACCACCTGACGAACGTCGCTGATCCGGGCGTGAAGAACGCCCTTGGGGCAGCCGAATTCGTGGCTTGCCATTTTGTCAAACAGGTTGTAGGCAGTGGTGGAGAAAAAATTTGATTTGGAAATTTGGGGCTAGGATCTATGGCTCTGAATACCAAATGTTAGGATCTTTCTACTAGTTCCACTCAATCACAAGGATTTTGTTACAGCTCTGGGAATTACATGGGAATTTGAGGATCTGGAGAAGGAACAGAGGAGGGAGGAGGAAGACCACGAGCGAGGGAGAAAGAGATCGCCAGCCAAGCCAGGCCAGGCCGAAGCCTTCTGTTCAAGCCACCTCTCCACGATGCCCTCTCCTCCTATTTGTAATCGGTGTCCCTTGTCCGAAACAGGCTTTCGCCCCGCTTTATAGATAAACCATATGTCCATACAACCATAACTCAAGCACAGTCATAAAAGAAAAATGCTGGGGCCACAGCACAAGGACGCCCAAATGAAGACAGAAGAAACAAACAGCCACCAGGGGCAAGCTACGAAGCAGGCGAGCGGTCGGAGAGCCGACGCGCGGAAGACACCAGGGCGTCCAGGAATAGCTGAAGTCGATCACGATCCCTCTGTAGGGTAACACAGCAGAAAACAAAAAATTTCCGACCTACGTACCAGCCCAGGATCACTATGGAGACTGCATACAAGGTTTGATCTGTTTCGTTACCGACTCGTAGAGCAGCGGAAGTAGAGTCGATGACGATCGGCGGTGCAGATCCCCGCAGCTAGGATTTACAACCTCCCAACCGCGAGGATGTATACCCTCATCCGCCCCCGGACAGCCCTCCGGGAGGCGGTCGGACAGTCCCTCGGACGGTGTCACGGACAGCCCTTCGGGAGGACCATCGAAACTCGGACAGTCACTCGGACAGCCCTTCGGGAGGACCATCGAAACTCGGATAGTCACTCGGACAGCCCTTCGGGAGGCACTCTCAAACTAAGACCGAAACTACGATCTCTCTACAGAGTTGCACACATACGGTGTCATCTATCCGGCAGGGCTTCGCCGTCTAGAACTAGTTCCCACCGGAACCCAGACAGCCTTTCGGCTCTACGAAACTATTTTGCTGGGAGGCAGAGAGAAGCCAGAAATGTCATGGCATTTGTATGTGAGAAGGAGTGAGTGTGGAGGCAGCCCCTCCACCTCTATTTATAGGAAATCCAAGGGGTAGGGTTGCTTGGCCACCAAGCCTTCTAGAAACCTTTTGGGAAAATATCCCAAAAATGTGACTTTTCCATAAATATCCCAAAAAGCACTTTCACTATTCACGACGACATTTTTCAGCGTCTGATCGAACTGAAAATATTCATGTGGGCTTAGAACATTTCCAGTACCCACCAAAATAATTTTCAACGCGAGCCGGAACAATTCCGGTTTAGTGATTTTCATCTGCGAAAAGCATCTGAAGCGGTTCCGGCAGCTCCGGAACATTTCCGGTTTTCATCCCGGAAAATTCCAGAAAGTTTCCAGAACGATTCTGGCACCCTCCAAGAATTATCAGGCATGTGCCGAAACCATTTTGACTTTATGGTGCACTCCGAAACAACTTTTCGGTTTTAGTAATTTTCATCTGTGAAAAGCAACTAAAGCGGTTTCGGCAGTCCGGAACATTTCCGGTTTTTGTCTCTGAAAAATCTCAGAAGTTACCGGAACAATTCTGGTACCTTCCAATAATTTCCAGGCATGTGCCGAAACCAATTTGACTTTATGGAATACCCTGAAACAACTTTTCAGTTTCACCGGAACTATTCCGATATCCTCTCCGGAACGTTTCCGTTTCGCCCGAAACTTTTTCGGTGATTTTCTCTCAGACTCCCCGTCTAGTATTCAGCAGATAGATGACCCTTAAGCGTGTGACCCTATAGGTTCGGTGAAGCATAGACATGACCCGGAACCCCTTCCGATCAGTGATCAACATCGGAGCCGTGGACACCCATATTGACCCCTATACCCACACGAATGAATATTCGAGTGAACCTCCAGTTGCCGTGTGCTATTCCTGTTGCTTCGCGATATGTTACAAATACCCGAGGTGAGACATGTAGGCATCCCCGTGGATCAACAACTTGTCCACTATGCCAGTTACCTCGTTACCTGTATTGTTCTCTTTTCTCGTTCCCGTGTTCCGGTATCCCCGTGATCAAATCACAAAGTGTCTGGCCAGAAGATGATGGATACCGTAACACCGAGAGGGCCCAGAGATATCTCTCCATCGTCGGAGGAGCAAATCCCAATCTTGAGCTATCAAGTTACTTGAAATACTTTTCCATGAACCCGTAAGCCACCGTAATAGCCACCCATTTACGGATGACGTTTAACAAACCCCAAAGTTCATGAAGCAAGCATGAAGAAACTCGATACTCTCATGGTCTAAGGAATCATGCAAACATTAACCATATCTGTGTTATTAACCATTAACTAATGACGAATGTATCTCATAGCATAACATCAATTCGGGTCGATTCAACACAAGTGTTCTACCAACAATTGTGCCCTCAAAATTGCCGGCATAGTCATGCCCATGATCAGGAAAACAGGATCATCATGCAATACTTCAGCCAGTCATAGAGGCTTGACTAGGAATACTTTTTACCGTTTATTATCCCACACGTGCACATGAGTTTCCCTCCAAGCCTCGTTTTATTTGCAGACTCGAGAATCATTGCAGTTATAGCATGGAACATAAACATAATTATGAACAGGGAGATAATCAATAACATTTATTATTGCCTCTAGGGCATATCTCCTACAGACTCCCACTTGCACTAGAGTCAATAATCTAGTCAATGCTAATGCACTTTACACCTATGGCATACTGGTGTAAAATATGCTTCGCATGTGGTATAGCCTGATGTCCAACGGATCTGACGACTTCAGCTTCGTGTGTAACTTTGCATATCCCCGCGTTTTCATGCTTTCACAAAATTCATATTTTGTGTGGACTTGGCTTTGCATATGTGTGAATCATTGGTCGAAACCTGATTCCTCAGACTGAGCTATGGAGCAACTATCTGCAATAGTGTCCCATAGACCAAAGGCATCTTGGAACCATACTAAGTTCATGAATGAACTATATGATTCAACAACTTCTTTGTCACTTCTTAAGCGTCAACATACTTAGCCTTTGTTATAGAATTCGCCACAGTATCTTGTTTGGAACAATTTCCAACTACCATGCCACCATATTGTGTATTACACAAAACCCTTAACTTAAATCGAAAATCGCATGGAGCATTGATGAAGACTGTATCGATGTAATTACTTACAACGAGTACTTCATAATCTCTGCTTGCGAGAAAACATGTCATCACTACTACTCTAGTACTCAATGACATCTTTCACTGTTGTCCTATGATCAGTACTTTGATCACTTTGGTATCTATACTCGCAACAACTTTGGAGTATTGGACATATCTGGTTGTTTTTACATACCATGGAATACATGATTAATCCAAACACAAGAGTGTGTGGAATCACCATCATGTATTTTGCTCATCAGTGTTTTGGGACACCGAGTCTTGCAAAAACTCTTTCCATGTGACTTCGGCAAGAATCACTCCTTGACGGTTTTCAATGCTAAAAGGTTTTAGCATCTTGTCAATATGTATTCATAGCTTAGCCCCATTAGGTAAATCTATCTCCATAGATCATCATGCCTAATATTGAGGCTATTTAGCCTAAGCACTTCATCGAAAAACTATTTTCAAATGAAGTCCTAATTCGTGTCAAGAAATTTATTTCCAATTAACAATGTGTCAAGTACACAAGGTTTCTAGAAATATTATTATGCTCCCACTTACTTTCTTGAATAACAAGCATCTTCGATACCCATTTGATGAAGTCAAACCCCTTTGACCATTCCATAAAAAACGAAGATTCCAACTCCACTTTGCTCTCTTCTGTCCATCGCTGGAACTCTGAAGTTTGCATACTTACTAGCATCCTCTGGATCGACAATTACTTTGGACTGTATCACATACAAGTCCTAGGTTTCATTTCCATCAGATGGAAATCCTTTTGTCATCCATGTTTCATATCTCATGATTGAAATATGTATTAATTGCTAGTTCAACCCGAACCGACTTCAAGCATCGCTACGGTGAGACAATCTCATCGTAGTCAACTCCTTGAACTTGTTATTGCAACAAGTCGAGCTTCATGGATAAAACATTTTTTCCGTATCAGTTTTTAGTTCCATAAATATTCGTTAGACTCTAAGTCTTCCGAAAGGTGTATCAAGATTTTAATCTCGAATCACATATATGGAAACTATCTCGGATTGTATTGGCATTTAGCCAATTCCGGAGTCAGGGCCCATCTACGCTTCCTTGTGTATCGTAGGTATACTGTTGTCTAACAACAATATCTCGTTTGCGCACCTGATAGGTTTGCATGAGCTTTGCCTACGTGGTTCAGCTGCAAGTTTGACCGAAGTCCATACATTTTATTGTAGAGACTTCCGTATCAGTCGCAGTAGGAAACTCTGGAATCACTTCCAAGGTTTCTTTCCTTTGATCTGATGACGAAGATACTGGTTATCTCGTCGAGTTGCACTGTCCTCCCACTCACCTTTTGAAAGAACTATTCTCTTTAAAAGCATACCGTTTTGCGGCAAAACCCTTTGCCTCGGTATAGTGGTGGGGGAATTCCCAATGACTTGGGATAACCTTACAAAGTAGCACTTGTCTGATTTGGAATAGGTTTGTAACCTTTTACACAAGCCCCATATTCCAAATGTTAAGAAAAGATATAACATGGTTGGGCGTACCACACCATGGCGTCATTTCAACAGACCTGATGGAGCTCTTTTCAGTGTAAAAGCCGCAGTCTCTAAAGCATCACTTTAAAAGGGATAATGGCAAATTTATTTATGTCATCTTTGATCTTACCATGTCATGAATGGTTCGATTACATCAACACGGACTCTCCACTTGCAGTGGTGCTCCGGGAGGTGCAAGTTATGAAACCCCTTTCACAACTCATCAGACATTCGCTAAACTCGTAACTCAAATATTCCTTTCTGCAATCGAATTGTAGAAACATAATTTTCTTGTTACAACAACTTCTACTTCATTTTTGAAAACCTTATGAATGAATTCTAAAGATCCAGACTTACGTCTCAACAAGTAAATATCCATATATCTACCTGAGTCATTTCTGAAGATAGATAAATCCACTACTTACAACAACATTTATTGGACTACACACATCATAATGTATGATCACCAATATGTTCTATGCTCGTTCCTTATGGCATGTGAACGGTATTTCATTCACTTCACCTTTCAGAGGAAAGTTGCAAGTGTCAGATGATTCAAAATCAAATGACATTAAAATCCATCATAATGGAATTTTCCATGCGGGTTTCTCCAATGTGACCAAATGCAGTGCCACACATATGTGGTATTCTTTTAGTCTTGCGACATTTAGCGTCAGTGTTATGGATGTATTATATTACCATCAATATTCATAACATACATCCCATTCTGGATGGAAGCATGGCCCTTTATGTTATTCATAACACCGAACATCAAAAGTTCTCTTGTGAATAACCTCCTTGCAAGATAACTTATGCAAAGGGCTAGAGTGTATGAAACTCTAAATGAATTATGAAAGTAAATACAGAGGTAATGTATTATTATCAATATTCATAACATACTTATCATTCATAATGAAAGTATGGCCCCCTTTTGTTATTCATAACTCCGAACATTAAAAGTTCTCTTATGAACAACCTTCTTGCAAGATACTTTATGCAAAGGGCTAGAGTGTGAAACTCTAAAATGAATTATGAAAGTAAATACATAGGGAATACACCGATGGAAGGCATAGTAACATTTACTATGTTCCCTGCGTGTATCTAAATCTCATTCCTGGCTAGTCTTTCAGGCCATAGTAGTTCTTACATCGAGTTGCAACAGAATGCAATCGAGCGGGTATCTTTGTGATTAACTCACAATACCCAAGAATTAGTGATTAACATGTTTAACCATAATTCCCAAGAACTATATCTCTAACCAGCCTTCTATCTATCAAAAAACTTGTATGACATTCATACATGAGCTGGATATTCCAGTCTTCTTTCCTTTTGCCTTTATACTTCTAACAGTTTAACTTCTAGTATTTCTCCTACTCTCAGAAGAAGCATCCAACTTAAGAGTGGCGTTAGCCCCGGACTTCCTAGGCGTGAAAGTTTCACTAACACCCTTCCGGATACTTCCTTTCTCTTTAAGTTGTTGTTTTATTCACCATCATCATATGACAGGCGTTCTTCTGGACCCCTCTCTTATCAGTCTAATGCATAGTAAACTCCTTAACTAACAGTTTGCAAACAAACATTGCTTTGGATATCTCATATCTTTTAGCCTTTGTCTGTCTCTGGAAATGATTTTCAGATTCCATGAATATCACATAACTATCCAAACTTTCAAAGTTTGGGTCTCATGAAAGCAAACGTATTGCACTTGACTGAAACAGAATTCTAGATTTTGGATCGAAGGACGAGAGTCACATGATCCATAGCATTAGCAGGAGAATACCAAAAGTATGCGATAGGACAAAGTCCTTCTCGGCACTATTGAGGACAATCCTCACATTACGTTACCAACCGTAAAGTTTTAACCAGATATTTAACAGCTATTCATTTTTAATAGGGAAGATGGAAACGCGAGCCATTATTCTACAACTATTATGCAAACCACACTTAGACAGTGTTCAAAATAAATTGCACTGAGAATTAAACAAGTTAATTCAATAGTGCGCTCCCACTCAAATCAATATCTCTCATAATTGATTATGAATGATTCAAGACACGAATTTCAATTCAACGCCATTGATGGTGAGCATCACTGATGACGAGAACTTCAATCGTTAGGAAAACTTGCCGATCACATCTCTATGTGACTCTTGTTCATCTTTTGATGCGTGTGTTCCGAGCTCATGACTTTCATGCCTGAACGTCAAGACAACCAAGTGATCTCGCTGCGAGGTCTTAACTCACCTGCCTCACACATCCCTAATCGTTCGTACCCATGTCAGCATGGCGCACCCCGAAAAGTTAGGTGCCGTGACGGTGATACACTTGGGAGAACACTAACTACTTGATATTTTTGTGAGAGATCACCCTAATAAAAAGCGACTACCGCGCAATCAAGAAGGGTGCATCATAAGGGATAAACATCTCAGGCAATTCATAATAGCAAGATATGGTATAGCCCTTTCTGACGGAGAAGTCTTTCATTTCTTCGTCTTCGGCATTCGCGTCGGTGTTCACCTTCGCGAAGATTGCCACCACCTAGTCGATGCACCAGATAATATTGCTATCTCTATAGCTAATAAAATAAGTGCATTACATAAGGTTGACACGCAGGTCATTAAAATGCAATCATATGGCTCCAGCCATCATGCCGAATCATGACACGCAGGTCATGTTAATCAAATTACATCATATAGTCATCTCATACATAATCAAATTATTATGAGCACTGCTATACCACATCACATGCATATGCAAACCATCCTGCAAAACCAAGTTAGACGCCTCTAATCGGTTCATGCAAAATTTTATTTTACGTGGCTTCTAAGGTTTCGAAACAAACCGAAGCTACCAACGTCCATCATCAAGCATGATAATCCAAGTCGCTAGATTAACATTGTGGGGTGTATGAAACACGAGATAATAAAATCTCGAGCCCCATACTAAACTTCGTCATACGCGTGACCCCCGTGCAGATCATATCTGCATTGCCCTTTCGTCTGTGAAATTTCATCTTTCTTTTTAACTACGGTGGAATTCAAAGAACTGTTAGCACTTCGTTGATCAATCAGGATCGCGGATTGCCAGAACTTTGAAACTCCACCATACCGTTATCAAGATCAGAAATATGCAAATTCCAGGGAAGCAACAAGAACATCGGGTAACAGATTTCATCTGCTACCCGCACAAATAATTTTCAGCAATAGAACACATCTACTACCTAATTATATTGTGCAACACCCATACATCTCTATGTATTCTAGATCGCAACCTGCATCTACGCATAGCACGGCTCTTGATGCCACTGTAGGGTAACGCAGCAGAAAACAAAAAATTTCCGACCTACGTACCAGCCCAGGATCACTATGGAGACTGCATAGAAGGTTTGATCTGTTTCGTTACCGACTCGTAGCGCAGCGGAAGTAGAGTCGATGACGATCGGCGGTGCAGATCCCCGCAGCTAGGATTTACAACCTCCCAACCGCGAGGATGTATACCCTCATCCACCCCCGGACAGCCCTCCGGGAGGCGGTCGGACAGTCCCTCGGACGGTGTCACGGACAGCCCTTCGGGAGGACCATCGAAACTCGGACAGTCACTCGGACAGCCCTTCGGGAGGACCATCGAAACTCGGATAGTCACTCGGACAGCCCTTCGGGAGGCACTCTCAAATTAAGACCGAAAATACGATATCTCTACAGAGTTGCACACATACGGTGTCATCTACCCGGCAGGGCTTCGCCGTCCAGAACTAGTTCCCACCGGAACCCAGACAACCTTTCGGCTCTACGAAACTATTTCGCTGGGAGGGAGAGAGAAGCCAGAAATGTCATGGCATTTGTATGTGAGAAGGAGTGAGTGTGGAGGCAGCCCCTCCACCTCTATTTATAGGAAATCCAAGGGGTAGGGTTGCTTGGCCCCCAAGCCTTCTAGAAACCTTTTGGGAAAATATCCAAAAAGGTGACTTTTCCATAAATATCCCAAAAAGCACTTTCACTATTCACGACGACATTTTTCAGCGTCTGATCGAACTGAAAATATTCATGTGGGCTTAGAACATTTCCAGTACCCACCAAAATAATTTTCAACGCGAGCCGGAACAATTCTGGTTTAGTGATTGTCATCTGCGAAAAGCATCTGAAGCGGTTCCGGCAGCTCCGGAACATTTCCGGTTTTCATCCCGGAAAATTCCAGAAAGTTTCCAGAACGATTCTGGAACCCTCCAAGAATTATCAGGCATGTGCCGAAACCATTTTGACTTTATGGTGCACTCTGAAACAACTTTTCGGTTTTAGTGATTTTCATCTGTGAAAAGCAACTAAAGCGGTTCCGGCAGTCCGGAACATTTCCGGTTTTTGTCTCTGAAAAATCTCAGAAGTTACCGGAACAATTCTGGTACCTTCCAATAATTTCCAGGCATGTGCCGAAACCAATTTGACTTTATGGAATACCCTGAAACAACTTTTCAGTTTCACCGGAACTATTCCGATATCCTCTCCGGAACGTTTCCGTTTCGCCCGAAACTTTTTCGGTGATTTTCTCTCAGACTCCCCGTCTAGTATTCAGCAGATAGATGACCCTTAAGCGTGTGACCCTATAGGTTCGGTGAAGCATAGACATGACCCGGAACCCCTTCCGATCAATGATCAACATCGGAGCCGTGGACACCCATATTGACCCCTATACCCACACGAATGAATATTCGAGTGAACCTCCAGTTGCCGTGTGCTATTCCTGTTGCTTCGCGATATGTTACAAATACCCGAGGTGAGACATGTAGGCATCCCCGTGGATCAACAACTTGTCCACTATGCCAGTTACCTCGTTACCGGTATTGTTCTCTTTTCTCGTTCCCGTGTTCCGGCATCCCCGTGATCAAATCACAAAGTGTCTGGCCAGACGATGATGGATACCGTAACACCGAGAGGGCCCAGAGATATCTCTCCATCGTCGGAGGAGCAAATCCCAATCTTGAGCTATCAAGTTACTTGACATACTTTTCCATGAACCCGTAAGCCGCCGTAATAGCCACCCATTTACGGATGACCTTTAACAAACCCCAAAGTTCATGAAGCAAGCATGAAGAAATTCGATACTCTCATGGTCTAAGGAATCATGCAAACCTTAACCATCTCTGTGTTATTAACCATTAACTAATGACGAATGTATCTCATAGCATAACATCAATTCGGGTCGATTCAACACAAGTGTTCTACCAACAATTGTGCCCTCAAAATTGCCGGCATAGTCATGCCCATGATCAGGAAAACAGGATCATCATGCAATACTTGAGCCAGTCATAGAGGCTTGACTAGGAATAATTTTTACCGTTTATTATCCCACACGTGCACATGAGTTTCCCTCCAAGCCTCGTTTTATTTGCAGACTCGAGAATCTTTGCAGTTATAGCATGGAACATAAACATAATTATGAACAGGGAGATAATCAATAACATTTATTATTGCCTCTAGGGCATATCTCCTACACCCTTGGCCTAGCGCGCGGATGCCAGTGCTGCAAGAAGGCAAGAAATTTGAAGAACGAGTCAGAGGCACGTCGCGGGAACACCTGCTCAATCACCATCTTGTTGCGAGTAGTCCAGAGAGTCCACATCATAGCCGCGAAGATGAGCCAGAACAGTCGGCGCTTACGGCCAACCTGGGTGGCCCTAACCTGCAGAAACCCTGCAAGGTCATGGGCCTCCCACTCAGGCCCTAGAGCCTCACGAACAAAGCACCAAAGTGCCTGCGCTGCTACGCACGAAAACAAAATGTGCGTTCCCGTTTCTGGGACATGGCACAAAGGGCAAAGGCCATTGCCCGGGCCATGGCGTTTCAGCACCTCTTTCCCCGAAGGAAGACGGTCTCGGAGAACCTGCCATACAAAAATCTTAATCTTCAAGGGCAACGGTGCCTTCCACAGTGGGGATAGCCACTGTAAAACCGGCATACGACATAATGCCTGATAGGCCGAGCTAACGGAGAATTCACCCGAAGGGGAAAGACTCCAAGAAACAGTGTCAGGGTCCTGGGACAGAGGAAGAGGGACTACTTCCCTCAGGTCGGACCATTCCCGTACCTCCTCTGGTCCGAAAGATCGGCGGAACGCAATGTTCCATCCCTCCTCCAAAGCAGCCGCAGAAACTAGAATGGTCGGGTCCTCACAAATCGCAAAGAGCCTCGGGAACCGCAAGCGTAGGGGTTCGCCCTCAAGCCAGGGGTCCAACCAAAATTGGGTCCCAGACCCATTGCCAACCCAGAAATGCAAACCCAGCCTAATCTCTTCCTTGATGGCTTGAATAGATTTCCAGAACTGGGACCCAGCCAATTGTGAGCAAGCCAAGAGGGGTTGGCCCTGCAAGTACTTGGACTCAACCAGCTGCAGCCACAACCCCCCATCTCCCCGCAAGATCCGCCAAACCCAACGCAGCATGAGCGCCACGTTCATCCGGCAAGATGCAGGGATGCCCAACCCACCTCGGTCCTTCGGCAAGCAAATGTCAGCCCACTTCACCATATGGTACTTGGGCCGACCATCCCCTGCCTGCCAGAAGAACCTAGCCAGCTCCTTGTCAAAGGAGCTATGCACACCTTCGGGTAAGATGTACATCCCCATCATATACATGGGGAGGCTGGCAAGGTTAGAGCTAATGAGTACAGTTTTGCTAGCTTTAGAAGTGAACCTACCGCAACAGGGCTCCGCACGGGACGCTACTCGTCCCACAAGCGGATCATACCCACTCACCAAAATCCTGGACTCAGCCAGGGGCATCCCCAAGTAGGAAATGGGGAATGACGCCAACCTACAGTTGAGGTTATCCGCGATCCGAAGCTGCTCAGCCTCAGAATAGCCAAGGACCACCACCTCGCTCTTATCAAAGTTAATCTTAAGTCCAGACATTTCCTCAAAGCAGAGCAAAAGGAACTTAAGATTAACAATGTCCGAGTCCGAGCCTTCCACCATAATCATGGTGTCATCCGCATACTGTAAGTGAGTAACCCCCCCATCCGGGATGAGGTGACTAACTACACCCTTAAGGTGGCTGGCCAACTTGGCCTTATCTAAGATGCCCGCAAGGGCATCAACTGCGAGGTTGAAAAGCAAGGGGGAGACAGGGTCCCCTTGCTTTACCCCTCTGGAAGCCTGGAAAAAGGGTCCCACTTCGCCATTGAGATTGATCGCCGTGTTCCCAGATCTAACCAGTTGCATGATCCAGGAACACCACCTCTCGTCAAATCCTCGTCGCTCCATCACCAACCTCAAAAAGGACCAGTCCAGACGGTCATATGCCTTCTGGAAGTCCAATTTGAGGAAGACCCCCTTAAGCCCCTTCGACGCCACCTCGTGGACGATCTCGTGAAGGGCAAGAATTCTGTCATGGATCCGCCGGCCCTTCAGGAACGCGGACTGAAGGGGGTGAGCAATCCTTTCCGCCACCGGGGATAAGCGAGTTGCGCAAACCTTCGCAAAGATTCGCTCCAACACGTTGATCACCGTGATGGGGCGGAAGTGCCGAATATCCGTCGCCCCAACTACTTTGGGGATCAGGGATATGACACCATAGTTAATCCTAGCCATGTCCAAGGTTCCAATATAGAACTCATGAAACATGGGCATAATGACCGGGCGTAAGATCTCCCAGAATTTCTGGAAGAAGATTACCGGGAGGCCATCCGGCCCCGGGGCCGAGCAGGCTTTCATAGACGCAATGGCTCGCCCCACCTCCTCAGGGGAGAATGGGAGAGTAAGTTCCGCATTCTCCGCATCGGAGACCTGGTCAGCAAGCGGCCAGAAGTCAGCGTTGAGAGAGATGCCTCCGCGCGGCTCAGCCGAGAACAGCTCCTTGTAAAAGGAGTAAATATGGGTGGAGATGTCATCTGGGCTTTCCAGAAGAACATCCCCATCCCAGAGGAAAGGGATGGCACACTTCCGCCTGCGGCCATTAGCAATCGCCTGAAAGTAGGCAGTGTTCGCATCCCCCCTAAGGAGCCAGTTCTGGCCCCCTCGACGTTGCCAGAACAGCTCCTCGCTCTTGTAGATGTCCATGAGCGAGGCCTCGAGGGCGTATCTCCTAAGCCAGTCGTCAGGTGACAAGCCCTGCCCGTCAGCAAGGTCATCCAACACCTTAATCTGATCCAGCAGGGCCCCTTTACGGGCCCGGAGATCAGCACCAAGGTTCGCCCCCCAGCCCTTCATGGCCTGACGAGACAATTTAGCACAGTGATGCCAGACGTCCACAGCACAAAACACACGAGGCGGTGACGCGACCGCCTCAAGCGAGCGGTCGCGAACCATCTTAAAGAAACCCGGTTGCTCCAGCCAAAATGTCTCAAAGCGGAAGCGACGGGTCCTAGGAGGGGCCTCATCCCCCGACGAGAAAAGCAGGGGGGTATGGTCGGAGCCAATCCGAGTGACCGCCTTGAGCGAGCACAAAGGGAACATCACTTCCCACTGAGCCGACACAAAGACCCGATCTAGAACACTCCGGATGGGGTCCGCCTGCTTATTCGTCCACGTGAACCTAGCCCCTACGCGGGCTATCTCACGGAGCGCAAGGTCCGCAATGCAGTCGTTAAATAGACGCATGTGGACCCGATCAACATTAGGCGAGCTTTTATCAGAAGCCCACCTAATGAGGTTGAAGTCCCCGGCCACCACCACCGGAGTGATGCACCTCTCCACCATATTTTTAAGCTCAGCGAGGAAGTCAGCAGAGCGAGCATGATCCGCAGGACCATAGACGAAAATCACCTCCCAACTGAAGTGGACTCGTCGGTCAGTGACGGACATGCTCAAGAAGAATTCCCCTCGGTCCATATCCTCAACCGAGAAAGCATCCTCCCGGACTCCGAGCAAAATGCCCCCAGATTGCCCCGTAGCAGGCAACCACTGCCAGGCAAACTGGTGGCGGGAAAGCCCCTGGAGCTCATGCATACTAAAGTCCTGGCAAATCGTCTCCTGGAGTCCCACAATGCCAATCTCCTCCTGACGCAAATACTCCATTAGCTGACGCCTCCGGCCAGAGAGGCCGAAGCCCCTAATGTTCCAACATAGGAGCTTCATTTAATAACCTCAGTGGAGTTCCTAGGCCCCGCAAGCGGGGCCGAGCTAGCCCGCCCATCAATCGCGGGTCGGGGGGATGCCTTCACCGGACGGCCACGCCGCCCCCGCGTAGGGGGGGCAGCGGAAGACTCCGGTCCTAGGGAAGCGGACCTGGAGGTAGACCCACACACCTCTAGTCGGTGTTCAGTGGGGTTGAGACGAGTGGGAGGACGCCCACGCAGCTCCCTCACCGGGGGAGGGACTGCCGAGGGTGTCTCCACCACAGTCTCCAGAGGGGGCGGAGCACTGTCCCTGGTCTCTCTATGACCAGGGTCAGTGTGCACCGGGGTGCTGGGTTCACCACGCGCAGCATAAGCACGAGCTTCAGCCAACGCCCCATCAAGCCGCTCCTTGGCGCAGATAGCAGAGATCTGCTCAAGGATGGGTCCCTTCTCGCCACGGAACACAATGCCACTATCAGTAGCCACCTCAGCCAGATGTGACAACGGAGCGGAGCCAAGCACAGAAAACCGAGAACCAGAACAGGAAGGATCAGAAGGGATGGGGGAAGTACCTGAGGACAAGTCACGAGCAGCCGCCCGCATGGCAGCCTTCTCCTGGATCGTCGGAACACGGCCATCCAGAAGGACCCGAGACTGGCTCAGCCGCGCACTCTGACGTGCGGCCCCCAGCGGGGAGGCCCCGCCCCGAAGCTTGGAACCAGCCGCGGTAGGGGTCACCAGGGCCAGGTCCAAGGGCGGAGCCAGCTCCAAGGCCAGGGACCCCCAGGCTGGAGAGGGGGAGGGGGACCCCGGCGACCGTGAGTAACAGACCACCCCAGGTGAGCGCGGCGACGACGAGGGGCGCACCTCCATCCCCACACTCACCACGTCCTCCTCCATGACCTCCAGGTCAGCCACCGGGGTTGCGACAGGGGGAGGGACTGCCATGAACACAGACCCACCTCCCGACGCCACCTGAGAAGCCGTCCCAGCAGGATAGGAGGACCCACCACCGGTAGAAACCGGGCTACGCCGCCCGTCAGACGGGGCCGGCGGAACCTCCTCGTCATCCCCATCATCCTCACTAGAAGAGCTCCCCCCAGAAGAGGCCCCATCTCCACCATGCCCATCATCCGGGCGGGGCACAGTGGCAGCAGGGGCCGGCCCAAGCAGATCCTCAGGAATCGGAGACTCGAGCTCGTAGGTCAGCCGCTTCCCCTTAGTGCCGAAGTAGAGTACCAGGGACAGACCGTCAATCTCAGCCGGAGCGGGGCAAAGGATCTCAATGCGTGCGGGGCCATCATCCTCGAAGGACGCCAGATCGGCAGTCACCAGCTTGCCCACCGGCTCAGATATCGCCTTGAGGATGTACGCAAGCTTGCCACCTCGCGGCGCCGACCTGCCACCACGAGGCAGGCCGTAGACAAGAACCCACACCTTCTCCAACGAAGGCACAGGGTCCGGCTCCGCAGCAGCAGCACGGACGGAGATCAGGAGCTTGTTGATGGGGCATCGTATGGCATCGTGAGAACACACACGGAGCAGCTCAGCAGAGGGGAAGGGGACCGAGAAGACGAGGGCAGCCGTCTCGGTCACCTCCCAGGAGAAGTCGGAGTCGCGGAAGTCGCCGATGTACGCGGAGAGCTCAGCCTGGATGAGGTCGGCCGAGATCACCACCCCCGATGGCAGGTCCTGCTCAGGGGCCAGAGTGACCGTCGCCAAGTGAGGCCGAACAGCCTCCTCCTCAATCTCAGCATCCACGAAGTAGAAGCCACCCCCGTCAGTCCCGTACCCTAGGAAGGCCAGGGTCGAGGGGCATCGGGGAGGGGCCTCACACTCCGAGCGGAAGTGACCCGCACATCCACAGTTGATGCACATCGTCTCCTCGCGGGTCCTGGGGGGGGCGACCGCTCCGGGAGCCACCGGCCGCCGGTGCCGCCGGAGCGACAGGATCCAGGCCTCCCAAGGGAGCAGGGGAGGCGGTCACCCCCGTGGTCTTCTTCTTCTTGTTCTGAACAGCCGCACCCGGAGCCTCGACGAACTGGCGAGCGGGAGAGGACCTTGCAGGCACCGCCCCATCCCGCCGCCGTTCTGGGTCAGCGAACCGCTCATCCCGACGCCCATCCCGGCGCTCGGGGCCGGGGGAGTGAGAAGCACGAGCCGAGTCCACCCGGCGCGCCCCCCGGTCAGCAGCTGTTGGGTAACGCAGCAGAAAACAAAAAATTTCCGACCTACGCACCAGCCCAGGACCACTATGGAGACTGCATACAAGGTTTGATCTTTTTCGTTACCGACTTGTAGCGCAGCGGAAGTAGAGTCGATGACGATCGGCGGTGCAGATCCCCGCAGCTAGGATTTACAACCTCCCAACCGCGAGGATGTATACCATCATCCGCCCCATGGACAGCCCTCCGGGAGGCGGTCAGACAGTCCCCCGGACGGTGTCGCGGACAGCCCTTCGGGAGGACCATCGAAACTCGGACAGTCACTCGGACAGCCCTTCGGGAGGCACTCACAAACTAAGACCGAAACTACGATCTCTCTACAGAGTTGCACACATACGGTGTCATCTATCCGGCAGGGCTTCGCCGTCCAGAACTAGTTCCCACCGGAACCCAGACAGCCTTTCGGCTCTACGAAACTATTTCGCTGGGAGGGAGAGAGAATGCCAGATCATGCATGGCTTGTGTGAGATAGTTGGAGTGGGGATGGAGAGCTCCTCTCCACCTCCTTTTATAGTGGTGGAAGGGGTGAGGGGGGGGGGCTGAAATTCAGCCCACTAAACATGGGGAAAACATGTTCCCACAAAACAAGGAGAACATGTTCCCACC
This sequence comes from Elymus sibiricus, assembly GCA_039707655.1. Taxonomy (NCBI): domain Eukaryota; kingdom Viridiplantae; phylum Streptophyta; class Magnoliopsida; order Poales; family Poaceae; genus Elymus; species Elymus sibiricus. Next base: position 474,196,807 of record CM077676.1, on the reverse strand, counting down.
AAACAAGGGAAAAACATGTTCCCTTGTCCATGGTGCTCCAACATGGGGCCCCACCACCTCCCAACACTTCCCACCATTTGTGGAGGCTGCCCCCCACCATGGGGGGCCCCCCAACACCTTTTGTCCAGCCACAAGGGGCTCCCCCCTCAAAGGGGGCGCCCCCAAAACAGTCCTCACGCATCGTGGGATCTTGTCCCCTCACGCTGGGACAAGATGTTTTCCGCGACTATTACTTCTGATAAATTCCGGAAGGTCCCAGAAAATTTCTGGCACCCTCTAAATTATCTGGATGCGCTCCGGAACATTTCCGGTATGGTAGTTTAATTTAAAACCATCTTCGTTTACCCGGTAAACAATTCCGGCTGCTCCGAAAACTTTTTTTCGGTTTTTTCTCCGGAAAAATTCCAGAAATTTCCAGACCAATCTGGCAACCTCCAAAACATTCCCGGTGCTTGCTAAAACCTTTTAGGATCAATGGTTTCATCCGAAACAAATTTTCGGTTTTACCGAAACTTTTTCGGTGTTCTCTCCGGAACTGTGCCGTTGTCTCCGAAACCTTTTCGGTGACTTTTCTCTCGGACTCCTTGTCTAGTATTCTGCAGATAGATGACCCTTAAGCGTGTGACCCTATAGGTTCGGTGAAGTATAGACATGACCGGAACACTTTCCGATCAATGATCAGCATCGGAGCCGTGGACACCCATATTGACCCCTATACCCACACGAATAAATATTCGAGTGAACCTCCAGTTGCCGTGTGCTATTCCTGTTGCTTCGCGATATGTTACAATACCCGAGGTGAGATTTATCGGCATCCCTGTGGATCAACAACCTTGTCCACTATGCCAGTTACCTCGTTACCGGTATTGTTCTCTTTTCTCGTTTCCGTGTTCCGGCATCCCTGTGATCAAATCACAAAGTGTCTGGCCAGACGATGATGGATACCATAACACCGAGAGGGCCCGAGAATATCTCTCCACCGTCGGAGGAGCAAATCCCAATCTTGAGCTATCAAGTCCCTTGACATACTTTTCCATGAACCCGCAAGCCGCCGTAATAGCCACCCATTTACGGATGACGTTTAACAAACCCCAAAGTTCATGAAACAAGCATGAAGAAACTCGACACTCTCATGGTCTAAGGAATTATGCAAACGTTAACTATCTCTGTGTTATTAACCATTAACTAGTGACGATTGTATCTCATAGCATAACATCAATTCGGGTCGATTCAACACAAGTGTTCTACCAACATTGCGCCCTCAAAATTGCCGGCATAGCCATGCCCAAGATCAGGAAAACAGGATCATCATGCAATACTTGAGCCAGTCTTAGAGGCCAGACTAGGAATACATTTTACCGTTTATTAGTCCACACGTGCATATGAGTCTTCCTCCGAGCCTCGTGGTTATTGTAGACTCGAGAACCATAGCAGTTATAGAATGGAACATAAACATAATTATGAACAGGGAGATAATCAATAATATTTATTATTGCCTCTAGGGCATATCTCCTACTGACTCCCACTTGCACTAGAGTCAATAATCTAGTCAATGCTAATGCACTTTACACCTATGGCATACTGGTGTAAAAAATGCTTCGCATGTGGTATAGCCTGATGTCCAACGGATCTGACGACTTCAGCTCCGTGTGTAACTTTGCATATCCTCGCGTTTTCACGCTTTCACAAAATTCATATTTTGCGTGGACTTGGCTTTGCATATGTGTGAATCATTGGTCGAAACCTGATTCCTCAGACTGAGCTATGGAGCAACTATCTGCAATAGTGTCCCATAGACCAAAGCCATCTTGGAACCATACTAAGTTCATGAATGAACTATATGATTCAACAACTTCTTTGTCGCTTCTTAAGCGTCAACATACCTAGCCTTTGTTATAGAATTCGCCACAGTATCTTGTTTGGAACAATTTCCAACTACCGTGCCATCATATTGTGTATTACACAAAACCCTTAACTTAAATCGAAAATCGCATGGAGCATTGATGAAGACTGTATCGATGTAATTACTTACAACGAGCACTTCATAATCTCTGCTTGCGAGAAAACATGTCATCACTACTACTCTAGTACTCAATGACATCTTTCACTGTTGTCCTATGATCAGTACTTTGATCACTTTGGTATCCATACTCGCAACAACTTTTGGAGTATCGGACATATCTGGTTGTTTTACATACCATGGAATACATGATTAATCCAAACACAAGAGTGTGTGGAATCTCCATCATGTATTTTACTCATCAGTGTTTTGGGACACCGAGTCTTGCAAAAACTCTTTCCATGTGACTTCGGCAAGAATCACTCCTTGGCGTTTTAAATGCTAAAAAGTTTTAGCATCGTGTCAATATGTATTCATTGCTTAGCCCCATTAGGTAAATCTATCTCCATAGATTATCATGCCTAATATTGAGGCTATTTAGCCCAAGCACTTCATCGGAAAAACTATTTTCAAATGGAGTCCTAATTCGTGTCAAGAAATTTATTTCCAATTAACAATGTGTCAAGTACACAAGGTTTTTAGAAATATTATTATTCTCCCACTTACTTTCTTGAATCACAAGCATCTTTGATACCCATTTGATGAAGTCAAACCCCTTTGACCATTCCATCAAAAACGAAGATTCCAACTCCACTTTGCTCTCTTCTGTCCATCGCTGGAACTCTGAAGTTTGCATACTTACTAGCATCCTCTGGATCGACAAATTACTTTGGACTGTATCACATACAAGTCCTAGGTTTCATTTCCATCAGATGGAAATCCTTTTGTCATCCATGTTTCATATCTCATGATTGAAATATGTATTAATTGCTAGTTCAACCCGAACCGACTTCAAGCATCGCTACGGTGAGACAATCTCATCGTAGTCAACTCCTTGAACTTGTTAATGCAACAAGTCAAGCTTTATGGATAAAACATTTTATCCGTATCAGTTTTTAGTTCCATAAATATTCGTTAGACTCTAAGTCTTCCGAAAGGTGTTCAAGATCTTAATCTTGAATCACTTATATGGAAACTATCTCGGATTGTATTGGCATTGAGCCAATTCCGGAGTCAGGGCCCATCAACGCTTCCTTGTGAATTGTAGGTATACTGTTGTCTAACAACAATATCTCGTTTGCGCACCTCTGATAGGTTTGCACGAGCTTTGCCTACGTGGTTCAGCTGCAAGTTCGACCGAAGTCCATACATTTTATTGTAGAGACTTCCATATCAGTCGCAGTAGGAAACTCCGGAATTACTTCCAAGGTCTCTTTCCTTTGATCTGATGACGATGATATTGTTTATCTCGTCGAGTTGCACTGTTCTCCCACTCACCTTTTTGAAAGAACCATTTTCTTCAAAAAAGCATACCGTTCTTTGTGGCAAACCTCGGTATTGTGGTGGGGAAATACCCAATGACTTGGGATAACCTACAAAGTAGCACTTGTCTGATTTGGAATAGGTTTGTAAACTTTTTACACAAGCCCCATATTCCAAATGTTAAGAAAAGATATAACATGGTTGGGCGTACCATACCATGGCGTCATTTCAACAGACCTGATGGATCTCTTTTCAGTGTAAAAGCCGCAGTCTCTAAAGCATTACCTTTTAAAAAGGGATAATGGCAAATCTATTTATGTCATCTTTGATCTTACCATGTCATAAATGGTTCGATTACATCTTCACGGACTCTCCACTTGCAGTGGTGTTCCGGGAGGTGCAAGTTATGAAACCCCTTTCACAACTCATCAGACATTCGCTAAACTTGTAACTCAAATATTCCTTTCTGCAATCGAATTGTAGAAACATAATTTTCTTGTTACAATATTTTCTTCTTCATTTTGAAAACCTTTCGAATGATTTCAAAAGATCCAGACTCACGTCTCATCAAGTAAATATCCATATATCTACTTGAGTCATTTCTGAAGATAGATAAATCCACTACTTGCAACAACATTTATTTGACTACACACATCATAATGTATGATCACCAATATGTTCTATGCTCGTTCCTTATGGCCTGGGAACGGTATTTCAGTCACTTCACTTTTCAGAGGAAAGTTGCAAGTGTCAGATGATTCAAAATCAAACGACTTCAAAATCCATCATAATGGAATTTTCCATGCGGGTTTCTCCAATGTGACCAAATGCAGTGCCACACTTGTGTGGTATTCTTTTAGTCTTGCGACATTTAGCGTCAGTGTTATGGATGTATCATATTTCCATCAATATTCATAACATACATCCCATCTAGGATGGAAGCATGGCCCTTCATGTTATTCATAATACTGAACAACAATTGTTGTTTTTATGAACAACTCTTTTGCAACAAACATTGTGCAATGGGCTAGAGTGTATGAAACTCTAAAATGAATTATGAAAGTAAACCCAGAGGTAATGTATTATTTATCAATATTCATAACACACGTCTCATTCATAATGAAAGTATGGCCCTTATGTTATTCATAACACCGAACATCAAAAGTTCTCTTATGAACAACCTTCTTGCAAGATACCTTATGCAAACGGCTAGAGTGTGAAACTCTAAATGAATTGTGAAAGTAAATACATAGGGAATACACCTATGGAAGGCATAGTAACATTTACTATGTTCCCTGCGTATATCTAACCTCATTCCTGGCTAGTCTTTCAGGCCATAGTAGTTTTTACATCGAGTTGCAACAGAATGCAATCGAGCGGGTATCTTTGTGATTAACTCACAATACCCAAGAATTAGTGATTAACATGTTTAACCATAATTCCCAAGAACTATATCTCTGACCAGCCTTCTATACATCAAAAACTTATATGACATTCATACATGAGCTGGATATTCCAGTCTTCTTTCCTTTTGCCTTTATACTTCTAACAGTTTAACTTTTAGTATTTCTCCTACTCTCAGAAGAAGCATCCAACTTAAGAGTGGCATTAGACCCGGACTTCCTAGGCGTGAAAGTCTTACTAACACCCTTCGGACACTTCCTTTCTCTTTAAGTTGTTGTTTTATTCACCATCATCATATGACAGGTGTTCTTCTGGATCCCTCTCTTATCAGTCTAATGCATAGTAAACTCCTTTACTAATAGTTTGCAAACAAACATTCCTTTGGATATCTCATATCTTTTAGCCTTTGTCTATCTCTGAAAATGATTTTCAGATTCCATGAATATCACATAACTATCCAAACTTTCGAAGTTCGGGTCTCATGGAAGCAAACATATTGCACTTTGACTGAAAAGGAATTCTAGCTTTTGGATCGAAGGACGAGAGTCACATGATCCATAGCATTAGCTGGAGAATACCGAAAGTATGCGATAGGACAAAGTCCTTCTCGGCACTCTTGAAGACAATCCTCATATTACGTTACCAACCGTAAAATTTTAACCAGATATTTAACAACTATTCAATTTTAATAGGGAAGGTGGAAACGCGAGCCATTATTCTACAACTATTATGCAAACCACACTTAGATAGAGTTCATAATTAATTGCACTAAGATTTAACCAAGTTAATTCTGCAGAGCGCTCCCACTCAAATCAATATCTCTCAAAATTGATTATGAGTGATTCAAGACCCGCATTTAAATTCAACGCCACGGTTCGAGATGAACTCAAATGGCGCGAACTTCAATCGGTAGGCGAACTTGCCGATCACATCTCTATGTGATTCTTGTTCATCTTTCGATGCGTGTGTTCCGAGCTCAGGACTGTCCTGCCTGAACGTCAAGACAACCAAGTGATCTCGCTGCGAGGTCTCAACTCACCCGCCTCTAATCGTTCGCACCCATGGAGATCATGTGATGCCCCGAAGAGATAGGTGCCGTGACGGTGCTACACTTGGGAGAACACTAACTACTTGATATTTTTGTGAGAGATCACCCTAATAAAAAGCGACTACCGCGCAATCAAGAAGGGTGCATCATAAGGGATAAACATCTCAGGCAATTCATAATAGCATGATATGGTATAGCCCTTTCTGACGGAGAAGTCTTGTATTTCTTCGTCTTCGGCATTCGCGTCGGTGTTCACCTTCGCGAAGATTGCCACCACCTTGTCGATGCACCAGATAATATTGCTATCTCTATAGCTAATAAAATAAGTGCATTACTTAAGGTTGACACGCAGGTCATTTAAAGTGCAATCATATGGCTCCAGCCATCATGCCGAATCATGACACGCAGGTCATGTTAATCAAATTACATCATATAGTCATCTCATACATAATCAAGTTATTATGAGCACTGCTATACCACATCATATGCACATGCAAACCATCCTGCAAAACCAAGTTAGACGCCTCTAATCGGTTCATGCAAAATTTTATTTTACGCGGCTTCTAAGGTTTCGAAACAAACCGAAGCTACCAACGTCCATCATCAAGCATGATAATCCAAGTTGCTAGATTAACTTTCCAGGGTGTATGAAACACGAGATAATAAAATCTCGAGCCCCATACTAAACTTCGTCATACGCGTCACCCCCGTGCAGATCATATCTGCATTGCCCTTTCGTCTGCGAAACATCCTTCTTTCTCAACTATGGTGGAACCCAAAGAACTGTTAATTAGCACTTAGTTGATCTGTCAATCAGCATACTCAGGAGTAGCATGAAAGGATCGCGGATTGCCAGAACTTTGTGAGATTCCACCATGCCGTCAAGATCAGGACTACGCAAATTCCAGGGAAGCAACAAGAACATCGGGTAACAGATTTCATCTGCTACCGGCACAAATAATTTTCAGTAATAGATCTCATCTACTACCTAATTATATTGTGCAACACCCATACATCTCTATGTATTCTAGATCGCAACCTGCATCTATGCATAGCACGGCTCTTGATGCCACTGTAGGGTAACGCAGCAGAAAACAAAAAAATTCCGACCTACGCACCAGCCCAGGACCACTATGGAGACTGCATACAAGGTTTGATCTTTTTCGTTACCGACTCGTAGCGCAGCGGAAGTAGAGTCGATGACGGTCGGCGGTGCAGATCCCCGCAGCTAGGATTTACAACCTCCCAACCGCGAGGATGTATACCGTCATCCGCCCCATGGACAGCCCTCCGGGAGGCGGTCAGACAGTCCCCCGGACGGTGTCGCGGACAGCCCTTCGGGAGGACCATCGAAACTCGGACAGTCACTCGGACAGCCCTTCGGGAGGCACTCACAAACTAAGACCGAAACTACGATCTCTCTACAGAGTTGCACACATACGGTGTCATCTATCCGGCAGGGCTTCGCCGTCCAGAACTAGTTCCCACCGGAACCCAGACAGCCTTTCGGTTCTACGAAACTATTTCGCTGGGAGGGAGAGAGAATGCCAGATCATGCATGGCTTGTGTGAGAGAGTTGGAGTGGGGATGGAGAGCTCCTCTCCACCTCCTTTTATAGTGGTGGAAGGGGTGAGGGGGGGGGGGGCTGAAATTCAGCCCACTAAACATGGGGAAAACATGTTCCCACAAAACAAGGAGAACATGTTCCCACCAAACAAGGGAAAAACATGTTCCCTTGTCCATGGTGCTCCAACATGGGGCCCCACCACCTCCCAACACTTCCCACCATTTGTGGAGGCTGCCCCCCACCATGGGGGGCCCCCCAACACCTATTGTCCAGCCACAAGGGGCTGCGCCCTCAAAGGGGGCGCCCCCAAAACAGCCCCCACGCATCGTGGGATCTTGTCCCCTCACGCTGGGACAAGATGTTTTCCGCGATTATTACTTCTGATAAATTCCGGAAGGTCCCAGAACATTTCCGGCACCCTCTAAAATTATCTGGATGCGCTCCGGAACATTTCCGGTATGGTGGTTTAATTTAAAACCACCTTCGTTTACCCGGTAAACAATTCCGGCAGCTCCGAAAACTTTTTTTCGGTTTTTTCTCCGGAAAAATTCCAGAAATTTCCAGACCAATCTGGCAACCTCCAAAACATTCCCGGTGCTTGCCGAAACCTTTTAGGATCAATGGTTTCATCCGAAACAAATTTTCGGTTTTACCTAAACTTTTTCGGTGTTCTCTCCGGAACTGTTCCGTTGTCTCCGAAACCTTTTCGGTGACTTTTCTCTCGGACTCCTTGTCTAGTATTCAGCAGATAGATGACCCTTAAGCGTGTGACCCTATAGGTTCGGTGAAGTATAGACATGACCGGAACACTTTCCGATCAATGATCAGCATCGGAGCCGTGGACACCCATATTGACCCCTATACCCACACGAATAAATATTCGAGTGAACCTCCAGTTGCCGTGTGCTATTCCTGTTGCTTCGCGATATGTTACAATACCCGAGGTGAGATTTATCAGCATCCCTGTGGATCAACAACCTTGTCCACTATGCCAGTTACCTCGTTACCGGTATTGTTCTCTTTTCTCGTTTCCGTGTTCCGGCATCCCTGTGATCAAATCACAAAGTGTCTGGCCAGACGATAATGGATACCGTAACACCGAGAGGGCCCGAGAATATCTCTCCACCGTCGGAGGATCAAATCCCAATCTTGAGCTATCAAGTCCCTTGACATACTTTTCCATGAACCCGTAAGCCGCCGTAATAGCCACCCATTTACGGATGACGTTTAACAAAGAGAGAATTCCTTATTTGACACTCACTTAAAATCATGTTCCTTATTTGACATTGAAGAAAATTTTCTTCCCTATATGACCTCTAGTCTTAATTTGTTTCCCTATATGACACTCTAGTTCATTTTGTACACGTGAAAAGACCTTTTTACCCATGTGCATAATGTGACCAGAAATGTGCCCAAGAATAATAATAGCTGTGCACAAGAAATCTATCGTGGGTCAGACAGCACTGAGCCTAATTGACATGCCATCTAATATCTTTTGTTCGCCAAGTGGATACACAGGTAAGAAAAGCCAGGCCCGGCATGTGTGTATCCACTGTCCAAGTTCCTCCCGCAACAGAAACAAAAGAAAATGTTAATTATTATTAAGGGATAAACTAATTATAAACTAACCTTTTGAGTAGCATACTTTGAAAGCTACTATGTATAGAGCTCGCAAATGCCGGAATTCACTACCGAACAGCCAGTGCTATGCTACGTTTGGCAACCTAAGCTAGCTAGGTAGCTATTCGTGGCCAAGGCAAAGTGCACGTACAACTGCTCACATGTTTTTTTGAAGATGGCCGACTGGGGCGCGCGGCAGGGGAGACCACGTACGTGTTGCGCGCGTCGCCGTTCACTGCGTCAGCTACGGCGCAAAGCGGACCAGCGAGTCAACGACCGGGACGGGGAGGCCTCCGCGCGCGCGCTACGTCCAAAAATTAACCACGACAGATTTCTTGGCACATTTCTGGTCACATTATGCACATGGGTAAAAAGGTCTTTTCACTTGTACAAAATGAACTAGAGTGTCATACAGGGAACAAAATTAAGAGTAGAGGTCATATAGGGAAGAAAATTTTGTCCAGTGTCAAATAAGGAACGTGATTTTAAGGGGGTGTCAAATAAGGAATTCTCTCTTTAACAAACCCCAAAGTTCATGAAGCAAGCATGAAGAAACTCGACACTCTCATGGTCTAAGAAATTATGCAAACGTTAACTATCTCTGTGTTATTAACCATTAACTAGTGACGATTGTATCTCATAGCATAACATCAATTTGAGTCGATTCAACACAAGTGTTCTACCAACATTGCGCCCTCAAAATTGCCGGCATAGCCATGCCCATGACCAGGAAAACAGGATCATCATGCAATACTTGAGCCAGTCTTAGAGGCCAGACTAGGAATACATTTTACCGTTTATTATTCCATACGTGCATATGAGTCTTCCTCCGAGCCTCGTGGTTATTGTAGACTCGAGAACCATAGCAGTTATAGCATGGAACATAAACATAATTATGAACAGGGAGATAATTAATAACATTTATTATTGCCTCTAGGGCATATCTCCTACAGCAGCATCACCGTGCGGAGCACGAGACGACCCAGACTCAGTCCGACTCCTGCGCCAATCCCCGTCTGAGGCACGGGACGCGGACACCCGCGGCTCCAGACCCCGTGGTGTCGGGACGGCCTGAGCCCGAACCGCCAGAGCTGGCCGGACCTGCAGCTCGGCCCTCAACTCCCCCTCGCGAGCCAGGTCCTATCCTCGGTGTCCCTTGTCCCGTCGAAGCCGGCCTGGCCCATGAGTGACGGCCCATAGGAAGGGCCGCTGACACGCTCTCAAGCCGCCAAAAGTAACCGTTGAGGGGCTCCTGCAACCCCTCAGTTTAATGCTCCCGTAGAAGCAATAACCCCAAAGAAAAAAGGTAAATAAACAGCAGGAAAAACCACAAAAGGTTAAAAAGCGGACCGAAACCATCATGAAGGCTCGCAAAACTGGGGAACTACTGTATAGCTATATGCGCTAGCCCGTATTGGTTGTTCCTTGTGAGATTCGGCATCACGTCAAATTAGAAATTAACTTTCATATCGCATTCTCTCCTCGCTTTGTTGGTTACCAGGCTACATGTACATGGGCATGTCTTTTGTTTTTGCGATGAATGTACATGGGCATGTTGGTTGATCTAACTGCCTAACTGGTCAAAGAATAACGTTACAGAGGAGAGGCCATGCACCAACGTACGTTCCCATCTATCCTAACTAATGCGCCCTGATGGGGGCATCCAAACCAACTAATGATTTAGATCCCCTGTTGCCAGCACCATATAAGAGGATAAGGGAGAAAGCTGGCCTACCCGCGCGATAAAAAATTCACGTACGGTTGACTCTTCTCCCAATATTCCCCAAACCCTATCTGATCTCAGGGGTTGCTGCAGCGACGCGAAGACCTAGCCATCCCACCGTCGTCACAGGACACTGCCGGTGGTGGCCTGAGGGGATCAGGATGTCCAGAAGAACGTCTTCTTCGACTCATCATCCCTCCATCTTGCCTGCACCGAACAGGCGATCATGTCAACTTCTGTGACATGTAATGAATCCATAAACCTCTCTGTTAGTGTAATTAGGTGTTCTAGATGCAATCTGTTCATGTGTATGGCATCCTAGATGCAAATATTCCAACAGGGCACGCTTCTATACGAAAAAGAACGATATAACTGAAAGTTTGCTTTACATGATATTTCTTCCTTCCCTCTCATATGTTTCATTTTCTTTCGTTAATTATTTTTCTGGTATTTCCCTAACTTTTCACCTACCAGATGTTTTGTGTGCTTACATTCCTTTTCATCAGGCGCATGCAACTTTGCCAGTTCCCCTCTCCTCCAGCCGCCATGCACAGAGGTTTAGGCAGATTCAGTTGTTTTATTAGTGTGATTTTTATTGTATTCATAAGAAAAGTCTTGGCTAGGCATGCGATGTCATTGAGAATAAAGGTACTCTAGTTTTTCTCTTGTCGGGGCAGAGTCTCATCGAACGGTGTCATGAAACTAGAGTTTGTTTCTCTACAGATTTTGTGTGTCCGACCATGCGGATTTCAGGTTTACATCCTTGTTGATCCCTTCCTACAGACCTGGCGAGTCCGTGTTAATGTGTTTTTGTTGTTTTGTTGGTGTAATCCTTTGTGACTTTTGAGTCCTTTGGCGTTATGTTGAATCTCTTGTGGTTCGAAGACCAGCCCTCTATTGGATCATCCCTGCTCAAGTACTTTCGATGTTTACGGCTTCCCATCTTTTAGATGAGCGAATCAAGAGGATTTCTGAAACCTACGAAGGTAGTCAAGTTCGTGCAGGTGTAGACTGGCAGCAGCACTGCTCCTATCTGATTGCATTCACTTCACTAAAGACTTGTCATTATTTTTTGTGTGGGAAAGATTTATACCAGGAAGAAGATGTTTCTGAGAAATTTTATTGAAATTCTTAGTTATAGGAGTTACTTTCTAGTTTCGTGGATCTATATTCAGAAAATTATACATGTATTTTTTTCGAGTTTAGATAAAAATTGTAGGTCCTTCTAAAAAAATGTGTTTTGTAGTACCATGCATCAAGTTGCATTGTTCTTGAGTTTCATCCATTCAACAATTTTCGCATGTGGTTCTTTGGATACTAATATCATGAACCGAGATATAAATAAAAAAAGATGGCTTCATAATGGGTCACAAAATTTATTAGAATTTGCAATAACATGCACACATGTGTTTTGATTACTGCAAGCAACCAGATGCACATACATAGGTTCAGAAAATCCACTCTCAGGTCAACCCCAGTATATGCGTACAAGCGATTACATTGATAAGAAATTCAGAAATATAATAAATGCATACGCACTTTCAGTTTATTTTTGTATAAGGTAGAACATAGCACTACCAACTACTTCATACAATGGAAGTCATGCATAGTACTATGCCCACTACTTAAGGTGAAAGGAATGAAACAACAGAACATAAAAGATACAGATTTCCAAAACATATGTTCTAGTTAGCCAGCTAGCCCCAAATCACACATGGATCGATAGGGAAGTTGTCATTGACGCCCCCCAGAGGCGGGAGGGCATTCCTCCACTGCTTGCACACTGCGCGATACCGGATATAATCGTTCCTTGTCCCTAGGGAGGCGAGATGCTTGAGCACTTCAGATGGTAAATCTGACCAGTTAGGCCTGCAAGAAATCTTGTTAAATAGTAATGTGTGCGGAGAGGGGGGAGCATATACAAGGTCGAGTGCAGTGAGCAATGGAGAGAGAGAGAGAGCACGTACAAGCCAGGGTTGTCACGTGTCAGGGGCGTCTGAATGTCAAAGTACGACATGGTTGACATCGGTGAGGAGCGAATCTTACAGGACAGGGAGTAGCTAGGGTTTTGCTCTGCTCTGCTATGCTCTCATCTCTTCTCTCCTCTATGTGTGGTGTGTCATACAAATAGGACGGAGTAGAAGGTAGACAGTGAGAACTGATGCTCAAGAAATCTGGGTTGTCGTCTTTCCTCCCCTGCCTGGTCCCTTTATATAGCAGAGGTGTGCTCCCCTCTCCATCTTGAGGAGTAGTATTTTTCTGACCTGCATTTAATTATAAGATTTATATAAGTCATTAATTCGTGCCAAGATATGGATCTTCCTTATCTGCATTTATTTATGGGATTTATAAGTCACTAATTGGTGCCAAGATATGGGTTTTTCTGATCTGCATTTTTTTATGGGATTTGTAGGGATTTGTAAGTCATTAACTCGCGACAAGATATGGAGATCCAAAATCAGGAGCTGATGATATGAGTTAATGGTGGCCAACCTTGTAAATGTAAATGGACTCTTATCTTTAGAGATTTAATGGAGGATGTACGTTGTTGTGGGAGTAGTATAGTATTATGATATTTAGGAGAGTGGACATATTCTTGACTGTCACGCTTAGACTATGTTGTGGTTCATAATGGTTAGTAGTAAGAAGTGACTAGTTTGTCATCACACAGTAAACATGGATCTTCCATGAATGGTTGGTGGGAAAACATTTCACTGTTAGTTTTTGGCTAGGAGCTAATTTTTTTTTTACATGGTGCAACAAAAATACGGGGGAACCTAAATTTTCTAAGCGTGATAGTCAAGAAAAATCCAGCAGATTCTATTGTCCTTACTAGGGTTTCAGTAGTGGATTGAAGGAAGGGTTTCAGTAGTGGATTGAACAACAAAAGGCAACTATAAAATATAATTATTTATGTGTGACGTAAAGTACGACAAACCATATTGCCGTTACTAGGGTAGCATGACTAGATAGGCCAACAAAAGGCGACAAAAAGGTATAGCTATGAAGTGTGGTGTTGCATTATAATAGTCTGTCGGTTTATGGAATTAACGGCGCGAATGTAGATTTGAGGTCTACGACATATAACTGAATTAGCTAGTTGGTAGAAGAGTTAGCACGGCTCTGATCCGGCAATGAAGACGAACTACTTTCTTTCGCATATCAATTGATTTGGATATAGATAGCCATAATTCGTTATTGATATCTAGAGGCTTGTTTCATGATATTTAATGATCATTTCATACTCACACAAATCTACTTAATTTTGCCGATTTAAACTATCTTATAACCCAAGTACTTGTCCATGGCAGTCATCTAATGTAATGTATTTTTCATCAGAGACGTATACTAGATAAAGGTGGAGCATCCAAACAGGCAAGGTAAATGGAGAGTTGCATGAACAAGCAATTAAAGTAAGTGTCCATGAAGAGTAGTGTAAATACAACGCCTTGGAAAGCCTTCCTGATCCACTACCCTAGCTCAGTCGTATTAGGAATATCCAGCTGATGAATTTGCTTTGTAAAGCAACAATTCACCTAGTTTTGACGAACAACAGATCTCATATGTACTGGTCGAAACCACCCTGTAATCTTTTACTTTATTAATACAAGGCAAGATTGGTGGAGGGTTATTATCCCAAGGGGACAGTGGCGGAGCTTGGCCCAGAAACCTTGGCGGGCCGGCTGTAGGAAATGACTGTTGGGATTGTGTTTCATGGCCCAAAAATACATATACACTGCAGAAAATCGCATGGGCTGGGCGGGCCACGGCCCATTCGAGGTTCTCGTAGCTCCACCACTGCAAGGGGAGTCGCGTACCTATATAAACCCTTGTCTTCAAAATGAACCACTTGATTCTCGCCTTCTATTCCCCTCTTCAGTTAGACTTATCTATATGATCGCAAGTTAGGTGGTTACAATTCTCGACATGTCCATCCACGAGCACGAGGAGCATGTTTCATATCATTGTCCTTGATGATGAACACTAATAGGTTGTCTGTTAATTTCTCGCTATGACATACTCCAACCATGGCATGAGCTGGAGAGTGAACAAGTACAGTTTTCATTGATGAAATACTTGACATTATGAAAAGAGTAGAGAAGGCCCTCAGGTTGGTGGCGATCTGCATGTTAAGGGATAACCATCAGAATGGTTGGACCTAGATTAGTTTTTAGAGTACACATGTAAAGTGCTTCAAAGTAGCACTAAGCGTTCATAGTAGAAGAAAATTCACAAGTGGTTCAAAGTAGCACGGCTTCATTGAATTTCATTGTTGAGAGTTCATGAGTTTGATGTATACTAGTGGGGATTCACATTATAGAACTTGTCTTGTATATTCCAATGATGAACATCCTCAAATGAGCTCTAGGGCTTCATGAGGAGGCAAGTTGATGTACCCGCATTAGTCCGTAGGAGAGCTTTCATTGACATATAGATCTATGTGCATCCTAGTTGCATGTCTATCCCTACTCCTTGCACAATATCGATCATGAGGTCTTCCTGTTGTCCTAATGGTCAGCTGAGTTGTTGCAAGACTTTCTTATTTTTCACTTCTTCCAACCCCCAACATTATCTCCTCTATGGGCATAAACTCATACTTACGCTCAGATTTTGAATTTGTGAAATCATGAAATAGAGCAAACAAACAAACAACGTTGGAGATGTACTTATGCTCAAGTTGTGTTAGTACAGTTGTTGCGTGTTTGGGATGCAGAGCCCGGAAGCATCAAGGAAGCTTCTTTCTAAAATCTGTTGGATTTATTTTCCAAGTAACACAAAGTAAAACAGGGCCATCACAGATAAGTATCACTTGTAAGTTCTTTTTCCGGGAAAAAAACTCGTTTGGTCAAGCCGTAGACTAAATAGTGGTGCAGTCTAGTGGGCCATGCCTAGTAAACCAACATGAAATGCCACTTCGATCATAAAGCAACTAATGGCCTGTTTGGCCCAAGAAAAAACATGTTTTTGCTGAGTCCACTGTCCGGACGAAAATTCAGTAGTTTCAGAATTACTTTCCCTGAGAAATATCAACACATCTTTCACATATTTACCATATAATATCACTTACAATGAAATTTCAATGCCAATAAATAGTGAGTACAGTATATCTCCTTCGTTTCTCTATTCCTTCCGGTTCTTCAACCGATGAACAAAATTAACTGTCAGAAATATTTCACTTCTGTATGTACCATCTTCATTCCTCTTAGAAACTTACCTGAGAGCCATCTATGTAGATTCTCCTTCCATCAATGTACATTGCTCTTCTCCGTCTCTTTGCATTACCAACACTATTCAAGCAAAACCATTGATTAAGTTTCGAGCTGAGTTCATCAAGTGGTTTAATTCCACGGTGCATAATTCTTCTTCTACGATTGGCACTTCCGGGCAAGCTGAATCAAAGAGTTTGCCTTCCTCTGTGCTCTGCTCGTGCCGCTCTTGACAATTTCCGTGAGATGCTCCTGGAGGCCGAACTCAAGGGCATGCACCATAAGGGCATTATTGTTTGATCCAAGCTCAAGGATAACAGAAAGCGCACACTCCTTGTTCTTGGGGGTCCCCTCCTTGATGATCCGCACAAGCGTCTCGACGAAGCTCTCTGTCCCAATCGTACCACGGCATGCAGAGTTGGACCCAAGCAGGAGGAAGATGGAGAGGGCCTCATCAACCATGCCGAGCTTCGTGTCGTCGAGAATTTTGAGCAGCACGGGAACAATGCCGGCCTCGATAACCCTTAACTTGTTCTGGTGATTCAGCAATAGGTTGAAGATGGCCGTGCTAGCATCTTTCTTCCCCCTGATCGTCCCATTTTTCAGGAGGTCGACCAATGGAGACATACCTCCCAGGGCCCCTATGGCCACCTTGTTCTCGTCTACCATGGACAGGCTAAACAGCGCCGCCGCGGAGTTTTCCTGGCCCTCGACATTGCCGTTCTTGAGAACTTCGATGATCAATGGGATGGCCTTCCCCTTGGCAATCAAGACCTTGTTGGCCTCGTCGATCGAGAGGTTGAGCAACGACGTGACCGCGTTGTCCTGGATCTTCTTGTCTGGGTACTGCAGGAGGCCGACAAGGGCCTCGATGCCACCACTGTCAGTGATGAGTGTGCGGTTCTCTGGGCTCTCCTTGGAGAGCGACCGAATCTTCTTGACGGCCTTGCGCTGCACGTCGAGGTTTGGCGATGAGAGGTCCTTCACCAATGACGGGATGAGTACCTCCTTACTCACTTCCTCCTCAACAGGAGGTTCGTCAGCTCTTGTCTGCATCTCTACGTTCTTCTCACACCACTGCAGGATCAAGTTCTTGAGAGCAAAATTCGGCGCCAGCGACAGATGCGCCAACGGCTGCTGCGTCTTGGGACACGTTCGCTGCCCCGCGTCCAACCACTTTTGGATGCTTCTCCTCTCATAAGTCTGCATAGTAGTTAGAGCACTCAGATTATGATCACTAAGGTGAAGATGAATTTGCCACACAATTGTGTGCGACTAAAATTTCCGATAATGAGAAGAGCAGACCCGGCCGCTGGCGATGATCACGGGGTCGGTCATGATCTCGAGGGAGATGGGGCAGAGGAAGTCGTTGGGGATCATGAGAGAGGGGCACTTCTCAAGGTACTTGGGGATATGGACCTCGCCGAGGATGTTCTTCTCGTCTATGCCAGCAACCTCCTTGAGCTTGTGGAGAAGCTCGATGATCTGCTTTGTGCTCTCAGGTTGCTGCCCGTTGCGCTCGTTGATTAGCTTCTTGATGGCCATGGTCTCGGCGCGGAGGTCAGCCAGGCTTTGTAGCTCGAGCTTCTTGGCCAGCCGCTCGAGGATGACCCTGTCCGCGCTCCGGTCCTCCTTGTCCTGGAGGACCACCATGAAGTCCATGGCGAGCTCCAGGTCCTGGGTGTCCGCCCTCTTCTTGCTCCGCTTCAGCTGCGCGTTGATGAGCTCCACCTGCACGCTTTTGTCGTTCTAGTTAGATCAGAGGCAGCACTAAGCAATCCACAATTTGATTTCTTGGAGGCATTTGATCGAGCAGGCGGGGTGCATCAGAAAACGTACTTGCTCCTTGACCTCGTCGGAGATGCCGATCTCCGAGTAGGGCATGCCGTCCAAGGCGAGGTTGATCTTCTCGTACACGGCCCGGAACCTCCCCTGCACCGCCTCGCCCTCCAGCGACTGCGACCATCAAAACCAGCGACGAATCAGAAATCCCATTAATTCCTTGACGGCAAGAGACGCAATCGGCAGGCGGTTACGCACGAGGAAGATCTTGCTGCCGTCGTGGCAG
Organism: Elymus sibiricus; assembly: GCA_039707655.1. Lineage (NCBI taxonomy): Eukaryota > Viridiplantae > Streptophyta > Magnoliopsida > Poales > Poaceae > Elymus > Elymus sibiricus. Next base: position 474,178,848 of record CM077676.1, on the reverse strand, counting down.
CAGCGGAGGAGGCGGCGGGCGGCCTGGAAGGCGCGGCTGAGGAGCGCGAGGCGGCGGTGGGCGTCGTCGGTGAGCGGGCGGGGCGGGGACGCCTCGCGGAGCTCCTCGATGAGCGGGAGCACGAGCTGGAGCCAGCGGAGGAGGTTGAAGCACTCCTTGCGCTGCGACCGCCGGAACTCCTGGAACGCCTGCGCGGCGCCCACGGTGGCGACCAGCTCGTCCAGCAGGTCCCCGTCCGAGAGCTGCCGCCCCGACGGCTCCGGCTCGGGCTCCGGCGGATCCGGCTCCCCCGCCGGCCGCGTCCCGAACAGCGACGGCAGCATCGGTAGGCAGGCACAGAGAGGAGGAGGCTAGCTTGGCGAGGTAGGAAATGGCGATGGACCAGGGGGCGGAGGGATGAGAAGGGATGGTTTTGCCGGGCCAAGCTGAATTCCAGGAACAAGTAGGCTTCACAAATAGCAAACGGGAGAGGCGAGGAGACGTCGCCCATATTGGGGCTTTTTTTCTTGGAAACAATTCCGATCTATTTGTCATCAATCGTGACAGTACAATGAATAGCAAAAATAATAAAAATTATATCTAAATCCGTAGACCATCTAGCGACGATTACAAGCATTGAAGCGAGCTGAAGGCGCGTCATCGTCATCGCCCCTCCTTCACTGATGCTGGGTAAAAAAAAATATAATAGACAGTCAGAAAGTCGTCGTGCTAAGGCCCTATAGGACCAACGCACCAAAACAGTAACCGCCGCCGTTGAAAAGATGCATATACGTGGATCCACCGAAGACAAACGCCAACCGGATCCCGCGAGATCCGCCAGAGACAAACTTTCACACGCCCTCCAACTACGCCAGAAGCACCACCAAAACGGGGGGGCGAGGCGGGAAGAATCTTATTCCATCTTCGGAGGGCCGCCACCACCTCGTCTCTCTAAGCAGGACACAAACCCTAAGAAAATTCAGAAAAACATCAAAAAATAAAGCCCTCCCGCCAGCAAGGGCCGTGATTCACCACGCCTCCATAGCCCTAAGGTTACAGAAGACGAGGCAGACCGGTGCCGGTGCTGACGCGGCTGGATGCCGTTCGTACAAGGGCTTTTTCCCTAGCGGCGCCTGGGAGCCCGTGTACACCTTTTGACTAGGTTGGCAAGGGGCTCGACTTTTCATCGGCCCCGCCTTCATTGGGGCAAATGTCTCTGCTATGGTTTTGGTAAATAATATCTTAGATATAAAACACCCAAATGATAAGTGTCACACGTCAGGTGCGTGACTCTCTGGCCCTGACGTTTTTCAATGGCAGTTCCAGTCATGCAAGGATGGCAAATTTCAGGGACACACAACAAGTTTCTATCAAAAATAAACTGAAGCACAAAAGTTGCCATGCTTGTGTAACTAAACTTGCCATCGAAAACGTTCGGAGGTGCCATGTGCTTGTACATGACGTGTGGCACTTATCAGGGTCCATAAAATAACTATGTCACGTCTAAGTCTTTCATCACATGATTAATTTGTAGTAAAATTTGTGCCAACCGTAGCTTTTTTTACTTTTGAGGGGTATCACCATTTTATTTAATTAATCAGGACGGAAGTTGAGATACAAGCAATAAATATTTAGGGATTGTAAAAGCCACAGCTGGCGCCGACTACAAGAGATAAACTAGCTTTGACTAAACTATGAGGGGACCTCCTATACCGCGCGTGACGTGCTGGCGAACGAGCCAGCACGCAAGTCCTCCCCTCCCGCATGCCCATATTCGGCCGGAACTTGAGAAGTCCGGGAAGCCCCTATTGATTTTTCATTTAGTTTTTTATGCTTATTACCTTATGTTTTTTCTGTTTTTATTTTTCTTCTTTAAGATAATTCAGGATTTAAAAAATGTTCTAAATTTCATAAAACTAATCTTTGGAAAATGTACCTGAAATCAAAAAATGTTTATGATTTTGAAAAAATGTTCGCGTATTGCAAAAATGTTCATGTATTTGAATAAAAATTATGCGAATTCAAAAAATATTCATCAATTTATTTTAAATGTTCACAAAAAATTACTGTGAATTTCAAAAAATGTTCATCGATTCAAAAAATGTTCGCCAATTCAAATAAAAGTAAGACAATTCATAAAAATGTCCATCGATTCAAAAAATGTTTGCCGATTCTCAAAAATGTTCACAATTTATTAAAAAATGTCCGCAAAATATATTCTTTGTTTGGGATTTGAAAAATGTCCGTCCATTTGAAAAATGTTCATGGATTCACAAAAAAGGTTAGTGAATTCAAAAAATATTTACGTTTTAAAAAATGTTCATTATTTCAGAAATATGTTCTCAAATTCAAAAAATGTTCATGATTTCAATAAATGTTCACGAATTTGAAAATATGTTTGCAACACGAAAAAGAAAAATAAAAAAAGAAAAGAAAAAAAAAAGAAAAAAAAAGAAAGAAAACTTGAAGAAAAACAATGGAACTAGAAAAAACGTTCCAGAACCTTCCAAAAAACCGGTATGGGGAAGAACCTGGAATGGACCGACCCAAGGAGGACCAGGCGCCCGGGAGGGTACGTGCTAGGTCGCTACATAGCGACCTATGCGCGGAATGGGATTCCCCAACTATGAGCTAGTCGACATACCCCTCTCCCACATCTGTTTACATTTGTGAGTGGGCCGGCCCATGTAGGACTCTTTCTATTAGTTTTATGAAGCTTCTAGAAACTTCCAACAGGTTTTTCCTTTTTTTAGGTTTTTTCTTGTTTTCTGTTCGCTCTATTTTTGTTTTTTTCTCTGTTTTTATCTTCATCTTTTCATTTTTTTTAAATTCATTAAAAATTAAAATTCAGTGTTTTATTATCGGTGGTGCTAGTTGCATGTCCAACATCAAATGTGCAACTACATGTGTTGTCGTTTCCCTAATGCATGTCTCCAACGCGACTGTAACTTAGCGAACAAAAGTGTTTTGTCGTTAGGGCAGTTAAATGTCTCCTACTTGATATGCAACTGCAACGTCACTTCTGATTATAAATGAATGTCTTCAACGCGACTATAACTTCATGGTAGGACGAAACTGTTTGTTGGGAGGATAGTTGCATATCTTCTACTAAATACACAATTGCACACTATCGCAGGAATGCTCAGCAGTGCTGGGCGCCAAAAGCCTAGCAGTGGCGGGTGAGTTTCTCAAAGGCGTCCGCCACTGATAACATGGCATCAGTGGCGGGTGCTCCGCCTGCCACAGATAGGACTATAACAGTGGCGGGCGTTACAAAAAGCCCGCCACCGACGTTGATCTTGTAGCAGTGGTGGGCATTACTATCAACGACGGAAAAAAAAGTGCCCATCACTGGCAATTGTTTTGTAGTGGTGGGTATAAATTTATTCTGCACACCACCGGTAGCTATTTATAGTTTTCTTTTTAAAAATAGACCACAAAAAATACGCCACAATACATTGTACAGTACACAATCGTCACAATACAAGGAAAATATGCCACAATACATTGTACAATATACAATCGTCATAATATAATACAAAGAAAATAGACTAAAATGACATTAGCCACTACACATAGGCCTAGACTTGCAGTGGCGGCGGCATCGATCTGGTGGACATGGACAACTGCGTCGGCAACTGCATGACCCCCAGCGACATGGGAGCCCAACCTCTTCAGCGATTAACACGTGCCACGCTCACCTCGGGTCGACGGCTATAGTCTAAATTTGCGCCAGCGGCTATCATTGTTGTTCCGGCCCTGTCCATGTCCGATGGCTGTCTGAGCCTGTCGAAGTGGAGGGCCGGTCTCCGGTGAGGTAGAGTAGGACATGGGACACGACCCGACTAACGGAACTCGAGTCATCGACGTCTCCCATGGCGTACTCTTCCTCATCCGAGCCCGTGCCCTGCACGTCGTCGGTGGATGTGAGGTTGATGATTGATCCGTCCGGATGGAGCCGGCCACGTCAACCACGACACGATTGCGGTGCCAAGGGCTGTCGGGCACGATACGAGGCGTCGGAGAGTGCGAGTCCGCCTCACCGGCGTCTGGCACGAGGGCTGCCACGGCCTCCCGCGCCCGCTGCCTCACACGGTGGGCACGCCGCACCATATTTGCATCAGACGTTAAGCGGCTGTTCACCTCTGCCTCGGTGCGCCAACAAAGTGGTTGCGCATCCGCCACGGCGTTCGGATGCCAGACGGACCGCACCGCCTCTGGCGAGGCAGCAGCGACTGCCCTGGTGCCGGATCCATGCGCCATTTGGGCGGACGCAATGGATTCCCGCCGGATGGATTCCGAGCGCTGCGGGGTGGACTCCTTCTGTAGTGGCGAAGCGCAAGGCAGCCGACCATCTCCTCCTCGGGGCCGCGTGGGACGAGCTCCGATTCAACAGATTGGGGGGTGTTTGACTGGGATCCACTACCCGCCATGCCTGAGAAGGTGGGGGATCGCCGAACGGGGCTTGTGGGTGGAGGGGAGTGGCCTGGAGAGGAGTAGAGTGGAGTCGAATGCGGCTCGGGTATCGTCCGGAGTGGGGATAGGGTCCAATTTATGTGGGGTCGGGTGGGCCGCAGTCGACCGGATCCTACCTGGCGAGTGTGTCCGGGTGCCTCTGGGATCCTACCTACGCACCAGCCCAGGACCACTATGGAGACTGCATACAAGGTTTGATCATTATCGTTACCGACTCGTAGCGCAGCGGAAGTAGAGTCGATGACGATTGGCGGTGCAGATCCCCGCAGCTAGGATTTTACAACCTCCCAACCGCGAGGATGTATACCCTCATCTGCCCCGCGGACAACCCTCCGGGAGGCGGTCGCACAGTCCCCCGGACGGTGTCGCAGACAGCCCTTCGGGAGGACCTCCGAAACTCGGACTGTCACTCGGACAGCCCTTCGGGAGGACCTCCAAAACTCGGACGGTCACACGGACAGCCCTTCAGGAGGCACTCTCGAACTAAAACCGAAACTACGATCTCTCTACAGAGTTGCACACATACGGTGTCATCTATCCGGCAGGGCTTCGCCGTCCAGAACTAGTTCCTGCCGGAACCCAGACAGCCTTTCGGCTCTACGAAACTATTTCGCTGGGAGGGAGAGAAAAATGCCAGATCATGCATGGCTTTGTGTATGAGAGCAAGAGTGTGTCTTATGGCAGCCCACACACCTCCTATTTATAGGAAACCCAAGGGGTAGGGTGGTTTTACAAGAAAACCCAAAACCCACATGGAAAGGAGTCCTTCCCAAGGACCTAAAAGGTGAAACCAAGGAACAAGGGGGACTCCATGAAGGAGTCCACCATGTGGCCGGCCACACCCTCATGTGGGGCCCCAAAATTGGCCCCTATCCATCCATGTCATCCCCAAGATCTTTTGGAGCAAAGCCCCAAAAGGTGGCTTTCCAAAAATATCCCAAAAAGCACTTTCACTATTCACGACGACATTTTTCAGCGTCTGATCAAACTGAAAATATTCATGTGTGCTTAGAACAATTCTAGTACCCACCAAAATAATTTTCAACGCGAGCCGGAACAATTCCGGTTTAGTGATTTCATCTGCGAAAAGCATCTGAAGCGGTTTCGGCAGCTCCGGAACATTTCCGGTTTTCATCCCGGAAAATTCCAGAAAGTTTCCAGAATGATTCTGGCACCCTCCAAGAATTATCAGGCATGTGCCAAAACCAATTTGACTTTATGGTATCCTCTGAAACAACTTTTCAGTTTCACCGGAACACATCCGGTGACCTCTCTGCGGAACTTTTCCGCTGTCCGAAACTTTTCCGGTGTCCGAAACTTTTTCGGTGTTTTTCTCTCAGACTCCCTGTCTAGTATTCAGCAGATAGATGACCCTTAAGCGTGTGACCCTATAGGTTCGGTGAAGCATAGACATGACCCGGAACCCCTTCCGATCAATGATCAACATCGGAGCCGTGGACACCCATATTGACCCCTATACCCACACGAATGAATATTCGAGTGAACCTCCAGTTGCCGTGTGCTATTCCTGTTGCTTCGCGATATGTTACAATTACCCGAGGTGAGAAACATCGGCATCCTCGTGGATCAACACTTGTCCACAATGCCAGTTACCTCGTTGCCGGTATTGTTCTCTTTTCTCGTTCCCGTGTTCCGGCATCCCTGTGATCAAATCACCCTGTGTCTGGCCAGACGATGATGGATACCGTAACACCGAGAGGGCCCAGAGATATCTCTCCATCGTCGGAGGAGCAAATCCCAATCTTGAGCTATCAAGTCCCTTGACATACTTTTCCATGAACCCGTAAGCCGCCGTAATAGCCACCCATTTACGGATGACGTTTAACAAACCCCAAAGTTCATGAAGCAAGCATGAAGAAACTCGACACTCTCATGGTCTAAGGAATTATGCAAACATTAACTTCTCTGTGTTATTAACCATAAACTTTTGACGAATGTATCTCATAGCATAACATCAATCGGGTCGATTCAACACAAGTGTTCTACCAACAATTGTGCCCTCAAAATTGCCGGCATAGCCATGCCCATGATCAGGAAAACAGGATCATCATGCAATACTTGAGCCAGTCATAGAGGCTTGACTAGGAATACATTTTACCGTTTATTATCCCACACGTGCATATGAGTCTTCCTCCGAGCCTCGTGGTTATTGTAGACTCGAGAACCATAGCAGTTATAGCATGGAACATAAACCTAATTATGAACAGGGAGATAATCAATAACATTTATTATTGCCTCTAGGGCATATCTCCTACAGACTCCCACTTGCAATAGAGTCAATAATCTAGTCAATGCTAATGCACTTTACACCTATGGCATACTGGTGTAAAATATGCTTCGCATGTGGTATAGCCTGATATCCAACGGATCTGACGACTTCAGCTCCGTGTGTTACTTTGCATATCCTTGCGTTTTCACGCTTTCACAAAATTCATATTTTGTCTGGACTTGGCCTTGCATATGTGTGAATCATTGGTCGAAACCTGATTCCTCAGACTGAGCTATGGAGCAACTATCTGCAATAGTGTCCCATAGACCAAAGCCATCTTGGAACCATACTATGTTCATGAATGAACTATATGATTCAACAACTTCTTTGTCGCTTCTAAAGCGTCAACATACTTAGCCTTTGTTATAGAATTCGCCACAGTATCTTGTTTGGAACATCTTCCAACTACTGTGCCACCATATTGTGGATTACACAAAACCCTTAACTTAAATCGAAAATCGCATGGAGCATTGATGAAGACTGTATCGATGTAATTACTTACAATGAGCACTTCATAATCTCTGCTTGCGAGAAAACATGTCATCAGTACTACTCTTAGTACTCAATGACATCTTTCACTGTTGTCCTATGACCAGTACTTTGATCACTTTGGTATCCATACTCGCAACATGTTTGGAGTATCGGACATATCTGGTTGGTTTTACATACCATGGAATACATGATTAATCCAAACACAAGAGTGTGTGGAATCACCATCATGTATTTTGCTCATCAGTGTTTTGAGACACCGAGTCTTGCAAAACTCTTTCCATGTGACTTCGGCAAGAATCACTCCTTGGCGTTTTAAATGCTAAAAGGTTTTAGCACCTTGTCAATATGTATTCATTGCTTAGCCCTATTAGGTAAATCTATCTCCATAGATTATCATGCCTAATTTGGAGGCTATTTAGCCTAAGCACTTCATCGAAAAACTATTTTAAATGAAGTCCTAATTCGTGTCAAGAAATTTATTTCCAATTAACAATGTGTCAAGTACACAAGGTTTTTAGAAATATTATTATGCTCCCACTTACTTTCTTGAATCACAAGCATCTTCGATGCCCATTTGATGAAGTCAAACCCCTTTGACCATTCCATCAAAAAACGAAGATTCCAACTCCACTTTGCTCTCTTCTGTTCATCGCTGGAACTCTGAAGTTTGCATACTTACTAGCATCCTCTGGATTGACAAATTACTTTGGACTGTATCACATACAAGTCCTAGGTTTCATTTCCATCAGATGGAAATCTTTTTGTCATCCATGTTTCATATCTCATGATTGAAATATGTATTAATTGCTAGTTCAACCCGAACCGACTTCAAGCATCGCTACGGTGAGACAATCTCATCGTAGTCAACTCCTTGAACTTGTTATGGCAACAAGTCGAGCTTTATGGATAAAACATTTTATCCGTATCAGTTGTTAGTTCCATAAATATTCGTTAGACTCTAAGTCTTCCGAAAGGTGTATCAAGATTTTAATCTCGAATCACTTATATGGAAACTATCTCGGATTGTATTGGCATTTAGCCAATTCCGGAGTCAGGGCCCATCAACGCTTCATTGTGTATTGTAGGTATACTGTTGTCTAACAACAATATCTCGTTTGCGCACCTGATAGGTTTGCACGAGCTTTGCCTACGTGGTTCAGCTGCAAGTTCGACCGAAGTCCATACATTTTATTGTAGAGATTTCCGTATCAGTCGCAGTAGGAAACTCCGGAATCACTTCCAAGGTTCCTTTATTTTGACCTGATGACGAAGATACTGGTTATCTCGTCGAGTTGCACTGTCCTCCCACTCACCTTTTGAAAGAACTATTCTCTTTAAAAGCATACCGTTTTGCGGCAAAACCCTTTGCCTCGGTATAGTGGTGGGGGAATACCCAATGACTTGGGATAACCTTACAAAGTAGCACTTGTCTGATTTGGAATAGGTTTGTAACCTTTTACACAAGCCCCATATTCCAAATGTTAAGAAAAGATATCACATGGTTGGGCGTACCATACCATGGCGTCATTTCAACAGACCCGATGGAGCTCTTTTCAGTGAAAAAGCCGCAGTCTCTAAAGCATCACTTTTAAAAGGGATTATGGCAAATTTATTTATGTCATCTTTGATCTTACCATGTCATAAATGGTTCGATTACGTCTACACGGACTCTCCACTTGCAGTGGTGTTCCGGGAGGTGCAAGTTATGAAACCCCTTTCACAACTCATCAGACATTCGCTAAACTTGTAACTCAAATATTCCTTTCTGCAATCTAATTGTAGAAACACAATTTTCTTGTTACAACAACTTCTACTTCATTTTTGAAAACCTTATGAATGAATTCAAAAGATCCAGACTTACGTCTCAACAAGTAAACATCCATATATCTACTTGAGTCATTTCTGAAGATAGATGAATCCACTACTTGCAACAACATTTATTGGACTACACACATCATAATGTATGATCACCAATATGTTCTTTGCTCGTTCCTTATGGCCTGTGAACGGTATTTTAGTCACTTCACCTTTCAGAGGAAAGTTGCAAGTGTCAGATGATTCAAAATCAAATGACTTCAAAATCCATCATAATGGAATTTTCATGCGGGTTTCTCCAATGTGACCAAATGCAGTGCCACACATATGTGGTATTCTTTTAGTCTTGCGACATTTAGCGTCAGTGTTATGGATGTATCATATTACCATCAATATTCACAACATACATCCCATCCTGGATGGAAGCATGGCCCTTCATGTTATTCATAACACCGAACATTAAAAGTTCTCTTATGAATAACCTTCTTGCAAGATACCTTATGCAAAGGGCTAGAGTATATGAAACTCTAAAATGAATTATGAAAGTAAACCCAGAGGTATGTATTATTATCAATATTCATAACATACGTCTCATTCATAATGAAAGTATGGCCCTTATGTTATTCACAATACCGAACATCAAAAGTTCTCTTATGAACAACCTTCTTGCAAGATACCTTATGCAAAAGGGCTAGAGTGTGAAACTCTAAAATGAATTATGAAAGTAAATACATAGGGAATACACCGTTGGAAGGTATAGTAAAATTTACTATGTTCCCTGTGTGTATCTAAACCTCATTCCTGGCTAGTCTTTCAGGCCTTAGTAGTTCTTACATCGAGTTGCAACAGAATGCAATCGAGCGGGTATCTTTGTGATTAACTCACAATACCCAAGAATTAGTGATTAACATGTTTAACCATAATTCCCAAGAACTATATCTTTGACCAGCCTTCTATACATCAAAAACTTGTATGACGTTCATACATGAGCTGGATATTCCAGTCTTCTTTCTTTCTGCCATTATACTTCTAACAGTTTAACTTTTAGTATTTCTCCTACTCTCAGAAGAAGCACCCAACTTAAGAGTGGCGTTAGCCTCGGACTTCCTAGGCGTGAAAGTCTTACTAACACCCTTCGGACACTTCCTTTCTCTTTAAGTTGTTGTTTTATTCACCTTTCATCATATGATAGGCGTTCTCCTGGATCCCTCTCTTATCAGTCTAATGCATAGTAAACTCTTTTACTAACAGTTTGCAAACAAACATTGCTTTCCATGAATATCACATAACTATCCAAACTTTCGAAGTTCGGGTCTCATGGAAGCAAACATATTGCACTTTGACTGAAAAGGAATTCTTGTTTTTGGATCGAAGGACGAGAGTCACATGATCCATAGCATTAGCGGGAGAATACCGAAAGTATGCGATAGGACAAAATCCTTCTCGACACTCTAGAGGACAATCCTCACATTACGTTACCAACTGTAAAGATTTAACCAGATATTTAACAGCTATTCAATTTTAATAGGGAAGGTGGAAACGCGAGCCATTATTCTACAACTATTATGCAAATCACACTTAGACAGGGTTCATAATTAATTGCACTGAGAATTAAACAATTTAATTCTACAGTGCGCTCCCACTCAAATCAATATCTCTCATAATTGATTTTGAGTGATACAAGATCCAGACTTCAATTCATCGCCATAGAATCATCATCTCATGACGGGAATTTTAATCGGTAGGCCAACTTGCCGATCACATCTCCATGTGACTCTTGTTCATATTTCGATGCGTGTGTTCCGAGCTCATGACACTCATGCCTGAACGTCAAGACAACCAAGTGATCTCGCTGCGAGGTCTCAACTCACCCGCCTCACACATCCCTAATCGTTCGCACCCATGCATCCATGGCGTACCCCGAAAAGTTAGGTGCCGTGACGGTGCTACACTTGGGAGAACACTATCTACTTGATATTTTTGTGAGAGATCACCCTAATAAAAGCGACTACCGCGCAATCAAGAAGGGTGCATCATAAGGGATAAACATCTCAGGCAATTCATAATAGCATGATATGGTATAGCCCTTTCTGACGGAGAAGTCTTTCATTTCTTCGTCTTCGGCATTCGCGTTGGTGTTCACCTTCGCGAAGATTGCCACCACCTTGTCGGTGCACCAGATAATATTGCTATCTCTATAGCTAATAAAATAAGTGCATTACATAAGGTTGACACGCAGGTCATTAAAGTGCAATCATATGGCTCCAGCCATCATGCCGAATCATGACACGCAGGTCATGTTAATCAATTTACATTATATAGTCATCTCATACATAATCAAATTATAATGAGCACTGCTATACCACATCATATGTACATGCAAACCATCCTGCAAAACCAAGTTAGACGCCTCTAATCGGTCCATGCAAAATTTTATTTTTACATGGCTTCTAAGGTTTCGAAACAAACCGAAGCTACCAACGTCCATCATCAAGCATGATAATCCAAGTCGCTAGATTAACATTCCAGGGTGTATGAAACACGAGATAATAAAATCTCGAGCCCCATACTAAACTTCGTCATACGCGTGACCCCCGTGCAGATCACATCTGCATTGCCCTTTCGTCTGCAAAATTTCATCTTTCTTTTTAACTACGGTGGAATTCAATGAACTGTTAGCACTTCGTTGATCAATCAGGATCGCGGATTGCCAGAACATTGAAACTCCACCATACTGTTATCAAGATCAGAAATATGCAAATTCGAGGGAAGCAACAAGAACATCGGGTAACAGACTTCATCTGCTACCCGCATAAATAATTTTCAGCAATAGATCTCATCTACTACCTAATTATATTGTGCAACACCCATACATCTCTATGTATTCTAGATCGCAACCTGCATCTACGCATAGCACGGCTCTTGATGCCACTGTTGGGGAACGCAGCAGAAAACAAAATTTTTCCAACCTACGCACCAGCCCAGGACCACTATGGAGACTACATACAAGGTTTGATCATTATCGTTACCGACTCGTAGCGCAGCGGAAGTAGAGTCGATGACGATTGGCGGTGCAGATCCCCGCAGCTAGGATTTTACAACCTCCCAACCGCGAGGATGTATACCCTCATCTGCCCCGCGGACAACCCTCCGGGAGGCGGTCGCACAGTCCCCCAGACGGTGTCGCGGACAGACCTTCGGGAGGACCTCCGAAACTCGGACTGTCACTCGGACAGCCCTTCGGGAGGACCTCCAAAACTCGGACGGTCACACGGACAGCCCTTCGGGAGGCACTCTCGAACTAAGACCGAAACTACGATCTCTCTACAGAGTTGCACACATACGGTGTCATCTATCCGGCAGGGCTTCGCCGTCCAGAACTAGTTCCTGCCGGAACCCAGACAGCCTTTCGGCTCTACGAAACTATTTCGCTGGGAGGGAGAGAAGAATGCCAGATCATGCATGGCTTTGTGTATGAGAGCAAGAGTGTGTCTTATGGCAGCCCACACACCTCCTATTTATAGGAAACCCAAGGGGTAGGGTGGTTTTACAAGAAAACCCAAAACCCACATGGAAAGGAGTCCTTCCCAAGGACCTAAAAGGTGAAACCAAGGAACAAGGGGGACTCCATGAAGGAGTCCACCATGTGGCCGGCCACACCCTCATGTGGGGCCCCAAAATTGGCCCCTATCCATCCATGTCATCCCCAAGATTTTTTGGAGCAAAGCCCCAAAAGGTGGCTTTCCAAAAATATCCCAAAAAGCACTTTCACTATTCACGACGACATTTTTCAGCGTCTGGTCGAACTGACAATATTCATGTGTGCTTAGAACAATTCTAGTACCCACCAAAATAATTTTCAACGCGAGCCGGAACAATTCCGGTTTAGTGATTTCATCTGCGAAAAGCATCTGAAGCGGTTTCGGCAGCTCCAGAACATTTCCGGTTTTCATCCCAGAAAATTCCAGAAAGTTTCCAGAATGATTCTGGCACCCTCCAAGAATTATCAGGCATGTGCCAAAACCAATTTGACTTTATGGTATCCTCTGAAACAACTTTTCAGTTTCACCGGAACTCATCCGGTGACCTCTCTGCGGAACTTTTCCGCTGTCCGAAACTTTTCCGGTGTCCGAAACTTTTTCGGTGTTTTTCTCTCAGACTCCCTGTCTAGTATTCAGCAGATAGATGACCCTTAAGCGTGTGACCCTATAGGTTCGGTGAAGCATAGACATGACCCGGAACCCCTTCCGATCAATGATCAACATCGGAGCCGTGGACACCCATATTGACCCCTATACCCACACGAATGAATATTCGAGTGAACCTCCAGTTGCCGTGTGCTATTCCTGTTGCTTCGCGATATGTTACAATTACCCGAGGTGAGAAACATCGGCATCCTCGTGGATCAACACTTGTCCACAATGCCAGTTACCTCGTTGCTGGTATTGTTCTCTTTTCTCGTTCCCGTGTTCCGGCATCCCTGTGATCAAATCACCCTGTGTCTGGCCAGACGATAATGGATACCGTAACACCGAGAGGGCCCAGAGATATCTCTCCATCGTCGGAGGAGCAAATCCCAATCTTGAGCTATCAAGTCCCTTGACATACTTTTCCATGAACCCGTAAGCCGCCGTAATAGCCACCCATTTATGGATGACGTTTAACAAACCCCAAAGTTCATGAAGCAAGCATGAAGAAACTCGACACTCTCATGGTCTAAGGAATTATGCAAACATTAACTTCTCTGTGTTATTAACCATAAACTTTTGACGAATGTATCTCATAGCATAACATCAATCGGGTCGATTCAACACAAGTGTTCTACCAACAATTGTGCCCTCAAAATTGCCGGCATAGCCATGCCCACGATCAGGAAAACAGGATCATCATGCAATACTTGAGCCAGTCATAGAGGCTTGACTAGGAATACATTTTACCGTTTATTATCCCACACGTGCATATGAGTCTTTGCCCTGCATGCATAGTTCGATGTCAAAGGAAGGTTTTTCCTTGCAAGCATAGTTCAATGTTAAAGGAGATAAAACACTCTAGGTTTCACAACACTATACACTGAAAATTAATAAACCTGTTATAGATATGAACAAACTTTTTGGAAAAAAAAAACATGACTGGTTTCTCCATCTGTATCCCCAGCTTCTACAGAGTGGCACCTAGTCCTAGTAAACACTAATACTACCAAAGTATGAAAATCCAAGTTGCATGAACCTTGGGAGACTACATAAGATAATTCTATGATGAACATGCGGAAACAAGCTGCAAAAGATAGTAATAATTGATAACATTTGTTATCTGGGAGTCAAGTATAACATAACTCTAAGATGAACATGGGTACTGCATGATGTGTATTTCACGTAGTCTGGGCTTCTATAACTTGACTTTGGTCAGTACATAGCTTACTAATTTGTATAACATGATAGAAACATCGGCCTTTGATTAGACTTAGCTAACATCAGTATACTTTAGTACTGAGATAAATACAGCAACAAACCAACATAATCTATGAAAGAAACCAAATTTAAATGGACAACGAATCACAAATGCAGATTTAGAACACTGTATGTCACCCCTATAAGAAAACAATACTTTGCGTGATCTGAAAAGTGAAAACATCTCGCCTTCCCACAAAGAATATCAACAATTATTGTCCCATGATTTTCCATTTTTGCCATAAATCAAACTGCGTGAACACCAAGCAAAGGCAAATAATGCTTTTACATACAAAGATCACAAACTCTTACATAATTTTCTCTTAAGAAATACTATTTTGTCATAGTAGGCAAAATAGCCCATTAATTACTTTAACTGTGTATATTATATGTTATAATATATCCCGCTATCACTCATTGCACCATATGGACATTCATGGTGGAACATCCATGGTCTGGTCCCTAGCTCTAGTCGGTGTGTAAAGATAACTTGTTCTCTGTGTAATGCCCAATGTCGAACCACGGAGGATCAACATGGGAGGAAAAAGACAACTTGACTTGTGTGTGCTTTGGTAAATGATGCTAATGCAGCCCATATTTTTCTCAGTGCCAACAAGTAGCATTTGAGCCCTCCTTTTCATTGGCCAAATATCCTTGACATACGAGATTGCTACTAAATTAATTAAATATTTCCATTGGAATTTAGTCTTTCGAAAAAATGTTTCCATCACGGTTCATTATATGCCCCTAAAAGATGCAAGTGGGGTGAGTGTTGAAATATACTAGCCAACATTGTTCACCCAATTAAGTAAATTAATTATGTACTTGCCATTCAATATGGTATCAAGCAAGGAGGACGTGAGTTAAGAAACGGGTCAATGTGCTAATCGCGTGCATTGATCCCATGACTAAGCTTACCTAGGCTTCAGATGATCCTAGACATGACAGGTGTGTGGAAATATGTTGCCCAAGCTTCTTTCTCAACTTAAACTTCTGGGAACTGGTTAACATCATGAATTCAGTAGGGGGGCATACCCATTGAAAGATTGTACACGTATCTCTTAAGCCATGAGTTTTGGCTTATTTTGATGCACATAATAAGATTTCCCATAATTTCACATTATTGACATGAGTGTCTCCAAGACTCCTATTCCGAATTGATTTCTTTATTTTGAATGATACATGTGGAAATAAATAATACACAAATCCAACATGGTTGCTTGAATCCATCAAAAATTTAGGTTGCCAAAGTTAGAATGACTTTGCTTCCCGTTAGGGAGGCTGACATGTGAGTCACTACCTTCACTATAATTGGCACACAAAGCTTGGTGAAATGCATTCAATTTATCAAGTCACCATATGGTGGCATATGTTGTTATGTAATACGTAGGACTTGGTGATATCGTAGTGGTGGAATTGCAATGACACGTCTACACCGACTACACATGCAAGTCGAACATTGTTTTCAGGGAGCTGGTCAGAAGGAAAAGAGGTTCCTAGCTAAAGTTGTCTCGCCCCACTTCAAAACTACAAGGCGTGCGCTATAGCTTTGACCTAACGGACTCTGTTTGCAGGAATCGGAATAGTTGAGAACAAAGTTGCGAGACAATAACTCCCCCCCGAAACACAGGTTACAACTTTCATTGTACTATGCTCTCCAAGGAGCAACTCTTCTCACTATCAAAACAAAAGGTGCTGAGTTGTAATCCCATTCTAAGGATTCTTGTGGATCCGGGGAATCCAGTTATAGGAGAACCAGGAAGGGGTCTACTTGATGGAGGCGATTAGCTTCCCAGGGTTAATTAGTACGGAATGTCGTCTCTCCATGGCAAAAAATGTCACCTCGCTCCTCCCCATTAGTATATGTGATTATCAAAGTCACCATATGGGGCACATTTGGTTATATTAAGGACTCCAAGATAGCCATGAGGTGGATTGTAGTGGCACATCTTTACGGATGTGGGTTCGACTCAAGGGAGGAATTTAAGTTCACAATGGTGATTATTTGGGCTTATCATCTCTTGGACACAAAATGCAATCGATCCTATTTTTTCGTACATGTGACCATCAAAGTCACGACATGGGGAACATTCAATTACAAAATACCGATGACTTAGTGTGGTAAAATTACAATGGCACATATTCACTGTCTTGGGTTAGACTTTTGATGTAGGCGGTTAATTTTTCATTGTCAATTATTAGGCATGCCATCTCCCCTTGACACGAAAGAGTGACTCGTTCGTCCCTGCATGCACATGTCATTATGCAATACTCATTGGGTTTAGAATAGGCAATACACCATATGTCACCATATATGATGCACCGGACAGATCCAGCTTGACCTCCTATTTGACAAATGTGAGTAATATTCAAGGTTAATGATTACCTCACTGCCAAATATATTAATATAACTATGGGAGGATCTTAGTTAACTTTATAGTCTCTTGTCGAACAAGTGGACACAACAATAGTAGTTAACATAAGTAATGAACTCATGACCACCGACAGCTAGACCCAAATCGTGAGAAGAAGGTTACACACTAGAGCATAGAAACGATATCAAATACTAAATAATGAATTAAACGAACCATGCCGGGAAACAAATTTCTTGACAAATAACTTCAATGACCAGCCATCGACAACTATTTGCTCCTTGTCCTCCGGCCTTTGCGACATAGACCACATGGACCACATGGCTTGTCCATAAAGTGGTAGTCCAACTAAAGCCCAATGCCCATGTAGGATGTGGATTTGATTCACATGTAGGATAGTTGATGTATGTTGAATCCTCGATTCAAATCTCAACAAATTATCAGGTTGTGTCTACTTTTTTTATTCCTCTCTAGAATGTGGCTATAATAGATAAGACACCTCCATTACTGCCCCTTGAACAAGTCTATGTAGATAATGATACAACTATCTCTCAATCACAATTCTAACTCAAATGAGAAGCATATCCCAATAATAGTGTCGATCAGGGTACTATGGGGTTGGTGAAGGAAACCACAACAAGGGAGGAGATGGCATGTTATGCACACTCATACTTGGTTAGCATTTTCATACAAGATTCGCTCCATTTTCAACTTGTATGAGAGATCTTGTCCATTTGTTATGATTAACCTTTCACTAGTCTCAGTCTCTTGGTACCAATAGGAAGTAGAGCAACATGTTGGGTGTTCTCGTGTTACCCTCTGAGCCTCCTCCGTTTCCATATTATCTCACTAGACAACTAGATGCAAGTACAACACAATGTTGGATGTTTTCATGTTCGCCTATTATCCTCTCCATTTACACCTTGCCTCACTAGACCATTATAGATTCTATTATGGAAAAATATCCCCATATGGTTATGACTACCCTCCCACTAGAATATGCATCGAGGAGAAGTAAATATTGTTTTTTTGGGTGTTTTGTGTTTGGTAAGATGCCAAGTTATTACATACATATACAATAATTTAGTCACAATCCAGTTTGCACATGAAGTCAACCTCGATATGTAAGGACGTGGGTCCACTGACATCTTATGTGGTTGCATAGCCATAGTTAACATACATCCAACAAGTAACTTCCATATCATTTGTGCCTCCTATTAGCCATGTTTTTCTCCCTTTTTTGGTAATGCAGGTCCAATTAGACAGCTCGTTTCAAACCCAAACATGCATGCCAACCTTCTCTCATACTACCCATGGTGTCAACACACATGATGAACAACTTAGAAAATATATTATCTCATGAGCCAACACACATCTTGACCTACTGTCTTTTCACATGACCCGAGACCTAGCTCCATCGCTGATGTTTCACAAACCTTTACCGAATGAATAAATTCTTATTGAAACAATCCACATATCAAAACCATCATGGGAAATGAATAGAAAAGCCATTTCAAGTGGATAGGGTGATCATGAGGCAGTATACCAACTCCCTCCCTCGAGTTTAGCAATAGTGTGAGTCAATCGCAAAAAAGTAGGAAGCGAGAAATTCAAAAGTTCCACACAAGCCTTCCCATCATCCTCGGGATAGGGATATTTTTTTGATAATTTCTGACAGGGCTATGCTTTTGGCCAAGAGTTATTTTTGCTCACAAATGTGGATTTGAGCAGCCTCCAACCATTATGAATATTAAAGCTCATGTTGTGCCACAGGCGGCTACTCCTGCTCCATGGGCGGCTGCTCCTGCTTGAGCTGCTCATGCTCAGCCGGTAGCTCATTCAGATCAAAGTTGTGGTTGTTCATCATGGAGACCTGAACCCCTCCAAGTGCCATTTTCCCTGCTGCCGAGCTCCCCACTCTTTCACTCTCGACCCCACCTAAAGAGTACACCTGTTAGGGTCAATTGATATGTCTCCGTGAACAAGAAATCACTAACAGAATCTCAAAGAAACAAATGTGCAATATGCTAGAGTTATCGTCTAGTTATTGATCAAAAGTGGTGGGTCACACAACCCGTCAGCAATGCTACTTAGCACTAATGGCCAGCGGGATTGTCGTGAATCTGACTATGACTAAAAATCTATTTTTGTTGAAAAAAGGTAGTAGTGACGGGACCAATATGTGGTCCATCAATGATACATTGTTACCAATGACAGCGGACAATATTGAGGCTAAACATGCTACTTGTTAGTCATATACAACCCACCACTTACAAGCCCAAGTCACAGCACGACAGTGACTAATCATTACCCTGTCATTTCGATCACAACTTAAAAAATAGTAGCCCCACCGAGTAAGCTCATTAGTCCTTTCTGCTATCATTCGTCCCTTCTCTAGCTACTAGCACACTTGTCTTCATGATTTGTCCTCCATAGCAACGCACACTTCCCTTGTTAATCGCTCATCATGCCATACCCTTCCCCCTCTTCCCCAAAAATAAACCCCCTGAGGAAGAAACCTTGCGCTGCCCCTCCACCTCCTCAAAATGTTGTCATATCTGCAGAATCTGGCATGGATGCCGCCTCCAAGAATTCATTGAGTTTGTCCGAGAGGAGGAACACACCGGTCCAACTCCCTCTACCACCCAGATGATGATGGTGTTCACTTCTGCCTTGGTCCTTGCACCATACGGGTCAGTGCTCATCGACCGATCGTGCAGCATGGTGGAGGCCTTCTCCATCCGGCTTCTTGGCACCTATTCTTCAAGCCACTCCCCATCGTTGTTTTCTCTATTCCCCAACTCTATGGCTTCTCCAAACATCACATGGTGGAACATATTGAGGAGAAGAAGGTTCGAGTAGTGGAGACTACACATTATTGGCAGGTGTCAGATTTGGACCAGCCATGTCCTGATTTTCTTTTCCGATTTGATCACCATTGGCGGGCACGTGCCTGTAAGTGGTTTGTTACTTCTCCACTAAGTATAGACTACTGACGGGTGTTGAACCCGTCGCTGCTGGGTGTTTCTGGACCTTCACCAGTTAGGCATTATGGAGTAGTGTCCGCAGTTCTGGAATATACAATGTTGTGTGTGTGTGTGTGTGTGTGTGTGTGTGTGTGTGAGAGAGAGAGAGAGAGAGAGAGAGAGAGAGAGAGAGAGAGAGAGAGAGAGAGAGAGAGAGAGAGAGAGAGAGAGAGCAAGTGCATGAGAAGAGGGGCTATATGCAGGGAGAATAACCATTTAGCATGTCCCTATTTGAGGTGGAACAACACACCGTGACATGCCTTGAAGGCGCATGAACTTCTTCTAATTTGAACATACCAAAAACTGATATGATTCTTTAAAAACCTACTGACCAAAATACATTCCATATCTATCAAGATTTACACTTATTATATTAGTAAAAAGATTTACTTGTTAATAATCAAAGAGCAAAGCAACATTTAAATATATAAGTGTTTTCCATTAAAAAAACTAATTTCTTGTCTTTTTTTGTGACTTTGTTTCTTTGGAAATGATTCGTTTATGGTGGTTGATTCCATTGTGCGCTCGGTCCCTCTAGAGCTGTTCATATCTGCTGAAATTTGCATCATCCACAAAGTATGCACCTATATGTATCACACTCTTAGTGTCGTCTTCACATGCGACAAGAATTCTTTCGACGTTGCTTGTACACTAGCCAGTGTATTTTCCTTGAAAAAAGAAGAGCTAATGTCCTGGCTTCCTATAGATAGAGGAGACTATATGAGCTGGATACGGCCGCCATTGTAGAAAGGCAAATGAAGCACAAAGGCTCCACCGCAGAAAAAAGTACCAATGGAAGGACCGATAGAAATAGCTGGTGGCGGGCCCACCATGAAAGGAAATGCTAAGGGCGACTATAGGCGACCGGCAGGTAGTGCTAGGGTTAGGTTTTATTCATCTATGGGTCGATGATGGTGTGAACTCCTAAATTGATTGGTCTTGTACTTTGCGCGACGATGGGAGAGCGGGCGTGGCATGGATCGGCAACTCCAGTGCAGCGGGTGACCAACGATTGATAAGCCGAGAACCTTCAAAGTCTGTGATAGATGAAATGTATCCAGAAGGCAGCGAATGTCTCAACCAAACAAGGAGCCCTGAACTTGACAAAAAAGGAACTAATAGGTCTCATGTTGAGGATCCGGATTCTAGACCGACCGAGGCCTACTAAGTGGTCAGCGGTTGGAAAGGCGTGCTCACTCCCGCAAATCAACATCAACGTGTTTCCTAGGGCTATGAAACAGGCATTGGGACTCTACTAGGAAGCCCAGATAAGTGACATTGGTAATAATATCTACGTCTTGAGATTCGACAACAAAGGAGTCTAGAAGCACGCTCTGTATAATGGACCGTGGCAATTTGGTTTTAGTGTGATAGTTTTGAAGGATTATGATGGTAAAACTAGGCCGTTGAAGATAATGTTTTGTAGAGCCATGGGTGAGAATTAAGGATCATCCCCTATATAAACGATTGTATACTTTTGGGAATGCTCTCGGGAATTGGCTTGCTGACGTGCTAAAGGTTGATGTCGAGAAGGATGGATTTATGGGGGGAACCATCTCAGAGTTAGAGCTAGAATTTTCATATTCGTTTCACTGGTCGGAGGCTTCTTCCTCCACTCTTCAGCGAAAGACGAGGGGACCTGGTTTGATTTTCAATTTGAGAAGATACCTCACTTTTGGATTGACTGCGATAGACTAGCACATGTTGATGGAAGATTTGAACCACATGTTGATTCCACACACCATTTGGGTGAATGGTTGAGGGCATCACTCGAACGTAGCTCCTCACAGACAGAAACAGAGTAGAAGCCGGCGACAGAAAGCGGAAACTTTAGTTTTGGGAGCACCAGGTCAAGCAAGGGCATCTATGATCGCAGGGGACATGCAGCGTTGCATGACCTCCTATTTAGGCGCAGGTGATACAATGATTATACACCCTTTGTGGACTCTCTCACTAGCGAGGATCCTCAAGATGATCATGTAGAGGGTAACTGTCTAAGAAAGACGCAGTGCAGGAAGGACCAATGCAGGCAAGATCGGTGACATGATTGTGAAATAAGGGATGATTTGCAACTGAAAAGGAAGTGGGAGCCGAGGAAGGAGCATGAAAGGAAGCAAGACATATAAAAAATTCTATACGGGAAAGGGTGCAAGGCGACTAGCCAAAGAAGACCCATCTACCTCCAGGCAAAGCACGGGGCACTTTTGTTCATAAGACGAGGAAGGGTGGTGGTGATCACCAAAGGCGTCACAAGGATTATCAACTAAAGCTACTGGATAGGAAGAGAGATTGAAGCAAATTTGTGTAGCTAAGGGAGGCTCCGAGAGACTAGATCCTAATAATACATTTATCTATGACAATGATACCTCAACAAAGTATTCTTTCAATCACAACAACTAGGAGATTACTTGAGGAGTTTCACACAAATGGAGCGCATTAGGGAGAGCATAGCCAACAATAGCTTTTCAAACCTTTGTTTTAGTAGCTACCCGTACACATGGGACAACAAAAGGGATGATGATGAGAACATTTAGGTACATCTGGACAGGGGTCCATGCAATGATGATTTCATGCATTCATTCTAGGATACGTCCATTGAACATGTTCTCATGGAGGACCGGACCATGCTTCACTCATTATTAGAGTGGTAGAAAAACCGGTCATTACCAGAAGGAAGAAGAGGGCGTTAACGCTTGAGGAGAGGTGGATGCCCCACGGATGCGTGGGAGTGTGCATGTGATAACAATTTCGGCCAGAGTGCGCTATACGGGAAGCTTAACAATGTCACCAGTGATATGCAACATTAGAGTGGCACGGTGTTTTGTTTCGTATGTTCTGAGATGACTAGGCACAAGTTAGCTTCAATGGAAAGGAGAGAGCGTTGAGTTCCAGATCCTCGGTGGAGATCCGCGAGATTGAAGTGTAGCTTCATGTAGTTCATGCATGGGAAAAAATAATGTATATGGAACGTTCTCAACTAGAATTGCTCAAGGAAGACGAACAAAACATGAGGGCAGATGGCATGAGATGTACTACTGACAATGAGATGGGGAAGATGTCAGCCGATTTCTATGCTTAGTTGTTTTCTTCAGAAGGCTTTGCTGAAGCTGACCACATCTTAGCTCACATCCAACCATGTGTGACTAATGATATGGAGGAGAGGGTGAACGCAGACGTGATGGATGAAGAAATTGAGAATGCACTATTCTAAATTGGACTGACAAAAGTGCAGGGCCAGACAACCTCTCGACTATGTTTACCAATTTCACTAGTCGTTGCTAAAAAATGATGTACGCATAGTAATAGGGGATTTTTGGAAAGGAGTTGTTGCATCGGCAAACTTCAGTGATACGGTTCTAGTCCTGATCCCGAAAATTAACTCACTGGAGATACTTCCTCAAATTGGATCAATCAGCTTATAGAACACACTCAGTCAGATGGCTTCAAAGGCCTAGCGAATAGATTGAAGGTTCTCCTGTCCATAATGATCTCGGAGGAGCAAAGTATGTTTGTTCTGGGTAGGCTTATCACAGACAATGTGTTGGTCACATCTGAGTGTGTGCATGTAATCAGGTCAACGAATAGGAAGATCCAATGTTAGCTATTAAACTAGACATGATGAAGGCCTAGAAGAGGGTGGTTTGGATTTTCCACGATGTTATGATGAGGGCACTTGGTTTCTCAGATAGGTGGATCTTGATGATTATGACGTCTGTTACCCCGACCAGGTTTTCTGTCAAATTGAATGGAGGTTGTTCTGTCATTTTTACACTATGAAGAGGGCTCTGACAAGGAGACCCACAATCCCCCTATTTGTTTATTTTCTATGTTGTGGGGTATTCGGTGTTGCTCATGAATGCTCAAAGATAAAGACATCAATGGTGTATCTTTTGGGAGCACTAGCCCCCATGTAGCCCATCTTATTTTTGCAGATGATAGTGTAGTATTTCTTCAAGCGTCAAATGGCAACTTTGTGACCTTAAAATAAATCCTCTTTGACTACGAGTTGGCCTCGGGACAAATGGTAAATTTTCAAAAAGCCTCAGCTTTCTTTGGAAAGGGAAGCAATTAGGAGGACAATGGTGTTGTAAATATTTTTGCACAGATCCCAAGGCATTGAGGCAGCATTATTTGGGGCTCCCAACCATGGTGGGCAGGTCAAAGAAAGCAAATTTTAAACATGTTAGAGAAAACTCAAATGGCAAAGTGGTTGGATAGGAAGGACAAGGTATCTCAAAGGCGGGAAAGGAGGTGCTAGTAAAATCAGTGCTTCAAGCAACACCTACTTACACCATGAGTTGCTTTCAACTCCCAGAGAAAATGTGTCGGAACTTAACTATGCGACGGTATGTAAAACCGTTAGTACCCGTAGTAGGGTGGTGAACGCGTCCGGATGTACCACAAGGGAGTTCGCACAAGGGTTTTATCCAGGTTCGGGCCCTCGGTGAGAGGTAATACCCTACATCCTGTATCTGATTTTTATTCATGGTGGAGCACCTTGTGCGAGGGGTTTACAGCGGAGATGAAGTATAAGGCTACCGATAGTATAGTCTACGAGAGTATATGTGAATGACAACCCCTAGCCCTGCCTTTATAGGTGACGAGGGCTAGGGTTTACAAGGAATCCATCAGATCTCATACCGCCGCCATCTTAGCTTGCACGCCCAGATGCTCTCCCGGTCCTTATCCGGGATCCTGAGCTGCCCTCGTGCGCTAATCCTCCACTTGGCCTTTTGAGCCCTAAGACAGGCCTGCTGCCGGGCTTCCCACTTAGGGGACACCCCTAGTGTATTGCACCTTCAGTTGCCCCCGAGCGTGTCTGGAGTTGGAGTTATGCTTAGCTTCAGGAATGAGAACCCAAGCGGCCTCCTACTGTCTTGTTGGCTATTCAGACAAGGCACTTGTAACCTCGCGGCTGGCCTGATTCAACATAGGCAGTCCACCCTCCCTGCCATTCAATCTATTGTGATCACGTACATTTTAAACTATCGTTGTCAGCTCTTTTCCAACTATAATCGGTTGTGGCAGGGCTCAAAAAATATGGCTCATGGGGTGGATGTGCAGTTGCTCGCTTATTCAGTAATGTTGGTGCTTGGGGAAACAAATTTCAACATCGTCAAGGTTGCTAATGTTGATACATTACTGATGTTCCAAGCTCACTCATGTGTAGGTACATAAAAATGGAGATGAGGTGTGCAATGTCAACCAATACTGTTGCAAGGCTGACCATCGCTCATCGTAGTGCTGCAAGCCCAGCGTTCAGTGCTGGAAGCCGGTCACTTGATGCTGCAAAGCTAGTGGTTAGTGAACTTTTCATTCTTACAAGGTGGTTGACAATGCTGCAAGGCCAGGGCATCGATGCTGCATGGCAGGTCATTGGCATGTTTTTCTTTGCTGCAAAACAGTGCACCGGTGCTACAAAGTTGGGGTTACCTCGTGTTGCAATGTCGTGTTTAGTGTTGTAAGACCGATCACCATTGTGCTTTTCACTAGCCTACCATGGCCACCATTGTGGCCTCCAAGTTGGTCTATTGTTGAGAAACATGGGTGTATGTTGCGTAGGGTGGGGAGAGGAGACGAGAAGAAGAACCAAGTTGGTGGTGGATTCGGCAGTGATGTGTGACACAATTGAATGGCTCGCGGGTGGGCGTAACCTACGAAGAGTCGGAAGATGCATGACAATGATCCGTCGGTTCAGGCCTATATACATTGTGGTTTTTCACTGATTTGCTGTAGTTAATGAGTATGCGTTGTATATCTACTATTGTTTGTATAGACATGCTCGCATGTTGCAACATTTTTACGAGGTTTCTCAAAAGAAAATGGAATTATATGCAACGGACTGGTTTCAGGAGGAAATGAGTCAGCTCACTCTAGCGCCAGATGCCCCTCGCTTGTATTCCTCTCTCTTCACCATATCCATGCGCTTTATTTCCACCACGCGCACACCCACCCTTTGTTCCCCTTTCTCTATGACAATGTGTTGGGCTAGCGCCACCACCCATCGATGGCTGCGACTCTCCGACCATCACTACTACAAGCCAGCGCTCACCAGCGCTATATGCTGAAAGAGGAGCGCTATGCTACATCGGCCAAGGCAAACGACGTCTCAAGGGCGTGAGGGTGTTCGTCGGTGCTGCATCCGGGTAGCCGATGTTGCAAGGCAGTGCTCGCTCATGATGCTGCAAACACATACTCTCGTCAGGTGCTGCAACCATCTTCTCATATGTGTTACAACCGCGGCCGGTGTTGCAGGGTGATGGTTGCATCATCGCTAGTGCTGTAGGGGCTGTCGCAACAATTCCTAAGTTGCATAGCTCGCAGTGGTGTAACCGCAGGTTCTCACGGGATGTGTTTTAGCTGACAACCAGTGCCAGAAGCCACGACCCATGCGGCAAGGGGGTGAGGGTTGTGGTCGCATCAACTACCTTGGCTGTAAGACAATGTTGCAAGGACGATACCTCGCTGGCGCACTGTAATAATGCTTGCAGGATACGCGGGTGACATCAGGGTTGCTCCAGGGCACCGACGTCAGGTGCTGCGAGGGGCTGATGTAATAGTCTGTTGCGACGATGGGGAGGGGTGGGGGGGTACACAGGTTTTGTGGAGGCTATGGAGGAAGGCGGGTTCCAGTCTCTCTGCTGCCATGTGGTGTGATCCAATGCTCCACCTGTCAGATCGGACGGCTGGCGAGCCGACTAATTTTGTTGACATCTATAACGTGCCAGAAAAAATGTACGGAGATGTTTCTAGCCATTGCATGTTTCTTATTATAGTTCATATGCCTTCCACGCTGCAACACAGTGCCGGAGCTCGCGTTTGTATACGCGGCTAGTGACAAAAAAACTAGGTGGAACTTGATTAAAATCAGGCGGGTAAGGCGGCCACGATCGGCCGACTGACGCGTAGCACCAGCCGACCAACGTTAATGGAAAGAAAACATGTGCAACTTCAGTCCAATATATCACTACACTAATGATGACAAAAAACCCAGCATGGACAGAGCTAACAAGCTTCAGTCCAATATCAGTATACTAATGATGCCAAAAATCTAGCATGGACAGAGCTAACAAGCTTAATTCAGTCCAATATCAGTGTACTAATGATGCCAAAAATCCATCATGGACAGAGCTAACCAGCTTCAGTCCAATATCAATGGAAGTGGATTTTTAGAGCACCTGCACCCGGCCCTGCTATCCTGGCTCTTCAATATCGCTTTAAGATCTGTGCGACACAACTAACTTTCTATATAAAAATTTCTCTATTTTGTTTCTATCATATAGAACATGTCTTGAACTTCAAACATTTGCAGCGTGGTAAAGCTTTCTAACTAGAATCTAGGATAAATCTTTCAGAATTTTTTGTCCGACATAAATACTAAAAATATGATTTTTTAATCAAACAAAACTTATTTTGTATATTTATGTTTGACAAAAAATTCTGAAAGATTTATTCTAGATTCTAGATAGAAAGCTTTGCCACGCTGCAAAGGTTTGAACTTCAAGACATGTTCTATGTGAGAGAAACAAAAAAGAGAAATGTACTTGCACGAATCGCGATGCGAGAAATGGATGGCTAGATAGAGAGGGCCTGGTTGCAGGTGCTCTATTATATGTTTTCGCCAATATCAGTATACTAATGATGACAAAAAACCAGCCGTGATACTGGCAGAAAAACCAGTATGGAGTACTTACCAACCGAGCTTGAAGCCGCGATGCTCACGTCCATCTGCATCCCCTGGACCGGCTTCATCTCGATCCCGTCCATCTGCCAGATGAGACCGCAGGGATTAGAAAGTCCAAGGACATATACACAGCAGAGCACGTAATTCTTGCACATACACATCAGGTAATTCAGTAAGCACTGGTACTAATTCACATGTCCAGATTAAAGATTGTCAGTAACTTCAAATCATTAGGCACCGGTTAACTTCAAATCACTAGTAGCAGAGGGGGAAGCGAGCGCGGCTCGCCATCTTGTCGTCGGAGACAGCGCTTGCACGCGGGGTCGGGGCGCGAGCGCGGGTCACCATCCCGTGGACGGAGACAGCGTTTGCACGCGGGGCCCCTGGCGCCGGGAGCACAAGCACCACCAAGGGGCCTTCCCGGGACTCCCGGGACTCCAGCTCCTCTCTGGTGGCCGCTGGGGGCGGGATTTTCTGCCGGCGTCTCCTGGACTTGCGCTTGCGAACCACCGGCGCAGGCGCGTGCTGCGCGAGCACCTCCCCTTTCCCTTGGGTGGCTCTGCTCCACGTGGTTGGCTGCGGGTATGGCGTTGACGCCGGAGCTAGACATCCCGGTGGGTCGAGGAGAGCGGGATGAGGAGAATGTGAGCGAGCAGGACGCGAGGAGCAGATGTGTGCGTTGCCTTTTATGAACTGAAACGGAAGGCACGGGGCAAGGTGGGGACCGCATGTGGAACTGCAGATTTATTTATTTAATACTAGTATTTAATAGTAGCATATCTTTGGTATATTTATATTAAATATTCTTATATTTTTTGTATATCTTTGGTATACTATTGAATATATATTTGGTATACTAGTATTTAATAGTAATATTCTTATATTTTCCATAATAATACGTGTCTCATTCATCTCATAAAAAACAAAGTACAAGTCACGTAAAGATCGACATGACAAAACTGAAAAGATAGCAGAATATCGCTGAGCTTGACACCAACCCCCGTCACCTGACTCCGGCACCACCACAACAGCCACCAAAGGAACAAATGCCGGATCACCTCCTCACTCGAGTTCGACGCGGCTCCATTGCTATATGCAGCTTTGCGGACCTCCAAGGTGGCTCACCAAAAGTGAAGCTATTGCCGTTGAACGAATCAGACCGGAGCAACACCCCGGACACGCCATCAAACTCCAGATCTGGCACCCCACCACGACTAAGACGCCGAAGGAGGAAACCATACCTGCCATCCATCAACCACGAACGCAGCACACGTTCCGTCTTCCAGATGTCGTCGATGCAGACCATCATCTGCATCCGCTCCTGGACTACCTCCCAAGCTCCGCACCGGCGTTGGAGCAAACGCCGTCGCAACGACGGAGCCCGAGGACACATGTCCGCCACGAGGATAACGCCGCCGCCACACCATCCTTGCTTGAACAGACTGATTTTCAAATCCATCCCCAACCATAGGACCGATTGCCTCGTTGGGGACAGATCTGAACCTTCTTTATTCAGCGGCGCCATCGCCGCCTCCGAAGCGAAGACGATGAAAAAACCGAAAAACCAAAGCTACTAGGGCCTAACCTAAAACTACACGATCCACACGCGTAGATCCGGCGATCCCCCTCACCACCGACGACCGAGGTCGCCGGCGGAGGGGAGCCGGCGGAGGAACGAGGCGGAGGGACTCTCCTGGCGGCGGCTAGGGTTTCTAGTCGCCCGACCGAGAGGAAAAGATATACTACTATTAAGTACTATTATCTCTGTTACTAAATATAAGAATAGAGGAGATAGTATTTAATAGTAATATTCTTATACTATTCCTATATTTTCGAACAGAGGTAATAGTATTTTTAGTTGTTGTATATATCTTTGGCATACTACTATAAAATATACTTATATTTTTGGGATATCTTTGGTATACTATTAAATATATCTTTGGTATACTAGTATTTAGTAGTAATATTTTTATATTTAATTAGGAATAAAGATATACTACTATTAAATATATTATCTCTGTTATATTTTGGAACGGATGTAATAGTATTTAATTATAGGATATCTTTGGTATACTAGTATTAAATATTCTTATTTTTTAGATATATCTTTAAATATCTTTGGTACATTAGTATTTAATAATAATATTCTTATATTTAGAAACGAATATATACTACTATTTGTTAGTGCATTTATTTGTTTCAGAGGGAGTACTATTAGTAGTCATGATTTAGTCCCTAGTCAATTAATGTATTCCATGGAATAATTAATTGACTAGTGAACAATTAATGTAATACTAGCAACTTTTTGATGAAAAAATATATCATCTTATTATAGCCACGCATTAAGATATAGATACGGAATAAAATAAATACGTTGATAATCACGTTGCTCCTAATTTAAACTGTATTTCTTTAAACTTAATTTATTGATAAGGAAAAAGGTAAATAATCATTTTTTTGGATAGAATGGTTGCCACTGTATTCAGAGTTTTCAGCAGTGCCAGAGTTCAAGACGGCGCTAGTACAATCTGGAGGCACACTAAGCCATGTTTTTTACGGCTCATGCCGACAACCTTCCTTAGCTAAGATGTAGGCAATACAATTCACCTCTCCACAAACCCAAGTGAGCTTGGACCCAACAAAAGTTTGGAGCATTCCCTTCACTTCTTCAACCACCAGACCATGGGGTGATCTGTCCTTCCCTTGAGATTTGAGCTTGCTCACCACCATCTTGCAGTCCATCTCCAAGACGATCGTCTAGACTCCAACTTCTTTCTCTAGTGCAATGACACGGCAACATGCCTGTAACTCCGCCACTCTAGGTTTTTCTAGCTAGAGAGGGTAAAAAAGGCATGAGCCTACAACGAACTCCCTTTGATGGCCTCTCAGGACCGCCCCTCCTCCCATGTCTTGATTCTTGGCCCATATGTCGCAAGCATTGCCATAGATCCACCCATGCTCTGGCAGATGCCATCGTTCCTGCCGCTGAGCCACGACTTGTATGTCCTCTTGTTAATGTGCCTGTTGCCACTGCTCCACATGAAAGATAGTTTTTTCAGCCACCGATCTGCGGATTTTACTAGTGTAAATCACATCGTTCCTCACCAGTCAGATCTGATAGAAGCCTTGCACAATCCACTACTTCAAATCAGAATATCACTGATCCTGCATTGCTGACCGACCACAGGCCACGCATCAGTGAGCACGATCACTGACGAGTCTTCAATGGTGCGTCAGTGATGAGGTATTTTGAGCTCTACTGCATGCTTATCAGAGACGGGTTTGAAATTGATCGGTCAGTGATCATGTGTTCCGATGTCCAAAGTGAACGGATATTTGTCACTGACAGCTGCCTCATTTGACCCGTCTAAGTTATTGTTGCAAAATAGTCACTTTCATTTGTCGCCGGTCAGAGTTGTGTTGTAAACATTTTATATCTTCTCCGTGCCCAATTCCCTAACTCTCACTGCCGCTGCCGAGCCCCTCTCCTGTGAGATTGCACTATGTCCGGTCGTGGATCCTTTCCAATGGCGCATTATCTGAAGCCCCCGCGGCCACCTAGTGTGACCGCGGCCGCTCCCACGCCTTCCCGAGCGGCGTTCTCTTGCCGTGCATCGCATCGAATGTCACGACGGCATAGCCTCCGTCCGGCGTCTCTAGTTCCGTCCTATCCACCCTGCCGTTAGACGCCAGGTCTCTCACGCCGTCGTATGAGGTCGTATACACGATACTCCTGCCTTGCTCTTCAGTCGCGATGGCGAACATGGTGGTGAGCTCCGCTCCTTCTAACATTATAGAACTTTTAGGCTTTTTCTGTGTGACGGACCTTCGTGCGGATGTAATTTTGTATGGTTAGGTCATGTACCCGATACTCCTGCCTTGCTCTTTAGTCGCGATGGCGAACATGGTGGTGAGTTCCGCTCCTTCTAACATTATAGAACTTTTAGGCTTTTTCTGTGTGACTGACCTTCGTGCGGATGTAGTTTTGTAGGGTTAGCTCATGTATTTGGTGATAGAAATCTGTAGGGGTTGATGTATTTCAACCAATTTTTTGTAAGGTTTGATGTATTTTGACTTATATAATTTTTTTGTAGAGTTAGATATTTCTTATAGAAATCTGTTAAGAATTTAGAGTTTAGTGAAACTATTCTGATGGTGTAGCACTACACACTTCTTAGTTGGCAGATGATGAAACTTGTTAGTTGTTACCTTTACACATAACTAAGGCATGTATTGCTTTCACTATGTGTTGAAGAATAACTTAAGTTCTTTAACTCATGCGAATCAAACCAGTTATGTCTTTGATGTCGAGAATAAGATTACTTATGTTATCTGAGGTTTATATGTTCTTGAACAAAGCAGTTATGCCTTTTATACATCTCTATATAAGTTGAAAACTACATAACAACTATTGTGTTGAAACAAATATCCATTTTAGTTGCACTGCACACAAAAAATATTTGACATTTTTTCTTTCCATCACATGCCGCGCACGCAGCCAAGCTTCTTCTGTTATTCTCTGTGATTCGCTTCTCCTCCGCCTGCCTCCTTGCCCTTCTCTCCACGCATCACCGAAGAACTTTTGATCTTGATGGAACTGCAACAATTAAATTGGGGTATGCATGTACTATAAAGTAGTGTTAGTGGATATGACGTGGCATATTTGGTGATGTGGAGGGCTACATGCTTAGAGAATTAGAATTAGTAAGGATCAACTACTTATAGGTATATAGGATTAGTATCAGCGGTGATGTGGATGAGCTATTGCTATATTTCAAACCGAGTTTTCTGTTTTTTCCTAGAAACCATAGACCCAGACCCAGAACCGATTGAGATACATACGCAAATAGTAGGCAGTTATTATTAAACCGCGTGCTAAAATCTCTAAAGTGGGAGAATATTTGGTTAATGAATTTCTAGATTTTTTTGTATCATATTTAATGCCGAGCGATAAATGCCGCTGGCGTTTCTTGCCATCTATCCCACGCAGTGCAAGCAGGGCGGCCAAGAGGCTTTAGCTATCTCATTCTTCTCTTCTCCCCCCTCATTCTTTGCTTCTGCTCCGGCCGCGTGAGTCCTCATCCTTCCCCAGTCCCACGCCACCCATGGCGGAAGAACCATCGACCGTGATGGCCAGCGCTAGAGCGGCCAGCACCGTGATCGCAACCAACGACTCAGAGGAACACCCCCTCGCTGCCCCTGCCCCCTCCCCGGCCCTCGCTCCCTGCGTGCTGGCAGCCTGGCCCAAGAGACGCCGCATGGCCACCACCGCCCCCACCCTGGCGGCCGAGAGAGAGGCGTCGGAGTCCCTGGACGGCCACTTCACGGTGCCCCCGCCTGTCTCCGAGAACCACCTGGTGAGTCGCCTCCTCTCTCCCTTGCTGGATCCTGCACCGTGCGTGGATCCTCCTACCTGGCGATACTACGTACTGCAGCTCTCCTTCCGCTAGCTAGCCGGCGCCTCATTTGGAAGGAATTAATCATCCATTAATGATTTGGCACTAATTATCCTGCTGGTTATATTAATTATTACTTATGTATTATTTCCTTGTCTAATCGCATGCAATTTGATCTTCATGCAAGCAGCCGTACAACATGCCGGGGAGATTCGCGGCGTATAGACATACAACGGGGTGCCACGCATGCGCGTTAGGTACGTACTTCATACTGCAAGATTGTTTGTTTACCACTATAGTAAGCATACATGATGCATCGTTCTGTACTAGTAAACAACGTGCCATTCATGTTAATTAAACTAGCAAAAATCTGCGAAAGTACATTTTGTCATCCGATCATTGTATTCAGCGGCTGTGCTGCAATCCCCCCATTAGCATTTTGTGAAGGATAAAAACGAATTAAAAAGGTGGAATTAAAAAGGCGGCCGTGCTGTAGTGCCGGCGTGCCCTCGATGTCGGTTCCAGCAAATCTGGCCGCGCCCATCGTCGCGCTCGGCCGGTCGCAGCACCCCACACCACCAGTTGCAGCTCGCTGCCTTGCTGGATGTAGCTCTGTCGGCCGCCGGTTGCAGCTCGCTGCCGTGCTGGATACAACTCGCCACCTTGTCAGATGCATCTCCATCATGCGCCGGTTGCAGCTCGCACGGTTGGTTGAGGTCGTCGTAGCACACTGTGATAACCGTCACACCATCACCGGGTACAGTCGCAACAACGTGTCGTAGCACCGAGGCCTTGCAGCGCCATCCAACCCCATGGTAGCATCCTCCAACGCCGCTCACATATCAATTACCATGGCCGGTCCAGCAACCTCTAGGGCCGGCTGTGGAATCTGCAGTCACCGGTCCCAGCAAACCTCCTCGTTGACGCCACTTGTAGCTTGCCTCGGAGCACCAAAGCCCCCCGATCACCAGCTCGCCACGAGTGGGGCGCGTCTATGGGAAGCTCGAATTCGGCCATGGCCTCTGTTCGCAGTAGCGAGGGGCATCACGCGGCCAGCTAGTTGGGCAATCCTCGCCGTGTTTTGCTGTGGGGGAGGAACGCAGTGGCGGTGATATGGGATGGAGAGAGAGAGAGAGAGAGAGAGATAGAGAGAGAGAGAGAGAGAGAGAGAGAGAGAGAGAGAGAGAGAGAGGAGGGACGCTCGGGATCACGCCATCCATGGCGTCTCGAGGGGAGGAGGGGAACAAGCAATGGGAGAGACCAGGCATGAGGAGATGACGTGCGGTTGAGAAGGCACGTGAATGATAAGGGCAACGTGAAGAACATCGCGCAGGTAGCGTGACAGTAAAAGGGGGCATAAATCTCGTAATGATCCAACGCTCGGCGTGTGACCGGCATGATGCGGGATTGGTCGATCAGGATTATTTCCGAATTACTTCATTGCTTTTCGGTCGGGCCATTACCTTTCGTATCCAAACAATATTAAAATGTTATTTGCATCTTTGCTAACATAAAGTAGCCTTTAGAACTTGCCCGAATGTAAATTAATAAATATGTAAGGGGAAAACCAAACCCCCACCCCCCACACCCCAGAGCGCGGTCCGAACTGATTGCTCGGAAAATGAGAAGTTCCTATTTGTGTACTTTCCATTTTTTGAAGCAATCCTTTTCTAGAAATTTTAAACAGATTGAGTGCTAACTGTCTGAAAATATCGACCCATGTGTCAACTTTCTAGAATTTGAAGTTCCAGTTTCGGTAACTTTCTGCTTTCAATATTTTAAACTTCCAAAATTTTGCTATTTTTAAACTTTTGATCCTTTTGAACTTTCAAATTGCTTGAACTTTCAGGATTTGAACTTTCAAGATGTTGAACTTACGTAATTATGGAAAATTACACAAGAAAGAAGATGAAAAAGGGAAACACACACACATTGGTGGGGCCAGATAGAAAAAAAAAGGAAGAGATAAGAATGAGGTTAGATTCCCCTTCCCCTACTCATCCCGTACATGTGGATGCGCTATCTAGCGAATGGGAAATCCGGTTGCCCCCCCTCCCCCCCCCCCCCCCCCCCCACACACACACACACACAACATCAACAAAACTTGTCCACTCCCTATGTCAGAACGCTCCTTGCTCGTGTCGACCACGACCAGGGGCGGTAGTCGGACGATTGAAATTATTTGTACCGTAGGAGGAATACCATTGCCATCTTCAGCTATATGTTGGATTACCTACGCTGACATGTTACATTATTTTGCATCGAGCTGTGCTATGTTGTATTGAAGTTTGGAACCTTTTGAGGCAAGTTTTAGTATTCTTCCTAGTGTGCATGTTATTACCTAGTAAATGTGTTTAATGATATAAGTGTGAACGTCACGGTTGGTTTGATGTGCGCTCCATGCATAGAGCCCCTCTTTGAATGCCACATACTCTTCTCCTCTCTCCCACTCGCCCCCTCTCCCTATCTCTATCTCTCTCTCATGACACCCATTATCATGTGGTACTGCTGACACTACTCTAGCAATCCATCCTCTAAAGACGGTACACCAAAAACACCCCTCAATGAGTGATTCGTCGCCCAGTCACTAGTCTCCAGTGAGTGGAGAGTAACAAAACACTTTCGGTCATGTACCCGTCAATGGTGATTAAAACAAAACCCAAGAAATTGGCCAAGGACTGGGAAAAGATACATGACCTATCAGCGATGTGTCCTCGTACATGTCGTCGCCATCCTCTTATGTCAGTCATCATAGCGTCTGATAGGAATCCATGGCCTCGATATCGTGGTTCTTTAGCCACTACTCCTCGATTCTGCTCTTCCTCCATGGGATTCATGGTGTGTTGTTCAAAGAAGGCATGGAGCTGGGGATCTTGACAAAGAAACGGACGCTAGGGAGCCACCCAATGAAGACTAGAATCCTAGGATCTAGATGGATAAAGCCGCCCACCACAAGCAGCACCCTTGGATGGTGATCACTAACCTGGACGATGCGGTGGTCGAGGAAGAAGTAGATACCAACATCATCTAGGTTGCAGAGAAGTGTATTGGTGGCTAGATAAGGAACTAGTGTTACCAGCAAGAGATTTTTCTTACTTATCGTCTAGGCTATGCTTTTCTTGAGTCATGATCTAAAGAGCAATGATTTAGGCACTTACGGCTATGACTTCAGTCTATCAGTGGTGGGTCATATAGCACTGATAGTTCACAAGTTTGAATTGTCACCGGTGTTCTCCGTCAATGATAACAATGCATCAGTGATGGGCCACATATTAGGACTGGTACTAGTACTTTTTCATAAAAATGGATTGTTCTTTCTAGTCAGCATTGATGGGTATCTCGGTGCCCATCAGTTTTAAGTAGCACTGTTGATGTGTTTTCCTGTGCCTTTAGTGGTGACCGATATGGGTATAGTGGTATAGTGCTCTCTCGTTTATTTGAGATTCTGACCGAGTGTTCCTATGCATAGAGACGTATCGATCGTCCCTAACCCATCGTCCTCTCAACTCTTGTTTTAATGAACAATTACATCAAGAACTATGCCTTTTCTTCATTAGTTCTGAGCACTAAATACCTTGAGTATATTCACTAGTGTCACTACACCTAGTTTTTCATGAAGATCATATGTTGGAGATTGATATGTATTCTCTACAAACGTAAGTCTTATCATCAATGGTTTAGGTTGCCAAAGCTCTTATAATGGTATCTTGTTGTGACTGATTGACTCTATCTCTCTATGAGGGAGAGAGATGGTATATTGCCTCATGTTCACTTTGGCCACTCGAAATTGCTTTCCTCATAATTTTCCGTGATTCTTTTGATACGTGGATTGTTTGAACTAGAATATCCATCTGGTCAACTTTGTGCAACATCAACGTCGGAGCTATGACTTGGGTCACACCGGAAGATAATAGATCAAGAATCATGTTTGGCTATGAGACAATATATCATCAATGTTTCTCGCCATGGGTAGTATGAGAGAAGGTGGGTGTGCATGTTTGGGTTCCAAATGAGTTGAAGAGTTGAACTTGCATGACCGACAAAAACGGGAGAAATAGGATGACTAAGTAGAGGAACATAAGATATGGAAGTTACCAGTTGGATGGATGTGAATGATGGTTATGTAACCGACCCCGAGAGTTGGAGCCATGTCTGTAGATAGTAACTATCCATCTTACCAATCACAAAACATAACACACTACTTACTTATCTTTGGCACCTATTGTATTGGAGGTGCAACCATAACTAGTGGGAATAGTTTCCCATAAAGGAATTTATAATTGTCCAGTGAGACATGATGAAAATTAAGAGGGTCGGGTCGGCTCGATAGAATGGGGATGCAGCACCCAACATGTTGGGTGTTGTGTCATCGGGCATCTAAAATTATAGACTACATTATGGTTCAGTGTGTCTTCGCTAAGACCTTCTGGTTTTGCTGCTTCCCAAATTTGGAATTCAGAGATTGGCACCGACGGTGAACAATACTGTCAGGGACTGGTGGTGCGTGATGGATGGACCTAGGACTCAAGTGAAGCACTTGGATATGGCAAAGATTATGATCTTTGGTCTCCGCAAGCTTTGGCTAGAGCGTAAAGCTCGGCTGTTCGATGGGAAGGCTTCCTCGGTGCAAATTGTGCTCATGCTGGCTTTTGAAGAGTTCAAACTTTGGAAGAAGACGCGGGAACATGAGGCAAGCTACCCCGAGGGGTAGGTTTTGCTATGTTGGTGGTGTTGTGTTGGGAACAAGAGCATGTTCTTGTCTCCCACATCTTGTATTTAAACTCTCCTTCTTCTTAATGATAATGACATGCAACATGTTTTGCCTGTTCTTTAAAAACAATAAGAGGGTAGTAGGCCAACAAGAAAAGATCCAACATGTGGGTCTACTTAGGTCCACTTGTCTAGTGAGACAAGATGGAAATGAAGTAGGCTAATAGGGCAACATGAATACACCCAACTAGTTGCTCCACTTATTTCCTATTGATTTCAAGAGGATGGCACTAGTCAAAGGGTAATCATAACTTGTGGAGGTAGTCTCCCATACTTATGGAGGTAGTGACATATGCAAAATCAAACCCGGTAGAATATAAATACCATAACCTCTCCAGATGGTTTTATTGAAATTTCCTTCATCGGCCACATAGGACCCTGATCGGCAGTACGACAGTATTATCGGGATAGGGATATCATCTGAGTTAGAACGAGTTTGTGTGTGATTGAAAGATAGTTGTATGATTTTCCAAATAGGCCGATTTAAGGGTCACAGTTTGCATGAGAGCGAAAGAAAAATGGCGATTCATGAGGTACCCTACCTACTAAATCTAATAAAGATAGGAGACACGAAAAGGATAATTTTCTGATCTTCAAATGGAGGATTCTAACATACATCAACTATCCTACATGTAATTTGAACCCATATCCTACATGGGCATTGTGCTTCATTGTGACTACTACTTCATGGTCAAGCTAAGTGGTCTGTTTCAAAGGCCAGAGGATGCGGAGCGAATGGTTGTCACTGGCTGGTTATCGGATTCAATTGTCAACAAACTTATGTCCAGACATGGGTTGCTTAATTGATTATGTGGTACTTGATATGATTATATATGCTACTATGTAATCTTATTTTCACACTTCGTTCCCACCTTCCAATGTGCACACAATTATTACTTCTCTAAACTTATATTGTTATGTCCATTTGTTCGATCAACCAATGGAAAGGGAACTAAGCTCCCCCTTTGTTTAGATTAATATAAGTGGGGTCTAGGTGATCATTAACCTTCCATATTACCCAATCTTTTTGAATAGGTCAAGTTGGATCTTCCAAGTGGATCATCTACGGTCACATATGGTTTATAACGCCAAAACCTCTAAACCAAATTAGTATGGCATAACGACGTGTGTCAACGGGGAAGAACGATATGGACTATATTATTTCAAGGAGACACGGCATGCCCTAATAATCTACATTATGAAATTACCCGTCTTCTACCAAAAGTCTGACCGAAGTCGGTGAAGATGCGCCATTGCAATTCCACAACTCCAAGTCGTTAGTAGTACATAATTGAATGTATCCGCCTTCTACCGAAAGTCTCACTAAAAGAGGATGGACTTGGCATTTTGTGTCAAGGGGAGACGCTAATTCCAAACAAACAATAGGAAATGTGCTCGGTATGCTATTACAATTCCACCTCCATGCTATCTCCGAGTCCTTAATAATAAATAATAAAATGTGCCCGATATGGTGACTTTGATAACCACATGTACTAATGGAGGAGCGAGGTGGCATTTTGTGTCAAGTATAGAGGATGTGCCCAAATAACCATAATTATGAAACTAAGTGCCTCCATGGAGTCGAACCCAAGTCGGTATAGATGTGCCACATCAATTCAACCACTAGGCTATCTCCAAGTCGTCCGTATTACATAATCAAATGTGCCCCCATATGGTAACTTGATATATTGAAAGCATTTTTCTAAGCTTTTTTATAACATTTACTATAATGGTAATGTCTTACACAGTGGCCTCCCAAGTGGGAAGCATAGCCACTTTGAATCTAGTGTCCAGTTTACTTTGCCAATTTTTGCAACCAGAATCCTTGACGGATTCAAGCAACCATGTTGGGCTTTGTGTGTTACTGATCTCCATGTATATCTTGCCAACTCGAATATGAATTGACACTCATGCCAATATTATGAGTTTATAGAATAGCTAATTATGTGCATTGAAATAAGCCAAAACTTGTGGCCTAAGAGACAAACTTGTACCCCCTCTATTTTTAGTTACTTCACATACTATCATTGTCCCGTGACAAAATTTCTAAACTTTGACCAAATCAATACCATTAGAATCATCATTCAATATATTTTCAGACCATATATATTTTTTATTGTGAAAGTTTAGATTTTTTTCAATAAACTTGGTCAAACATTATAAAATTTGACTTAGGTCAAATCTAATATGCGGAGTAATTATAAACGGAGGGAGTACAAATAGTTGAGTCCGACCATTAAATTGGTATGTCCTCTCTTGAATTCCCCAAAAGCTTAAGCTGGAAGATGCTTGTGCAAAATATTTCAACACACCCCTCATTTCTATGATCTTCTCATGCCTAGATGAGGCTAGTCGTGGAATTGATGTAGGATATTTATTGATAGTGCATTGACTGGGTCCTAAACTTGAGTCCTCTTTTCCTTGATACTATATCGATTTCCAATCACCTAACTAGTAAACTTAAGCCGATGAACAACAGTGGTTACATAAAGAGTCACCTCACGTGCATGTTTTAGGGGCGTATTACTCACTGGGTCAATAACAAACTTCTACGGACTAACTTATAATGGGAATATATAATTGAATAACAATTTCGTTTGTCAAAGTTATTTTCCCAATGGATCCTAAAAAAAGGTTATTGTGCCAATGAGAAATAAGGGCTCAAATGCTACTAGTTGGCCCTGAGAAAAAAATAAATGGGCTAGGTAGGTGTCTTGAACCAAAGCACACACAGCCAGCCGGTCAAGTTGTCTTTTTCCTCCCATGTTGGTCGTAGTTTGACATCGGGTTATGTTCACACAGACTAGGGCAAGGTATCGAATCCGCCAAAGCACGACGTACCCTGTTTGATGTGCCAATTTGAATGTACATATGGTGCAATGAGTGATAGCAAGGAAGATTACCACATATCATATGCGTTACTAAATTGGTTATTCTGCCTACGAGCACAAAAGAGTATTTTTTTTGGAGAAAATTATTTTACAATCTGTTGTCTTTTTATGTAATAGCAATCTTTGTCTTTGCTATGCGTAGAAGCGTTTTGACATATATTTTTCGAATAAGTGTTAGGAATGAGCTACTGATAGGCACTACCTTTTCATATTCTTAGGGGATTTTTAGTATTGCCTTATTGATCATTTTATTCATGTCATAATTGGAAAATCATGGGACAAGAATTATTGACCTTGCTGGTTGCTGCCAGTCAAGATGTTTTCACTTTGGCGATCATGTACGCCCAAGTAATCTTTTCTTATAAGGCTGGCATAGAATGTTCCAACTCTACACTTTTAGTTAATTAATTTTCCATCTAAACTTGGTCTCTTCCTTAGTTTTTGTTTGTTTGTGGAAGCATTAATTTATCTCAGAGGTAAGGTATACGCTGCTAGCTAGGTCTAACCATAGACTGAGGACCTTACAATGTTACACAAATTAGTAAGCTCTGTACTTACCAAACTGAAGTTACAGAAGCCCAGACTGTGAATTACAGATCATGCGGTACACATGTTGATCTTGGAATTATCTTATATTTGTTTCCCACAAACCAAAGGGTAGCAGTTATTTCCATCTTTTGAATAAGGCCACCGCCTGTTGATCATAGAATCAGCTTATATCTCTAGGGAGGATCAAGCAACTTGGATTCTCATAGCCTGGTAGTAGGAGTGTCTACTACGAGTAGGAGTAGGTGTCACTTTGTAGCAGCTGGGAATACAGGTGGGGAAACTTGTCAAGTTTTTCTTTTCCGAAAAGTTTGTTTATATCAATGGCATGTTTACTACTTTTCAGTGGAAATTGTTGTGAAACCTAAAGTATTTTATCTCATCTGACATTGAACTATACATTCAGAGCAAGCGCTCGGAACAAGCTACATTAGGCCAAGAGGACGGCCAAGACCGCGCCGCGCTCCTCGTTGCGTGCTTCAATGTAGACGGTGGTGGTTAAGGGGTTAGCCATGGATACAGAATAAGAGGGAGTCTGCGAAACAAAACAATTAGTAATAATATGGATGAAACATTGCCATGATTGCAATAGCAGTACAAAATATGATGCTGAAATTTTTATGTTCATTGCTGTTTCCGTTAAGTTTCTCGTGGTGGCTCTGTGATTCGCTGTTTAGCACTTGAAACTATTGGTTTGTTTGGGAAAATGCTGTGTGTCAATGCTCCTGCAGGTTTTCTATTTGCATCTGGTTGAAACTTGTTTGCTATGCTTCTTCCGAAGTTATATGACGCGACCTCTACATTCGTTTTCATCTTATATATCTCTCAAACATCCGAGAACGCGAGAGGTTGGACAGGAAGACGGGACGAATGCAGCACTCTACTCGATTTGTACGTGCTAATTAGGATGTATTGATCAAGCATGCAGGATTGCTCATCACTATTTGGAAGCAAAGCGTACATGCCAAGATGTACGTTCGTACCCCTCCTTCCGGTGAAACGAAGAATCTGTGATGCAATGCCGTGGTAGGTGTCATCCGTCTCGTGCCGCACCTCAAAAAGCCTCGCCGCACGGAACATATATGATGCTAACTGCTAGAGAAACGCACACACATCGAGCGAATTGGGCCGGCCCATTTTTAGCTGTACCCAAAGTTTCTCGTTCCGGTTTAGGAAACTTCTAGAAGGTTCCTGTCGTGTTTTACCGGTTCTGCGAACCTTCTAGAAAGATGCTGAACGGGATGTTTTTCCTTTTTATAGTTTTTTCTGCATTTTGATTTTCATTTTTCATTTTTCATTTTTTTTCTTTTTATTGTTTTTTCTGCATTTTGGTTTTCATTTTGTTCCTGAACTAGACAGACTCTCCAGTGAAGCTGCAGCTGGTACGTATGGCCGTGGCTCTGAATTGTGGTTGCACACGCAAATAAGTTAGTTGAATACGGTTTCAGGAGTTTGACGTACACATGAGGTTGCAGCTCTTCATGCTTCCTTGTGAATTATGGACTGCCTCGATCTATGTTACCTAAGACTAAAACATGGCTTTTTCCGTCCAAGGCAACTGTATGTAGATATAAACTGTTCTATCCGTGTGATTAATACTTCTGCACAAAAACGTTCATGTCTGCAACCTGACATTCTATACCTACCGGAACAGGAGACATCAATAAATTCTACTGATCCCGACACACACTTATTGGCAACTACTGATTGCTATGCCAGCTCAAAAAAACTCTACTTATTTCTTTGCTTAACTGACCACATCAAACTACTTAGCGTCCGACAGACAAGACACAAGACAGTCAGGAACATATATAGCTTTGCGATTGTCAGCCAATCCAAATCGCCATTGCACCTCCAAGATAATGATTTCTTTAGTCAATGAGGATAACACGATCGATCAGTGAGGAATCGTGGTCCGGAACGATGTGTAAATACCCGAGCTTCTTTGGAATGATAATCATCATCCTTGGTGGCCTCGGCTTCAGTTAGCAACTCACTTCTTTTCCCTTCCCTACAGATTGATATAGGCTGCAACTACAAGCATATCAACAGAATTGGGACGGTGTGAATACTTACATCTATTTTACTCAGTGGCGGAGCTAGAGAAGAAATGCTGGAGGGG
Organism: Elymus sibiricus; assembly: GCA_039707655.1. Taxonomy (NCBI): domain Eukaryota; kingdom Viridiplantae; phylum Streptophyta; class Magnoliopsida; order Poales; family Poaceae; genus Elymus; species Elymus sibiricus. The sequence continues at coordinate 474,135,542 of CM077676.1, read as the reverse complement.
CTAAATTCAAATACAACTATCTTGATGGGGCCAAAGACTATATTTTTCTATTTAAGCACTTCCAAAAATATATTTCTTCAGACATTTTGTCAAGGTTGGGGGGGCCATGGCCCCTGCATCAATACATGTAGCTCCGCCGATGATTTTACTATTTTCAGGTATGTTGCATAAAGTTCTGAGGTTTGGTTAAAAAATAGATAATGTTGGCACAACTTAACGTTAATGAATAAGAAAACAATATTTTTGTTAAGTAAGATATACCAACGAAAATTAAGCTAATATGCTACAAACGATATATTATTTATCTATATTTAAGAAACTGGACTTTCACAACCATATTTAAATGATAGTGTATATTGAAGTAATTGCATTTATTTTAGTATCTTCAAATTTCTTGCATAAAGTTCTAAGGTGGGTGTTGTTTCAGAGATATCTTCGTAAAGATGTCAGCCTGTATTAGTGTTTGTTTTAAGTGTATGTAATTCGGAGTAGAGTTCCAGATTGTATGAGGTATCTACAAGGGTTTTTCCTCTCAACCTTTTGCATTGCTCACTTGACTATTTTTTTGTCGGTCATATATATCTTTTAAGTTTTTGTGGCTTCAATAATTGGTTTAAAACCCAAGCCCGCTTTATTTTTAGCATCGAACTAGCACCATTTACATGCACATGTGGAATAATTTAAAACACAATATAGGATTTAAAACATATGAACGGGAGCAAGCTGAGGGCCCTCCTTTGGACCCATGCAGACTAGGGCTGGGGCACAAGAGGACCGCGCGTCGGCCCACACGGGCGCCTCATCCGCCTCTGTCAGTCGACACCTTTATAACCTCCCGAAAACTCCTCAACTAATTATCGAGGATTATTTCCATCGCCACACCTCTCTGTTTTGCCGTGATCCAATTTAGAGACATTTTCCGGTACTCATCCATAGGGGAATTCATCATGGCGACCATCTACATCAACCTTCCTGCCACCATGTTCATGTGTGAGTAAATACATCATCGGATACGAACCATAATGGAACCCGACGTGAAGTCCCATTGTCTATATTTGCAACTGCATCCTCTTCCAGTCTTTGAAAGGGCACATGGTCCAACTAACTAATCTTACGTCCTTTCTGATCGATGGGCTGTATGTTGATGGCCTGCAAGTGTACAAGGCTATTGCAATTCGTGATAAGGAGAGTCGCACCAACAGGAAGCGATTGCACAGGCAACTACCAACCCCGCAGCTACGTCGGCACTCACGCAACTACGTTCACACCTAGAGCGTTTTCTGGAAATAGTTCATTCCTCGGTTGATAGCGGAAATGATAATAAGGACAATTTTATCTAAACAACTAAGCGAAGGTAAAAAAAACATAAATAAAGCAGCGAATAAAATAAAGGGGTGGCGCTTGAGTAATAAGAGTGTTCTCGAGGTGTTCGGAATCATCACTACCCTTACGATGTACGGATCCCTAAGCCACTTCTCATGTTTTTTTTCTCGAAGTGTTCATTATAGAATTATCTTATATTTCTAGCGAGGTGCAAGCAACTTGGATTTTCATAGCTTGGTAGTAGGAGTGTCTACTAGGAGTAGGACTAGGTGTCACTTTATAGCAGCTGGGGTTACAGGTGGGGAAGCTTTTCAAGTTTCTCTTTTCTGAAAAGTTTGTTCATATCTATAATATGTTTACTTCTTTTCAGTGTGTTGTGATACCTAGAGTACTTTATATCATCTGACATTGAACTGTTGTTGCAGGGCAAGCGCTCGGTGGAATACGCTATATTACAACAATAGGACGGCCAAGAACGCACCACGCTGCTCGTTGAGAGCTTGAATTTGGATGGTGGTGGTTAATCTAAATGTTAAGAGGTTAGCCATGGACACAGAAGAAGATGGAGTCTGCCAAACAGTTAGTAATAATATGGATTAAACATTGCCATGATTGCAATAGCAGTACAAAATATGATGTTGAAATTTTGATGTCTATTGCTGTTCTCATTAAATTTCTCATGGCGGCTCTCTGATTCGCAGTTTCGCACTCGAGACTATTGTTTTGTTTAGTTAAAATGCCCTGTGTCAATTCTCCTGCAGGTTTTCTGTTTGCATCTGCTTGAAACTCGAGGGCTGGAAGTTGCGAACTTGCAATGCAAATTAGCAATTCAGTGCAGAAATTAATCAACGCTTTCCAAGAGCATTCAACGTAGGACGTCATTTATTCAGTACCAAGTGCTGAACTCATGTTGGGTACGTCTGAAATTTCTTCTGATGTTGGGTCACCACTGCATATTTTTCTTCCGAAGTTGTATGTCCTGTACTAGACGTCCACACTCGTTCCCATCATATATCTCAAACAACCGCGAACGCGAGAGGTTGGATGGGAGGACAGCGACAGATGCAACACAAGAGTCAATTTGTCTGTGCAAATTAGGATGTATTGATCGAGCATGCAGGATTGCTCATCACTATTTTGAAGCAAAGCATACATGCCAAGATGTACGTTCGTACCTGCTACTGATGAAATGAAGAACCTGTGATGCAATGTTGTGGTCGGTGTCGTCCATCTCCTGCCACACCTAAAAGTGCCTCGCCACCTACCTAGAGAGCATCTCAGCTCCCTCTGCTAAGCCGGCCACACATAGGAGCAATGACAGGCAGCACTTGCCCAACAAAACAACATTTTCAAGAGCGAGACTGAATAATGGAACCACCACGAGAAGTTTAATGGGAACAACAATGAAAATAAAATATCAATATCATATTTTGTACTGCTATTAAAAGCATGCATCCATTTTATAATTGTCTTGCAGATTCTCTTATTCTCTCTCCATGGCAATGTTTCATCCATGTTATTACTAATAGTTTCACAAACTCCCCTTTATTCTCTATCCCAGGCTGACCCCTTGCCTTTACATCAATCAAAAGTTCAGACCCATCCAGGTTCAAGCTCCCAAGGTTCAGGGCGAGGTGGCACCGATGCATGGATTGTTTGCCCTGCCAACATAGCTCGATGTCAAATGAAGGTTTTGCCTTGCAAGCATAGTTCAATGTCAAATGAGATAAAACGCTCTAGGTTTCACAACACTATATACTAAAAATAAATATACTAGTTATACATATGATCGAACTTTTCGGACAAGAAAAACATGACTAGTTTCCCAATCTGTATCCCCAGCTTCTATAGAGTGGCACCTAGTCCTAGTAAACACTAATACTACCAAACTATGAAAATCCAAGTTGCATGTACCTTGGAAGACTGCATAAGACAATTCTATAATGAACATGTGGGAAACATGCTTCCAAAGTTAGCAATATTTGATAACATTTTTTATATGGGAGTCATGTATACGATAACTCTTAGATGAACAGGGTACCGCATGATGTGTATTTCATGTAGTCTGAGCTTCTGTAACTTGACATTAGTTAGTACATATAGCTTACTAATTTGTAGAACATGGTAGTCACATCAGTCTTTTATTAGACTTATCTAGCATCGGTATACCTTAGTGTTGAGATAAATACAACAATGAACCAACAAAATCTATGGAAGAAACGAAATTTAGATGGAGAACGAATCACTAGTGCAGATTTAGAACAATATATGTCAACCCTATAGGAAAACAATACTTTGTGTGATCTGAAAACTGAATACATCTTGCCTGGCCACAAACAATATAAAAATTATTTTCCCATGATTTTCTAGTTTTGCCATCAATCAAAACGAGTGAACATTGAGCAAAACCAAATATGCTTTTAGAAATACTATTTTGTCTTGGTAGGCAAAATAGCCCATATATTACTTTAACTATGTATATGATACATTTTAATATTCCCTGCTATCACTCATTGCACCTCATGAAATTCACGGTGAAACATCCACGGTCTAATCCCTAGCTATAGTCGGTGCGTAAAGATAACGTGTTCTCTTTGTGATTTTCCAATATTGAACAATGCAGGGTCAACATGGGAGGAAAAATACAACTTGACTTGTGTGTGCCTTGGTCCAAGATGCCAACCCATCCCATATTTTTCTAAGTGCCAACTGGTAGCACTTGAGCCCTCCTTTTCATTGGCCAAATATCCTTGACATACGAGATTGCTACTCAATTAATTAAATATTTCCATTGGAATTTAGTCCTTACAAAAAAGTTTCTTGCCGTCACGGTGCATTTTATGCCCCTAAAAGATGCAAGTGAGGTGAGTGTTGAAATATACTAGCCAACATCGTTCACCTGCTTAAGAAATTATTTATGCGCTGGCAATTAAATATGATATTAAGCAAGGAGTCGAGTTAAGAACCGGGTCAATGCACTAATGGCCTACGTTGCTACCATGACTAAGCTTATCTTGGCTTCAGATGAGCTTAGACATGAGAAGTGTGTGGAAATTTGTTGCCTAAGCTTCTTTCTCAACTCAAGCTTCTGGGGACTGCTTAACATCGTGAATTGTGTAGAGGGCATACCCATTGAAAGATTGAACATGTATCTCTTAATCCACGAGTTCTGGCTCTTAAGCCACGAGTTTTGATGCACATAATAATATTTCTGTTAATTCACATTATTGACATGAGTGTCTCCAAGACTCCAATTCAGAATTGATTTTTTATCTGGAAGATCTATATGGACATAAATACCACAGAAATCCAACATGGTTGCTTGAATCCATCACAAATTTAGGTTTCCAAATTTAGAGCGATTTTGCTTTTCGTTAGCGAGGCCTACATGTGAGTCACTACCTTCACTATAATTGATACACAAAAGCTTGGAGAAATGAATTCAATATATCAAGTAACCATATGGGGGCACATCTGGTTATGTAATATAGATGACCTAGAGATATGCTAGTGGTGAAATTTCAATGACACATCTACACCGACTTTGGTTAGACTTGATGGAGGCGATTAGTTTCGCAATGTCAATGTTGCATATTCACCGTCTTGGGTTAGACTTTATATGTCGGCAGTTAATATTTTATTGTAAATTATTAGGCACATCTTCTCCCCTTGATACAAAAGAATGTATATCCCTCCCCATTGCTACATGTGATTATGCAATACTCATTCGGTTTAGAGTAGGCAGTAGACCATATGTGACCATATATGATGCATCGGGCAGATCCAGCTTGACATCCGATTCGACAAATGTTGGTAATATTCAAGGTCAATGATTGCCTCACCACCAATTATATTAATCTAAATATGGGAGGTTATTTGTTACCTTTCTATTCTCTTGTCGAACAAGTGGACACATAATACTAGTTAACATAAGTAACAGACTGATGCCCACCTACAGGTACACACAAAGCATGAGAAGAAGGTTACACACGAGAGCATACAACTGATATCAACTACTACATAATGAATTAAATGAACCATGTCGCGAAACAAATTTCTTGACAAATAACTTCAATGACCATTCAACGACAACTATTTGCTCCGTGTCCTACGGCCTTTGAAACATAGACCACATAGCTTCTCCATAAAGTGGTATTCCAACTAAAGAAAAATGCCCATGTAGGGTGTGGGTTTGAATCACATGTAGTATAGTTGATGTATTTTGAATTCTCCATTCAAAGATCAATAAATTATCATGTTGTGTCTCCTTTTTTATTGCTCTCCTGAATGTGGCTTTAATCGATAAGAAACCTCCAGAATTGCCACATTTCCTTCGTTCTCATGCATATCTTTACCCTTGAACCTGTCTATCTAGAAAATGATACAACTATCTCTCAATCACAGTTCTAACTTAGATGAGAATCATAACCCAATAATAGTCTCGAGCAGGGTCCTACGGGTTTGGTGAAGAAAACTACAACAGGAAAGGAAGGACATGGTATGTTATGCACACTCATACTCGGTTAGCTTTTGCATACAAGCTTCCCTTAATTTTCATATTCTATGGGAGATTTTGTCCATAAGTTATGACTAACTTTTCACTAGTCTTGTTCTCTTGGTACCAATAGGAAATCAGTAGAGCAACATGTTGGTTCTTTTCGTGTTGCTCTATGAGCCTCCTCCATTTCCAAATTGTCTCAATAGACAATTAGAAAAGCAATTTCGAGTGGACATTGTGACCATGTGGCAATATACCAACTCCCTCCCTCAATTTTAGCAATAGTGTCAATCAATCACACAAAACATAGGAAGTGAGACATTCTAAACTTCCTCGCGAGCCTTCCCATCATCCTCGAGATAGGGATTTTTTTTTCATAATTTCTGATAGGGCTATGCTTTTTGCCAAGAGGTATTTTTTTCTCATAGAGGACGATTTGAGCTGCCTCCAATAGTTGTGAATATGAAAGATCATGTTGTTCCACGGGTGGCTGCTCCTGCTCCATGGGCGACTACTCCTGCCCGAGCTGCTCATGCTCAGGCAACAACTCATTTAGAACAAAGTTGTGGTTCTTCATCATGGTGACCTGGACCCCTATAGGTGTCGTTCTCCCTACTACCAAGCTCCCACTAGTAGAAAACAGGGCATTGGTTTTTGCCAGATCAGAGCAACAGTCCCGGTATACTTACGAACCAGGACTAATGCGTGCATCAGTCCCGGTTCGAGCGGCCAGGACGCCGGCCGGGCCTCGGCAGGCACCAGTCCCGGTTCGGCTGGGACCTTTAGTCCCGGTTCCAGCCACCAACCAGGAGTAAAGGCCCTCGCTCCCGGCGCAACCCCTTTAGTCTCGGTTGGTGTCTGGAACCGGGACTAAAGGTCAGTCTTCAGTCCCGGTTCTAGACACCAACCGGGACTAAAAAGATGCCTATATATATGCTCGCCCCTGCGCGCTCACTCCTCTGTTTTTTGGCTGGCCGGCGTGTGGGAGGTCTGTGCTACTCTGTTCTCACCTCCTATGCACATGAGGTGTTTGATGAAATGCCCGAGCCACACTTAAGCTTTCTCCTCTCTAAGCTCGACCTCCAAGCTACATTTTCCCCAAGATTTGTCTAGGTTTGGCAGTGCACCAACTATCCAAGTGTTCTAAAAGGTTAGCAACTTCATCCTTTCATCTCTCACTGCTAGTTTAGCTCATTTCAAATGCTCTAGAAGTATAGTGGTTTGTGGGTTTTAGTGGAGGTGTGTATGTGGGAGTTCTTTTGATTTAGATGCACAATTTGAGCTCAAATTAATTTCTTAGAGTTTGCACATGTGTAGGGTGCCGTCCCGTCCCCGTCCCCGTCCTCACCGGCGTCGATCGGCCGCGCCGATCTCGTCGCCGGCACCACCGTGGTGAGCCTCTTGTTCTTATCTTCTTTTTAAAAGAAAAAATTCTTACTTGTATGATTTAGATAGCTACTTGTATAATTTTCTTACTTGTGTTATTGTTTGTTATTATATAGCTAGTGCCATGGTTTTGGTATCCACCCCCGTCGGCTCTCGTCCGGTCTATGATTCGGATGTGGTATATTATCTTTTATAACTATTTGTTTCATTTAGTGTTTATGACAATTATGCCGACCAACGTGACATAGATGTTTTTATCTAGAAGGTATGTGAACCAGAAATTCCAACCGACCCTCTTGTCGAGAGGTTAAATTTAGTTGAAAAAGAAAACAATTATTTAAATTTTTTTTGAAAAGAATTGAAGAAGAGAAGATGAAATTGGAGTTGCATGTTGCCGATGTCGTTGATCTACACAAGATCCAGATGGATGCAATGCGCTTGAAGATTAGAAAGATTAGAAAACATGCCATTGATAATGAGGCTTGGTATCATTATGCTGTTGGATCAATTGTCACCTTAGTTGTGATTTTGATCGCATTTGTTGTTGCATTTAAATGTTTTACATAGTTGTATGTTAGTTTCAATGTATGTTTTAATTAGATGCTCTAGAGAGCTGTATGTTGTTCTATGAGAACTATATATGAACTTTATGTATTTATTTTTTCAGTAATAACATTTGATCACTATTGTACTTTGGTTTTAATGTGATGATGAACTTGTATTAATTTGATCATTTCTCTATTCATGATGTTCTGTAATGGTTTTTGATACACTTAATTATATAATGCACGCAGATTAATCGGCAATGGATGTACGGTGACCGACACACATCCGAGTACATTACGGGCCTGCATAATTTTCTCGAAGTGGCTGAGGCAAACAAGCAGAATGGTTTTATGTATTGTCCATGTACTGTCTGTGGGAATACGAAGGATTACTCTTCCTCGAAAACCCTTCACTTCCACCTGCTTGAGAAGGGTTTCATGCCACACTATAATGTTTGGACCAAGCACGGAGAAAGAGGGGTTATGATGGAAGACAACGAAGAAGAAGAGGATGATGACAACTATCCTATGTTCCCTGAATACGGTGATACTGCAACGGGGGAAGCTGAAGATCAAGAGGCACCATATGTGCCCGATGATGATCTTCGCCCGGTCATTGTTGACGCACAGAGAGGATGCGAAAGTGAAAGGGAGAAGTTGAAGTTCGATCGCATGTTAGAGGATCACAAAAAAGGGTTGTACCCAAATTGCGAAGATGGCAACACAAAGCTTGGTACCGCACTGGAATTGCTGCAATGGAAGGCAGAGAATGGTGTATCTGACAAGGGATTTGGGAAGCTACTGAAAATAGTGAAGAAGAAGCTTCCAAAGGATAACGAATTGCCTGACAGTACGTACGAAGCAAAGAAGGTTCTCTGCCCTCTAGGATTAGAGGTGCAGAAGATACATGCATGCCCTAATGACTGCATCCTCTACCGCAGTGAGGAGTACCAGAATTTGAATGCATTTCCGGTATGCGGTGCATTGCGGTGTTCGGCATCTACCTCGGCTTCGAAGACTAGTTCGGGGGCTACTGAGGGTGTCCCGGACTAGGGGGTACTCGGGCTGCCGGCCTATCTCTCGTGGGCTAGACTGGTGGGCCGCTCTCTACACGTCGATGGAAGGCTGGATTGTGGACGACCCCGTATGATAGAAGGAAATCTCTGAAGTCTTGGCGTCTCCTCCAAGGAATAGATGGCGTCTCCTCCATATGCCTCCCTGGTGTCTATATAAACCAGGAGGTTTAGTCCGTAGGAGGCAGACTGATAATCTAGGGTTTAGCCAATCTGATCTCGAGGTAGATCAACTCTGTAACCTTCATACAATCACATCAATACAATCAAGCAGGACGTAGGGTTTTACCTCTTCGAGAGGGCCCGAATCTGGGTAAATCGCTGTCTCTACGCTCTCTGTTACCATCGGCTCCTTGACCCATAGTTCGGACCCCCTACCCGAGATCTGCCGGTTTTGGTACCGACATTGGTGCTTTCATTGAGAGTCCCGTCGTGGGTTGCCAAGGATCAATGGCTCGCCGTCCCCGGACAGTTCTTCAGCAATGGAATCTGCAGCGGCGATATCATCGTCCTCGGACAGCTCTTCTCTTCAGCGACGGAGTTCGTAGCAGGGACATCTTCATCCCCGGCCAGCTCTTCGCGTTCGGCAGCATCGTGTTATACGCCGATCCGACCGGTCACCTCGACCAGGTCGGCAACTTCGCCCCCGAGCAGGAAATCAGGTTCGGCGGCCTTCAGTTCGTCGCCGACGCTCGAGGCGATTTGATCTTCACTGGGTTCTCGGCCTCACTCGAGAAACCCACCAACCCCGAGGCCTTGACTTCGGATCCCTTCCCCGCCCCAGTCCTCGGGGCGGGCCTCGGATCGGACCTGACCTTGAGTTTGGCTCCAACCCCGGTGCCGGAGAACCAGGGGTCACCCTTGGCCGAGCACACTCCCGTTAACGACGCGCCGGAGCTCAACTCTAGGGACCGTCCGAACATAGATCCGGTGGATCCCTCGATTTTAAGCGAGATGCTGGACCGGATCCAGATGATAAATATCGCGGACGGCCCGTCCTCGGACTAGGAGCAGGTCGGACAGGATGCCGGCCGTGGGGAATTTTGCGTCCCACCCACCACCCACTTGGTAGCCACTGTTGAAGATTTAACCGACATGCTGGACTACGCCTCCGAGGAGGCTGACTACATGGACGAGGACATGGACGTCCCGCCCTCCACGGACACCTTCCTTGCCACTACAAATACCGGAAAGTGGACCGCCACCTCCACTTATGACGTCTACATGGTTGACACCCCCGTGAAGGACGGTGACACAACCAACAAAGGCGGCGACGACACCACCGAAGACCCGCCTAGACGCCGACGACGGCGAGCCAGAGGGCGGGGGAAGGGCAAGGAAAATCACACAGACACAAATGACACCGGAGCTAACGAGACTCCGGATAATTTGGGGGAGCTCGGCGACAACACGCCCGAGCAACGACCTGACACCCCTGAAGGGCATGAGGACCAGGGTGACCCCGAGGACCTCGATGATTCCGAGGACAGTAATTATCTCCCCCCATCTGAAGAGGAAGATAGCCTCGGACCCGAGGACTTTATCGTCCCAGAGGATCCCCTGGCACAAGAAACATTCAAACGGCAACTCATTGCCACTGCCCGAAGCTTAAAGATGAAACAACAACAGCTCAGGGCCGAGCAGGATACACTCAACGATAGATGGACGATGGTCCTAGCCGCCGAAGAAGGCCTCGACGATCAACGTCAGGGCCAATATAGGAGTTACCCGCGGCGGCGCCTCCTTCCAGACTTCGAGGATGAGGCCTTCGAGCCCGTACCTCCCAGACGAACTTACGCAGACCAGCCCGACCGGCCCCCTCGAGGACGAGATAGGCCGGCTGTGGAAGCCGAGCTCCCACCCGCACCCCCTCGAGGACGAGATAGAACGGCTGGAGAAGCTGAATACCCACCCGCGCCCCCTCGAGGACGAAATAGAGCCGCCGGAGAAGCCAAACTCCCACCTGTGCCCCCTCGAGGACGGGATAGGACGGCCAGGGAAGCCGAATACCCACTCGTGCCTTCTCGCCGAGCAGGCAAAGACCCGGTTCAACCGGATGACCAACACGATCTGCGCCACGACCTGAACACACGAGCGATTCAGTCGAGGTCCATCTATGGACCCACAGGATACGCACCCGCTGGACGGGACGGATACCAGGCCTGGCGCGATAGAAATGACAGGGCTCGGGATCAGCACCGTGCCCGGATGACAACTGATCTTCGGCGCGATGCGGCCCGGGCCAGGGGCGCCGCACACCCAATGTGTTTTACTGACGAGGTGATGCAGCATCAGTTCCCCGAGGGGTTTAAACCCGTTAATATATAATCCTACGATGGGACAACTGACCCAGCTGTGTGGATTGCGGATTTTCTTCTCCACATTCATATGGCTCGAGGAGATGATCTCCATGCTATCAAGTACTTACCACTGAAACTTAAGGGACCGACCAGGCATTGGCTGAACAGCCTACCCGAAAACTCCATCGGGAGCTGGGAAGAACTTGAAGATGCATTCCGAGCTAACTTTCAGGGCATCTACGTTCGACCACCGGACGCCGATGACCTGAGCCATGTTATCCAACAGCCAGGAGAGTCAGCCCGGCAATTCTGGAACCGGTTCTTGACCAAGAAGAACCAGATCGTCGACTGTCCGGACGCCGAAGCAATTGCGGCATTCAAACATAGTATCAGGGAGGAGTGGCTCGCTCGCCAGCTCGGCCAAGACAAGCCAAGAACAATGTCGGCCCTTACTTCTCTCATGACCCGCTTTTGCGCGGGTGAGGATAGCTGGTTAGCTCGTTGAAGCAACCACCCAGAAGACCCCGGTACTTCAGAGACCCGGGACGGGAATGGAAAACTCCGACGCAATAGGAACAACAAGCGCCGACACTCAAACAACGGCGGTGAAGCCGATGACGCAGCGGTGAACGCCGGATTCAGCGGCTCAAAATCGGGACAGCGGAAAAAACCCTCTAAAGGGAACCAAGATGGCCCGTCTGCGCTGGACAGAATATTGGATAGGCCCTGCCAGATTCACGGCACCCCCGACAAGCCAGCTAACCACACGAACTGTCACTGTTGGGTAATCAAGCAGGTCGGCAAGGCCGGAGCCGAAGAACAGGGCAAGGGCCCCCGCAGTGAGGACGACGACGAACCTCGCGGGCCGAACAATGGAGGCCAAAAACAGTTCCCTCCGGCGGTCAAAACCGTGAACATGATCTACGTCACTCATATACCAAAGAAGGAGGGGAAACGCGCGCTTCGGGATGTTTACGCTTTAGAGCCGGTAGCCCCGAAATTCAACCCTTGGTCAGCTTGCCCGATCACTTTCGACCGTCGAGATCATCCGACCAGTATACGCCATGGAGGAACGGCGGCTCTGGTACTCGACCCCATCGTGGACGGATTTCACCTCACTAGAGTCCTGATGGACAGAGGTAGCAGTCTTAACCTGCTTTACGCAAATACAGTGAGGAAGATGGGGATCGACCCGTCAAGGATCAAACCCAGCAACACCACCTTTAAAGGTGTAATACCTGGCGTCGAGGCACGCTGCTCAGGATCCGTGATTTTGGAAGTAGTCTTCGGCTCGCCCGACAACTTCCGCGCTGAGGACTTGATCTTCGATATCGTTCCTTTCCGCAGTGGTTATCACGCACTCCTCAGACGGACCACCTTCGCTCGCTTTAACGCCGTCCCGCACTATGCGTACCTGAACCTGAAGATGCCAGGACCAAGGGGCGTTATTACCATTAACGGTAATACCGAGCGCTCACTCCGAACAGAGGAACACACTGCGGCTCTCGCCGCCGAAGTCCAAGCTGCCGAAGAGGCGTCGCAATCCCAGTCCACTGTCAAGACACTGGACACATGCAAGCGCTCCCGAGCTGCAGCCTCGGTCCCGGCGCGCTCCCATGCTCCACCCAAATAGGGATACGCGCCCCACAGCACGGCCCACCTAGTCACAAAATACGTACCTCGAGTGCACAATTTCGCGCTCAAAATTCCATGGGCAGTTGTGGGGACACAGCAAACAAAAGGTCCAGAGCTCGGTTCGACCGACCAATGGCCACCAAATGTCTTCAAATTGACATCAACAATGGGCACCATCTAGGGCCCGATCAGCGTCCAGCTGATATACCACGGCGACTTCTCAAAACCCTTTTTCAAGGGCTCGCCCGCCAAAGATTACTACTTCCGCCGAATACACGGCGGACAGCTTCGCTTCCATGACAGCTTCTTGATGAGCAAAGGCGCAGACGTGCAGCAGGGCGTAGTAGGGACGTCAAACCACTCATGGAAGCTCTGTGTAAACCTTTACTCTCAATATATACATTCCTTTAAAGTATCTATTTAAGCTACTTCGGCAATACGGGTTGTACGGTTGGACGTCACACATTCAAAGGAAGTAAAGACCACTTTATTATGGTATACTCGTGCAGTCATTCACGTTGCATATTCCTTTCCGCCTTTTTCCGCCGAAGTAAACTATCACGATACATTTATTTTAAACCGGCTAATAGACCGGGGGCTCGACCATAGATCTTGCCTTAAAACTTTATACCGGCACTTCTCTTTTTTCATGTGCTCGGTGTCACGGATATTGCATTATATGAATCAGTTCCAAATTGCGTCTTTGGTCAATAGTTGGGTTGCCCGGCTCCTGTGTTTACCCTCTTACGTTCTGCACTGTTCGGCTAAGAGGGTAAAGGGAGAACCACTGCGATTGTACTTCTAGCTCGCCTGGTCAAGTACCTCAGTGGAGAAAGCCGAAAACTGACTGTCCCAATAAGCGAGAACTGGTCGGCGATCCGATGACTGGCGTTAGCCTAAAATTGTTGGAGGTTAGTCTGTGTCACACGAAGGGTTCTCTGTCACAGAAACCATGTGATGATGGTATCAACCGCGGCTCGTCCGAATATCACAAACACCGGGGGCTCGTCACCGGCCCCCACCGTCAAGCTCCTCTGGCTAAGTGAAAGCCCTAAAACCACATAGTCTGATTGCCTGGTTTTCCGTACATACAACCGCCCCCGGGCACCGAGACGTCGGCTAAGGGTTCACGTATTACGGGAAAACACCCCATGCAGTATCTGCCAGGGGGCTGAAGCCGACGACTGGTAACTTTCAGTTTCAAATCGGCCGCACAGGAGTCAAAATTAATCCGGCACTATATCCATAGCCGATCACTTGCACTACAATAATGCAAAAGTTTCAACTCCTTGGTTACAAGGAAACTACATCTACTCATAAATTATATTTTTTGGGCATTGGGCATCTACTGCCCGAGCACCAACCATCACAGCTGGAAAGTACTGCTCGGGACGCCTATGCTCTTTCCCTGGCGGCGGAGGTCCGGTGGCTATCTCAGCGGGTTTTAGCTTCGGCCAATGTACCATTGTCTTGCCGAAGGCCATCCGAGCACCCTCGATACATGTGGAGCGCTTCCAGGCATCGACCTGAGCAGGAGCGCCGAACAGCCTCTGCACCAGCCCGAAGTAGCTGCTCGGCAGCGGCTCCGACGGCCATAGTTTAACGCAGAGGTCCTTCATCACCGGCTCCGCCATCCGATGCAGCTCCATTAGCTGTTTCATCTGGTTGTTGAGGAGGGGAGGGTGTTCGAGCGCTTGAAATTGCGCCCAGAAAAGCCTCTGCTCGGCCCAACCCTCCTGGCCGGCGAAGAACCTCGCCGCATCCGCCGCACTCTTCGGGACGTCCGCAAAGGCGCCTTTGGAATGCCATATCCGCGTGAGCAACGCGAACCTGTTACCTCCAAAGACACATTGTAACAAGTACGGCTTACCGTCCGCGATCAGCCTGACTTGGCGGAGCTCTTCTTGGTAACCGCGCGCCTCTGTCCGCACTTCCTTAGCCACCGCTGCTAACGAGGTCAGCTCGGCGGCTTGCTCCTTATTCTTTTGCTCGAGGGCCTCACATCTTGTGACAGCATCCCCGAGCTCCTGCTGCACTTCCAGCACCCTAGCCTCATGCTTTTCACTTGTGGTTCTCAGCGCCGCCAGCTCGGCAGCTGCCTATTTGGCCGCCGACTTTTGCGTTGCCGCGTCCGCCTGAGCTGTCCTCAGTGCGGCCTTGAGGCTTTCGACCTCCGCGGCGGCAGCTGCAGTTCAATCGGTTATCTCCGTTAGGATGCATCGAAAACTGCTTCAACTCTACGGCTGTATTCACTATCACAACTCGGCCTTACCTTGCGCCTCGTCGAACCTCTTGTTCACCAGGCTCAGATCGTCCTCGGAGCTCTTTAGCTTCCGATTCAGCTCGGCCAACTCTTCGGTGTTGGCAGCTGCGGCCGAGGATGATGCCTGCGCATTATTCTGCACCCGTTAGTATCCGAGATGTCGATTTTTGATCCTCCGACCGACTTTACTCAACCGGTCAGAGTCTCGGGGGCTACTATGTATGAAGCTATATATTTGCACAAATGAATTTTCCTAAGGAAAAAGCATTACTTCGCTCACCTTGAAGCCGGTCAGAAGGCCACTAAAAGCCTCCTTCAGTCCATTATCCACGGACCGAATACTCTGTAACACCGCGCCCATAAGTGCGCGGTGCTCTTCGGCGATGGAGGAGCTGGTTACAGCGTCCTCCATCTCATCCGGCCACCTGGTCGATGCCTGCTCTTGGGCAGGCGGGGGTGGCGGTGGTACTCCGGCTCCTTCCTTCTCCAAGTCTGGAGCACCGGACTCGGGATGCCTTGACGTCTTTGGAGTGGTCCTCGGAGAGAGCTCGGTTAGTCCGAGCTCCTCCCTTTCGTTCATCAGAGGGGCCCTCCCCTCCTGGTCTTCGGCGACCGAGGCATTCGCCTCGGCCAAGATAGTATCGCCTCCTTCCCCTGTGTGTGGCATGGGAGGAGTCCTCCTCGACAGGACCTCCTCGGTTTCCTTCACGATTGGGGAAGGCGAGGCACGGGAACCAGTGCCGCTCTCCGCTAGCGCCGCCGGTGGAGAATCCCCCTCCGAAACTCGGTCGGCGGAGAGATCACGCAGCGGACTGCAAAGTTGCACATGGAAACTTGATCAGTATCAGCCCAGTTCGGCTAAAGACGCTCAGGTAGTCGCTAGAGCGCATACCTTTGGGCCTGCGGTTTGGCCCTGGGAATTTTCCGAGGAACCTCTTCCGAGGCCTCAGAGTCCTCGGCAGAAGCCGAGCTATCGCCGGACAAGGCTACCTTGGCCTTGCATGGTCTTTTGGGAGCGGGTCGAGGAGGCTCCTCCTCGGCATCCTTGGATGCCACCCTCTTCCCTGTTCGGGAGGAATCGTCCTCCTCCCCGTCCTCTCCTTGCTCCTTCTCCTCCTCTTGCGCGGAGGGAGCATTGGTGTCCCCGGATCTAGCACCCGGGGGTCTTCGGGAGCAGAGGCTCTCTCTGGCCTCCCCCTGTTGCTTCTTCTTCTCCTTCCTTTCCGGCACCTCGTATGGCTCCGTGGCCAACATGGCCGTCAGGAGGGGCGTCCTGGGTCCTTCTGGCAGCGGCGCCGGACTGTCAATCCGCTAGGCCTTCTTCAGCCATTTCTGTGGATGAGAAGTCAAGAAGCTGAGTACCTTATTAAAGGGAAATAGTTCGGATACAAGAACAAACTTAGTCATACCTCCCGTGGGGGGTTTGCGGCGTCAAGTCCGATGTCCTCTCCCTCGGCCGGCCAGTCATTCTGCGGCTTGAACAGCGCTCTCCATAGCTGGGCGTGGGTGGTGTGGAAGAAGTTGCGCACGGTGGCCGGGTCTTCGGGCTTGTAGGCCCACATGGGGGAGCCCCTATCCTGGCATGGGAGTATTCGACGGCCGAGCATTATCTGGACCACGTTGGGAAGCTCGACGCCTCTCCCTATCATCTTGGCAATTCGATGCTGTAGCTGCTCCACCTCTGTGTTTACCCCCCAGTCGAGGCCTTTCTTGGTCCATGAGACCAACCTCGTAGGGGGTCCGGATCGGAAGGCCGAAATCGCCCCCCAACCCGCGCTCCTCGGCTCGGTGATGTAGAACCATTCCCTCTGCCAAACCTTGACGGTCTCGATGAAGGTTCCCTCTGGCCATTCCACTCGGGGGAGTTTGCTGACCATAGCACCCCCGCAGTCGGCTTGTTGGCCGTCGACGATCTTTGGCTTGATGTTGAAGACCTTCAGCCACAGGCCGAATTGCGGCCGGATCCGGAGAAAGGCTTCACAGATGATGATGAAGGCCGAGATATGTAGAAAGGAATTCGGCGCGAGATCGTGGAAGTCAAGCCCGTAAAAGAACATAAGACCCCTGACGAAGGGGTGAAGGGAAAATCCTAAACCTTGGAGGAAGTGGGGGACGAACACCACCCTTTCGCCCGATCGCGGTGTAGGGACGGCCTGGCCGACCTCTGGAGCGCGGTGGGCTACGTTGGCAGGGAGATATCCTGCGCCCTTCAACTCCATGATGGCTCTTTCGGTGACGACGGACGCCTCCCACTTGCCCTTGGACCCGGAACCCGCCATTGCCGGATTAGGCGGGTGGATGGAGAGGTTCTTGGGAGGGAGAGCAGATCTGGATGTTGGAGCTCAGGAATCGGGGAAGGCAATGGCGGAAGGGGGGAATGAGAGCGTGCGACCAAAACAAGGACTATGCACCTTTTATGAGTTGTAAAACCCACGGTCCCTTTACTGCGCCGCAGTCCTCGCCACTTCCCCGTATAACCGTGCCATTATGCGCGCGTGGGCTGAGGCGGATTATTGATTATATCCCTTGAAAACAGGACACGATCTCCATATCGATGGAACAAGCCAATGAGAACCACCTCGAACCGCGAATCAAGTTTGTCATAAACCAACTTGTGGTCGTGGCAAGGTGTGACCCTTCGGTAAAAGTTGTCAGATGAGAACACTGTTCACGCCGAAGTGGCTAGCCTTCGGGGCTAAGTTATTATTATACTTCGTTACCAAGATATAGTTCGGCGCATACACGACCGGATAATGCTTGAAAATACAACTCGGAGTAATACAGGCCTGTTACCGGTGTCACGGAGGAAAGTGAACTGGTCCACGAAGCCGATGGTGTTCGGCATCTACCTCGGCTTCGAAGACTAGTTCGGGGGCTACTGAGAGTGTCCCGGACTAGGGGGTACTCGGGCTGCCGGCCTATCTCTCGTGGGCTAGACTGGTGGGCCGCTCTCTACACGTCGATGGAAGGCTGGATTGTGGACGACCCCGTATGATAGAAGGAAATCTCTGAAGTCTTGGCGTCTCCTCCAAGGAATAGATGGCGTCTCCTCCATATGCCTCCCTGGTGTCTATATAAACCAGGAGGTTTAGTCCGTTGGAGGCAGACTGATAATCTAGGGTTTAGCCAATCTGATCTCGAGGTAGATCAACTCTGTAACCTTCATACAATCACATCAATACAATCAAGCAGGACGTAGGGTTTTACCTCTTCGAGAGGGCCCGAACCTGGGTAAATTGCTGTCTCTACGCTCTCTGTTACCATCGGCTCCTTGACCCATAGTTCGGACCCCCTACCCGAGATCTGCCAGTTTTGGTACCGACACCCGGCAACGACATTGATGTGTACTTAAGGCCATTAGTTGAAGAACTTTTATAGCTGTGGGACATAAAAGGTGTACGTGTGTGGGATGAGCACAAACAGCAGGAATTTGACCTACGAGCGTTGCTGTTTGTAACCATCAATGATTGGCCTGCTCTTAGTAACCTTTCAGGACAGACAAACAAGGGATACAACGCATGCACGCACTGTTTAAATGAGACCGAAAGTATATATTTGGACAAATGCAAGAAGAATGTGTACCTGGGACATCGTCGATTTCTTCCGACCAAGCATGCCTTAAGAAAGAAAGGCAAGCATTTCAAAGGTGAGGCAGATCACCGGAAGAAGCATGTCCTCCGTACTGGTGATGATATACTTGATATGATCAAGGATTTACAAGTAATCTTTGGAAAGGCTCTTGGCGGACAATCTGTTCCGAATGACGCTGACGGACACGCAGCCATGTGGAAGAAGAAATCTATATTTTGGGACCTACCCTATTGGAAATACCTAGAGGTCCGCTCTACAATCGACGTGATGCACGTGACGCAGAATCTTTGCGTGAACTTGCTAGGCTTCTTGGGCGTGTATGGGAAGACCAAAGATACACTGGAGGCACGGGAGGACCAGCAACGTATGAACGAAAAAGACGGCATGCATCCAAAGCAGTATCAAGGTCCTACCAGCTACGCTCTTACCAAAGCAGAGAAGGAAATATTTTTTGAATGCCTGCTTAGTATCAAGGTCCCGTCTGGCTTCTCGTCGAATATAAAGGGAATAATAAATATGGCAGAGAAAAAATTCCAGAACCTAAAGTCTCATGACTGCCACGTGATTATGACGCAACTGCTTCTGGTTGCATTGAGGGGGCTTCTACCAGAAAATGTTCGATTTGCCTTTGTGAAGCTATGTGCATTCCTCAATGCAATTTCTCAGAAGGTAATCGATCCAGAAATCCTACCAAGGTTACAGAATGATTTGGTCCAATGTCTTGTCAGTTTCGAGTTGGTGTTCCCACCATCCTTCTTCAATATTATGACACACATCCTAGTTCACCTAGTCGACGAGATTGCAATTCTGGGTCCTGTATTTCTACACAATATGTTCCCCTTTGAAAGGTTCATGGGAGTCTTAAAGAAATATGGCCTTAACCGTGCTAGGCCAGAAGGAAGCATCTCCACGGGCCATCAAACAGAGGAGGTCATTGAGTTTTGTGTTGACTTTATTCCTGACCTTAAGCCGATTGGTGTTCCTGAATCGCGGCATGAGGGGAGACTGGGTGGAAAAGGCACGCTAGGACCGAACTCAATAATATGTAGGGACGGGCATTCTTGGGCGCAAGCACACTACACAGTTCTACAGAATTCTACCTTGGTGGCCCCGTATATCAATGAACACAAGAATATTCTACGCTCCAAACACCCGGAGCAGTCTGATGACTGGATTACACGTGAACACATGGGGACTTTCGGCGGTTGGTTGCAAACACATCTCATGGGTAACACCACTGTTGGAGATGAGCTATACTTGTTGGCCAGGACACCATCTTTGACTGTATTGACTTTCCAAGGGTACGAGATAAATGAGAATACATTTTACACGATCGCCCAAGATAAAAAGAGCACCAACCAAAACAGTGGTGTCTGCTTTGATGCAGCAAACACCAATAGGGCAAAGGACACATATTATGGTTACATAGAGGACATATGGGAACTTGACTATGGACGTGATTTTAAGGTCCCTTTGTTTCGGTGCAAATGGGTCAATCTGTCAGGAGGCGGGGTATAGGTAGACCCGCAGTACGGAATGACAACAGTGGATCTCAACAATCTTGGGTACACAGACGAACCATTCGTCCTAGCCAATGATGTGGCGCAGGTTTTCTATGTGAAGGACATGTCTACCAAACCGAGAAAAAGAAAAGATAAGGAAGCGAATACATCATACGATGAGCCAAAGCGCCAAATAGTTCTTTCAGGGAAAAGAAACATCGTGGGAGTGGAGGACAAGACAGGCATGTCAGAAGATTATGAAAAGTTTCATGAAATTTCTCCCTTCAGAGTGAAGACTGACCCAAGCATCCTGTTAAATGATGAAGATTATCCATGGTTACGGTGCAATAAGAAAGGGACACACGCGAAGAAAAAGTTTTATACCCCAAGATCCCACTCTGGGATGTGACCGGCTTCACCGTCATCACTTTCTTCTCTAGTGAGTTTCCGAACTTATCTGGAAAGTGCCACTTCGGACAAACTGGAGGGAATCTTTGTAATAGTTAGGGTATATATGTGTTTTGGCATTTGAAACGCGAAGGAATGCTATTTTTCATGCATTTATTGATTTTTTTGAGCTAAATGACCCTGAAATTGAAAAGCACTACAAATGAACTCTGAAAAGGTTGACACTTGGCATGGTATCATCATTTCACCCACATAGCATGTGCTAAAAAGTTGAGAGGGTTACGGCAAAAACTGGATGCACTTCGTGTACAAACTGGACAATCTCTTTCGAAGTATCACGGTTTCGGACGAAAACTCATCTGTTACAAAGGCATTTTATTTTTATAAACTTATTTTAACTCCAGACTTTTTGTGCGTTCAATATGCACCATTCAAAGCCACGTCATCAATTTTCAACCCTTTCTGACTTCATTTGCTATTTTTCATGCATTTATTGATTTTTTTTTAGCTAAATGACCCTGAAATTGAAAAGCACTACAAATGAACTTTGAAAAGGTTGAAACTTGGCATGGTATCATTATTTCACCCACATAGCATGTGCTAAAAAGTTGAGAGGGTTACAGCAAAAACTGGATGCACTTCGTGTACAAACTGACAATCTCTTTCGAAGTATCAGGGTTTCGGACGAAAACTCATCTGTTACAAAGGCATTTCATTTTTTTCAACTTATTTTAACTCCAGACTTTTTGTGCATCTAACATGCACCATTCAAAGCCACATCATCAATTTTCAACCCTTTCTGACTTCATTTGCTATTTTTCATGCATTTAATGATTTTTTTGAGCTATAAAACTAAAAGAGCTAAACAGAATCTGTTTTTGATTAAAACACCTATTTAAAATAACCTAAAAATTACCAAATTGAACATACTGATAAAACACACTAATATTAAACAGCAGGAAAAAGAATCACTCAAAAATCTTTTTTTAAAGTAAAGTTATTCACAAACTAGTGATTCACACAAATTTCAAAGAATTCAAATTTAAACTATTCAAATTTGAAAACTACTGGCACTAACAGAAAGTTTATAATTTTTGTGACCTAAACCAAAAAGATTCACTAAAAAACTCTAAATATTTTGCTGTAAGTAGAAACAAAAGAAAAAAAATAAAGCAAAAAACTAAAAAAACTGGAAAAGACCTTTAGTCCCGGTTGGAGCCACCAACCGGGACTAAAAAATTTACATAACATATGCAACAAATAAAAAAATGCCCGCCTACCAGGCCACCACGGCCTGCATACGACTAGAAACCCAACTATATATGGGCCAGGAAGCAGGCCCGCGGGGCAAGTAGGCCCACGAGGGCAGAGAGGAACGTTAGGCATGTACTGCCTGCTTTAGAGAGGAGCTCGGGAAGGTATCGCAGCGGGGCTTATAAACAGGTGCGAGTGCCTCTCGCTTGGTGAGGTGGGACTAAACTTCCACCACGCCAGGACCAACCCTTTAGTCCCGGTTGGTGGCTCCAACCGGGACTAAAGGCCCCTTTAGTCCCGGTGCGAGCGACCAACCGGGACTAAAGGCCTGGGCTTCCCGCCGCTCGGCCTGGTGAAATTCACCTTTAGTCCTGTTTGGTGGCTCGGACCGGGACTAAAGGGGTGCCTTTAGCCCCGGTTGGAGCCACCAACCGGGACTAAAGGGTTGGGTATATAAGCAGCACTTCAAAAAATTTCTCCCATTCTCTCCTCCGACGCCGAACCACAGCACGACGCCGCCAGGCTGCCGCACCGGAGATCGCCGTCACCTTCGAGCCGTCCCTCCCCCCTCGCTGCGCCCTCGCCGCGCCCTAAACGTCGCCGTTGCCGAGCCCTGCCCCGATGCCGCCGTCACCGAGCCCTGCCCCGACGCCGTCGCCGACGCCTCCTCGCTGTGAGCGCCGCCCCGATCCCCTCCTCCTCCTCCTATTCCCCCCCCCCCCCCCCGCACTGCTGGCCGACCCCGACGCCGCCCGCGCATGGCGCCGTCTCCCCCTCTCTCTGAATCTTCTGCATTTTTGAATTTTTCGACAGGGTGAACAGTGTGCACACCACATGTATGATGAAATGCCAGAGGGTCCTAGGGATTTTAGGAATTCTTGGGAATTTTTGTGGTGAAGTGTTGAAGCATATAAGAGGGTCTGGCAAAGTTTCAAATTTTTTGGAGCAATTAAAAATAGGTTTTGGTCATGGAGTTTGAATCTGGACCAAATTTGAACTGGATGGAATTTGAAAATTTTGAACTGTGGAACTCAAAGTTTTTGGTGAAATGGGTTGTGGGTACTGCCTAGTTGCTCGGATAATTTTTGTGGGTGCAGAAGAATTATAGAAAATATGCTTCCTTTGTAAATCAAAGAAACTAGGATAAATATAAATTCCAACTTAGTTTCTAAAATAGTTTCTAAAATAGATTCATTAGCTTTTTTTCAATTTGAGATGTTGTTAAATAGCTATGTGAGATGTGCTCCAAAATTGAGATATGATGAGTGGTTACTAAAACAAATTGAAGAACAATTTTTTTTTGCATTAGAGTTCATTTTGTCTTTTTTGTATGTTTTAATGCAAGCATCTTTTGGGCAATCTTTGAACATGAAGTAGGAGCATTTTGGTGTCATCTTGCTGGTACATTTTACTTCATGCCATGTTAGGACCTGTAGTGAGTGCTACAAGCTTGTAAACTTGCTATCTATTCATTTCTGCCATGGCATGCAAATATCACTAAGTCTGAAAATCTGTTAATACTTGTCAACTTGTCATGATGATTGCCATTGATCTAGGGGTCATTTGAATTAGTTCAGTAAGCATGGTTTGCCATGTGTTACATGTACATTCATGTCATGCCATTTGTTGCCATGTAGAAATTCTGTAGCATGTTCAAATCTTGCTTTCAAATTGGTATCTAGCTATAATGGACAGATTTGCATTGCATATTGCTTTGATCACCATTTGAGTTCCGTGCATCCGTTTGCCATGATCTTTATAGGTCCATTTCAACTAAAATCTTCGCTACCCCGTGGATTATATCATGGAGAGGGAACATTGTGAGCTAATGGCGAAATGCATCAACCTAACCTTGAAGGTGGCGGTCGGCTATGTCTTACCTCCTAAACCTGATGCAACATTCCATTGCAATCCGATTCCAGATGGCTTTGCTATTGTCGGGGTGGATGAAGTTACCAAAGGATTCGAGGGGCTGGAGCTTGAGTACCCTACAGGTGAAGGGGAGACTCATCTGGTAGATGCCGTAAGGACTACCATTCTATGGAGAAAGGAAAACATCGTGCTTCCACAATGGACGCCGCGTCAGCAGACTCAGCCGGAGGAGGCCCCTCAGCAGACTCCTCACAGTCCAGCTCTATCTCCGCTGCCTCAGTCGTCTCTGCCGCATCAGCACACTCCGCCGCCTCAGCTGTCTCCGCCGCGTCAGCGGACTCCACCGGAGGAGGCCCCTCAGCGGAATCCTCTGCCGCCTCAGCTGTCTCCGCTGCGTCAGCGGACTCCGCCTCCTCCACCGCGTCAGCTGACTCCGCCTCCTCCGCCGCCTCAGGAACGGCAGAAGAGACCCACCGCCGCTCCGGCGGCTAGCAGTACAACAATGAAGAAATCCAGAGCAGGTCCAAGCGTCAAGAAGGCTCCTCCCAAGTTACCATACGACATGACTGAGGAGGAAACCAAAGAGTTCATGGTTGCCGATGTGAAACGCCAGCTTGCACCGAAACGTCCAGATCCAAAGGAGAAAATAGATTCGGTAAAAGCGAAGCGCTGTCTGGATGCCCTTCAGCGACCACCACCTCCTCCGCCGCTCTCACACTATGACCTCTGTATTGTAAAGACATTTCATGAAGCGAAAATGTCGGGAAGTACTAGCAGTACTGCAAGAAGTGGGAAAACAATTCCCCAGCTCGGCGAACAGGAAAAACAATCGTGCCCCCCGCTCAAGGTGTTTCCCGATATCGCTAATGATCCGGGGGTAGCGGCCGCTTATCCTGGTTACACTCTTCATGATTACTTAGGCGATGAGGTACAGTTTGAAATGGCTGAGGTCGTAGCCTTTAGATACGAGCACGGGAAGCCTCTCGTCAGACCTGAGCAGCTCCCGCGTCTATCAACGATGATGCGAACATTGCATAACTGGTACTTGAAAGCCTGCAAGGAAGGGACCGACAGTATCTGCGTGGGAATTAAAGATGAGCACTACTTCAATGGAGTCGAGGCGTTGTACATTGAATTTGAAGAATTATTTCAGTTATACAATCAAGACGCCCTCGACAAAACTATCGTCAGTTGCTATTGTCTGTAAGTATTTTTTCTGTAATTAAGTCTCTAGCTCAGCTCGTTCATTGCATGTATAATTATCCTCACACTATATTATGCAGATTGAAGATCCGCGAATGCAGAGGAAAAATCTATGACATTGGGTTCATTAACCCAAATACCGTAAATGAATATACGGTACAAAAAAAACCCGTTGATACAGAGAATTACTTGCTAAAGGCATTACTTGGACAACAAAACAAAAGGGAAATACTATTTCCTTACAACTTCCAGTGAGTGTTACTGTCTTGTGCACATTCTGTTTCGCTTACTCGAGGTTAAGTGTAATTGATGAGTTATGCATGCGCAGGTTCCACTTTATTCTGCTAGCCATTCGGCTTGACGCGGGACTAGTAGTTGTCTTGGACTCGAGACGTAAAGAGCCTAAGGAGTGGGCGGACATGAGTCAAATGCTCCAGAAGTAAGTTCAATCATTATCGCACCATATCGACAACTTTCGTTCATTTCCTGATATCAAGTAATCATTTTCTTTGCCGGGCAGGGTTTGGAAAAAGTTCACCAACCAGGTAAGGGGTGAATGGAAAAAGGAGCTGCGATTTCACCACCCAAAGTAAGTACTACTAGCTAGCTAGTTCCACGCATCTCTCATTGATTCTAGTTTCAATACCATTATCATTCTTGATTATCATTTTGATTGAACTCTATTCTCGTAAAGTTCTTGTGGCAGGAACCCGGGAATAATTTATGTGGATACTATGTTTGTGAGTACATTCGCCACAACAGCTCTGAGCGGGGCAGATCTTTAGAACAATTTGAAGTACGTAAACAATATTCACATTTTTATTTTATTACCATCAATTGTGTTGAGATTCATTCATATATATATATATATATATATATATATATATATATATATATATATTGACCCCCTTCTTTAAATTAGATCTCGCGGATGCGGGACAAACTCCTACCAACTGATCGCATACGAGCAATTCAAGAGGAATTGGCGGGATTCTTTGTTGACCATGCCATACCTACAGACGGAGAATACCATCGGGATTGGCAATGCGATTTTGGTAATTAGATATTAGGGATCGTAAGAGATGTTATATTGTATATATGCATGAACGTGTATTATATGTAGTAGCGTCGAATAGATATACGAAAACTTGTTGTTCGACCAAGCACGGAGAAAGAGAGGTCACTTCTCTCTATATATTGATCATGACGATGTTGTGTAATGGTTCCTTCATTACTATATGTAGTAGCTAGCGTCGAGTTGAATGAAAAGTCCCGATGATACAATATGAAAACCCTAAATGTAAAGGAATTGAATGGTAAACACAAAAAGAAAAGGGGAAACACAATATGAAACCCCTAAACCCTCCAAAACTCCTAAACCCCTCCTTTCAAACAAAAAACCCCAGCGCCTGGCAGGTGCTGACGCGTGGCTGCCTTCTAGTCCCGGTTGGTGTTACCAACCGGGACTAAAGGTCCTCCAGCCCCAGCGCACGAGCGCAGCCACGTGGAGGGCCTTTAGTCCCGGTTTGTGACCCAACCGGGACTAAAGGGGGAGGCCTTTAGTCCCGATTGCGTTGTCTCGGTTGGAAAACCGGGGCTAGAGGCCCTTCCCAACCGGGACTAAAGGCCCGTTTTCTACTAGTGTCCCCATTCTTTTACTCTTGACCCCACCTTTATAGATCACCTGTTAGGGGCAATTGATATCTCTCTGTGCACAGGAATAAACTAACAGAATCTCAAAGAAACAAATGCGCACTCCTCTAGGGTTCCCCTCTAGTTATTGATATAAAGTGTTGGGCCGACAAAACTCGTCAGTGGCGGAAGTTAACGCTAACGGCCGGATGGATTGTCATGAATCTGACTATAACAAAAAATCCATTTTTATAGAAAAAAGGTGGGAGTACGGGCCCAATATATGGTCCATCAAGTTACGAGCAACGGAGGAATTAGTGATTTCGAGAATGGGAGCAACTAATTAAGGAGCGCTCATTCAGGAGCCTCCCTAAAGGTCACCTGGGGTGGGCTGAGTGGCGCGCTCTCAGCCGCAGCCACGTGTCATGCTCTGGGCACTCCCTCCGATTTTTATTTTGTTTTTCCGCATGCGTTTTCGACTTTTTAGATGCTTTTTTTCCCGATTATGTTCGGCCTTTCGGTTTTCCACCGGTCTTTCTTAACTTTTGGACAAAAAAAAATTATGTGAAAAAACACATTTTTTTTGCTTCCGTGAAAGGCATGGATTTGCTTCCTCGAGAGGCACGGCTTTGCTTCCGCGAGAGGCACGGCCGTGCCTCTCGGAAACGAAAAAACACGCTTTTCTTTTTTCTCCTTCCACGAGCGTGCCTCTCAGAAACGAAAAAACCGTGTTTTTTTTCGTTCCGCGAGAGGCACGGATTTGCTTCCACGAGTGGCACGGCCGTGCCTCTTAGAAACGGAAAAAAGAAACTCGTTTTCTTTTTTCCCTTCTGCGAGAGGAACATACACTAGTGGAAAAACGGAATTTAGTCCCGGTTGGAAAAGGCTTTTAGTCCCGGGTCACCAACCTGGACAACTAAATCGGGACTAAAGCCCCCCCCCCCCTTAGTCCCGGTTGGCCACGACCTGGGACTAAAGTCCCTCCACGTGGCCGCCAGCGCGTGCCGGGGGCTGGAGGACCTTTAGTCCCGGTTGGTGACACCAACCGGGACTAAGGCCCCTCCACGTGGGCGCGAGCTAGCACCGGGGGCTGAAGGACCTGTAGTCCCGGTTGGTGACACCAACCGGGACTAATGATTTTGTGTTGGGGTTTAGGGTTTATGGTTTATTTTTCCTTTTCGTTTTATGTTTTCCATTCAATTCTTTTTCATTTCAAACATATTTTACGCTACTACATATTGTACACGTTATGCATATATAATATAATTTCTCGTACGACCATACATATATCATATAATTTCTCGTATGACCATACATATATATATATATATATATATATATATATATAATTTGGTATATACAATTTCTCCTACAATTTGCAGATCATTACATGCAGGCATTAGGTGCAATGGTATTCTCCGCTTTCAGATATGACCTCCGTAAGCAAAAATCCCGCAATTTCCTCTTCAATTGCTCGTATGCGGTTCTCTGGTAGGAGCTTATCCCGCATCTCGTCAATCTTTAAAGAAGGAGATCAATATGAATATATTAGTTGTGTGTATATATATTAGATCATCATAAAAAAATTATGAATAGTGTTTACGTACCTGAAGTTGTCTTACATCGATCTCTGCGCCATTCGGTCGTAATGCGAATGTTCTCGCAAACGTAGTATGCACATAAATTAGTCCCCTGTTTCTGCCTCATGCACTTTGCGAGAATAGAATTCAATCAGATAATAATCAAGCATGATAATGGTATTGAAACTAGAATTAAAGAGATGCGCGGACCTAGCTAGTACTACTTAATTACCTTGGTCTGTCGCCATTTTAGCTTCGGTTTTCATTCACCGACAACCTCTTTGATGAACCGTTTCCAAACCCTGCCCGGCAAAGAAAATGAATAAAGGAGTTATTAATTACTTGATATCAGGAAATGAACGAAAGAGGCCGATATAGTGCGATAATGATTGAAATTACCTGTCGAGCATCAAAACCAAGCTGGTGTATTCTCGAGGGTCTTTACCTAGTGAGTCCAGGGTTTCAACAGTTCTAGCGTCAACTCTAATGATTAGCAGGATCAAGCGGAACCTGCACACATGTTTATATAAGCAGGCATGCATAACTCATCAACTACACTTAACATCGAGTAAACAAAATAGAATTTGTAGTACAAGACAGTAACACTCACTTGAAGTGGTAAGGAAAAAGTATTTCTGTTCTGGTATTTAGTTCCTTCATAAACCTTAGCAAGTTCTCCTCTGAGTCTTTGGCGTGGTTTTGTATCATAATTTCATTAATGATATATGGGTCAACGAAACCAATGTCATAGATTACATCTCTTTTGCATTCAAAAATCTTTATTCTGCATAATAGCGTACAAATAAATTACAGAAAGAAATCACTTACAGACAATAGCAACTGACGATAGATTTGTCGAGTGCGTCTTGATTGTATAACTGAAAAATTTCTAGAAACTCAATCATTATCTCGTTTTCATAGAAGTAATGCTCTTCCTTGACTTTCACAACGAGCATCTCTCGCCCGTTCTTTACTTCTTTCATGTACCACTCATGCAATCTTCGCATTTGTGTTGATAGATGCGGGACCTGCTTAGGTCTGACCAGAGGGTTCCCCGGGACATATTTCCATGCTAATTCAGCCATGGGGACTTCCTCGGTGCCTAGGAGTTGATCAACACTGATACCAAAGTCTTTAGCATCGTCGGTTACCTTATCAGTAATCACCTTCAGCGGGGGGGTCGATTGCATTGCCTGTTCTCCGAGCTGGGGAACTGTTTTCCCTCTTTTATTACTACTTGTACATCTCGACTGCTGCATTTGTTCCTGATATGACTTCCTAATAGAGCGTTCATAGTCTGATGGCCTATTATATATGTACATGTGCCGGGGCTCGCTCTAGAAGTTCCACAAAGTGCTCTACGGTTTTCGCAGGTATTATCTCCTTTGGCGGCGGGGGCGGTTTCGGTGCAAAATGGGACTTCACTTCGGAAGCCACGACCGCTCTGGTTTTCTCATCAGTCATCTCGTAAGCTAACTTCTTTTTGGCAGCAGGCTCGTCGTTGGCTTTCTTCTTTGGTGCTCTCTTCCGGTTTTGGTCCTGCTGCTGGGACATAGGGGGTGGAGTCGGCTGACGCGGCGGAGATCGATATGGCGGACTCGCGCTAGGCTCCGTCTCGAGGTGGGGTGGAGTCGGCTGACGCGGCGGACTTAAAGGTGTATTGCTACTCGGAGGAGTCGGTGGCCTTGGTGCCGAGTTTGGAAACACGATGCATTCCTTTCTCCATACAATGACACCACGTATGACTTCTCCCAGTGTCTGCTCCCCTTCACCTCCAGGAATGTCAAGCTCTAGTGAGTCATATCCCGACAGAACTTCATCCACCCCGACACGAGCATAGCCAGCTGGAATCGGATTGCCATGGATGGTTACTTCAGGTGCATTCAGTAAAACAAAGCCGACCGCCACCTTCATGGATATGTTCTTCATTTTCATGTGTAGCTCACAACTTGTCCTCTCTTTGATATCATCCACGGGGTAGCGAGCTAGCAGTGCATCATCGGCCCGGACCTCCGTGGAACCCACGCTGCTTTTCCGCATAGATGGGACGGTACTATCCAATGCTGGATCTGCTTGCTCCTGCCGCGGAGACGCCCTTTGCTGGCTAATTGTGTCGATCTGCTCCTGCTGCCGCATTAACATGCGTTCCAACTCCGCGTTCTTTGTTTCTACCTTCTAAAGCCGGTCTGTAACCTGCTTCTTTTTTCTCTGACGGCTTCTATAAGTGTCGTTCCACTTCGAAAACCCCTGAACCCACGGAACAACGCCTTTGCCTCGTGTTCGTCCTTCGTGTTCAGGATTCTCGAGGGAGCGTGTAAGCTCGTTGTTCTCTCTCTCGGGCTGGAACAACCCCTTTCGAGCATCTTCTATTGCTTGAAGTAAAGCGTCTGAGGCTGTTTTAAGATCTGCCTTTTCAATAATCTCCCCTGTCGCTGGGTCCAACTTTCCCCCATGCGCATAAAACCAATTCCTGGACCTCTCGTGCCAATCCGCTGTTTTTGGAATGACCCCTTCAGCAAGCATCTTGGCCTCAGCTGCTTCCCACTTAGGCACGCCTCTCTTGTAGCCACCTGTCCTCAGAACATGGTGATACTCTTTTTTCGCAGCATTTATCTTATTTTTTCTCGACCTTTCCTTAGCTTCATCTGATTCCTTGTACTTCACAAATACATCCCAGTGATCTTTTATCTTCTCTAGTGCTCCAGTGAATTCTGAAGTCTTCCTTTCTGCCTTGAGGTAGTCGCTGTATAATCTTTTCTTCCAGGTCTGGAATTGTGTGGCCATCTTCTTAAGAGCAAACTGCTTGACTTTCAACTGTTGGCCATCTGTGAAACCCTCTGGTAGGTTGAAATGTGACATGAGCGTATCCCAAAGCAAATTTTTCGATCTTTCATCGACATAACTAACTCCTCGATCTTCCTTTGGCTTATTGCATTCTCGAATGGTGATCGAGATGTTGCCCCTAACAATAACTCTGCATTGATTTATAAATTTACGGGCATTCTGTACAGGAGCAATCGGTTCGCCATCTTCTACGACTTCATCAATGTTGTACTTTATGCCATCGCCCAACTTTTTGGCCCGGCCTCGTACCCTTCTAGAAGATTTGCTCGATCCGGAGGGCTAAAAGAAGAAAGATTCGTTAATATATATATACAAATCAATTAATACATCTAATGATCACCAGAGGCCTAATATATATATATACCTCGCCAGACTTTCTTAATTGTCTAACATTTTCTTCGCCATCATTGTTTGTTTGCCCTTCGTCTCTTGGTTCTTCCTCAAGTCCCTCACCGGAGTCGTTCATAAATTGTGAGCCGTCATCTGGTTCATTCTCTTGGTTTTGGGAGGAGCGTATCATGTCGAAGATGATATCCTCTTCATGGTCTCTGCCGCTATCGTCCATAGCTTAACTAATCCAGAAGAAAGATAAAACAATTAGAATACGTTCAATAAGTAAAAACTGAATCATAGTATCGAGAAGAACAGTACCGGAGATGCAATCAATACACAGCAATGCAACAATATGATGATGTGGATTGTGCTAATGCAACTAGCAACAAGTGCAATGAAGTCCATTTGAACCAAGGGTTCAAATGCAAACTCCAATTTAAGCATTTTAAATGCCATTTAGATGTTTTCACTTATACAGCAAGTATAAGTTGGTTTTTCATGCATGAAAATTTTACAGATGGATTCCTTGAATTTTTCTGATAATTTTTCATATATAAATTATTTCATTCTGAGCTACGGTTAATTTTCTATGAATTTTTGAAGTTCAAACCTAACATGTGAATTTTCAAAGTGCATTTAGTTGTTTTGAGCTAAACAGCAAGGTTAAGTTACTTTGTCATGCATGAAACCAGCACCAATGGATAGATTGGGTTTCTCTAATCATTTTCATATATAAATATTTTCCATCTGAGCTATGGTTGAATTACTATGAATTTTTTAAGTTTAAACCATTTTCTGGATTTTTTTGGTTATTTTGAAATAAACAAAATCCAGTAAATAATTTACTGCGTCAGCATGACATCATGCTGACGTCAGCAGGTCAATGGAGCGGTCCAGGTCAAACTGACCAGTGGGACCCGCGTGTCAGTCTCACAGTGACTAAACCAATTTAATTAAACCTAAACTAAATAATTAACAGGGGGGCTGGCCCACATGTCATTGACTCGGGGAGGTTAAACCCCCGGTCAAATGGGGTCAAACCTACCGGAGTTAAGCCGCCGGCGGTGGCAGATGAGGCGCGACTGGGCTCATTGGAGAGCTCTCGCCGGCGCGCATCGGATGGGGGTGGTGGCCGGTCCAATGGTGGCCGGAGATGACGGCGACGAGCTCGGCAACGGCGGCCGGCGTTCGGGCATGCGCGGGAACGCGGCTGGGACGGCCTAGGCGATGTGGGGCTGGCACGTACGGCGTCTACGCGGCGCGGTGAACATGGTGGACGCACGCCCGGGACCAAATGGTCACCGGAGCATCGTCGGCGGCGAGCGCAGGCGGCGGCGGGTTCGGGCGCAGGTGGTGCGACGGCTACGGCGTGTGACAGAGGAAACAGAGAGGGGGGGTTCGAGAGGGAGAGGCTCACAGTGATTCCAACGGTGCGGACGGCGAGCTCGGAGGAGGACCAGAGCGAACGGGGCGGCGGAGGCGATCTCGGCGGTCAGAGGTTGAAGACGAGCGGCCTGGCGGCGTGGTTCTGTTTCCTTCTCCCGGGCGGTGGCTGCCACCGGGACACCGGGCGGTTATATACACAAGACCTTTAGTCCTGGCTCCAGCCACGAACCGGGACTAAAGGTCCTTTAGTCCCGGCGCTAGCCACGAACCGGGACTAAAGGTCTCTTTTCGGCGGCCCAAATTCCGCGTGGGAGAAGGAACCTTTAGTACCGGCTGGTGGTTGCAACCGGGACTAAAGGTGTCTTTTTAAAGTGATTCTTTTTTGTGTAGAAAACTTTAGGTAAAACTCTTAGAATATATAGAGTTTTTGAGTGAATCTTTTTGCTTTAGGTCACAAAAATTATGAACTTTCTGTTAGTGCCAGTAGTATTCAAATTTGAATAGTTTAAATTTGAATTCTTTGAAATTTGTGTGAATCACTAGTTTGTGAATAACTTTAGTTTAAAAATAGATTTTTGAGTGATTCTTTTTCCTGCTGTTTAATATTAGTGTGTTTTATCAGTATATTCAATTTGGGAATTTTTAGGATATTTTAAATAGGTGTTTTAATCAATAACAAATTCTGTTTAGCTCTTTTAGTTGTATACCTTTTTCCTTTGTTTTAATTATTTTAGTTTATGTTTTCTTGTTATTATTTTGCCAAATTATATTATGTTTCTGTTAGTCAACATGAGGAGTTTTAATTTTCATTTTGAAGAAATTATTTGACAGATTCAATTTGTCCATATATAAGAGTTTCAACACATGGTCATGTTCAAAATATTGGTCAAAACCCTCAATTACCCTTTCTGGATATTTCAAGCTTTTGAAATATTTACAAAGGAAATATTCACCATAAATTCCAAGAAAATTCTAGCATGTCACAAATGCCATATTTGATGATCTTGCCAAGTCTCATGTCTTGGAGAACAAGATAACATCATCAAATTCCCTCAAAACCATCTCTATCCATTTTCTAGTTTGAGCAACTTTACGTTGCTAAACATGTCCAAATGAGCTCAAAATTGGTACACCTGCTAAAATGGTCTAAATATTTATCTAGGCCAAGTGGTTCATCAAGGAGAACAAATTAGGTTGGTCAATGTATGCCAAAACCAATTCTGCCCTTTTCTAGGTTTTGACAAAGTTACATTGGCAACTTTCTCCCATTGATCTCAATTTTTTACCACATTGCCAAATGGTCATGAGCATCACCCCCATCAAGTGTCACAAGTTGGAGAACAAGTTAACTTGATCAAAGCTTGTCAAAACCATTTCTGCACATTTCTAGGATTTTGAAATATTTACATTGCCAAGTTTCTTCAAATGAGCTACAAATTTGCACCCTAGCTCAAATTGATACCAAGCTCATTCCTGTTAAATTCCAAAGCCATTGGATTCCTCTAAGTACCTCTATTCATCATCAAACACCTTCTGCCAAAATCTTGTGGTCAATGATTGGGGTACCAAATGGATTCTCCTTTAGCTCAAATTTTTACCAGAGCTCACCCTAGTCATATTCTACCTCCAGTAACTCTCTCTCTTCCATAGCTCAATAATTGAGGGGTGAAAACCCTCACTTTACCTCTCTGGACAGCCACTATAATTAAAATACTAAAAGGACAGGAATAATTGAAAATTCATAACTTAATAAATAATTATTCAAAAATCATGTTTCAAATGCCAAAATGCCCTAGCTTTTTGGTTGGATTCCGACACTCCGTAGTCCACCTAGCAACACCCAAAACACATATATACCCTAACTCTTACAAAGATTCCCTCCGGTTTGTCCGAAGTGGGACTTTCCAGCTATAAGTCCGAAAACTCACTAGAGAGAAAGTGATGACGGTGAAGCCGGTCACATCCCAGAGTGGGATCTTGGGGTATAAAACTTTTTCTTCGCGTGTGTCCCTTTCTTATGATTGCGCCGTAACCATGGAGAATCTTCATCATTTAACAGGATGCTTGGGTCAGTCTTCACTGTGAAGGGAGGAATTTCATCAAACTTTTCATAATCTTCTGACATGTCTGTGTTATCCTCCACTCCCACGATGTTTCTTTTCCCTAAAAGAACTATGTGGCGCTTTGGCTCATCGTATGATGTATTCGCTTCCGTATCTTTTCTTTTTCTCGGTTTGGTAGACATGTCCTTCACATAGAAAACCTGCGCCACATCATTGGCTAGGACGAATGGTTCGTCTGTGTACCCAAGATTGTTGAGATCCACTGTTGTCATTCCGTATTGCGGGTCTACCTTTACCCCGCGTCCTGTCAGATTGACCCATTTGCACCGAAACAAAGGGACCTTAAAAGAAGGTCCATAGTCAAGTTCCCATATCTCCTCTATGTTACCATAATATGTGTCCTTTTTCCTATTGTTGTTTGTTGCATCAAAGCGGACACCACTGTTTTGGTTGGTGCTCTTTTTATCTTGGGCGATCGTGTAAAATGTATTCCCATTTATCTCGTACCCGTTGAAAGTCAATATAGTCGAAGATGGTGACTTGGCCAACAAGTACAGGTCATCTCCAACAGCGGTGTTATTCATGAGATGTGTTTGCAACCAACCGCCGAAAGTTGCCATGTGTGTACGTTTAATCCAGGGGTCAGACTGCTCCGGGTTCTTGGAGCGTACAATATCCATGTGTTCCTCGATATACGGAGCCACCAAGGTGGAATTTTGTAGAACTGTGTAGTGTGCTTGAGTGAAAGAATGCCCGTCCATACTTATTACTGAATTCTTTCCTACCGTGCCTTTTCCACTCATTCTCCCCTCATGCCGCGATTGAGGAACACCAATTGGCTTAAGGTCAGGAATAAAGTCAACACAAAACTCAATAACCTCCTCTGTTTCATGGCCCTTGGAGATGCTTCCTTCTGGCCTAGCATGGTTATGAACATATTTCTTTAAGACTCCCATGAACCTCTCAAAGAGGAACATGTTGTGTAGAAATACAGGACCCAGAATGGTAATCTCTTCGACTAGGTGAACTTGGACGTGCGTCATAATATTGAAGAAGGATGGTGGGAACACCAACTCAAAACTGACAAGACATTGGACCAA
This sequence comes from Elymus sibiricus, assembly GCA_039707655.1. Lineage (NCBI taxonomy): Eukaryota > Viridiplantae > Streptophyta > Magnoliopsida > Poales > Poaceae > Elymus > Elymus sibiricus. The sequence goes on along the minus strand of CM077676.1, from coordinate 474,099,751 downwards.
ATCATTCTGTAACCTTGGTAGGATTTCTGGATCGATTACCTTCTGAGAAATTGCATTGAGGAATGCACATAGCTTCACAATGGCTAATCGAACATTTTCCGGTAGAAGCCACCTCAATGCAACCGGAAGTAATTGCGTCATAATCACGTGGCAGTCATGAGACTTTAGGTTTTGGTATTTTTTCTCTGCCATATTTATTATTCCCTTCATATTCGACGAGAAGCCAGATGGGACCTTCATACTGCTCAGGCATTCAAAAAAGATTTCCTTCTCTTCTTCGGTAAGAGCGTAGCTGGCAGGACCTTGATACTGCATTGGTTGCATGCCGTCTTTTTCGTTCATACGTTGCTGGTCCTCCCGTGACTCCGGTGTATCTTTTGTCTTCCCATACACGCCCAAGAAGCCTAGCAGGTTCACGCAAAGATTCTTCGTCACGTGCATCACGTCGATTGCAGAGCGGACCTCTAGGACTTTCCAATAGGTGTGGCGCCCCGCCTGAATACCACTGTAGACAGACGGTCGCCGCACACGCCAGCCCAGGAAATTACACTGGCGCATGCCTTTACAACAAGTATCATGAACACAAGCATTTCTATTAATGAATATATCAGTCTTACATGATATATTGCAGGGGTGATGGCAGCGAAAAAGCTCTATCTAAGGCAGCATAGTCCTGATGCGGCTCCAATCCATAGGGATCTGACTGGGTTACTCTTCTAGCCCGCGAATACTCCGGCTCCTCGCTAGTGGACGTCGGATCCTTAGGTGAACCTAGCCACATTGAAGGCCGCTGAGTACTTTTGAATGTACTCGCAAGCAAACCATACCAACATATACACCAAGCAAAGCATACCATGGCATTCAAGCATGCATTTGTTATCTTAACAATATTAACTATCATGTTATGACAGGATTAACTAGCAAGATTAATCATCTAGCAGCATTAATCATCAGGTTATAGTAAGATTATCTAGCATGATGACTACTGAAGTAAGTATAGTATGACGAAGATAAAGCCTGTCCAGTAAATAATCCATACTCCGAATATGTCATGATCCAAGTCTGATCCAAACTTTGCGGTCATCCAACCGCTCATCTCATAGCCATCACATGGCTAGCAATCATACTTCTGACATCATCTGATGTCCATGCATCTGTATTGCAAGTCTGACCTTACCTATTTCTGGTTCAGTCTTAGCAATAACATTATAAGGTTTGTTCCTCCGGACTCGACACAGACCAAATAGGGGCCTATACGAACTGTCCATGACCGAGGACGCGGCTATTCGAATAGATTTACACTCTGCAGAGGTTGCGTACTTTACCCACACCATGGAGCGCCTAGCCTCGTACTTTAGTACATGTTCCCATTCGGGTGGACCAGTGCTGCTCCAACAAAACCGATATATTGCCTTGCACTCTTACGGTCCCACCGACAATCATATCCTCCGAGGGTCATGTCCTGGGTGGCCCCTGTGTCACCCCGTGACACCTGCCACCGTCGTGGCCAACTAAACTGTCCCAAACGGGGACGCCGGCAAAATAACTCAACTGGGCTCACAGGATTATCGTCGCCTACCGGGCCAGGGTAGCACGCACGCATAATCCTCCCTAGTTTGGTGGTACCGACAAGAGGCAAGACAATAGACCAAGTCAGGGCCGTCCCATACCGGCAAATGTGGCTGCACGGGTATGTCCGGATAGGTGACACTATGACTCGATCCAGTCGACGGAGGAGGTTGTTATTATTAAGTCACATTTCATAATATTGCAGTAACAGTAACCATGCATGATGTAACATAACAACCTATCTCCATACAATATCACAACGAGTCGATAGTGCGATAATATCATGGACATTAGCAGGTAATGGAGATAGCAAATTCAAACTAGCAGGAGTTTAACTATTTCTAACACAGGCATAGACATTAATTAAACACGCAAGAATAACATAGAGCAATGCTTCAGGGCACATATCAGATGGTCGGTTTGCCTGGGTGTCGAGGAATACTCCGGGAAGAAGTGCGATCACCTCGCGGAAAATTCACCGGAAAGGATTCCCTCTCGGAGGGGCTGAATAGAGAACAGGGGCAAAATGGTCATTTTCATAGTGTGGAAACATTATGAAAATGATGCCATCGGAACGGGCTCGACGAACTGAAGACGTGGGCTTTGGATTCACCTGAATCGGAGTTACGAGGAAAAAGATATGAGGGTTTAACTGCCAGGGACTGATCTGCAAGAAAATAATTGCATCTGGGTCCCCGACAGCACTGTGGCTGGCGCCTTCTCTGGAAATACGTTTTCCTGAACAGAAAACGAATTCCCACCCGAGTACGCTTTCTCCGATCGAAAGCGCCTCAGAGCCGAATACGCTTTTCTCAACCGAAAGCGCAGTCGGCCGGGGGCGTGTCCACTTATCCGACGTGGCCAGCCGTCTCTCGCCGACAGGTGGGACCGGTGAGGAGGGGGGGCCCGCTGGCAGGGTTGTCTTCCTCCTCCCGTGCGTGCGAGACTGGCCGAGAGAGCAGGGGAGATCGACGGCGACCCCCGGCGACTCCGGTCACCTCTCGCGAGGCTCGACCTACCGGCGTGCTCGGGAGGCCATGCCACATCCGTCCCGCTAGTACACGGACCTCGAGGAAGCCGGGATAGCGTGCTCCATCGGCCATGGCGGCAACCAGCGTCGGGCAAAGTTGAGGCGGCCGCTACGGCGGTGGAGGAGTGAGAAGAGGCTCGGGCAGGGCTTCACCGTGGCTGAGTGAATGCTCTAGTGGGGAGAGGGGATAGAGAGGGGCCCTGGCTTGCTTGAATTCTAGCAGAGGCCATCGGCGGCCATGCCGTTGATGCGGAGCAAGGAGGAATCCCCGAGCTCGATTGAGTGGAGGGGCGAGGCTCTGGAAGGGTGGAGAGGGGCTGGTGAGGTGGAGTGGCTCGGGGAGGGGCTCGGCCGCGGCTATTTATAGCCGGCCGAGAGGAGGAGATAGGAATGGCCGTGGTGCCGATCTTATCGATGCACTGGAGCTCCGGGAGGACGTGGCTGGCCGGTAGCGGCGTCGAGCGGCTTCGCGGGGAGGGGAAAGAGCTCGGGAGCGCTCGAGAGAGATCGAGGAAGAAGAGGACAGAGAGGAAGGCGACAATGGCGCGGTCACGGGCAGCTCGATGGCGACTGCTCAGGCGAGCGGCTGGCGGGTTCCCGGCGTCGGGGAGCGGCCGACCTGATGAGAGGCAGAGGGAGGCAACAGCTCGAGGAAGAAGAAGCCAATGAGAGAGGGAAGCGACGACGGTCACGGGCGGACAGAACTGCGGCGGCGACCGCCGTGGCGTGGAGAAAAGAAAGAAGTGGGGAGAAGGTGCGGGAGAGGGGTACGTGGACGATGCGGAGCTATTTGACATGCTCAGACAAGATCGGGCTGGCCGGAGCTGGCTGGCCGACGAGGTTCATCGCACAGAGCGCCGTTTTGGTGTAGCTGCGTGGTCACCACGGGTGCCACGTGCTCTGGCGCTTTGCTGAATGCCACAACATGTCACATAGATAGATCAGAGGTCAGTGAGTTGACCTATGAGGATTTTGGATGGAGGTGGAGGCAGGAATTGACTGATTGGAGCTCACAAAGGTTCTGACCTAAAACTTGGACAGATCCTTGTGGAGAAATGGATGAGAGAGGGGAGCTGAATCCTTGTCACAGTGGGATAGGGTAGGAAGGACTAGGTGCTTGCAAAATTTGAAGGCATTTGGACCTCATTTGCATATACTTCCTTTGCAATGCAATTTCTGGTCCAGAAACTGAATCTTGAAGCTGCACTCATTTGTAATGATGAAATGAGCTGAATTTTGGTGGAGAGTGATTATTTGGAGATATGAAGGTGCTGGAAAAAATTTCAGCTCAATTGGAAATGCCAAAGTGGTACTTCCTTCAGAGAGCTTGGATCTGGACAGAAACTTGATGGAATTTTTGGGAGAAATTGGCTAGATAAAATGATGTGAATTTTTGCATACTCACATCATATAGGGAGTGTGAGGTCCTGGATTAATTTCACTATTTTTGAAGCAATATAAAATATAGTTGCTTCACAACCTCAAAATAAGTCCAAAAACAAGAATTGGATGATGCTCTCAAAATTTGATCTGTGGAACTTGGTATCTTGATGGAAATGGTAAATATATGGATAGGAGAAGCTCCACAAATTATTTGGGATTTTTCCTGGCTACCAAAATGGTAGTCCCTTTGGAAAGTGCCCAAAATGCAATATTGGCTTTTAATAGGAAAATGCAAATTCCCTTATTTAATTATTGCCAATATTTTTATTGGAGCTCAATATGATCACAAACAATATCTCCATTTTAAATGAAAAATATTGCAAATGACTTGGCAATATTTTTGCATATCCAGGGTTTATAGATGGGGGATGATCACTGGGAAAAGTTTGGGAGGCCATAGATCAAAGGAAGTTGGGGTTCCTTAGCAACGGAAGGAATTAGGGTTTCCCTTCCGGTAGATCGGAGAGTAGGGTTTCGGCGACAAAATCCTGAGAAAAGATTTGGGGTGGCAAGGTTGGTCTGGAGAGAGTCTCTGGTTGGATAGGGAAGGCAAGGCTAAATGACCATCTTCATATACCCAAAGGCAAGAGAAAACCCGAGAACACCGAAAAAAGACGGGAGCGAAATCCCGCGACGGAAAAAAAACAAGGAGCGAAAACCAGGGTGTCACAAACCTACCCCATTTAAGAAAATCTCGTCCTCGAGATTTCCGGGCTTACCTCTCGGCTAAGGGGAACTTACCTATGTGCGACTTGGATCCATCAGCTGTCTTGTCTTCATTGATTTGCTGGTCCTTTTAACTGCCTCTTTTGCTGGCTCAGGTGCTGTCTTTTTCCGATGGTTGCATTGAATCCTTCTCTTTCCTGTCAGGCAAACCCTTTGTGCTGGTAGTTTGTTGGCTGGGGTTGGTGGGTAGTTCCGAGTATCGACAAATAATCTGGTTTCCATGTCTTGAGACTAGCTGCTTCGGGTTTTATTGCGATACCTCTTACACTGACTGCCAAGGGCGAGACATTCTTTCTGGGTACCAAACTCATGTGCTCGGATGGCCTGGAGTGGCTAGGAGTGGCTCTCTTTTTGCCTTGTCAGAATACTCAATCTGGCTGTGGGTTCTGTACGGATGCTTTCTTCCTGTCTCTTGTATTCTGACTTCGTTCTCAGGAGGTTCCCGGCTGAAATGTCGAGCATGATCACAAAGTAATCGTAGACGGTAATCTCTGAGGTGGCTCTGACATATATAGCCTTTGCAGTCCTTGCTATGAGCACTGAGCTAAACACAGTACGGCTATCACTCGGTGCACCTTTCGGAGACTAGCCTCTTATCTTGGTTGATGGCCCATATTCATGATAAGTATGACATGATGGCTGCATTGTTGTGGCCTTATATGCAAGAGTTTGACAAGGATTGGTGATATCACTTTATCCATGAAGCTTTATTTTTATTGACCGTCACGAAGGTGTTTATCCAAGATTTCTTTATTCCTGAGGGTTCCTGTTTGTGGAGCTGTCATGACTGGCCAACGCGGCTCCTTGGTCGTATCCCAGCTTGTTGGGCTTGTATTCACAATTTACTCTTGCATATCTCGTAGGGATTGCTGTGTTCACATCCTTCTTTGAAGTATGGGGCCGACGTTTCTCTTGAGCACAGTCATTCCCGTGTACGAGTGGCTCGCATGAACTGATCCACTGGGCTGCATGCTCACAACATATGCAGAGGTAGGATAAATCCTTTCATAACCACCGAGTTCTGAAGTGGATGTGTGTCCAGACTAATTTGTGCTTATCACAAGCTTGTTGTGGGCACGATGGCGTGTTGACGAAGGCTGAATTCCTTATGCTCGAAGATTTTGCCAGGGTAGCGTGCCGAGGAAGGTTGGGTACCGTACCTCAGAAGCTTTCCTCATGTGGCTTACTGCGGAAGGTCAGGTGCCTTATGCTGGAAACTTTCCCCGGTAGCACACTGAGGAAGATGGGAGTGCCGTACCCCAGAAGATTTTCTCACCCGGTGGTGTAGCGAGAAAGGCTGGGAGGTCTTGTGTCGTAAGCTCCTTCCGATAGCTTACGGAGGAAGGTTGGGTTCCTTGTACCAGAAACCTTGCACTTGTCTGAAGATATCCCGTTAGTCATGCACATCACTTGTCCTTCTGCTGGTCTCATCATTGTTGCTGTAGAGGTTGCACAACTGATGCAGACTTCGTGTTGATAATTAATTCAGAATACCCTTTGTATTTGAACCAAGTGTTGCTGGTAGTGAGCAGTTGACGGATAATTCCGTTCGGTTCAGCTGAACTTCCAAGCATGTGAAGTTCTCATTGATTCTGGGCAACCGCAAACTTATCCATATTTCTCGCAAACCTTGTTCACAGTGCCCGGAAAATTTTGTATATGCACCGGTGAATTTCAAAATATGCTTTGAAATTTGTACTAACATACCGGAGTTTTGTTGTGGCTCTCGGCACACTCACATTCTTGAAATATGTCTTCGGTGGGTAATAAATGGCTCTTGAGTCCATTGGGAAAATACTCAGGGTTCACCCGACTGACTAAAATAATCCTTATATCGAGGATGAAATAATTTGTTCTTACTGGTGTCCATTCCTGATAGCTCATCTGGCTGTTCCTTAGGTGTGATTTGTTCTGAGGCGAACTCTCTCAGGTATATTCTGGCCTTGTCTGTAGCACGCAGAGTATGTTTCTGACCCATTCTTCTTTCTTGACAGATCCGGTGACCATGTTCTGAATATCGGGCAGTTGACTTGGCTTGACTCTTGCTGAATTTGGATTATTGGGTAGAATCCAAGTTGTACGCTGGTCTTCTTGACAGCACTTGCGGATGGATCCAGTCGGAGCGAAAGAACGGAACCGACAAAAGAAGCAAAACCACGAAAAACCAATAAAGCTCAAATTTTGCGGACCTTACACATGTGGCCGAAGATTCACTAGTATAACTATCCTAGCGCACTCGATGCACCTCTAAGGATTTAGAAGCAAAACCACACAATGCTCCTGATAGCAATTGGTGTCAAGCTCCTACTACTTCCTTAGGGAACACCACACTCGACGCATGACCATAGCCAAAGTGGCTTAGTCAGCGATCCTAAGGTTGTCGGGGAGAGATGTAATTTATATGCGTTTCCCGAAGGAAACTGGAATTGAGAAGAGAAATGCCATGGTTAGCAAACAAGGTGGGGATATCTGGTTTACCTAGGGGTTTAAGGGCTCACGGGTCGTTGCCTGGCGCGGACATTTCATCCCGAAGACAAAGACCATGAGAGTTGGGGGTCTGATGGAGCCATAAACCTATGGGGGTTGCCTTATGATCAATAGTAGTCGTGCCTGTTTGGCAAAGATGGCTGAAATCCATCGGGGCTTTGTACTAATCAAAAAGGCAATGAAGTCTGGCTAGGGTAACCTACGGTCAGCCTGGCTCTGATACCATCCGTTGTGGCGCCGCGCCTGAATACACTGTAGACAGACGGTCGCCGCACACGCCAGCCCAGGAAATTACACTAGCGCGTGCCTTTACAACAAGTATCATGAACACAAGCATTTCTATTAATGAATATATCTGTCTTACATGATATATTGCAGGGGTGATGGCAGCAGAAAAGGTCTATCCAAGGCAGCATAGTCCTGGTGCGGCTCCAATCCACAGGGATCTGACTGGGTTACTCTTCTAGCCCGCGAATACTCCGGCTCCTCGCTAGTGGACGTCGGATCCTTAGGTGAACCTGGCCACATTGAAGGCCGCTGAGTACTTTTGAATGTACTCGCAAGCAAACCATACCAACATATACACCAAGCAAAGCATACCATGGCATTCAAGCATGCATTTGTTATCTTAACAATATTAACTATCATGTTATGACAGGATTAACTAGCAAGATTAATCATCTAGCAGCATTAATCATCAGGTTATAGTAAGATTATCTAGCATGATGACTACTGAAGTAAGTATAGTATGACGAAGATAAAGCCTGGCCAGTAAATAATCCATACTCCGAATATGTCATGATCCAAGTCTGATCCAAACTTTGCGGTCATCCAACCGCTCATCTCATAGCCATCACATGGCTAGCAATCATACTTCTGACATCATCTGATGTCCATGCATCTGTACTGCAAGTCTGACCTTACCTTTTTCTGGTTCAGTCTTAGCAATAACATTATAAGGTTTGTTCCTCCGGACTCGACACAGACCAAATAGGGGCCTATACGAACTGTCCATGACCGAGGACGCGGTTATTCGATTAGATTTACACTCTGCAGAGGTTGCGCACTTTACCCACACCATGGAGCGCTTGGCCTCGTACTTTAGTACATGTTCCCATTCGGGTGGACCAGTGCTGCTCCAACAAAACCGATCTATTGCCTTGCACTCTTACGGTCCCACCGACAATCATACCCTCCCAGGGTCATGTCTTGGGTGGCCCCTGTGTCACCCCGTGACACCTGCCACCATCGTGGCCAACTAAACTGTCCCAAACGGGGACGCCGGCAAAATAACTCAACTGGGCTCACAGGATTATCGTCGCCTACTGGGCCAGGGTAGCACGCACGCATAATCCTCCCTAGTTTGGTCGTACCGACAAGAGGCAAGACAATAGACCAAGTCAGGGCCGTCCCATACCGGCAAATGTGGTTGCACGGGTATGTCCGGATAGGTGACACTATGACTCGATCCAGTCGACGGAGGAGGTTGTTATTATTAAGTCACATTTCATAATATTGCAGTAACAGTAACCATGCATGATGTAACATAACAACCTATCTCCATACAATATCACAACGAGTCGATAGTGCGATAATATGATGGACATTAGCAGGTAATGCAGATAGCAAATTCAAACTAGTAGGAGTTTAACTATTTCTAACACAGGCATAGACATTAATTAAACACGCAAGAATAACATAGAGCAATGCTTTAGGGCACATATCAGATGGTCGGCTTGCCTGGGTGTCGAGGAATACTCCGGGAAGAAGTGCGATCACCTCGCGGAAAATTCGCCGGAAAGGATTCCCTCTCGGAGGGGCTGAATAGAGGACAGGGGCAAAATGGTCATTTTCACAGTGTGGAAACATTATGAAAATGATGCCATCGGAACGGGCTCGACGAACTAAAGACGTGGGCTTTGGATTCACCTGAATCGGAGTTACGAGCAAAAAGATATGAGGGTTTGACTGCCAGGGACTGATCTGCAAGAAAAATAATTGTATCTGGGTCCCTGACAGCACTATGGCTGGCGCCTTCTCTGGAAATACGTTTTCCTGAACAGAAAACGAATTCCCACCCGAGTACGCTTTCTCCGATTGAAAGCGCCTCAGATCCGAATACGCTTTTCTCAACCGAAAGCGCAGTCGGCCGGGGGCGTCTCCACTTATCCGATGTGGCCAGCCGTCTCTCGCCGACAGGTGGGACCGGTGAGGAGGGGGGGGCCCGCTGGCAGGGTTGTCTTCCTCCTCCCGCGCGTGCGAGCCTGGCCGAGAGAGCAGGGGAGATCGACGGCGACCCCCGGCGACTCCGGTCACCTCTCGCGAGGCTCGACCTACCGGCGTGCTCGGGAGGCCATGCCGCATCCGTCCCGCTAGTACACGGACCTCGAGGAAGCCGGGATAGCGTGCTCCATCGGCCATGGCGGCAACCAGCGTCGGGCGAAGTTGAGGCGGCCGCTACGGCGGTGGAGGAGTGAGAAGAGGCTCGGGCAGGGCTTCGCCGTGGCTGAGTGAATGCTCTAGTGGGGAGAGGGGATAGAGAGGGGCCCTGGCTTGCTCGAATTCTAGCAGAGGCCATCGGCGGCCATGGCGGCGATGCGGAGCAAGGAAGAATCCCCGAGCTCGATTGAGTGGAGGGGCGAGGCTCTGGAAGGGTGGAGAGGGGCTGGTGAGGTGGAGTGGCTCGGGGAGGGGCTCGGCCGCGGCTATTTATAGCCGGCCGAGAGGAGGAGATAGTAATGGCCGCGGTGGCGATCTTATCGACGCACTGGAGCTCCGGGAGGACGTGGCTGGCCGGTAGCGGCGTCGAGCAGCTTCGCGGGGAGGGGAGAGAGCTCGGGAGCGCTCGAGAGAGATCGAGGAAGAAGAGGACAGAGAGGAAGGCGACAATGGCGCGGTCACGGGCAGCTCGATGGCGACTGCTCAGGCGAGCGGCTGGCGGGTTCCCGGCGTCGGGGAGCGGCCGACCTGACGAGTGGCAGAGGGAGGCGACAGCTCGAGGAAGAAGAAGCCAACGAGAGAGGGAAACGATGACGGTCACGGGCGGACAGAACTGCGGCGGCGACCGCCGTGGCGTGGAGAAGAAGAAAGAAGAGGGGAGAAGGTGCGGGAGAGGGGTACGTGGACGATGCGGAGCTATTTGACATGCTCAGACAAGCTCGGGCTGGCCGAAGCTGGCTGGCCGACGAGGTTCATCGCACAGAGCGCCGTTTTGGCGTAGCTGCTGCGTGGTCACCACGGGTGCCACGTGCTCTGGCGCTTTGATGAATGCCACAACATGTCAAATAGATAGATCAGAGGTCAGTGAGTTGACCTATGAGGATTTTGGATGGAGGTGGAGGCAGGAATTGACTGATTGGAGCTCACAAAGGTTCTGACCTAAAACTTGGACAGATCCTTGTGGAGAAATGGATGAGAGAGGGGAGCTGAATCCTTGTCACAGTGAGATAGGGTAGGAAGGACTAGGTGCTTGCAAAATTTGAAGGCATTTGGACCTCATTTGCATATACTTCCTTTGCAATGCAATTTCTGGTCCAGAAACTGAATCTTGAAGCTGCACTCATTTGTAATGATGAAATGAGCTGAATTTTGGTGGAGAGTGATTATTTGGAGATATGAAGGTGCTGGAAAAAATTTCAGCTCAATTGGAAATGCCAAAGTGGTACTTCCTTCAGAGAGCTTGGATCTGGACAGAAACTTGATGGAATTTTTGGGAGAAATTGGCTAGATAAAATGATGTGAATTTTTGCATACTCACATCATATAGGGAATGTGAGGTCCTGTATTAATTTCAAGATTTTGAAGCAATATAAAATATAGTTGCTTCACAATCTCAAAATAAGTCCAGAAACAAGAATTGGATGATGATCTCAAAATTTGATCTGTGGAACTTGGTATCTTGATGTAAATGATAAATATATGGATAGGAGAAGCTCCACAAATTATTTGGGATTTTTCCTGGCTACCAAAATGGTAGTCCCTTTGGATAGTGCCCAAAATGCAATATTGGCTTTTAATAGGAAAATGCAAATTCCCTTATTTAATTATTGCCAATATTTTTATTGGAGCTCAATATGATCACAAAGAATATCTCCACAAGTTTTCATGAACTTTGGAGATGGATAGATATTTTCCTGGATTTAATTCCTTTAACGGGCAGAAAAAGGAATTAATTTTAAATGAAAAATATTGCAAATGACTTGGCAATATTTTTGCATATCCAGAGTTTATAGATGGGGGATGATCACTGGGAAAAGTTTGGGAGGCCATAGATCAAAGGAAGTTGGGGTTCCTTTGCAACGGAAGGAATTAGGGTTTCCCTTCCGGTAGATCGGAGAGTAGGGTTTCGGCGACAAAATCCTGAGAAAAGATTTGGGGTGGCAAGGTTGGTCTGGAGAGAGTCTCTGGTTGGATAGGGAAGGCAAGGCTAAATGACCATCTTCATATACCCAAAGGCAAGAGAAAACCTGAGAACACCGAAAAAAGACGGGAGCCAAATCCCGCGACGGAAAAAAAACAAGGAGCGAAAACCAGGGTGTCACAATAGGGTAGCTCCCAAAATATAGATTTCTTCTTCCACATGGGTGCGTGTCCCTTAGCGTCATTCGAAACAGATTATCCGCCAGAACCCTTTCCAAAGATTACTTTTAAATCCTTGACCATATCAAATATATCATCACCAGTACGGTGGCCAGGCTTCTTCCGGTGATCTGCCTCACCTTTGAAATGCTTGCCTTTCTTTCTTAAGAGATGCCTGATCGGAAGAAATCGACGATGTCCCAGGTACACATTCTTCTTACATTTATCGAAATATATACTTTCAGTCTCATCTAAACAGTGCGTGCATGCATTGTATCCCTTGTTTGTCTGTCCTGAAAGGTTACTAAGAGCAGGCCAATCATTGATGGTTACAAACAGCAACGCTCGTAGGTCAAATTCCTGCTGTTTGTGCTCATACCACACACGTACACCTTTTATATCCCACAACTGTAAAAGTTCTTCAACTAATGGCCTTAGGTACACATCAATGTCGTTGCCGGGTTGCTTAGGGCCTTGGATGAGCACTGGCATCATAATGAACTTCCGCTTCATGCACAACCAAGGAGGAAGGTTATAGATACATAGAGTCACAGGCCAGGTGCTATGACTGCTGCTCTGCTCCCCAAAAGGATTCATGCCATCTGTACTTATACCAAACCATAAGTTCCTTGCGTCATCTGCAAACTCCGGCCACTTTCTCTCGATATTTCTCCACTGCGACCCATCAGCGGGTACTCGCAACATCCCGTCTTTCTTACGGTCTTCTTTATGCCATCGCAACAACTTGGCATGCTCTTTGTTTTGGAACAAACGTTTCAACCGTGGTATTATAGGAGCATACCACATCACCTTGGTAGGAACCCTCTTCCTGGGGCGCTCGCCCTCAACATCACCAGAGTCATCGCGGCTGATCTTATAGCGCAATGCACCGCATACCGGGCATGCATTCAAATTCTCGTACTCCTCACCGTGGTAGAGGATGCAGTCATTAGGGCATGCATGTATCTTCTGCACCTCTAATCCTAGAGGGCAGACAGCCTTCTTTGCTTCGTACGTACTGTCGGGCAATTCGTTATCCTTTGGAAGCGTCTTCTTTATCACTTTCAGCAACTTTTCAAATCCCTTGTCAGATACACCATTCTTTGCCTTCCATTGCAGCAATTCCAGTGTGGTACCCAGCTTTTAATTCTCATCTTCGCAATTTGGGTACAACAATTTTTTGTGATCCTCTAACATGCGCTCCAACTTCAACCTCTCCTTTTTCACTTTTGCAGTTTCTCTTTGCATCAACAATGGCCCGACCAAGATCATCAGCGTGCTCATCTGATGCCTCTTCTTCAGCTTCCCCCATTGTAGTACCATCGTATTCAGGGAACCTAGGATAGTTGTCATCATCCTCTTCTTCTTCATTGTCTTCCATTATAACCCCTCTTTCTCCGTGCTTGGTCCAACAGTTATAGCCGGACATGAAACCGGACTGAAGCAGGTGGCTGTGAAGGATTTTTGAGGTAGAGTAATCCCAATCATTCTTACAGACACCACATGGACAACACATCAAACCATTCCGCTTGTTTGCCTCAGCCACACGCAGAAAACTATGCACGCCATTAATGAACTCGGGAGAGCGTCGGTCATCATACATCCATTGCCGGCTCATCTTCATTACACAACATCGAAGTGACCAAATTAATACAAGTTCATACATAAATTTCATACATACTTCTCATAAAACAACATACAACTATCTAGCTAAAGCATTTAAATGCAACAACAAATGCGATCAAAATCGCAACTAAGGTAATAATTGATCCAACAGCATAATGATACCAAGCCTCTTTATTAATGGCATATTTTCTAATCTTTCTAATCTTCAAGTGCAATGCATCCATCTTGATCTTGTGATCATCGACGACATCGGCAACATACAACTCCAATTTCATCTTCTCTTCTTAAATTCTTTTCAATTTTTCTTTCAAATAATCGTTTTCTTTTTCAACTAAATTTAACTTCTCGACAAGAGGGTCGGTTGCAATTTCCGGTTCACATACCTCCTAGATAAAAATATCTATGTCAACTTGATGGGCATGATTGTCATAAACACGAAATGAAACAAATAGTTATAAAAAGATAATATACCACATCCGAATCATAAACCGGACGAGGGCCGACAGGGACGGATATCAAAACCATGGCACTATATATAACAAACAATCATACAAGTAAGAAAATTATAAAGTAACTATCTAAATCATACAAATAAGATTTCTTTTTACAAAAAGGATAAGAACAAGAGGCTCACCAAGGTGGTGCCGGCGACGGGACGGCGCGGGCGATCGACGGCGGCGAGGACGGGGACGGGAAGGCACTAAGTAAACCACACCTACACATATGCAAACTAAGAAGTTAATTTGAGCTCAAATTGCATATAAATCAAATAAACTCCCACATAATTACTCCCAAACTAAAACCCACAAATCACTATACTTATAGAGCATGAAACGAGCTAAACTAGCAATGAGAGATGAAAGGATGAAGTTGGTAACCTTTTAGAACCCTTGGATAGATGGGGTGTCTCCAATCTTGACAAATCTTAGAAAAAATGGAGGATGAGCTCGAGCTAGGGGAAGGAAACAGAGAGGAGAGAAAGGAGAAGCTTGGACTCGGGCTGGACGAAGCAGCTTTATATAGGGATATCTTTAGTCCCGGTTGGTGATACCAACCGGGACTAAAGGTCTATCTTTAGTCCCGGTGGGTGATACCAACCGGGACTAAAGAGGCTCGCAGGGGTCCCAGCCTGCCGCAACCCCTTTAGTCCTGGTTGGTATCACCAACCGGGACTAGAGGTCCCATTTGAACCGGGACTAAAGGGGGCCGTGCCCCCGTCCGCTCCTAGCCGTTGGAACCGGGACTAATGCTGACATTAGTCCTGGGCCCAAACCCGGCCGGGGCTAATGCTCCGGATCAAAGGTAGGTTTTCTACTAGTGAGATTTGCTTCCGCGAGAGGCACAGCCGTGCCTCACGGAAACGAAAAAAACACGTTTTCTTTTTTATCCTTCCGCGAGAGGCACACATTTTCTTCCGTGAGAGGCACGGTCGTGCATCTTTCGGAAAGGGGAAAAAAGTGCTTTCGGTTCGGTTTTTTCGTCTGGTTTTTTTATGAAAAAAAAGTTCGTCAAAACCATCAACATGGGATCTTGTTTTGAAGATCTCGACGTCGCGTTGTCCCGGTCCAGCCGGGCCGCCCTGTGGCGGAGGCCCTGCGCGAGAAGGCAAAACGCCCCGTCGCCACCGACGCTGGCCAAGATTTGCCTGGCCTTGTCCTCTGGCGGCGGCGAGGGAGGAGGGAGGGAGAGGAGGGTGCTGACGATGGCGACTGGAGCGCCCTCCCCGTCCACCACGGGTATGACGTGGGAGGGTACAGGAGCCACATGCTAATATTCATTTCTGGTATCCTCTACCTACTAGCTCACATCTCCTTCAGTATATGTACTCCACAACGACACACACTTCCCTTGTTAATCTGTCATCACGTCATACCCTTCCACCTATTCCCCGAAAATGATCCCTACGAGGAAGAAACCTTTTTCTACACTTTCACCTCCTCAATGTTGTCCTTCCTACGGAATCTTGCATGTGTGCTTCCCACAAGAGTTCCTTCAGTTGGTCCGGAAGAAGGAACACACCGGTCCATCTCCCTCTGCCACCGAGATGATGATGTTGTTCACTTCTGCCCCGGACTTTGCGCCATACGGGTGAGTGCTCACCGGCCGATGGTGCAACATGGTGGACGGCCTTCTCGGCCCGGCTCCTCAGCTCCTATTCTTCAAGCAACTCCCCATAATTCTTTTCTCTATTGGGATCCCTGACTCTATGGCTTCTCTGAACATCACACAGTGCAACACATTGAGAAGGAGCAAATTCGAGTATTAGCGACTACCAAACTTTTAAATCGCGGGCAATTTCATTTAGCGGCAGCTTGTCCCAGCCGCTATAGCGGGCTATCATGGCCGCTAAGCCATTTAGCGGCAACTCTACATGTGCATATTCAGCGGAAATACAGGGGATTTTCAGCAGAAAAACAAGGAAAATTCACCATGAAACAGAGGATTTTCAGTAGGGAAACGGACTATATAACCAATTCACAAACAAGGGAAATCGAACAAGCATCTCCAGTTACAAAAAACAAGTATCAACAAGCATGGGATGGTGAAGATTCACATGATGACGTACCATGATAGAAAATGCTAAGGGCGGCTACAGAAACACCTGGTGGCGGGTCCACCATGATAGAAAATGCTAAGGTCGGCTATAGGTGATCGACAACCAGTTCTAGGCTTAGGGTTTTCTTCATATGTGGGGCGATGGCGGCGTTCACTCTGCATTGACTAGTCTTGGTGCTTCCTCTCTTTTGTGCAACAATGGAAGACCAGGCGAGGCATGGATCGGCGACTTCAGTGAAGCGGGCGGCCAATGGATCGATAAGACGGGATCCTTCAAAGTCCCTGACAGATGGAAATGCTTCCGAGGAGACGGCAAATCTTTCAACACAACTAGGAGCTCTGAACTTGGTGGAAAAGGAATCAACATGTTTCATATCTCAGGATAAGGATTCCAGACCGACAGAGGCCTACTAGCTAGTTGGCGGTTGGGAAGGTGTACTCACTCCTACCAATGAACATCAACTCATTTGCTAGGGCTATGCAGCGGACATGGGCACTTTATCGGGAAGCCCATATAAAGCACATTGGCAATAATATCTTCTTCTTGAGATACGACCACAAAGGAGTCTCGAAGCACGCCCTGTGTAATGGACCATGGCAATTTGGTTTTAGTGTGATAGTTTTTAAGGATTGTGATGGTAAAACTAGGACGTCGGAGATAGTGTTTTATATGATGGAGCCATGGGTGAGAATTAGTGACCTTCCCAAGATAAATGATCGGATAATTTTGGGAAGGCTCTTGGGAATTGGCTTGTTGACGTGGTAAAGGTTGATGTTGAGAAGGATGAATTTCAGGGGGGGAAACATCTTAGAGTTATAGATAGAATTTTCATATTCGTTTCGCTGGTCCGAGGCTTCTTCATCTTCTCTTCAGCGAAACATGAGGGGACCTAGTTGTAACACCCCAATAATCATGCTACAGTAATCTCCCCCTAATGGTTGCCATGTCATCATGATTGCTAAGCCAAATTGCCACTTTATAAAAATTGAAGTCGAATTCAAATTTAAATTTCAAGTCAAATTATTACATCTTCAAATATGCAAACAAAATAGTTCATAATATTGCAAATAATTCCCGAGTAATTATTTTAAGGAAATCAACATCACCTAAATTCCCAAAATGCCCCTGGGAATTAATTAAGTGGTTCAGCAGCAAAATACTTGACCTTTCAATTTCTAAAAATGTTTAAACATTTCTAAATGCCCTGAAACTTTTTGTGCAACTCCACAATATTTCCAAATATTTATGTGAAAAATTTCATCTACAACTAAAATCATTTGGTTTTGAAACAAAATGCAAAACAGTAAAGAAAATAAGAAATAGAAAAGCATAAAAAGAAAAGGCCTAACTACTACTGTGTTAGTGGGCTCTAGTGGCACTGTGCACTTTGGCCCATCTAGCAACAATAGCCAGCCCAGCCCACCTCACCTCTCCTTCCACCTCCAGCTACAGGAGCAGGGGAGCCGTGGCGGGCATCCATGGCGCCTCGGCCACGTGCCGGCCATCCCCGGCCCCCCCTGTAGGTTAAGAGCATCGCCGCGACCCCCTCGGCCGAACCCTAGCCTTCTTCCCTCTCTCCCTTGCTCGCCCTCTTCACAGCAACACGCGCAGCCGCAGTCATCGCCATGGCCTCCGTCGTGCATGCGCCCACCATCACCCCGGCGCCTACAGACTTGTCCAAGAGCCCCGCTGGCCTCCGCTATGTCGCCTAAGACCACGAGATCGAGCTCAACGCCCCTGCATCGTGCAGATCGAGTCGTTCCCCTTCACTGCCCTGTCGTCGCCATCGCCGGAATTCACGGCCTCCGAGCCTTCCCCGATCTCGCTTTGCACCCCTACAGGTTCGCGGTGAGCCACTTTGCCGATTCCCCTCGTTCCCCACTTCGATCCACTCCGTTAGCCGCCTCCCCCGTGCTCGTCCGTGACCGCCATGGCCGGAGCCCGACCTCCCGTGTACACTCTGCTGCTGCTGCGTTGCTGCTGCTCCTCACACTGCTGCTGCTCTCTGCTGCTGCTACTGCGCCGCCCCTGCCCGCGCCCGCCTTTCCCTGGCCGCGCCCCCCTGCACCGCCGAGCGCAGCCGCAGCTAGCTGCTGCTTGGCTGCTGCCACTACAGGCGTCTGCTGCTGCTGCCGCTGCTGTTCCGTTGCCGCTGCCTGCTGCTACCTGTTGCCGCGCGCGCCCGCCGCTGGCCTCGCCACCGCCTGCCGCTGCTGCAGCTCCGCATCACCCGCTGCCTCGCCCCCACTCACCGTGCCCCTGCATCGCCCACGCTGGCAGCTCGCGCCACAGCCCATGGCTTCCCCCGCGCGCGCCCGCCCGCGCCTGCTGCCTCCCGGGGCCGCGCCCCGCTCCCCTCGCCCGCGCCGGCCCGCTCTCCCGCCGATTCGCTGCTGCTCCTGCCGGCCGGCCGTCCATGCGTGGCCTCTGCGCCCGCCGACGCTCGCTGTGTGTGGCTGTGTGCGTGCACAGCCATGGCCACAGCCGGCTTGTGCCACTGACCTATGGGCCCGGCATAATTAGATTAGGGAATAGATTAACTAACAAAAACTAATTAGTCCCTGACAGGTGGGACCCGTGCTAATTATCCTAATTAAATCAACTAATAAAATCTGTTAATAGCCCCTGTCAATGACACCTGGGCCCACTACCCAGGTTTGACCAGTCAACAGTCAACTGTTGACTATGCTGACTCAGCCATTGGACCCCACTGTCAGCCCCTCTGTACCCTTTGCTGGGTACACTTCTGGGTGCATCTAGCAATTTATATTTAATGATTTTTCGAAATTAAAATAATCCAGAAAATTCAGAAATTCAATTAAACTTTGGAAAATCATATAAAATAAACCGTAACTTGGATTAAAATAATTTATATAGGAAAAACGATCAGAAAAATATAACAAATCTGATTGTGCCGTCCACATACCTGCCACACCCCTCTAACATAGTAAACATCGACATTTTGCATCAGGATCATCTGATCAGAAAATACTTGGAGCTGGGAAATTTTTACCAGATAATTTTCCTCTTCTTTTAAAATGCCTAGGGATGCATTAGAGCATATCATCATCACACTTTGCCATGACATGCATCTGTGTTGCATTTGTATGCCTGTTATTTATCTGTTTCCCCCCTCTCCTCTATTCTTTCGGTAGACTCCGAGACTGCCGCTGCCCCCGAGTATGACTACGTCGACGACGACCCGTCCTTCTCGGCAGAGCTTCCAAGCAAGCAAAACCCCCTTGATCACCCAGATATCGCCCATTCTTTTCTCTCTTATTCTTGCATTAGGTTTTGCTACTGTTGTTGTTCAGATAGCTCCTATTCTGATGCATAGCCTATTTTTGATAACCTGCTGTTGATACTATACTTGTTATCCTAAATGCTTAGTATAGGAATGTTAGTGTCCCATCTGTGGCCCTACATCCTTGTCCGTGTTGCGATGCTTGTTATCCGGGTTGTCCGAGATGATATATCATTGTACCGAGACCCGAACACCCCTAAAGGCCCTTACAATTGTATGGCTCTGCAGAGCCGCACCAAGGGTGATTCCTTGTATTTCACTCTCGATGCCGACTCTGTAGGGTAGCACATCTAGTGTGATCTACTGAGGGTAATTCCTCATATTTCACTCTCGATGATGTCTTTGTCGTGTAGTATATCAAGGTAAACCTATCGAGGGTGATTCCTCCGGTTTCACCTTGATGGTATGGACTTGAACCCCGACTGTTACAATGATAAAGATGGGTCGGCCCCAAGGGTACCCGCGAGAGAAAATGTGGCGGAATGACAGGGCAGGTGGAGACCACCGAGGAGAGAGGTGGGCCTAGTCCCTGGTCGTGGTTCGCGAGTTACCTAGTCGGAGCGACGGCCCTGGTCGTCTCCGTGAGATGCTAATAATACACTAACGGATTTGGGTATTTGATCTGAGTTGGCCGCTGGCCTATACGCACTAACCACCACGCGGGATAATGGTATATGGGACCCTCGGCGTCGTACGATTTCTTTCGAAAGCTCTACAGATGTCACAGTTGAGCGGCACGCGCCCGGGTGGTCTGCGTAAGCACCTGCTTTGTATAAACAGGTAGTCAGGACTGATCCCGGCCGTCCACGCAACATGCAGGAGTGCTTAAGGTGATTGGCCCATGACCCCTTCGCGCTTAGGATGTAGACCGGCGTGCTGACCTCTCTGGAGAGCCTAGGTAGGACTACGGCGTGTCGATAATCCGAGGCCAGGCATTACCCAGAAAAGTGTGTCCGGCCAGAGGTGATCGAGCGTGTTGGGTAATGTGGTGCACACCTGCAGGGAAGTAATCTATTCGAATAGCCGTGGCCATGGTAACAGGACACTTGGAGTTGTATCCAGATCTACTACAACTAGAACTGGATACTATTGTGATACTTAACTGTTTTACTACTCCGGGATCACTTTCTCGCTGGGTAGTCGAGGAAGGATCTTCGGGTGTTGCTGATGAATACATGATACTAAATATTATATGCAAACTCCTCTCTTCTACTGCTGCAAGATGATGGCTGCGAGAAGATGTAGTCTTCGATAGGATGAGCTTCATCCCCTTATTCTGGCATTTCTGTAGTCTAGTCCAAAGAAATAGCCCCATTCCTTTGACACCGATGCATACTTAGCATAGTTCTGATGTAAGTCTTGCGAGTACTTTGGATGAGTATTCACGGTTGCTTTGCTACTTCTTTTCTTCTTCCCGGATATTGCGATCAGATGATGGAGACCAGGAGCCAGAGGATCCCGATGATGATTCTATGTGGAGTTTGACTTCGAGGAGTAGTTCGTAGGTCCCAAGCAGGAGGCCTGCGCCTTTTCGATCTAGAGTCATTGTTTGTTTTTCGCCTTCTTGAGGCACCTTTGTAATTGTCTGTAGTCAGACCTAACTCTTGATGTAATTTCGGGTCTTACGACCCTGGCTTGTAACTTATGAGACTAATGTTTATCCTTTGTGTTGTAGAGTTGTGTTGTGATATTATACCGTGAGTCACTGATCTTGATCGTGCATGCTGCGTGGATGTTTAGTGCATGATTAATTTCGGGGGCGTCACACTAGTTTGATTATCAATTTGAGAAGATACCCCACTTTTGCTCTGACTGCGGCACACTAGCTCATGTTGATGGAAGATTTGAACCACATGTTGATTCCTCACCCCAGTGGGGTGAATGGTTGGGGGCGTCACTCGGACGTAGCTCCTCTCAGACAGATACAGACTAGAGGCCGACAACATAAATGGGGAACCTCATTTTTGGGGGCACTAGGTGAAGGAAGGGTGACTAGGGTCGCAGGGGGCAGGCAGCGGTGCGTAAACTCCCAACTAGGCGCAAGTTATATTGTGACTATACACCCTTCGTGGACTCGCGCATTGTCGAGGATCCTCGATATGATCAGGTAGAGGGTAACTGTCTAAAAGAGGCACAGTGTAGGAAAGACCAGTGTCGACAAGATTAACGACATGACTGTGACATAAGGGTGTTCTACAACAATAGTGGGAGTGTGAGCTGAGGAAGGAACTCTAAATGAAACAGGACATAAACAATTTCTATAGGGGAAAGGGTGCAAGGCGATCGGGCAAAAATGACCCATCTACCTCCAGGCAACGAAGACGAGGCACTTTTGTTCGTAAGAGACGGCAGGGCGATGGTGATCACCAAAGGCATCACAAGGATTATCAGCTAAAGCTACTAGATAGGTAGAGAGATTGATACAAATTTGGGTAGCTAAGGGAGGCTCCAAGATACTAGCTCCTAACAATACATTTATCAATGGCGAATGATACCCCAACAAAGTGTTCTTTCAATCACAACTAGGAGATTACTTGAGGGGCTTCACACAAATGGAGCACTTTAGCGAGAACGCCAACAACTATAGATTTTCAAACCTTTGTTTTAGTACCCGTATACGTAGGACAAAAAAAGGGTGGATGATGAGAACATTTAGGTACATATGGAAGGGGGGCCATGCAATGATGATTTCATGCACTCATCCTAGGATACGTTCATTGAACATGTTCTCGTTGAGCATCAGAACATGCTTGGCTCATTATTAGAGTGCTAGAAAACCCGACCAGTACCACAAGGAAGAAGAAGAGGGCGTTAAGGTTTGAGGAGCTGTGAATGACCCACGAAGGCATGGGATGGAGCAAGTGGTGAAATTTTTGGCTAGAGTGCGCTCTACCGGAAGCATAACAATGTCACCAAAGATATGCAACATTGGAGTGGCTCGGTGTTTGGTTTGGTACGTCGTGAGATCACTAGCATAAGGTCCAGCTTCGGGATGCAAAGGATTAAGCACTGGCTTCCAGATCCTCATCAGACATCTGCGGCATTCAGTCTTAGCTTCATGTGCTTCATACACGGGAAGAAATTATGTATGGGCAATGTTCTGGACTAGAATCGCTCATGGCTGATGATCAAAATATGAGATACATTCAAAACCGGGCTTCACATCACAAGAGAAAAAACATACCATTCGATCCTTTGTGAGGGCGAATGGAACGAGATGTACTACCAAGGATGAGATGGGGAAGATGTCAGCCGATTTCTACACTCGAGTTGTTTTTTTTTGGAAGGCTCTGATGAAGCTGACCGCATCTTAGCTCACATCCAACCATGTGTGACTAAGGATATGGAGGACAGGGTGACCGCCTACGTGATGGATCAAGAAATTGAGAACGCCCTATTCCAAATGGGACTGACAAAGCATCAGGGCCAGACGACCCCTCAATTATGTTGTACCAATGTGACTAGCTGTTGCTAAAAAATGATGTATGGAAAGTAATAGGGGATTTTTTTTTTATTTGTGTTGTTGCACTAACAAACTTCAGTAGTCATGATCCCCAAAATTAACTCACTAAAGTTACTTTCTGAACTCGGATCTATAGCACACTTTATCAGATTGCTTCAAAGGTCCTAGCGAATAGACTGAAGGTTGCCCTACCCATAATGATCTCGGAGGAGCAAAGTGTGTTTGTTCCGAGTAGGCTTATCACAGACAATGTATTTGTTGGGTAAGAGTGTGTGCGTGCCATCAGGTCAAGGAAGAGGAAAAAATTATGTGTGATGGTAAACTAGACATGATGAAGGCCTACAAGATGGTTGAGTGGATTTTCCACGATCAGATGACGAGGACACTTGGTTTCTCAGATAGGTGGATCTTGATGATTATGATGTGTGTTACCCTGGCCAGGTTTTCTATCGAATTGAATGGAGGCTGCTCTGTCAAATTTACACCATCGAGGGGGCTTCGACCGGGAGACCCACAATCCCCCTATTTATTTTTATTCCGTGTTGAGGGATTTTCAGCATTTCTCAAGAATGCAAAGAGATAAAGAGATCAATGGTGTAGCTTTTGGGAGCAATGCCCCCCCCCCCCCCCCCCCCCCATGTAACCCATCTTTTTTTGCATATGGTACAGCTGTATTTGTTCAAGGGTCAAATGGCAACTTTGTGACCTTAAAATAGATCCTCTGTGACTATGAGTTGGCCTCGGGAGAAATGGTAAATATTGATAATTTCTCAGCTTTCTTTTGGAAAGGGAGGCAAATAGGAGGACAAAGTGGCTCTAAATATTTTTTGCATTGTTCCCAAAGCATTGAGCGAGCATTATTTGGGGCTCCCAACCATGGTGGGCAGGTCAAAGGAAGCAACTTTTAAACATGTTAGAGAAAGCTCGAGTGACAAAGTGGTTGGATAGAAAGGACAAGGGATCTCGAATGCAGGAAAGGAGGTCCTAGTCAAATCAGTGCTCCAAGCAACACCTACTTGCACCATGCGTTGCTTTCAACTCTGAGAGAAAATTTGCCAAAAGTTGACTACGATCTCGTCGAACTTTTATTGGGGGATGCAAGTCGTGAAAAGATGGTTCATTATGTCGCTTGGGATAAGATGTGCATAAGGAAGAGGGAAGGAAAAATGTGTTTCAGGTATTTCGAAGCCTTCAACCAAGTACTCCTTGGTAAGAAGGCGTGGAGAACTTTACAGTAGCCAGACTACTTGTGTGCCTTCATTTTGAAAGCTGGATATTTTAAAGATTGCATTGTGATGACTACATCATGTCGCAAGGCGGCCTCATACACTTGGAGGAGCATCACTAGTGGTCATGACTTGTTGAAGGAGGGGCTAGTCTGGCGGATAGTGAATGGTCTTAGTGTGTATATCTTCAAGGAGAACTTGATTTTGAGGGAGGGCTGCCATAAATCTTTCAGTGCGAGGTTATCTCCTGGTGTTTCCCTTGTTTGCAACATCCTCACACATGCACTGGCTAGGGCTGAATGACGCTCAAGAATTACTTTCCTCCCAGCAAATCGTAATATATTCATGCGGGGGGCGACCGTTGTCCCGGACCTGAAAGATTTCGGAGCGTGGAACTTCACAAAAAATGTACACTTCTCCATCCTATCAGTGTATCACCTGTGCATGACTCTGAAAAAAGTTAAATAGGTAGACCAGAGTCCTCTTTCATAGTTCAAGACCACAGGGGTTGATTATAACAATGGGACACAGATGCACCGAACAAGTCAAAAATTTATACGTGGAGGCTCATAAGAAATGAACTTGCTATCGATACTGAGCTACATCATAGGAAAATCAAGCTTGGTATTTTTTTTGTTGCATGTGGATGGGATGTGACCATTCTTCAAAGATTTTGGCACTACCCACAATCAGTTCAGTTCTAGAAGAGATTGCACTTAGAAAAGGAGCCTTGGTGTCAACCCCACCGGCGTTGGTGCGCTCCCAAAGTGATCTTTGATGCTGGATGCTAGCATGGCTGGGCGAGGGGGGAGAAGGGGGGAAATCATTGATGTTCCAGAGACAATATAGTCTATGGCTCATAAGGAATGAGACCCAAGATGGCCAGCAAATTTTTGACCCACAGGTAATCGCCTCCTCTGATACTTTCTATGTGTATGAATGGAAATAGGTACATGCCACATAGAAGAAGGTGCCAATTCTAATTTTGAAAGAAGATGGCAATCCACAGATGAAAGATATATCCAAGCAGATGCTAACAGCGCAACCTCGAGTGCTAGGGACAAGGGAGGAGGTGGTGTGATCCTAAGGGATCATCATGGCATGTTTAGGCGACGAGACGTGTTATTTTTGCCTTCTATCTTGACCCTTGAAATCAGGGAGATTCTATCTTGCTGGAGGGCGGTGTAGTTCACCGTCTAGATGGACATACCGAAGCGTGCCATCAAGTTGGATTTTATGGTTGTGGTAAACATGTTGGTTGATGAAGCATAGAACCTATCTGCATGTGGGCCACTCATCATAGAGTTAAAAGCGCTTCTCAAGATGCGCCAAGAGAAGTCGGTCCCATGGGTCCGACGTACAGCGAATGGCGTTGCTCATACCCTTGCTAGGAAAGGGTCATGTAATGAATTATGTAAGGTGTAGTTTTGTATGCCTCCGGATTGTATCGAGATCCACATAGCAGTAAAACTTTCAGAACCTTTTGAATAAATAGCAACCAAGTTAATAAAAAATACAGAAGCACTTACATGTAGATCCTTCTTGTTGGCATTATTCAGATCGCTTTAGCTATACATCAGCCGACTGAAAAATGAAATAGGGTCAATCGATTTCTTTTCTCCAAACTCTGCACACCTACACTACCGCATGCAAGTGCGTGCTGGAGGGGTGACGCGGCGGCGGCCGATAGCATTAATGGGACGTGTTAGTGCGGACTAATTTAGATCAATCCCAGAAGCTCGTTTTGATTTGAATTTAAATATACTTTTATGAATTATCATGTATATGTAGGAATCCGAATGTGTTTTCTATGTCTTTTTTTTGCATCTTCGTTATTGTTTTTTTTCTTTTTCAGTTTTTCTTTCTTTCTGCGTGTGTGCATGGGGGGGGGGGGGGGGGGTCGATATGAGATGCAATTTATTTTTCATATCTTGAGAGACGATTAATCTTCATCATTGGTTTCTTATTTAAACACGGAGTGTAACATGAATGTATACATGCAAATTATTTATAATTAGTGTGCAATTTTTTCCCAATGTTAGGTGAGTACTAATGCCACTAACTAATTAATTAATTCCTAGAAAACTTCATTTTTTATGTTCATTTAACTTTCTTTCATTGTTTAAAGGTAATACTAATGCCACTAATTCCTTTCATCTTTGAACTTGTTTTTTGTGAAAAATTCCAGTATTAAATGCTTATTTTTGCATATTATAAAAGTAATTTATATGTAAATTGTGTGCAAATTTTGTCATTTTTTTTATTTTCTTTCTTCTTAAAAGGCAATACAATAGCCAATAATTCATTCTTTTTTAGAAAACTTCATTATTTTGATTTTGTTTTAGTTATTATTTCATGTTTCTTCTTCTTTAAGGGTAATACCAATGACACTCATTCATTCTTCCTTAGAAAACTTCGTTATTTTGATTTTGTTTCTTCTTTAAGGATAATATCAATGCCATTAATTCATTCTTTCTTAGAAAACTTTATTATTTTGATTTTTTTAGTATTTATTTCATTTTGTTTCTTCCTTAAGGGTAATACCAACACCACTAATTCATTCTTTCTTAGAAAACTTCATTATTTTGATTTCGTTTTAGTATTTATTTCATTTTGTTTCTTCTTTAAGGGTAATACTAATCCCACTAATTTATCCTTTTTAGGAAACTTTTGTTTTGTGAAATCACTTTTATATGCTTATTCTTGCATATTATAAAAGAGCGCAATTTCTTTGTACATTGTGTGCAAAAATTTTCATGATTTGTTTTTTTCTTCATTTTATTGTTCTTTAAGGGTAATACCAATGACATTAATTCATTTAATATTAGAGAACTTTTTTGGTGAAAATTACACTATTACAAGCTTATTCTTGCATAATATAAAAAGGCGCAATTTTTGTGTAAATTGTGTGCAAATTTTTTTTTGCGGGTTAAATTGTGTGCAATTTGACTGAACGCCCAAAAGAATAGGCGCCTATCAAATATTAGCCCCCATAACATGGATATACACTCACTCATTTTTTATGCATTGTGTGTGTGATTCATACCGCTGTGTAAAAGTTGCACTACTGTATGCTTATTTTTGCATATTATGAAACAATGCATTTTCTATGTCAATCATTTGCAATTTTCTATCATTATTTGTTTTATGCGTTTTTATTTTCTTTCTTCTTTTGTGCAGTGCAATACCATTCCACTAACCACGGCCAGCCGGAGCTAGCTAACTCACGCGCAGACACAGCCGGGGTTAGCAAGCTCACGCACGGACGCATCAGGAGCTAGCAAGCTCACGCACGGACGCGGCCAGCCGGAGCTAGCTAGCTCATCGTGCCATGGCCAGCCAGAGCTAAGCTAGCTCACACGCGCACGCACACGCTACGCCACACCACACTACACGTTGCATGCAGAAAAAAAAAGTGACTGACCCAATTAACAAATTCAGTCGACTGACTGGTAGTCAGTCCCTATTCAGATCAGGCAGTAGTGACCTCGCGGCTAGATTTTTTTTCAAAACTATGAGTATATTTATAGCAAATTCGGACAATATATGGCTGAATGCAAAAATGGCAAAAATATTACCCTGTTGGCCTGCGGTGGGCCGATAGGTGCCTGTCGGCCTCCGGGCGACCAACAGCTGGCCCGTCGGCCTGCGGGCGGCCGATAGGTGCCTGTCGGCCTCCGGGCGACCGACAACCCCTGGATAAGGCCGACCGCCCGGTTTCTTCCTCCTCTGGCTCGCTCATCCTCTCTCTCTCTCGTTTTCTCTACCGAATTTCCTCCCCTTCCGATCTCCTCCATCCTCCACCCATTTTCCTATTGAATCCGCTGAAACAATAGATCATACCCATCTCCACCGGTCTACGGTCTCATTTGGGTAGTTTTTTTTCGTTTGGAGGAGCCATGGTGGGGTGGTGGAGGTGTAGATGGTGAGGAGGTGGTGTGGTTGAGAGGAAGAAGAAGGGGACACACGCGTCGAAGGTATACCGATTTTTTTTAGTTTAGGTTAGTTTTTTTATTGTACGTAAAATTAGTTTATGTAGTGTACGTGTACGTGTACATTTTTGTTTAGGTTAGTAGTCATTTTAGTGTACGTGTTGGTAGTGTAAGTTTATTTAGTTTACTTAGTGTAGTCATTTTTAGTATACGTTTATTTAGTGTACGTAGGTTTATTTTAGTGTAGGTTTATTTTAGTATAGGTTTATTTAGTGTAGGTTTATTTTAGTGTAGGTTCTTTTTAGTGTAGGTTTATTTAGTGTACGTAGGTTTATTTTAGTGTAGGTTTATTTTAGTATAAATTTGTTCGTTGCGATTAATGAAAGATGGCAATGTCTGACAGGTGAAAATGTCTGAATCAGTAAATTTTACTGTTTACTACGGCCCTGGTAATGTTCGATATAATGAGTTGGGGGTTGATCTTAGCAAGTTTAAGAATGGCGTCATGACACTTTCACACCCGGACATACTGGACATTAGACAGTTGAAGCACTGGTTGACAACTAGTTTTGGGCTAGATCCTGAAGTATGTTTCGTCAGTATTCATGCATTGTGGACAAAATCCTGTAAAAATGTCAAGTGGGAGTTGATGCCGATAGATAGGAGCCAGCATTGGGTGACCCTGTTAAGTCGTTGCCGAGACCGAAGAATCCACCCATATGCCCTAGTGCAACCAGTGGCGAAGGAGGAGAATACGGTACAACTTCACGTGGGGTATGAACCAGGCCAGGGTAGTCAAGTGGCTAACGAGAATTATTTATCCGGGTCACAGCCACCGGATGTGGATGCTAGCCAAGCCGAGAAAGAGTCAGACTACATGCCACACAATGTTTGTGGTCATGATACTGGGCAGAGTATTAAGTCAAAAATATTGGCTGGTTCTGGTGTTGCTGATGGGGATGAGGAAGGCGATGAAATGCAGAGGGTGATGGAGGAAGAGGAAGAGGATGGATTTGCGGAGGATTTGGATTCTGAAAATTCTGAGGATGAAGTGGAGGTACCGATTCCTTCTGCATGGGATCAGGACATATCCACCGGCCTTACTGTCAACGATGGCCATGAGACTCCATGGCAATATAATCTGAACCAAGTCCAGATAGGGGCTATGTTTGATACAAAGAAAAAATTGAAGTATGCGGTGATAAAGTGGGCTATGTCTACGCAGAGGGTTTTCCGGACACACATATCGAGTCCAAC
The DNA here is from genome assembly GCA_039707655.1 of Elymus sibiricus. Taxonomy (NCBI): domain Eukaryota; kingdom Viridiplantae; phylum Streptophyta; class Magnoliopsida; order Poales; family Poaceae; genus Elymus; species Elymus sibiricus. The sequence continues at coordinate 474,070,553 of CM077676.1, read as the reverse complement.
AAACTATACCATGAAGTGTGTTGAAACAGGTTGTCCTGCGAAGGTGCACGGGCACGTGCCGAAGTATAACATCCACTGGGTTGTCAGCAATGTGGTCCCACATAATTGTGTGAGGAAAAACCTGTTGGTTAGTCATCCAAACCTGACTTCAACTCTCATTGCGCAACTCATGTATACTGAGATAGTGGAGAAGAAAGATATGGAAGCAAAACACATCCAGAGAGCAGTGAAGGTCAGATGGAATTATGACATTCCATATGGGAAGGCTTGGAGGGCTAAGCAGAAGGCTATGGAGGAAAGGTTTGGGACGTTCTTCGACTCATATGATAATGTTGTCCGTCTCCTTGACATACTGAAGGAGAGAAATCCCGGCACTTATGTTAACATACAACACACGAGGTTGGACATTATACCAGATCACAAGGTGTTGAAACGAGTATTCTTCTCTTTCGCTATGTGCATCGAAGCTTTCCGGCATTGTCCTCCTGTGATGTTTGTGGATGGTACATTCCTGACTGGTCAGTACAAAGGGCAAATCTTGACTGCTATTGGTGTGGACGGGAACAATCAAATCATCCCACTAGCCATGGCATTTGTGGAGGGTGAGAACTTTCCGAGCTGGGTATGGTTCTTCCGGCAAGTTAAAATTGCGATCGTGAAGGACCGACCAAACGTGTGTGTCATTCATGACAGACATCCTGGTATATTGAAGGCCGTGAAGACACTAAGGAATCCAACTGCTGACGAACCAACACCTTGGAAGGACTTGCAGAGCCGGTGGTGCATGCGCCATCTTGGGGCTAATTTTTTCTCACAGTTCAAGAACAAGCGGTTGATGAACTTGTTTAAAAAATTATGCAAGCAGAACCAGCAGCGTAAATACCATTTTATTTGGTCAAAACTTGATGAGTTCACTAAGAAGCAGGTCCGCGCGAGGAAGAAAATGGAAGCAGATCAGGTTAAATTAGCAACACTCATGGCGGAGCTAGAGGAGCCAGTAGGTCTTTGTGACTTGCCAGCAATTGACCCTCCTAATACCAAGAGAAAGAAGGGCAGGGCAATAAAGAATTTTTCTGAGTGGATAGAGAAAGAGCCTCCAGTGAATTGGTCTTTGCTGCATGACACCCATGGAGCTAGGTATGGCCACATGACAACCAGTCTTGCAGAGGTGTATAACTTTGTACTCAGAGGGAATAGAGCATTGCCACTCACAGCTATTGTGGAGGCTGTATTCCATGGCACTTTGAGATATTTTAGAGAAAGGAACGAGTTAGCAAAGAAGCATATTGCAGACAATCAGAACACACCTTATTGTAGCCGTGTCATGGAGTACATGGCAAAGAAGATAGAGAAAGCAAAGAAGCACACTGTCAGACTCATAGGTAATCAGGAAAGGAGGTATGAGATTCAGCTACCTACTGATGGTTTTGGTTCTGCAAATGAGGTGAAGACGCACGAGGTAAAAATTGGAACGGAATTTTATCCAACTTGTGAGTGTACATGCAACAAACCGAAGTTGTTGCACCTGCCTTGCTCACATGTGTTGGCTGCCTGTGGCCAGATTGAGTTGGACGCTATCTCCTTCGTGTCCCCGTACTATTTAAAAGATGCAGTAGTCAATGTCTGGACAGGTGAGATGACAGGGTTTAGAGTCGTCGGCAATTTCAACAAGGTAAAAGATGGGGAGAGAGTATACATCCCGGATCCAGAACTTCGGCGAACAAGCAGGGGCAGGCGTAAGGTAAAGCGCATCCGTAACGATATGGACCAATCTGAAGCTGGTGGAGCAACCAGACAATGTTTGCTATGCGCGGCTTACGGGCATAGGATGAAATATTGTCCCGACCTGAACAAGTTATCTGGGAGCCATACTCCCATCACGCTATATTATCCAGGTGTCCAGCTGGGATTTCTGGATTGTGCACTAGAGATCGGCACTATTGGATGACCAAGGCCAAGTTGGTGTTCGACGTGATGGTTGAGGAGATGGCTCTTCATAGGGTGATGAGACAGTTCGGTCTATGCCAAGAGCCTGACATTCTAGTTATTCCACACGTACCAGATCACGTGCACAAGTAAGACATACTATTTTACTTCTCATGTCTGCATTCAGAATATAACATTTCAATCTCAGGTACACTCGCTCAGGAGGAAACAAGTCCCAGGATTCTTGGCTTCGTGACATTAGCCCTTACGTGGACGAATGGACTACTGCGCCGACAAATATCTGGGATGAAGTTCGGCCCTTTCACTGGGACAAGTTCGGGTTGTATCTGCAGCGTTACCGGCATAGCACGAGGATCTACTTGGTTCCATCAACAGCTCCTGATCAGATCGAAGCCCCTCTCACCAGCGATCTGTTCCCAACTGCCTCTGTTGTCGGGACCAGACGCCACGCGGTACGTGCTATGTTTCTCACATGTTAAGTTTTTTCTTAACCTGAACATATACAATTGGTTAACTATTCGTGTTGTCTGCCATACAACGATGATCTAATTGGTTAACTCTCCGTGTATAGAGTGACTTGGCATGCGAGGTGCTAGAGGAGGTTTCCTCTTTAATGGAACGCTTTGAGAGAGGAGATAATATCCCACCGCGAGAGCACGTCTCATGGTTGAGGGGTCTTCATGAGAAGGTTCGCGGGATTTACGCAGCTGTTACTTGTAGACGATCTTCGGATGTTGCTATTCCTCGTCCAGCACATCGTCCGCCACGCCCCTCTCTGCAGCGTTCAGAACCTCGAACCTCTGTGCACCGTTCGGAACCACGACCTTCACAATGAGGGAGCTCTTCCTGGCAGCATACACCTCCTTCACAACCAGGGAGCTCTTCCTGGCAGCATACACCTCCTTCACAACCAGGGAGCTCTTCTTGGCATAATCAGATGGACCTAGGTAACACTACTTTGTGCATTCTTTTAAACATTCTAGCTTCGCAAATCAATTTTACATGTTTTACTTTACCGCAGTCGACAGCCAGTCGCAACCGTTCATGCAGTCTAATGTCCAGTCACCGATGCTTAGTGGTGGTGGTTCGTTCTTTGCCGGCGACGGCGACGACGATGACCGAGCTGCAAACACCTATGAGTTCTCGCAGACAGTTCTTCACACTCCACCACCACCATGGACGCAGGAGACACAGACACTGACAGACGATGTGGTCTATGGTCGTGGTCATCGTGAGACTCGTCCACCGCCTGAGCGCTTATTGCCTTCCGGTCCTCGTCCGAGGAAGACCAAGATTCGTCGCCGTCCCCAGCAGTGATATGGTTATCAGATTCCTCCCAGGGCACCACCTCCTTTCCAGCCCGGTGACACTATTATCTATGCATGAGACATATTTCTATCTATGTTTGTTTCAGACTTTTATCTATGCATCAGACATCCTTCATGTATGTGTTACTATCTATGTATGAGTCATTATCTATGTAAGAGACTAATTTGTTTTCAAGACACTTGTCTACTTCATATTAGTAGTACATCTGAATTAAACGGTACGACTCAACTAAACGGTACAAGATACATTTCCAGAAAAGCCTCCTATCGCTGTCGGTAAACCTCCACCAGTCGAAGTCCCTCTTCTCGGTTTTTCTTCTTCATCTCATCAAGAAAAGCCCTCTGCTTCACACAGTACTCTTGCCACTCTCTCTCCTGCTCTGCTTTCTCCTCTGCTGCCGCCTTCGCGTGGCGCTCTTCCGCGTCCAAACTTGCCCATGCACGACGACCTCTTTCACGAATCTCGGTCACCGCCCAGTCCGGTTTTTTCGTGGGCATCGGAATTAGCGTCTGCGCATGGGAAAAGCTAATTTGTATTGTAGAATAAATAAATAAATACTGCATCTGAATTGGAATATTTTGCTCCAGTGGGCATCGGAAAAGATAATTTGTATCGCAGATAATTAAGATACAAGTACATCTGAATTAAACAGTACGACTGACCTTAAATAATACTGCATACAAACTACATAAAGTCATCATCACTATTCTCACTAACATGTTTCTTCGGCTTTGATTTTTTATTGGCTGGCATAAACTCATCGCTGGAAGAGTAACCATCATCACCAAGCTTTCGTGATGCATCGCTGCATTTCTTCTTCTTCGAGCTTGAGCCATCATGAGTTGCTACATATTTCGGCGGCGGTCTTCCGTTAACAGTCGGAACAGACCCAAATAAAAGCTTGAACCATGCCAACATACTGACATCGTGGTTCATTTCTTTAACGTCCACATTGTATCTCTACAATTCACAAAATGAACAAAAATGAATTAAAACGACAAACATATTAAATATGTAAATAAAATATGAAATTTAAATTACCTTATGAAACGCAATATATTCATCAACTGGCAAATCTATCACATGATTATCTAAATCATCAGATGATCGTATGAATCGCGCTGATTCATATATTAGTTCACAAAGTCTTTCCCACCTTGCACGCAACCGAAAAAGTTCTAGTCGAATGTCCGCTGTGTTTCTACTATGACAAGCTGTTTGTCTCAACCTCTGCAAGTTACTCTCACTGCTAACTAATTCATCGAAAGATACACCTGGAGTTCCATGAAGCAACTATCAAGACATCACAAGAGTCCTCTCGTGAAAATGGACGAGGATCACCCATCACTGCGGAATTGTTAATGCTACCACAACAAGCAGTGAGGAGAAGAGGCAGTGAGGAGAAGTGCTGTGAGGCAACGGCATCTCGTATATAAAGATGAGGAGCACTGTGTTGTCGGTGCAAGAAAATAAAACACGCGCGTGCGATTCTGCCAATCACCACAGTCTGCCGTGCAAATCAGCTGCCAATCACTACAGTCTGACGTGGAAAGCAGCGCATTTTGCTGCACTGTGGGCATCGGAATCAACGTCTGCGCATGGGAAAAAGCGAGCGCATTTTGCTCTGCGTCCGGCCGAGGGAGCAGCCGTCGGTGCATTTTGCTCTGCGTCCGGCCGAGGGAGCAGCCGTGCAAATCAGCTGCCAATCACTACAGTCTCCGTATGGTATGTGGTCTATTTGCACTGTGCAGGAATTATAATGCATTTAAGTGGAAAAAAACTTCAGTACAAAACATAACACCAATACCCGGTTACATGTCACAATGCTGGCCAATCAACATGATACCTAATTAACACTGTGACCATGCACATAATGTACTTCACAGTCTATAAGTACCATCACTATGACAGATCACTACGGCAGAGGGTTGAAAACAACAGCAAGCTCATGATCACGCTCTTTGAAAGTTATGAGCACCAAATTGTTTACTTCAATAGACGATGCCCGAAGAAAATTACCGAAACCTTCCTTGTTTAACACCATTCTGTTACCCAAGCCAATAAAGTAGGAACAAGGAATGCTCACAGATATATCATCATCTTCAGAATCCAAAGTAATTTCAAGAGTTAAAGAACCAGTCCTAGGAATTGCGCAAAAATCCTTCAAACGCCTCACAACCATGCTCGGAATAACCTGACAAAAAACATCAAGTTATATGATGTTCAGCTTAGAAATTTTGAACAATATACTAGAGCAAAGAACAAATAAATAAACAGTAGCCAAAAACAAAGCTCACCATATGTTGACCATTAACATTCATCGAATCAATCCTATGAACAAAAGGAGTACACAATATGTAGTTGTCATCAAAGAGCTGTCGCGACATGACCCACGTTTGGTGATAATTCAGACTGACACCACGACTATAGAAACAACTGTCAACAAGTTCCCTCTGAGTTTCACTCAGATCCTCAAGAGCTACAAAAAAATAATTTCACAAATTGAGCAGAACAGCATAACGTATGAGCCGAAACAAAACTTAAAATCACTCAAAAAAATTACTTACCAACACAGGGTAAAGGGAACAACGTAACACCATCCCGATGAAAATCAACAGCAATCAAAGTTCCATAGTGCTCAAGCCTAACAGTCATCATGTCACGATGACGGAGACCATAATCATTCACAAGTTCCTCCCAGGAAGGACCATGGAATTTACTGCTCACCCGACCATGTGTAAACAGAACACCATATAAGTTACCCTCACTGTTGTGAAGAGCAAGATCAATATCTGTGTCACCCCTCCGAATAGCTAAAGCTCTGCACTCCTCAATGTACCGAGCAAGATGTGATCTAACACTGCACGGGACATACTACAAAAAGAATGGAAGCAAACATCATAATCATATAAACAAAGGCATTACAATACATTCCAAGGAAAACAACATCAACCATATGCCACAATCAGATAAACAAGATATAGAATCTTACAACACGCCTTGAACAGCGACGATCCAGCACCACGGTGAAGACAGACGCAGAAGAATCAAACGAAGAACAAGGGCCAACTGGAGCTCGACAAAAGGGGCAAGCCATTACAACCTCGCGGACTCCTTGCACCACTGGAACTCCTCCTCCGCACGCACAGAAAACTACCCCGTAGCAAAAAAAAAATACCGTAGGCCGGCGGAGAATGCTACGATCTATTGTTTCTGCGGGTTGGATAAGAAAATGGGTGGACGAGGGAAGAGATCGGCGCGGGGGTGGAAGCACCAGAGAGCAACGGGAGAGAGAAGAGGAGCTAGCGAATAGGGGAGGAAGAAAGGAGTGGCTCGGTCGGGCTGAGCACCAGGAGGGTCGCTGTATGGGCCTATCCAGGGGCTGTCGGCCGCCCGCAGGCCGACGGGCACTATCGGCTGCCCGCAGGCCGACGGGCCAGCTGTTGGTTGCCTGGAGGCCGACAGGCACCTATCGGCCCACTGCTGGCCGACAGGCCCGCCGTCGGCCCACCGCAGGCCGACAGGGTAATATTTTTGCCATTTTTGCATTCAGCCATATATTGTCCGAATTTGCTATAAATATACTCATTGTTTTGAAAAAAAATCTCGCGGCTAGCCTGGTCCAACATAGGCACTCCACCCTCCGCGCCATTGAATCCATTGTGACCACGTACATTTTAATATAATCTGTTCCGAAAGGCTTAAAAAATATGGCTCATGGGGTGGATGTGCACGAGCTCGCTTATTCAGTAATGTTGAGGCCTGGGGAAACGAATTTCATCGTCGACAAGGTTACTATTGTTGGTAGGTTACTGATGTTGCTATTGTTGGCAGGTTAATGATGTTGCAAGCTCACACATGTGTAGCTACATAAAAATGGACATGAGGTGTGCAAAGTCACATACATTGTTGAAAGGCCGACCTTCGCTCATCGCACTGCTCCAAGCCCATGCATTCAGTGCTGAAAGATGGCAGCTTAATGCTGAAAAGCTAGTGGTCAGTGTGCTTTTCATTGCTACAGGGTGGTTGCTAATGCTGCATGGCCTGGCCTGGCCATCGATGCTTCGAGGCTGGTCATTGGCGTGTTTTTCTTTGCTGCAAAACGATGCATCAGTGCTACAAATTTGGGGTTACCTCGTGTTGCATACTCGTGTTCAATGTCATAAGACCGACCACCAGTGTTCTTTTCACTAGCCAACCATGGCCACCATGGTGGCCTCCAAGTTGGTCTATTGCTAAGAAACATGGGTGTATGTTGTCAAGGGTAGGGAGAGGAGGCGAGAGGGACAACCGATTTGGGGGTTGATTGGGCAGTGAGGTGTGACACAATTGAGCGGCTCGCGGGCGGGGGCAACCTATGAAGAGCCGGCTGATGCATGCCGAGAATCCATTGGTTTAGCCCTATATACATTCAATGATTTCTTGCAATTAATGAGGATGTGTTGTATCCGTATCATTTTTTTTGTAAAAACATGCTCGAAAGTTATAAAGTTTTGACAAGGTTTCTCGAAAGAAAATGAAATTAGATTCAACAGACTGGTTTCAGGAGGAACTAAGTCAGCTCGCTCTAGCTCGAAATGCCCCTCGCATGTCTTCCGCTCTCTTCACCATATCCCTTCAATTTATTTCCACCACGGGAAGATGCACCCCCTTTATTTGTTCCCCTTTCTCTATGACAATGCATTGGGCTAGCGCCACAATGCATTGGGCTAGCGCCACAATGCATTGGGCTAGCGCCACCAGCCACGATGGTTGCGACTCTCTGTCCATCGTTGTTGTTGCAATCTCATAAGGCCAACCACCGCAGCAGCAAGGGCAAGAGGCGGCACTCACGCCACATTGATGCAAGCCAGCGCTCATCGGTGCTGCATGACGAAAGAGGAATACTATCCTACATGGGTAAAGGAACCCACGTTGCAAGTCCATGAGGCCGCTCGTCGGTGTTGCATCCCGAGAACTGATGTTGTGAGGCAGCGCTCGCTCGCGGTGCTTGAACCGCATACTCTTCTCGGGTGCTGCCAACATCTTCTCATCATTCTACAAGCGCTAACAGGTTGTATGGTGATGGTCGCATCATTGTCGGTGTTGCAGGGGCAGTCGCAATAGTTCCTATGTTGTGTCGCTCGCAGTGGAGCAACAACAGGTTATTGCCAGGGGTGTAAAATCCGATGACCAATGCTCCATGCCACGGCCCATGCTACAAGGGGGAGGGTTAGGGCCACATCTACCGCCTTGGTTGTAAGACAATGTTGCAAGGATGCCATCTCGCTGGCATGTTGTGATACCGCTCGCAGGATACCCATGCACCATCGGGGATGCTGCACGACACCAACGTCAGGTGCTGCAAGGGACTGACGTAGTTGTCTGTTGTGCCAACGGGGGAGGGGGATACCCAGAATTTGCGAAGTCTATGAAGGAAGATGGGTTCCACTCTCTCTGTTGCCGCATGGTGTGATCCAATGCTCCATGTGTTAGGTCGAATGCCAACACTCTCCCGACTAGAACGCCATGTGGCCCCACGTCGCTCACCTAGGCGACAAGGGTGGTGCCTCCATCGTCCACCGCAGGGGAACCACCTCCACGCTTCTCTTCCCTTGCACCGCCGGCCGGAGTCACAGGGCATAGCCCTGTGCGGCTACTGGGGGCGATGGGATCTTCTTCTTCCTCCACCTTAGCCCCCTCATGCTTCTTCAACCCTAATTATATGTGATGCCGCAGAGCACTGCTCCTCCACGGCCGTAGATCTACTCGCAGGTTTGGGGTGGGGTGGATGAGGCCACGAGGGACAAGAGCCAACTCGTCCTGGCCATGGATGGGCAGCGCAACCCAGAGTCGCCCTTTCCCAGATCTAGGGTAGGACCCGGGTTGCCATCCCGAGTGGGGCCGGTGGGGGTGGCCGCGGCCGGCGCTAGATGTGGTGCTACATACCGGGCTGGCGGCGAGTGGTGGCCAATGAAAGGTCTTCATGAGGATTACTCCCTTCAGATCTAGTGGTTGACTTCGGAGTGATATGCTAACTACGAACGACGACTTGATGCAGAGGGATGGTTGTGCAACGGTGGTGGTCGCACATCGCATGCTGCTGCGGGGATATCACATGAGTGAAATCGATGGTGGTGTGCTACTCGAGCATCCGGTCTTGACCACCGGGGTGAAAGCCTAGGTCGGACCTGAGTTGGTTATACCTGGCAACGATGATGTTTTTACGTTGTTACCTTGTTGAAGGCATTGCTCGGATATGTTCGGGCTAGTTCTTAAGTGTGAAAACCTAGGTTCTGACCTTGGGTGGTTGATCCGGTGACGGAGGTGTTTGAGTGACGCTCCGTTTTTGGAGGTGTTGTTGTTGAAGTACCTCGTCGTCCGTGTAGGGTCATGAGATGGTCGGTGCGGATATGGTCATTGTTGTAGTTTGTCAATCGTGGATCTGATCGCATTGGTTTTTTCTTTTCTAAAAAAATTCGTCGCCTACACATAGTTGGTCTTATATGATTTTGCTATTTAATGGCGTGTCCTTGTGTGTGTGCGTTGATGTCAGCTGTGTGCATCTTAGCTATGCAGAGGCTGGGTGTGTGCTCATTGTGTTTATATCTTCTTGATCCTCGATTTTGATTCAATAAAATCCACACTTTGTCGAAAAAGTGTGTCAAATCTAACGGCTAGCAAGCCGACTAATTTCGTTGACACATAGAACATGCCAAAAGAGGGAAGCAATTCCTGTCGGCTGTACGGCAGAAGCCTCTCGCCTGTTCTGCTCCATGCAGGACGGGTGTCTATGGCGGGGTCCACGCGACCGCATCCTTTCCTTTCCTTATCCTTCTGTTCCATCCCCCATGACCACACATTTGCCCCCAATCTCTCTTTCTATCGTCTTCTAGATCCCGCCGCGTGGCACGTCGGCTCTCTCGGTTGCTTCTCCCTCCTTCCCTCCCCCGGAGAAAACCACTGTGGGGGTGCATCCTTCTCCACCGAAGGCTTGGTGCCGCCATGGATGGTTTTCCGCCGAGCAAGTTGCAACCACACATCGCCGGTTCGGGAACCGGCAGCAGAAAAAGCTGCAAGCCTGCAACGGAGCCGCTGTTCACAGGGGTGATTGGTGAAGATGCTTCAACCACGGTCCACCGTTGCTGGAACCGGTAGCGAAAAAGCTGCAACCGGGCGACGGCGGGGCGGCTATTTCCTGATGGCAAGCTGCAACTTGTCGACGGTGGGGCGGCACCTCCTAGCGGTGAGCTGCAACCATACAACAACCTTGCTGGAAACTTACAGGAACCTTACAGCAGCGGAGCTACAACCATTCAATGAAGGCTGAAAATCATGGCAGTCGTGCCGCAACATTTTCGTGATGAGAAGGTTCAACCACGGGCTGCGTGCGACCCAACCGGTGGAGCACGAAGGCGTCGACGACGGTGGGTGAGCATGATTGGGATGGCGTGCTGCGAGACGAGCGCGAAAACCGAGCGACGGCATGCGCTTCGGGGGTGAGCCAGCGCAGTGTGGGATGGAGATGGGCGCTGAATGAATCGTGCGGCTGTGAAGGTTTTAATCAAACAGCTAAAAAGGCACAGGCCCAAACTTCCGACCAGCCGACCGGCGGCTAGTACCGGCCAAAAAATAATTGCACGGAGTTGCTTTTAGCAATTGCATGTTTCTATACAGTTCATTTGTCTTCCACGCTGCAACACACATCACACGGCAATGTACTGTACATGCGCACGGAGGCAAAATTTTCGAAGGAAAAGGTACTTTAGCAGGGTGCATTCATGTTGCAAACAGACCTAAGCTCTCTTTCTATACAAGTTTTAGGGTGGTTGGTATTTTTAGAGGCCGTTCGTTCCTCTTGATCTAACGGTAGAGAAATAGCTAGTACTAGGTAGTACTCACGAAAAAGTACTGGAAAGTACTAATTTGTGTGGGGTCGGTACTAATGACAATGTGGGCTCGCTTGTTAATTGAGGAGCAATTTAGTCACTGTGAAATTATCCACAGCGCGCCGCCCCTCTCCTCCAATGCAGAACCGCCGCCCAGGGGTCCTCTCCTCTTCCATTGCCATTAAACAACCGCAGCCCTCTCCTCCCTCTCCTCCTGCACTCCAAAACCACCGCCGCTCCTCTCCTCCTGCATTCCATCCAAAGCCAAAACCTCGATGGAGGACGAGATCGTGCAGATCGCCAGCGGCGAGAAGTTCAACTTTGCCACGCACATGGAGGATGAGATCGTGCAGATCGCCGGCGGCGATGAGGTCAAGTTACGCCGGCTGAGGGAGATCGTTGGTTTGACTACCCGCGGCAGTTAGCGGCGTCGGTGCAGTTGATGCGCCCACATCTGATACAGAAAGAGAGGGATGCGATCAAAGGAGTTGCCATGGATGGGTCCCTGTTCTACATCCAGTACCTCCTCTGGGCCATGGAGAAGTCGGATTCCCCGAGGCCGGACGTGAGGATGAGGTGGTGGAACTATCGCTCCAAGATCAAGAAACCAGAGGAGCAAGAACCGAGCCTCCTCATTGTGCCGCTTGTGGTCGTGCCATGGGACCCTGTGCCGGAGGAGTCTTCGTCGAGCAACCGCAGGAGGAGGAACAAATATGTGCCGACGTCGCTTCCCCGCCGTTCTCAACGGTTCCCTCGCCGTTCCACTCGTCTCATGGGGCGACGGTCTGCGGCCGAGGAGTAGTAGGCGTATGAGTAAGCTTCTGCACTCCTAATCTTCCTTCTGCTCATGGTTATAGTCATGGTGATAGTGATGATAATAGTTCAGAGAGGGGATGCTAGATGTCATTTTAATCAGAATAATTTGCATGAAGATTTGACTACATGCTTTGGGGGCTGGATTATGATGTATATGAACCCTAGGCAGAATTATGAACCCTAGGCAAAATTTGTAGTATTCTAGTGCTATAATTTGATGTATATGAACCCTAGGAAAAATTTGTAGTCTTTTAGTGCTAGATTTTGATGTATATGAACCCTAGGCAGAGTTATGTGTGCTAAGTTAACTGAATTTGTAAATTTAACTGAATTTTTTTTAGTTAACTGAATTTGTCCCTTGACTACTGAATCAAACTTAATTTGGCTAATTAAGTTTTCAAAAAAAGATAAGAAAATTGGATCAATAGATTTCCAGTGGTAGACTCTGGGTAGACACTGAAATATTTCAGTACTGCAAGTTCAGTAGATAGTTGTAGATTCTAAAATATTTCAGTAGTGCAGTTTCAGTACACACTGGTAGACACTGAAATATTTCAGTAGTGCAGTTTCAGTACACACAGGTAGACACTGAACTATTTCAGTAGTGCAATTTCAGTAGTGCAATTTCGGCTAATGCACGTATCTACTAATGCATACCATATAAGTTAAATCCACATTATAGTAATGATATATGTCAAAGAAGCATCAATATGATTGTCAATGTTTATGCCATTGATGGTAGTATAACAAATCATCAAATAAGGCAACTTTCATCTTAGGCCACAATTTTTTGTTGCAAAATTTCAAACCGGGTAGTCAGACACACAAACGCTCCAAGCCACGTGGCCCTGGCCCACTGGTCATCCTTGATGCCTAGCCAACCCTAGTGTCCCTCTTGCAATTCCAGCCCTTCTGTCTTTTAGTCATTTTCGGAATATTCGTAATCTAGCATGTCCTAGGTTTCCCTAGTATGCAGTATATTGTTTTGTGCATTTGTGTGCAATTTCATATATGAAAATATGCATGTTATATATAAATTGGGGTAGAAAAATCCAACTAATCCAATGGTGGTATCAATTTTGTCATTCAGATAAGTTTTGGTGCATGACATTTTGCATAACTTGGCATTTTGTCATTTTTGTTTGAATTAATCCAAGCATCATATGGCCTAAGTTTGTTCATGTGTTTGGGTCATTTTCATGCCTACTTCTTGTTAAAATTATTGCCATGCCATGAAACACATGATAAACTACTGACCAAGATAATATGAGGGTGGTTGATCTCTGCGTTCCTGTTAATATGATTATTAAAAACTTGCATGATTGGAATGTGTTGCAGAAAAACCAAGAAAAAATAAGGCGCATGACGGCGGGCGTAAGAGAAGTTGAGCAGGTTGCGGGGGAGATCTTCAGATGTAGTACGCATGGATGGAGGATAGGGGTGCCGACGCTGGTTTATCCTTGACGCTGGACATGCTGAAAGCATCTGAAGACAATCTCTTGCTAGAGAAAAGCCTGTTCTGCTTTGTTTTTATGTCTTGTCTTTTTGGGTAATGTAATACATAGTGCACTAAAAACTGGTTCTTGCCTGGCGCTTGTGCTGGGTTTATACTGTTTGCGTGAGCTGCTGGGTGGGTGGGAGGGATGGATCCTTTCCTGACAGCAGCGGTATCTATGCTTCTCCGAGTAGCTTATGTTTGTAGTCTTTTTAAAGTAGAGATTCTGTTAACCAATGTCTTCTGAATCTCAGATCCTTGCAGTACTTAGCATATAAGTATTCTGTGAATTTGAGACATCTACTTTTAGTAGTATGAGAAATGCATTTTCATAAAATGTGGAACCAACAGCAAGTTAACATATCATCTCGAAAAAGCTTGAAAATCCATACAACATCAGAAAGCTACCAAACTTGGCATGGATGCTTTTCATGTTCATACAAGGCTGTAGAAAAAATTTGGTAACATTTGAAGCATGTAAAAAAAAACGTCCTTCGAGACGGACCGTTCCCTCCTACCCAAACGGCCTCCGATGAAGAAGGCCAAATTTTGGTCATCTTCAGAACGACACCAAATTTTCCCAGCAAGTGGGCATGCCCACACCGGTATCGCACACAAAATTTGAAGTAATTTCGACAACGAACGCACGTTGCGTCACGTCCGGGAAGTATTATAGTGTTTTATCGTCGGGAAATAGGTAGAAAATCCATACAACATCAGAAAGCTACCAAACTTGGCATGGATGCTTTTCATGTTAATACAAGGCTGTAGTAAAAATTTGGTAACATTTGAAGCATGTCAAAAAAACCGTCATTCGAGACGGACCCTTCCCTCCTACCCAAACAGCCCCCGATGAAGAAGGCCAATTTTTGGTCATCTTCAGAACGACACCAAATTTTGCCAGCAAGTGGGCATGCCCACCCCGGTATCCCACACAAAATTTGAAGCAATTTCGACAACGAATGCATGTTGCGTCACGTCCGGGAAGTATTTCAGTGTTTTATCGTCAGGAAATAGGTAGAAAATCCATACAACATCAGAAAGCTACCAAACCTGGCATGGATGCTTCTCATGTTGATAGAAGGCTGTAGAAAAAAATTGGGTCCATTTTAAGGATGTCCGAAAATACGTCATTCGAGACGGACCCTTCCCTCCTATCCAAACGGCCTCCGATGAACAAGGTCAATTTTTGGTCATCTTGACAACAACACCAAATTTTTGGTCATCTTGACAACAACAACCCCACACAAAATTTGAAGCAATTCCAACAACGAACGCACGTTGCTTTACGTTCAGGAAGTATTTGAGTGTTTTATCATCGCGAAAAAGCTAGAAAATCCATACAACATCAGAAAGCTACCAAACTTGTCATGGATGCTTTTCATGTTCATACAAGGCTGTAGGAAAAATTTGGTAATATTTGCACGTCCGGGAAGTATTTTTGTAGGTGCTATGTGTGTGTGGATGACATGGGGAACCCACATATCAGTATCCCACTTGGCGTGGTCAACAAAAAAAGACTTTCTTTGGAATGCAATGAGAATTGGTTTGGGAGTACGTAGATGTAATTTCTGCACTTGTAAAAAAAACCAATATGTATTTTTTGTCAAAAAGTAAACAAGACAAAAAAAGGAAAGTAGTGGGAGTGTGCACGAGCGCACGACGACACGCGTTTAGTCTCGAGAACTCCAAACGTCCACCCACGTCTTTATTTGGCAGTCTCCCCCAGCCGCGTCTCCCCCTCCCCCCCACGCCTCGTCCTTTTCTTCCCCAAATAAGCAAAAATCCCTCTCCCCTCCCCTCGAACCCTACCTCGTAGGAGCCACCAACCTCCTCCCTTGCTGCACCACCCTAGTCCCTTCGTCGTCGGAAGATGAAGGCCGGCCGTGAAGACACGGCGGCGGAGAAGGACGCGGCCGTACAAGCAGAGGAGAAGCCTGCTGTCGTCGTTGCGGCCGCGGTTGACGCGGCCGAGGGTGCCGTTGCGGCGACGGGTGGCGGTGCACCGTCTGCTGTGACTGCTCCGGCCGCCGTCGCAACGGTTGAGCCTGGGGTTGGGGTGAAGGTGGAGGAGGAGGTGGCGGTCGATCAGGAGGAGCAGAGGGCCAAGTGCTCTGGGGGAGCAGTTCGAGCTGGTGGATGCGTACTACGAGGATGCCGAGCTCGCCAGTGTCGAATTTAAGAACGACGCCGTCGAGTTCGAGGAGGAGGTCTCCGACGATCTCTCGGAGGTAATACTCTGTTTTGGGGTTTTCTCCTACTCTGTTTTTGGGGTTTTCTCCCATGGGGTTTTCTTCTAAAATGCATGTAGCACGGATTTGATTTCGCTCAGATAGGTTTAGGGTTATATGTTCGATCTCTCCCTTAGGGTTAGGATTTTTACAAGTTGTTTGGTAGATTTGGAAGGAAACCCCCTTGATTTGCTTAAAAAAAATTCATTACGAATCTGAAAGTTGGCATGCAAAAGTAGGCATGGAGGCCTAAAATCCCTCTGTGCCTGGATTTTGTTTGTGAAGATGTGTACGAATATGATTCTCAAACTGATTATCAATCTGTTGTGATGTACTAAACGGTGGATTTGTTAGGTAACAAGTTGTACATATGAGTTTACTTAATTACAGTCATCAAGAGGATCAATGATTAATATCCCTGCTATGTGGTTATGATAAATACATCTATACCACTATAAAGTGTGGGAATAACTTTGAATATAGGCTGTTGGATGAAGCCAATCCAACGGTGGAAAGTTGGCAAATGCGAGCATTGTTGGCCATTGGATATCTTATTCAGTACAAAAGATTTTGCCATGCATGTGTACTATCTAGAATATTCCATTACTAAGCTTAAGCACAATGCTCCCTATGCACAAACCTCATAGCACTATGTTTCTCCTTTGTTCTAGAATATTCCATACTTTAACAGTGTAAACTTTTTTCTTCTAAATGAATTGCTAATGCTTTTTAACTTTGTGAATATCAATGCATAGTATGCACAAACCTTATAACTTTATTAAAGAAAACACACACAAAAAACTCCATTGGTACAGTAGCATAGCAATGTAAAATGCCTCTGAAAGAATTGACATTAACTTTTGCTTTATTTACTTCTTGTTCAAGGCTATGGCAGTATCTTCATAAAATGATTTATATCTATTTTCAGTGCCATGAACTAGAAGAATTAAATCTACATTTATACATGATGCATATGTGACTGTAAATTTATATAATTGCTTCATGTGATATGTCAATATGCAATCGTACTTTTGTTATGTAAGTTCTCACGTGCAATGCACGTGTGCCTCACTAGTATCATAAAGAATATCAATGATGAAGCTTTTAAATCAGTAGAACCCCTGTTACAACTATGCTCTGTTCTTCAATTGTGGCAACCCAGCATCTGGTTTTCCTATTCATGAAACTGTGCCACATCATTCAGTCATGCATGTGGTCATTTGTGATGCATGTAGTAACAAATTAGGGCCACCTTCTGCCATTGACAAGAAAAATCCATTAGTTCTTCTCTTAGCCTATTTAGTTCTTCTCTTGCAGAAATCTATCCATGCAACTATGCCACGTCAGTAATCATGCATGTCAAGTCCATGCAACAGTATATTTTGAGCAACTAGACATTGGTCATGCTATACATCTTTGATATGTGCCATCCCATTGAGTTAAATCCAATATTTCTCTTGTAATACAAAACTTTATGACTTGCTTCATGTGCCTTACTGTCTTGAAAACATTTACTGACAGCAATCTTTAATTTCTTTCTGCAATAGTTTTAGTTATTAGTACCTAGTCATATAGTTTGAAATTCATGAAACTAGATTATGTTGAAGGCAAGTTTGTAGGTCTGTTATCTCATTATCATAAATCCATATCATACAAATATTTACAAAGGAAATGCTAAAAGAGGATCTTGTTTCTGGAATGAACTATGTTAAATATGAATTACCTTATCTGCTAGCTGGATGAAATAAAAGGCTTTGTCTGTTACCTAGTTGGGTAATCGTAGCGGGTTTATCATAATTAGATAACACACCTACTAATGTGCCTAACCCTAGACCCTAAACCCTTTAATTATTTCTGAAATTAAATAGTACAAATAAGAGTAGTTCTTAACAGGGAAAAAGAGCTATACATGCAAACGAAAGAAAATTTGAAGATAGATAACAAGGAATACAACAAAATATAATACAATATAAGAGGTAGATTAGTGTGAATCATCTGCATGCTCTTTTTTGGTAATCATTGTATTATAATGTACTTACTACTGGTACAAAATGCTCCAGAAGCTCTTTCTAGTTTAGAGATTGCTCAACATGCTCTTGCGGTAAATGGTCGAAGTTACATGCTATAGCTCAGCCATGTACATGGGATTTGTCTAGTTATTTTGAAAACATGGATCACATCAGTAAATATAAATAGCAAGGTAATTTTCCTTTTTATTCTCTCCAACAAGAGGAATTCATAGTTGAGTATTATGGTGCTATGCACACATTCCAAACAATTCCGATAACCCCAACTTTGACTGTGTGACGTGACCCATGTTTCTGGAGAAGAAATGATTTATATAATAATAATCACCCACCTTCAACCTCGTATCTTCTTACAAGGTTAAAACTAGTGGTAATTGCCATTGTTCATATGATTGCTTTCAAACCTTCAAATTATAAGT
This sequence comes from Elymus sibiricus, assembly GCA_039707655.1. NCBI lineage: Eukaryota > Viridiplantae > Streptophyta > Magnoliopsida > Poales > Poaceae > Elymus > Elymus sibiricus. The sequence goes on along the minus strand of CM077676.1, from coordinate 474,052,421 downwards.
AGTAAAATATTTCAGCTGAGTTATTCTGTGTGTACTAATTCACAGGAAGCTGACGAAGACGTGGACCATGACAAAGATAGTAGGGATAACTAGAGCCGGTACATCTTGAGGAGGCTGCGGAACGGGGAAATCCCGTACCGCACCTAGAAGCGGTACGGATACATATCCTGCCCCTTCTGTACCAAGGACATCGCGAGGGACTTCAATAGCATGATCCAGCACGCCACGAGCGTTGGCAAGGGATCAGAGAAGAAGCACAAGCCCATTGTCAAGGCTGGGCACGCGGCCTTCGGCGCCTTCCTCCGAAAGTACGTGGTAGGGCATGAGGCGTTCTACGTCCCGCCCCCTCCTCGCCCGGCCAAGAAGGCAAAGAACTAATGCCCTGCTTGCCTGCCAGCCTGTTGCTGCCCCAGTCCCACCGCAGTCGTTTATGTTTAAATCATGTCTTTTGGTTGTCGTGGTTTCAAACTGATGCCCCAACGTACTCTAATCGTACTTATGCGCCGCATAGCTTAAGTTATGAACTGTTTAATCTGCCGTCTTAATTAAGTGTTTGCCAGTACTTTGATGATGTGTGTTAAGGCCTTGTACAATGGTAGGTGGTTAGGGAGATGCGTAGGAAAATAAACTGAGTTCTCTGGAGCACCAGTGACTATTTCCACAGGAGAGACATGTAATTATGCGTCTACCCTGTAGTAATAAGCGCTGGTGTTTAAAGAAATACCGGTTTATTTTTCTATGCACCTCCCCTAATCGCCTTGCATTGTACAAGGCCTAATTACGTAACGATAGTGATCTACGGTACAAGTTTGCCCTAAACTGAAGAAGTTCAGGTTATATATTGAACTGGAGATGTTCTATCTCTAATTGAAGATGCTCCTGCTATATCCTAAACTGAATATGTTCAGTTCTCAACTGAAGATGTTTAGTCATATGTAGGGATGTTTGCTGCAAGTAGAATTGATCATGTACTAGTTGTTGCCAATAGTAGAGCATGCAACTGTTTGCCAATAACACCTATTGCCATTTTAAGCAAACGAACTGAGCATGTATTAGTTATTGCCAAAAGTAGAGCATGCGCTTGATTGCTAAAAGCTACTACAGCCAGATTCTGATAATAACTGAGCATGTACTAGTTGTTGCCAAAAGTAGAGCATGCAACATGTTTGCCAAGAGTGCCTATTGCCAGTTGAAGCAAAAAAACCATAAAGCATGTATTAATTATTGCCAAAAGTAGAGCACGCACATGATTGCCAAAAGCACCTACTATGAGTTTTGGAAAAATAACTTACCATGTATTACTTGACTAGGGGAGTTGCTGTTTCATGGATAGCAACATAAAGATGAAATCCAACTATATAGCAGTGCTTGCGTAACTAAGATCACCATAGCATAAATGACATATGTACCATAAGTGATAACTACAGTGCTATCCAGTACATACCTAAACTACCATTTGCATTCCTTGAATGGGCTCAACAAAGCTTGTGATGGTCTGCGTGATCGTGCTGATATCGAACCCACACCTTTAGCAATGGTCTTCATATCAAATTTAAGTTTGAGCTCTTCAAGAGTTTTTGTTTTTGTAGCTTGCACTTCATCGACAATCTTCCTCGGGCGTCCACGTGGTCTCCGCCTTTTTGGGGAGTTGGGGGTGTCAGGATCCTTTTGGGAGCTCGACCTGTCTGTTTTGTTGCAAAGAATAGGTTCATTCATTTCTTGGACGTCGTCTTCTGAACCCTTAGGTTGCGATGCAACGTGGGCTTCGTACTCCTCCTTCTGTACAACAGACATCGGTGCATTCGTTCAAATCATGAGACCTATGAAAAAATGAAATATCCGTGCTGTATCGCTAACCGTTATGGGGTACTTGTATGAATCGAGGCAAAGACTGTTGCAATTTGAACACAGCAGGCTTGAAACTATTTTCCAGCTGAAAATCTCTATCTGTGACTATATTTGATAAGTGGCACATATGTCAGCACAACATTGAGGCAAAAGATATTTCAAATTAAATATATTGTTTGACTGACCTGCTCCAAATTCTTGGTAAAATCTACACCGTTCCATGTCAACATGTACTTCAGTGTGAACAGCGCACATGAATGCCTGCAAGGTTTAGTTTAAGTTTAGTAAACTTGGACGTGTCGGCGAGGAATAATTTAGGAGGTTGTACGTACCCGTCCTTCTGTTGTGGTATGTTACCAAGCCATCCTTCACCGCTTCGTCGATGCAGTTCTGAATCGACTCCACCTAGCATAATACGAGTTTTACAAAGGGTTACGGTGATTTGGGAGTTCATGTGCCATGCGACGGTAAAGAGGCAGCAAGAGAACACTTAGAAGAGCAGTTTCCTTCTCCTTGTCAAAATGATCTTTCAAGGATTTTAGGATTTGAATCTCTTCTTTGTCAAAATTAAACAGCATTAGCATCTAGTGGTTACTATGTGCATTCAACGGGATGTGTACCTGCTGTAAAATAAAAGCGGACTCATTGCACGGAATAATTTACATATGCGAAACAATTATGGTTCGGGGGACCCCTGAAATGTTTCGTCTACACTATCTATACGAAATATGAAAGTGAGAAAAACGGGTACCTTTCGGCGTCCTACAAATTTATTTGCAACACGAGCAACCCACGAGCTTCCACGTCCCCTAGGATTAACCCCATTTGATTCTAACAGCTTTCTGGTTTCAGTGGGGTATATGATTGACGTAGTATCATTCTCAACTCCGCTGATGTGAGCATACGCCATAATAACCTCCCAAATTTGTAATCATAGAATAATACACCACCAGTTCTAATACTTGATGTACAATGGAGTACAAGGGGCTTACATCATCGTAGATGTATTCGTTCTTCAAATTTCGCTTGAGTTTTCCCGCTGTGAGGGTAATGTCTCCGATTAGAGCTACTTCAACAGGGTCGTGTGTTCCGCGTATGAAAACGTCTGCCTCTAAGTCCTCGACTGTCAGCTTGTAATCATTATGAAACAGAGGCTTCGACGGTGTGATTCGTGGAACCTTCTTGTTCGGCAGGACGTGTCTTGCACTTGGTGTTGGAGTCGAAGTATGTGTCGTGGATGCGTCAAACTTAGGAGTTGCTGTGAAGGATTCACTGCGCACATTGACTTGTTCCTACAATAAAAAATGGTCGCTTAGAAGTAGTTTGTTAATAGTAGGTACGTGTGGATCCATAATTATCACCTTGATGCCTGCTTTCTGTGACACGGATTGTCGGCTACCTTTATTTTGGTTTTTTAATTCCTGTAACAATATAAACAATAATGAATATGGAGGAACATATTCATAAAAAATAAAAAATGGACAACATGACATACTTGCAGTTCCCTCCTTAAGTCTTTAATTTCGTCCTCGGCCATCGAGAGGCTAGGATTACTGGCAGATTTACTCTTAGGGTCGATTAACTCTTCGCTGATGGTGAGGAATTTCGCGTCAAATCTGTGATCAACTTCCATTAGCTGTCTGCCTAACTTCTTTTCTTGTTCAGAAAAGCGTGCATTCATGGCTGCAACTATCGTTTCCACCTGTGCAAACGAAATAACACCCCGTTGAGAACAAAGCTAAATGAATGAGGTTCGATGCAACCTTTTAGTGGTATTCAAAAAAAAATTGTCTTCGAAGGGCTTACTTGTTGGCTACTCATATTTTGACCCTGTGATTGTGCTCGATACGAATCATGTTCATCCACATGTACAAAATTATTGCTTTCTGGATCATTTCTATTGTCGGCCTGTGGTTGTCGAGCACAAATTTCCATCACAACCTTTGAATCAGGTAGAATGGATCATTAGTAGCAAATAAATAACCGGTTATAGAAGGGTGAAATCTAGAAACATACCAGTCCTTTATGACGACCTCCTGTGTTGTAAGCTTCTGTTCTTATTTTTGACGTGCTTTCGTTCCATCGTGCGATCAATCGTGAGGGTATACTAGGATACATCAATTTGCCAGTACGCACGTGCTCCCAGTACCAAATCTACACAATACATTACTTCATCAGTATAGAGAGATAGCCAACAGAACAACAATTGTAGAATGTTAACTAGTGATGTAGCACTAACCTGGAGCAGAGGTAGATTTCCTTGTAGAGATACTTGATCAAGATTGTTTAATTTGTAAAGGGACGTGAACAAGTTATTCAGTGTGAAACATCCCCAGTTCAATCTCCGAATGCTTTTAATATCCGCAACAAGTTTAAGATATTTCGCATCGACATAAGATTGTGTTGTTGGTGTAAAAACAGTACCGATTGCATACAGAACAAACCGCACCAGGAAATCTTCGTCCGGAGTTTTGGAAAGTCTGATCGCATTCTCAAGGTTAGACACCGAAATTACCCCATTGTTTTGATATGTGTTAAACAATTTTGGATCTGCTGTGCTTTGCAGCTTTTTATCAATATCCTCCCCTTCTATCGCAAGGCCAAATATATGGTGCACGTCCTCTGCGGTGATAGGAATGGGCATTTTACCTATGGTAATCGACGCCGTCTCACTATCGAAGCTCTTGGCTAGTCTTACCAACATCATGCGCCGGAGATTAAAGTCATGCATCTTGGTTAGACCCCCAAGACCGGTATTTGTTGTGATGGACTCTATGTGTTTTGGTGATAGCATGTCCATGGTTTTGGCAAACCTTGACGGTGAGCATGCTAACTTCATATGAGCGTGCTTCGCAAACAGTTCCTGCAAAGTGGCATTAGATTTTAGCGACTATGAAAGAAGTAAATGTACAAAAAGTTTGCAAACAAAATGTCAATTACGGACCTCATCGGTCATTTCGGAGAAGTGTTTTTCTCCATTAGCAATACTTTTAGCTGTAGTTTCCATTTTCCTGGCACGTAAGGAACAAAAGCAAAACCAGGTCAATTAATTTGAACTTAATATTGACAAATGTATGACAAATTAAAATCTTATATCAGGTATGGATGACTATTTTTACCATATGAACCACTTGTAAGTATAAGCACACTACCGATTTAGGTCATGCATAAAATTAGCACAGTTTAACTAGGGTTTCGGATTTCTTAAACATATGATGTGTTATTTCATGCAAGAGATAACCATCTGTTGTTGTGGTATTACCTCTTTCCACGTTCGTGTAGTGTTCGGATTGGCAAGATTGATTAGGAGAAAATGATTACGATAATATATTGCCGACTGGAATAAATTGTGCAAATCCTATGAGGGTTTAACTAGTAGACGTGCGGCTGAGAAAGATTAATAAGAGCTATGATTAGGTAATACCTTCTTTCGGAGACGGTGGCGGCTAATTGCTGCCGGGGGATAGTGCGTCGCACAATACAGGTGGCTGTATCGCGCTCGACGGCTGCAACAGGAGCAGCGGCGCGTTGACGCGAGTAGGAGGCGGCGACAACAGCAGTGCCGTCTGACCCCTCAGGTCACGTTCCCGGTGGGCGGTGGCCGGCAGCTCCGATCTGATCTTGCAGCGGTCGTGGGAGGTGGTAGGAGGCCCGGATGCCACGAGTGGTTACGAGGGAGGAGCTGTAATCATGGGATTTCGGGCCTCTCCCACATAACTCACGCACACTACCTCTCCCGAAATCCCATGATTGCACCTCCTCCTTCATAACCACCCGCGGCATCCGGGCCTCCTACCACCGCCACGTCCGCTCCAAGATCAGATCGGAGACGCCGGGCTCACGCGCATTATCGAAGTCGCCGGCCACCGCCACCGCCATTGTCACCTTAGGGGTCGGACATCACTGATCTTCTTGCCGCCTCCTCCTCGCGTCCCTCTCTCTTACCTGTTGTGGCGCCCCTGCTCGACCGTACACTAATCATACACGCAAATGTGTACGATCAAGATCAGGGACTCACGGGAAGATATCACAACACAACTCTAAACTCAAATTGAAACATAAATCATCATATTACAAACCAGGGGTCACGAGGACCCGAATACATAAGTCATACACACAAAAGATATCTGAGTACAGACATAGTTAGTCAAGTTTACCTTAAGAAGGCTAGCACAAACAACGACATAACGATCGAAAGGCGAAGGCCTCCTGCCTAGGGCCTCCGAACTACTCCTGGTCGGTCGGCTCAACCCAGTAGTAGTGGCCTCCGGGACTCTCCTGGTAGTAGGCTCCTGTGGTGTCTTCTGGCTCCTGGACTCCATCGTCTGATTTCATCAATTGGGTATGGGGAAAAAGATAGCAGAGCAACCGTGAGTACTCATCCAAAGTACTCGCAAGACTGACATCAGAACTATACTAGATATGCATCGTTATCAAAGGAATGGGGCTATATCTTTGGACTGAACTGCAGAATGCCAGAATAGAGGGGGAGAAGCCTAGCCTATCGAAGACTAGCATCTTGAAGAAATCTTGCAGCATTAGGAGAGTGCAGATTAGCATATCATAAATTAACAAGCATGTGGAAGCAAAGCCCAGAGATCCTTCCTCGACTCCCTGCGAGAAAGTGATCCCGGAGCTTATAATTATTTAACAGGTATCCAGTTCAAGTAGTAGTAGATCGGGATACAACACTGAGCGTCCTGTTACCGTGGACACGGCTATTCCAATAGATAACTTCCCTGCAGGGGTGCACTACTGTTACCCAACACGTTCGATTACTTCTGGTCGGACACACTTGCTGGGTAATGCCCGACCTAGGGTAATTGACACGACACAGTCCTACCTAGGCTCAGCAGAGAGGTCAACACGCCGGTCTAAATCCTAAGTGCGAAGGGGTCTTGGGCCCATCGCCCTTTGCACTCCTGCACGTTGCGTGACTGGCCGGGGCCCAGGCGCGACACTGTATACACAGTGACGTATCCAGCCCACCCCAGCAATCAGCCCGCATCTCTGAACTGTGACATCTGAAGAGCTTTCGGGAGAAACAACGACGCAGAGGGTCCCATAAACCATTATCCCACGTGGTGGTAGTGCGTATAGGGCCAACAACCCACTCGGATCAAATACCGAAATCCGTTAGGCGTATTTAGTAACTCGCAGAGGCGACCAGACTACCTCTCGCTCCGACTTGGTAACACACGGATATCGATCAGGGAGATCTCCGCCTGCCCTGTCGTTCCGCCACATTAATCTCTCGCGGGTGCCATCCTGGCAAGCCCGACTTCATAATTCCCTGCGGGTACCCCTCGGGGTCGACCCGCCTGCGACAAAGGTCAAAGTAACCGTGTGTCCAATTTTCGAGAAGGGATCCGAGGAATCACCCTCGAAGGATTCCCACTCGAGGAGTTGCACGACAGGAGCTTTATCGGAGGTGATGAAAGAGGAATCACCCTCGGTTTCCCACAACCGGATAGCTATTCTACAGAGGTATCACCGGAAGTGAGATAAGAGGTATCACCCTCGCACTACTAGGAGAAAGCTTATAGGTAGAACCTTAGCAGTAGCGCGGGCTAGAGACAAGGCGCTACTGGTATTTATCAGCAGCGCGTGTCAGGAACCGACGCTACTGCTACACTTATATCAGTAGCGCGGGCTTTCTTTCAGGCGCTGCTGCTAGATGGGCCTCACCATGTCCCTCAGGTCAGGCTATAGTAGCAGCGCCTGCCCACAAATACGCGCTACTACTAAGGAAGTAGCAGTAGCACTGTCTTCCGTACAGGCGCTACTACTGTTTTTACACGGGCCCGGCTCCCATGCACCGCCTAGCAGTAGCGCCTGCTCCAGGACCGCGCTACAGGTATTGTGAGTAGTAGCAGCGCGGGTCCCTTACCCGCGCTACTACTATGCGCACCTTATCCACCCCGTCATTTCCTCTCTCCCTCACTCTCCCCCTCACACTCTCGCTCTCTCTGCCGCCGCCGCCACCCGCCGTCGCCCACCGCAGTTGTCGCCACAGAGGTATCTGCATCCCTCCCTCCTCCTCCGGCCGCCTTCCTCCCTCCTCCCACTGCCCTCCTCACTCCTCACTCCTCCCACTGCCCTCCTCCCTCCTCCATCGGCAGCCCTCTCCTCCCTCCTCCCACTGAACTCCTCACTCCTCCCTCCTTCGCCGGCCGCCCTCTCCTCCCTCCTCCCACTGCCCTCCTCACTCCTCCCTCCTCCCTCCTGCCTCCCTCCTGCCTCCCTCCTGCCTCCCTTCCTCCCTCCTGCCTCCCTCCCTCCCTCCTCCCTTCCTCCCTCCCCCATCTATGTTTTTTTGAATAAAATAGAACATATAAGTTATATGAATAGAATGTAGGTATTTTGAATAAAATAAAATAGAAAATATAGGTAGAATGGAGGTTTTTTGAATAGAATAGATAGGTAGAATTTTCATGTAGAATGTAGATAGGTACGTAGAATGGTCTTTTGAATAGAATAGAAAACTTGTGAATTGATTTTTTGAATATAAAAAAGTTTTAGTAATAGAAATGTATTGGAATGCTATTTCAGAATTTTTTTGGTATCAAATTTAGTAATAAAAAATTTTAGTAAGAAAATTTAGGTATAGAAATTTTTAGTAATTTTCTTTTTCAATATAGAAATGTATTGGACAATTTAATTATTTTTATGTCATTATCACTTTGTCATCAAAGAATGCTATATGGGATTTGATGATCTAAAATTTTGAGGTGGAATATGCAGGCTTTGTAGTGTCGCGTCTCGCTGTGGAGTGATCGTCGTCGGAGCTATCTTTACTTCCTCTACACCCGAGTCGGTGAGCTAAAAGTCCTCCTCCTCCTTCTCTTCTCCTCGAAGTTGAATAGAGTAGAACTAGGGTATTTAGTTATGTCAATCTCACATTGCCAAATTTAGAGAGAGAGAGAGAGACCTACTTTCTTGAAGAACTAGGGTATTTAGTTATGCTTCTTGTCCAAATGATATGTTCGGGTTATAGATGTAGTAGTAGTAGATGAGTAGCTGTGACAAATGTGAAGCTAGTTTTTTTAAATGATAATTGATCCGGATAGAATTTCAAGTTTAAACATCTTTGTATGTGTATGGACATCTTTGTATCGCAGGGAAAATCCGAGTGGCCTATGTTTTGCCGGAGTGTTGATTCATTTTAGCATGACTTCTGCTAGAATATATAGGAAATATCGAGTGCCCTGGATTTGCCGGAAAGAGAATTAAATGACATTTCGGGTTGACTTTAAGTCTGTCGGGGCTCCATACATGAGGGAGAGTGTCCACCATATATGAGAGAAGAAGAATGCCGACTGTTGTCCTGGGGGTCGTTTCTCCTTCTTCTCCTTGTGCTAGACCTTTGTTATGCACTAGGGGAAGGAGGAGTAGTGACCATCACCGACGGTCGAAAATGTCAGAGAGGGAGTGCCCACCATATACACCACGTGAGATGAGAGTTTTCAAGGAAAGACTCGACAGACCGACAGTCAACCCATGATGAATAATAATGATCTATGTGTTGAGTTCCTGTTAGTTGCCGTCGATTTATAATCTTGGAATTTTGAACACAGGAAATGTCCGACGATGATAAGATCCCGGAGTGCGACTACTACTGCGATGACCGGGGTTTGTGCGACAGGGAGCCTCACCTGCAAAATGGTTGGTTCTTCACCATGAAGTTGGAAGAGACCTTCGATGTTTGTACGGTACGCAACGACAAGTATTTCATCGTAATTAATCATGACTTGTGATTCTTTGGTTCAACGTGTAATTTCCGTTTTTTTTCAATTCGACTAGTACATCCCGTGCCATGCCAGACCGTTTGTCTTGCAGAAGCTCGGCTTCCAAGACCTTGAGAATATGGAGACGAGGAGGGCTCACCTCAGGACTAAACACGGTTATGCTTTTCGGGATAAGCTCTACAATGCGCTTAATCACTCACATTTCGGCTGCTCTAATTGGGAAGCTTTCTACAAGGCCTATGGATTTGAGGAGAATATGCAAATAACTTTTGATATTCGTCCCGAAGATGAAGATATTGAAGATAATATCGAGATTTGGGTCGATGTGGATATGTCTCCTGTTTTGCCTAAATGTGAGTTTGTCAAACTAATTTGTTAAGTAATTTATATTTTTTATTTAAAAATATTTGGTGTTCATCACTACTAAACTTGTTTATTTATAATTATCAACTTATTTCCAACTTGGTCACTTTGGATCCATCCACTTGAATCTAATCCGCGGTTCTTTCACATAATGATATAATAACCCATCATGATCATAATGATATAACAATCTCTAAATTGCTACTGTATGAAAACTTGTATAACGGTGTATAAATATGATATAAAATAAAATAGAAATAGAATACGTAATAGTAGTAGTAGTGTGGGGTCCATGCGCGCTGCTAGTAACTATCAGTAGCACGGGCTGTGGAACGCGCTACTGATAACAGACTTAGCAGTAGCGCGGCAAAACGAGCGCTACTGCTAAATGTTAGCTGTAGCGCCATAGCAGTAGCGCCGGTACCCGCACTACTGCTAGGCCCTATCCCCACGCTACTACTAGGGTTTTCCCTAGTAGTGTCGGCACTCGATGGTAGCTTTGTAGAGTCGAGCAACTTAAGGGGGAATGTGCGGTGATGTGCTGTTCTCAACCCGTTCGATCACATCGACCGGGGCACGTGTACTAAGGCGGGGCAACTACAGCAAGGAAGAGGTGCCACCGATGGTTTTCCATCCAACCTATACTAAGTAGTTTAGGATAACAGGCAGGTATCAATAACGGTTACAAGAACAGGCTATGCATTAGAATAGGATAAAACAAAACAGTAGCAATTTCTAATGCAAGCAGGAGGGAGAAGGAATAGGTGATATAGGCATGCGTCAAGGGGGTTGCTTGCCTGGAAGCTCTGCTGAGAGAGGTTGGTCGTCTGACGGCTGGTCATCGGGAGCGTGGTAGTACTCAGCTGCGTCGGCGTCGGTCTCGGCGTCTATCGGGAGAGAAGGAGGGGGGGGGGGGAAGAAACAATAAATTCACGGCAAAAATGCAATCACTATGCATGACATGCCTAAATGGTATGCAGATGGGATATATTGCCTATCTAAATGTTTTAGTTAATTTAGGAATTTATTTGGATTTATTTTATTGAAGCTATGCACTATTCATTTATCGAATCCGGGCAAAAAGTTCCATGTTCACCTAGATAGAAGTAATGGTCAAGCATTTTGATCACATATTCGGATTCTTCATATTTTTCTGATCATTTTTCATATATAAATTATTTTCATCCGAGTTACGGTTTAATTTATATGATTTTTCAAAGTTTTAAACATTTTCTGGAATTATTTTAATTAATTAAATCCGAATTATCCAGAATAGTAAAAGGTGACGTAGTGCTGGCGTCAGCAGTCAACTCTGGCTGACCAGAGTCAAATCTGACCAGTGGGTCCCACTGGTCAGTGACTGGACTAATTAACCAGGGTATTAATTAACTAATTGATTTAATTAGCAGGTGGGACCCCTATGTCATGGACTGATTAGCTAATTAATTTAATTAACAATTTAATTAGCAGTTTATTTAAATTAAAAACGTTTTAATCTGGCGGGACCCACATGTCAGTGGGCCACGGTGCCACGTCAGCGGCTGACCGGGTCAATGGGCCCAGTGGGACCCAGGGTCAGTGGCTGAGAGGTGGGACCCGTGGCGCCACGTCGGACGCAGAGTCAGCGCCGGTCACCGGAGCTCTCCGGCGAGCCCGAACGACGGCGACAACTTCGGCGAGCTCGGGTTTCTCGCACGGTGGGTCAAATCGAGCACCGTTTCTTGCTATCGATCGAGCATTCCGAGCCGCGTCGATCTAGCCTAGTGGCGCTAGCTACGGTGGTCGGAGTCGAGCGCTACGACCTCGCCGGCGGCGAGGCGCTCGGGCGAGCTACGGGGACGGCAATGCGGCATGCAAAAGAGCAAACGGAGGGGTGGGCGCGGGTCTACGCGATGCGGCGAGTTCGACTAGTACTAGCCCATGACCATTTGGTCATCGGAGCCTCGCCGGCGACGAGGCGGGCAGCGGAGCATTCGGGCATCTCCAATGCGGCCACTACGGCGACAAAAACACGCGGGGAAGAGAGGGGAAAAGCGGCGACTGCTCACCGGGCCCTGCAGATGTGCGTAAGCGAGCTCGGGGAAGATCAATGGCGTCGAATCGGCGCCGGAGACGAAGACGGCCATAGGGAAAGAAGAGGTCGCCGGGCTCGCGGTAGTGGCTCCCGGCTTGAACGGCTGGGCGCAGTCGACGGAGAAGACGATGGCGGAGCCTCACGACATCTTGGCGACGCGAGGCGGTGACGGAGGGCGCGGGATCGACGGCGGCGTCGGCGGGCGTTTTCGGGCGAGCTCGAATGGGAGCGATGGAGTGAGCGAGGGGGAAAACTAGGGGCGCTAGGGTTTCGGGGAGAGCGAGAGGGGCTCGGGGAGGCCTTATCCTCGCCGGGGAGCTGCGGGATGGCCGACAGCGAGGCCATCCGCGCTCGGGCGCGTGCGCCAGGCGACAGCTGCCGAGGAGGACGACGACCGCTGTGGCGGGCTGGGCTGGCTACTGTGCACTTGCGGCCCAAGTGCACTGTGGTCCTTTGTTCCTTTTCTTTTTCATTTTCTGCTTTCTGTCTTTTCTTCTGTTTTGTAAATTGTTAGGCCACTTAATGACTTTTGTAAAATATGTGATTTGGTTCAAATATTACAATGCAATATTACCTACCACCAGAAATTGATTTGAAGATATTATGATTTCATTTGCAATTCAATTAAATAAAAGGGTGTTAAATGTTGCTGTTTTACTACTGTTTTAGAATGTTAGACTCATTTTTAAGTAGATGGTGATGTTGTTTTTCTTAACATAATTAGAAATAGATTATTTTCTATTTAATGAACATTTTTGTTTCCAATTTGAACAACTTTTATTTTTCACTTTAAATTTGGATTTGGATTTGGAATTTGAAATGAGATATGATGCAGATGATGATCAAGCACTGTTAAGCATGGTGAGTTGGCATTATCAGAGGGTGATCACTGTAGCTATTACATGGGGATGTTACACCTGCGCTACTTGGACCGTCCTGCGAGGCATTGTTTCGTGTCGATCACCCTCGAGCAACAATGGTTAAGGAGAAGAGCGCGGTACGTATTTGCACTACATAATCAGTTAGATCTGAAGTCAACAGTTAGCACAAATCTTTACGATAGTACTGATGATGTGATTGTTCTCGAATCGTAGTGTGGCATTTGTTTGGACACCAAGGGTTTGTGCCCCGGTGAGCATCGGATGAGGGAGTTTTTTACCGTCACCCTGCGCGCGGGATTTGCAAACAGGACCGTAAGATCTAGTCTGACATGTCTCATACCAAATATCATGAGAAATTTAGTACAACGTCCGATCCAAAATTAATGTCTTGGATTTGTCTAAATACGGATGTATCTAGTCATGTTTTCGTGGTACATACATCCGTATGTACACTTCTTTGTCAACAATTTTGGGAAGAAGGCAGTAATATTGTACTTTTCAGTTGTTTGTAATGTTGACTGAAATAAGAGTTAAATTGCATGTAGATTTGTTAGTTGGTCAAATGGTTTTGTGTACGTGCATGTAAATTAAAATCTTCTATGGGGTTATATGATATTTCTGTTATGAACTAGTGAACTACTTTGCTAGTCATCTATTTCTGGCAAACTTTGAATGGACCAACTGTTTGTATTAGTAGGTACTTCATATTTATTAACAGTCGTAAATATGCTACTCAGGTTATCCCCTGCTACAGCAGATACAGTTTCTTGCAGAATTTCAGAGTGCCCGTGGGAAAAAATGGGAATTTTCATGGAAGTTTCACTACCAATGAGGGGTTCGAATTCCCATGTGATATTTTCAACGAAAATGGGTTGACATACATTTCTGGGGATTCTTGGAACGAATTTGTTAGAGTTTACACGCTTTATGTGGGTCAGGAGATTACGTTCAGTATTGACAACTCTGAACTACCAAGTAGCCTTGTGACAACTGGAAATTTGCCTATCATACATCCAAGTAAACTACTTTCTTGTTCCTGCAAGTTTTATTACTCTTACTATATCATATACCATAGGTTGTAAATTAAATTGTGTGTGCTATAATATTTTAGCATACTACCAATTGTCCAATGAGAAAAGAGATATTATTGACAATGTCGCTGTAACTGAGGGGACAAACTTCAACTAGAGAATGATGGAGAATGTCATACGCCAAGTGATGAACCTTGACAAGTTAGTGGAGCGTCATGATGCTGGAAACTATGATCCAGGAAGAGCTTATGGATTCCTCCATACCTTGACATGGTCAGATTGCAACAAGAACTTCGCGGTAACCATCTTTCTTGTTCTTCCTATACTTTGTGTCATTTCAGTTTTTTTAGCTTTGTTCCAAATTAATTGTTTTTCCTTTACTACATACCAATAAGTTGCGAATGTGCTGACGTAACAAATATGTTGTTCAAACAGAAACTGCCTCATCGTGTTGTCCCCGAAGACATGGATGAATATGGTGCGATAACCATTGTTTGTCATCCACACACTAATGTGTCAAGTATGTACACCATTTCTGATATTGACGGTCGTGTCTGCGTCAACAAATGGAACGAGTTCATGAAGAAGGAAAAACTCTTGGTGTTAGGACACAAGGTGCTGATGTTCCTGTACCTGGGAGATCATGGGATTTATCTGTTTGTTTCCCATGTTCCTGATGTGCCTCTCGAGTAGTTTCGGCAAAACGTAGTGTCCGAAAATAAATTAAGGGCTTTTTAAGTCATTGCTGTAATGTGGTACTTTATTACTATTTCATGGAACTCTTGTGTTCGTGCACAAGATTGTGTGCAAGACTTGTAATGGTAGTTTATGTTTTACCATTCGATTGGCTTCATTGGAACTCGCTTTATTCATTCTTTTTTGAGCAATTTTAACATGCTCCCTCTTACCCCCTCTTTTCACATAAGAGTTAAGAAGGTAAGAATTAATCAAAACAACTATTTAATGCAACCATCGGATCAGATTTATTTCATACTCTTACCTCTCCTGTGAAAAAGGGGGGTAAGAGGGAGCATGTTACAAAACCTCTTCTTTTTAAGCTGTTATTACAAGTGACCATGATAATCGCCACGATACGATCACAAATAGATTATTTTCTCAGAATCAACATCACAGACAACACACACAACACCATTACACTAGCCGTCAGCAGCTTCAGCACAAAAACAATTTGTCTCCCTAATCCTAACATCGCATACGCTTGGTGGTTGGTAATGGTTGGCACATTGCTCTGACTGTAATTGGTCCTGCCTCCAATATTCCCTCTGTTGGTACATGCATTCTTTCCCCACTGTTTTTTTTGCGCGTTGTAGCTCTTCCCTTCTTTCCTGTTCTGCACCAATTGCATCAACGGCAGCACCACCAACAAGGACACTTGTACCAACAAGATGATCCACGTACTCTAGTTCCCAGCGCCAGAAATCACATGTATCCTATGAATCAAATGAGTACAAATCAAACCAGCACTAATGAAACAGTACAAAAAATTACTCCTGCAGCAAATCTCAACCCAATAGTAAAAAGAGATTGTACATCGTGGTGCTTGCACTTGTAGAACACCCAGCCATCGTGCTCTTCGGTACTGGAGAGATAGAATTTCACCGTCTCGCCATAGTCAGGGCAAGGGATCAGGGGCACAGCAACTGATCAGCCCCTAAGCGCACACCTAATCGAGCTCGAGGATGACATGGTTGATTAGGTGCTAGGCGACGGTGACAATGGCATACGGTCGCCCTAATCCTTTGGGTTAGAGCAGAACTAGGGATGTTTGTGCGCTGGCCCAACAAACCCTTACACCAACACTAGAGGATCATGCTCCCTCTAAATAGGCTAACTTACAAATCTTCCAAATGACTAACTCACCCAAAAATCACGGACGGATACCGTTCCATCCATGCGCATTACTTGGAAATATATAATTGACCCTGAAATCACGGATATATACCATTCCATCATAGCGCATATCCCTCCTATCTTAACCGCCCCATCAAGTTTTTGTCTCCTGACGTAGCCGTCGCCGGGATCGCGCCATCGCTCCGCAGACGCCCACGCCGACGCAGGAGTAAAAAGGTCTCATCCTCCACGTCTCCTCCCATCTCTTGCAACGTTGATACATTTTTCCGTTGGTTGGACCAAGAAGGCAGTTGTGATGAGATTAGAGATGCCATCTTGTGTGCAAGATTTTTGGTAGTTGTTCGTGGGAGATTAGTTTTTCATGGAAGGTACTGTTTGGATGCAAGATTGTGGGTGGTTGTCGTTAATTGGAGTAAAGGTTGTTATGCAAGAGGTATGTGATTGCTAGTTCACAGTAGTTGATAATATGATCTGGTTAGGGACGATATATATTCTCGGTGTAGTAAATTTTCTAGACCTTTGAGCTATGCTGGATTACTAGGAATGATTTGGATGAGGTTGGAGTAAAGAATTTTATGCAAGAGCTTTGCGATTGCTTGTTAGGGGTAGGTGATCATACGATCTGGTTATGGATATATTTTCTCGGTGGAGTTACTTTACAAGACCTTTGAGGTATGTTGGATTAGTAGGAATGATTTGGATGAGGTTTGCTTTAGCCACTTAGATGTGCCGTACACAGACTTGTTCACAATACATGAATAAAGGAGGTACTGTTGAAGGAGTTGCTGGATTCTTACGACTGATCTGGATGAGGTTGTTGATAGCAAATTTAGGAATAGGAATGTTGGGAGATTTGAGCTTTTGCTGGAAATTTAGAAGTCAATTTGTCTCACATGCCATGCTATTTTAAATTTTGAGATATTGAAATAGTCATATGTTTTAATGAGAATCGGTATATTTTAACAATGTGGATCTCATTAATTGCATTCTTGTGTCTGGTGTTGTAGGGACCATGGATTCACAGCTGCATCAGAACCGTGCGGAGTACGACAGGTTGTTGCATGAAGCGCGCCGGCAGATCGACGTGAATGTCCAACAGGAACGCGATGAGATGGACAGGAAACTCAAACAAGAACGTGTGTACGTTGACAAGATGCTAAAGGATGAGCGTGCTGATATGTCCTGAAAGATTAAGCAGATGCGTGAAGAGATGGAACAAAAGTTTCAGCGGGACCATGAGGAGATGGAAAAGAAGTTCCAGCTTGAGTACAAGGAGATGCAGCTGACTTTGCAAAAGGACCGGAAGGTTGTTGATGGCCTTATACAGACAGAGCGTGTCAAGATGGACGCCAATGTGTTGCAGGCACGTGCAGATATGGACATTAGGCTGCAAAAGGAGCGCAAGGACATGGACTACAAGGCTATGGTGGAGCAGGTCCAAATGGAAGGAAAGATTATGGAAGACCGTGCAATGTTACAGTCCCACGTTCAATGCCACAACAATCCACCCCAAGAGCATGTCTTCAATTCTCCCCCTGTAAGTACCTTGCACCGATGCTATACATTCACGACCGAGATTTTGTATGGACATTTGTTATTTGTGGGTAACTTTATGTGAGCGATTCATATGTAGGCTAAGCATCGTCAGACGGCACAGTCCCCAATCACTCCAGGCCTTGCGATGTCGGTGTCACCCGTTGAATGCTACAGCACTCCAGTCGAACAACATGTTTTCAATTCTCCCCCTGTAAGTACCTTGCACACATGGTAAACATTCACAGCCAACATTTTGTATGACCATTTTTAATTTGTGTGTAACCCTGTGTCGGCGATTCATACGTAGGCTAAGCATCCAGAGACGGCACAATCCCCAATCACTCCAGATAAAGATTCCTTCGGATATAATAAGGTAACTATGTCGCGATGTTGCTACGCACATCCAAAATTATGTTTGGCCCTTTGCTCATTGCAATGTATTAAATCTGACGTGAGATACTCGTATGTAGGTGCTGGTAATGGAATTTTTTATTCATAGGGATTATGAGCTTTCGCATGTCCCGACAGGATACTTAAAGGGAAGACCCTGCGAGATGAGATTGTTTAAACCCGGCGTATTGGACTACGCTTTTCTCATGAAAGAAATGGCTGGATTTGGTTATAAAAAGGATTCAGATTTGTACCACTTCTTACCTGAGTATGCATGCAAACTACCAGAAGGAATGTTCCTGATTTCAGGACCAGATGATTTTGCAAAGATGATTTCCCTTCTGAACGGCAGCAAGACATGTCATTTGTACCTAGTGTATAATCGTCCACCGAAAGATGATTATGAGTATTCGGACATGGATTCAGAGGTTCCTGTTCTACATGTTACATCAATTTTACGGCTTCATCATCTTTAAGTTTGTCCTAATACCTTCGTATGATTTTTGACAGGAACTGCGCATCCGAGATATGGAGGAGGCGGAGGGTCTGGCTAGAGAGCGTGAGGCACAGGCACAACTGGACTCCTTAGGTTACATTGATGTACCGTGTAAAAATATGGGAGAAGGTGGGTCGTCGCCAAGCCCGAAGCAAACTACAACGACCAATACGAAGAAGTCACTGGATTTTGCAGCGCAGACGAGCTTCTGTAGGAGGCTTAATGTTATTTGAACCGTTTTAAGCTTGGGAAAACATTTTTTGGTTTTTGTATGAATGTTTGCAGTTATGAAACAATTCATTCACGATAGAGGTCTTTTAACAACATTTTTGCTACAATGTGATTTCCATTTTCAACGCGACATGCATGTGTTTATATCCAACCGTATAGTTGTTTGTGAGCAGGCCTTGCAAAAAAAACTATGTAGTCACATTTATGTACATTCATGTTGTGTGGTCGTGGATGTGGCCGCACTTGTGCTAGCGATGGTTGTCTACCTGACCGCAGAAGATCCCGCGCCAGGTGCTGCAGGATCATGTACAACTGCGACAGAAAAATATTTGGTGCAAAACGGTGGAGGAAATAAACCAGATGGACATTTTATGTGAGACAAAGTGACAAAACTGCTGGTGAATCGTCCTCGGGATCCGCGGACTCAGACCTGACGAGATCCGCTCCGGGATCGGTGCGGCGTCAGGAGCGGATCCCAGCAAAGCGCATGACACCATCCACACGCGGCGACCAGAGGTCGGGCCATCGCACGCGTGCGCGTCGTCACCCGGAGATAGGCCGACCGACAGATTCGGTGCGGGCCCCGCACGTGTACGCCTGTCGGGCCCCAGGCAGATACCCCGCGCGATTTGTGGGTCTTCATGCATGTCTGGCTGGCGGCGGGGTGTGCCGATCGTGCACGCGTGATTACCAGCGCCATGCATGCACCGCGGCGCCACCGTAGGGGCAGGTATGGGCGGCCGCCCCAGGTAGCCGTAATCTGCGCCTTGTATATCTTTTTTTTTAGACAATAGCCTCGTATATCTGTAGTAATTCGTTCGTCCAGTAGTTGATTTCTTTTGGATGAGACGACAGAGAACGTGAGAGACGGAACAAGAAAAGAAGTCGTTTTCCCGTACTTTTCGTCTGACCATGACCGTTTAAGCACAGCTCCGGCGCCGTCCACACCACACCGCACCACTTTTCTCTCCGCTCACAGCCACTCCGACCCTCTCTGCTCCGGCGCCGTCCACACCACACTCGCTCCGCTCTCCTTGCCGCATTCATGCCGGTAAGAGTGGACGTGACCGGACGAGACGACGAGACGGATTCTTACACGCATTCATGTTTGCTGACCGATCAGCCACCTGCCCGGCA
This sequence comes from Elymus sibiricus, assembly GCA_039707655.1. Taxonomy (NCBI): domain Eukaryota; kingdom Viridiplantae; phylum Streptophyta; class Magnoliopsida; order Poales; family Poaceae; genus Elymus; species Elymus sibiricus. The sequence goes on along the minus strand of CM077676.1, from coordinate 474,032,814 downwards.
TTCACACCGACACACCGAATGACACCAAATATTAGGTCATCTTCAGAATGACACCAAATTTTGCCAGCCAGTGGGGATGCCCACCCCAATACTATATGCAAAATTTCAACGAATTCCGACAACGTACACATGTTGCGTCACGTCCGGAAAGTATTTTATTGACAGCATGCAATATCGGCCTATATTTTTTCCGCGAGCAAAATTTAGTTCCTCCACTACATCTATTTCCAAATATTCTCCTCCACAATACACGAGCTCCATGCTGGCCGCGAAGACACCATGATTCTTAAAGTTGGACATCAAAAACTCACATAGAAAATGCAAACCAAAGATCCCAAACTCATACTGTAACAAGGGAGTGGAGCACCAATTTGCTGAGTCATACATAAAAATAATTATGAGGAAGTCACTAACTAACTGACACAATGAAGTAGATTTTAAAAACCAGGTCACACGGTACTAAACATACACAACAATGCACACGACAACAACAGATTCATCGTCGACGTACATGCTCCCCGACCGTGTGCACAATGCTGTAGCTATCAGAGTTCTGCTTCGAGATCCTACACAGAAGAATATAATTAATGCCATGCAATATATTTGGACACATGCAAAAATTAAATTTGTACATATTTGGTGCCTCTAACAACTTGCTGCATCTACGTCGATTGTGACCTTCCACGTGACAATAGCCACATTTACCCTTTGATCTTGTCTTCTTCATCTTTGCCTGTAACCTTTTCTTCGGAGCACCTCGGCCTGGCACATGCACGGGATCCAGAACCTTATCCAAACCTTCACCATCAAGGTTAGCCGCTTGCGGCATCAGCGGGCCAAACCTAATGCTGTTACTCTGAGCCTTAGTTGATTCCTTGCTGTCAGCTTGTTCAATATTTGATTCCTTGCTGACATCTTGTCCTTCCAAAACCCTCTTTAGACGCTGAAACGCCTCATCAGAGTTGCATGCCTTGAAACATGCCGCATGACTAAAATTCCGCAACTTACGGTACCTTTGCAGGCTTGCAGAATATTCATACATCTCGCTCTTTCTTGTCGGTGCGTATGCACATTTTGCACTCATTGTCCACCTAGTAGGAACACAACACCTGGGCAGTCTTTCTTCTTGTAAAATTCCCAATATGTAAAATATGTGGGAACATGGTGTGCCTACGCATTCCAACTTGCGGCAAGAACAACTGATCCTGTGAAGCAGACCTTCCTTCTCCTCACTGCGCACTTCGATCTTTTTATCCATTCTTTCCTTCTTAGACACAACGTATGTGGTAACTTCTGATGCATCAAGTACCTCTCTGATCACACATTTGCTTACAGCATTTATGCTCCATAAGACCAACTTAAACACAGCAGGAGTGAAAACTTTTGCAGCATGTTTCTCAAGACTTGAAGCATTTTCCTCTGTGGACGGAACGGACTGCAAGGCCTCGATGTCTTGGAGAGCCTCGTTCAAGCATCGCGATGCAAGGCAACGCTCATAGTGCTCTAGCATTTGAAACAACGCCATCTTAGCCTCAAGATGCGTATGTAGCACCGAGTTTAAGCTCTCACTCCGCTGATTACTGCTCAATCCTAGGAAACAATGCCCCTCAAGATATGGAGCACACCACAACTTTCTCATCTTATACATCTGATGCAGCCAAGACTCCTCACTTGTTACTTTATTCCGTTGTAAGAATTGTAACCATTTTCTCTCATGCTCTTCAATGGAAGATGCATCATATATGAAAGATCTGAATTCCTCCTTTACCGCGTCATCATTCAGATGACGTACAATGTTCTGCTGAATGTGCCATATACACAGCCTATGGTTTGAGTCAGGCCACACCACCCTGATTGCTCTCTGCATTGCAAGGTCCCCATCCGTGATCACAGATATCGGTTGCTTTTGTCCCATGGCATCAGAAAAAGTCTGTAACATCCACTCGTATGCCTGGCTTGTTTCATGAGAAATGATACCACATCCAAAAATAACAGTGCTGCGGTGGTGATTCAACCCGACAAACGGCACAAATGGCAGATTGTACTTATTGGTTTTGTATGTGCTATCAAAAACAATAACGTCTCCGAAAGCCTCGTAGTCAAGTCGGGATTGACTATCAGACCAGAACAGTCCCTTCAGATGGCCAACTTCATCAACCAAGTACCTGAAGAAAAAATCTGAATCTCGCTCTCGCCGCGCCACCATGTGATTGATCACCGTTTGAGCATCACCGGAAGCGATTGATTCCTGCTTGTTAGCATGGAAGCAATTGTAAATGTCCCTCGTCGTGCATCCAACCTCATCATATCCACCGTATTGCATGCACAAAATATCCATAATATGGTGTTTCAGGATCCCAGATTTTTCCATGTCTGCAATGTCCGCTTTCTGCTCATCGCTATTTCTTCTGTGTGAACGCAAAAGACACGAAAGATCCCGTGGAGCTAGAGGATGGTTGTGTTCATCGATGAAATCCTTCACAAACCACCGACCTGTTTCCTCCTGTCTTGCAATGACCAATTTAGCTTTACACCCTACACGAGTTATACTCCGTGGCCTCCTCTTTCTATCTTCCATCTTCCTCTTCATGTGCTTCTCTTCACGAACCCCTTCACGACTACACACAATTTTCCTTAAAATTATATGGCTGTTGGATCCATCCCACTCAACATAGCTTCTCCTGACACTACAACCTTTCTCAAGACCATATTTGTTATAGAATCTATAACCTTCATCCTCACTATCAAACATCTTGTTGGCAATATGACAGTACTCCAACATAGACTCATCACTATCATCCGCCATGTCTTCCTGCATCACCATTCAGATGAAAAAAAGCTCAAACGACAAAGACAAATGCATGCAAAAGCCAGTACGGAATCTTGTGTGGAATTTCAAACTTTGCTCGTTGTATATGTTATGCCAAGCGATCATCAACGTCCATAAACTACTGAACTGGCCATGGATGATGAAAAATCCTAAATTGTATTGCATGCACTATGGAAACCTAAATTGATGATGACTAAACTAATCTAAGTAGGAAGTGCAGGCTACGAATCCAAGTCAAGTGAGACTCGCGCGATTCATACCTTAGGATGGAAGTCGGGAAGAGATGGGATCGGCCGGGGGCGAGTTCCTATAGCGCCGCCGCCGTCGCCGCCGACTCAACCACTGCAGATGTGATGCCTTATTCTTCTTCTTGCCGCCGGGCACGTCGAGGACAGTGAAGGGGACGAGGAGGAGGATGAGGACGAGGCCGAGGACGGTGAATTGGTTCCTCTCGCCGGGCACGTCGGAGACAGTGAAGGGGACGAGGACGACGACTTGACCTCGATCTGGATCGACTAGACGTGGTTCTGGTCGTGGACGTGATTGGTTGAAAGCACAATATTTTACCCTGGACCATTATGCCCTTCTCGGATTAAGCAAATTAAATTTAATCATTTTTAATCCCCCACCAGATCGGACGGCTAATAAATATCAGAGGGGTAAGTACTGGGTAGTACTCCCAATACTACGCCAATCACCCTAAAAGAGCTCCTCTTTCTATCGTCATCTAGATCCCGCCGTGTGGCACGTCGGCTCCCTCGGTTGCTTCTCCCTCCTTCCCTCCCCCGGAGAAAACCACTGTGGGGGTGCATCCTTCTCCACCGAAGGCCTGGTGCCGCCATGGATGATTTTCCGCCGAGCAAGTTGCAATCATACATCGCCGGTTCGGGAACCGGCAGCGGAAAAAGCTGCAAGCCTGCAACGGAGCCGCTGTTCACAGGGGTGATTGGAGAAGATGCTTCAACCACGGTCCACCGTTGCTGGAACCGGTAGCGAAAAAGCTGCAACCGGGCAACGGCGGGGCGGCTATTCCCTGACGGGAAGCTGCAACTTGTCGACGGTGGGGCGGCACCTCCTAGCGATGAGCTGCAACCAAACAACAGCCGTGCTGGAAACTTACAGGAACCTTACAGTGGCAGAGCTACAACCATTCAATGACGGCTGAAAATCCTGGCAGTCGTGCTGCAACATTTTCGCGACGAGAAGGTTCAACCACGGGCCGCGTGCGACCCAATCGGTGGAGCACGAAGGCGTTGACGACGGTGGGTGAGCATGATTGAGGTGCCGTGGTGCGAGACGGGCGCGGAGGGGGCGTGATCGAAAACCGAGCGACGGCATGCGCTTCGGGGGTGAGCCAGCGCCGTGCGGGATGGAGATGGGCGCTGAATGAATCGTGCGGCTGTGAAGGTTTTAATCGAACAGCTAAAAAGGCACAGGGTGAGGCGATACATTTCTTGTAATCGATGTCGGGGTAAAGGGTAATTGTTGTGCGGGAGTTCGCGTTAGTTGCTCCTGGTGACAAACAAACTAGGCGGACGTTTATTAAACTATGGCGGATGTCCTGTGTGTTTTCTAGCTGGCCTGACTCAGGTCACCGATTTTGGACGCCTGACTCAAGCCTGTGAGGTTAGCAATGAGATTAGCTGGAGATGGCTGCCGATGCAGCATCCCGGTGCATCGCAGGTAGCTTAGCCATGATATACGACTGGATCCAGACGAGTCCTGCTGGCCGGAACCACACCGCCGCCGGCTGCCAGAACCACGTCCGGTGTTGACGGCGATGCCGCGTCAAGATTTCCCATAATATTTTCATCTGTATGATGGCATTACAAGGATCTTCCGGTCATTATAATATTTTCAAACGGTACGTTTTCCCTTCAGGCACAGGTCGCCAACCAAACAAGTTACCAATCACTCTGTCTGATCAAGCAAAATTCGTATGAGTTTCAGGCCCCTTTCAGGCGACACGTTTGGCCACGATCGACCGGCCGACGCGTAGGACCACCCGCCGGACTTAATGCAAAAAAAAAAAAACATGTGCCGCTTCTGGCTTCTGTCCAATATCAATATACTAACTACCAAGCGGCCAGCTTGGTAAGCTACCAAGAATTTTGTTTTTTTTGCAATGCCAATATACTAAATAATGACAAAGAACAGCATGGACAGAGCTAATTAAGACAAAGCGAGCTTGTTTGCCAGTGTATTATGCGTGTCACTTGGCAGCTTATCTGAAATACGTACCTATCGCACTTGACGCCGCGATGCTCCCCCGCATTCGCCGCACCTGGTCCACCTGCGTCATATTGTTCTTGTTCATCTGCTCCTTGCATCAAGGTAAGGCCCGAGCGGTTAGAAAGACCAGCGATATAAGTACATATCACGTATAATTCTTTCATATACACACCACCAAATTCAGTGCACTAGCAACAGTAATTAACATAACTAGAGTGAAGATCATTAACTCCAAATAATTAGGCACCGGTTAACTTCAAATCACTAGTACTCTGCATGGCGCTGATTGGACAAAGCGGTTGCGAGCGCCACTCACCGTGCCGTCGGAGACAGCGTTAGGACGCGGAGCCCCTGGCGCCCGGAGCGCAAGCACCACCACAGGGCCCTCCCGGGACTCCCGAGACTCCAGCTCCTCTCTGTTGGCGGCTGGGGGTGGGTGTTTCGGCCGGTGTCTCCTGGACTTGCGCTTGCGGACAACCGGCGCAGGCGCCTGCTGCGCAAGCTCCTCACCTTTCCCTTGGGCGACGGTGGCGGCAGGGGTGGGGGCGTGTGCCGCGAGGCTCTGCTCCTCGTGGTCGGCTGCGGGTATGGCGTTGACGCCGGAGCTAGACATCGTGGTGGATCGGCGAGCAGACGGGCGGAGTGGGATGAGCAGAAGGGTGCGCTGCGTTTTATGAACTGATGAAACGGAACTCACGGGCAAAGTGGGGACCACGTGCCGAACTACAAATATATTTATTTAATCAAAAATGCTACACCTACGTAATCTGTTACTTAAACTTACGTTTCTTTCCTTCCCACCTAATCATCTCCCCTCCCGCAAAAAAAAAAAAAAAACTAATCATCTCCCCCCTGACTTTCATGGGGTGGGCCTGGGCCTTTTTTCTCCTCCAACCAAATTAGACCAAATCAGCTTTTACGTAACTTTCTTAAGTAGTTTTACGTAAATGTAGCAAATCTCTTATTTAATAGTAATATTATTATATTTAGGGACAGAGATAATAGTATGTAATAGTAGTGTATCTCTGGTACACTACTACTCCCTCCGTCCCGAAATAAGTGACTCAACTTTATACTAACTCTAGTACAAAGTTAGTACAAAGTTAAGTTACTTATTTTGGGAAGGAGGGAGTATTAAATATTCTTATATTTTTGTATATCTTTTGTATACTATGAAACATATCTTTGATATATTATTATTTAATATTAATATTCTTATATTTAGGAACAAAGATATGCTACTATTAAATACTATTACCTCTGTTACTAAATATAAGAATAGAGGTGATAGTTTTTAACAGTAATATTCTTATACTATTCTTATATTTTGGAACAGAGGTCATAGTATTTAATAGTAGTATATCTTTGGTGTACTATTATTAAATATTCTTATATTTTTGGTATATATTTGGTATAATATTAAAGATATCTTTGGTGTACTACTATTAAATATTCTTATATATTTTTGTATATCTTCTGTATATTATTTAACATATCTTTGGTATATTAGTATTTCATATTAATATTCTTTTATTTAGCAAGAAAGATATACTACTATTAAATACTATTACCTCTGTTACTAAATATAAGAATAGAGGTGAAAGTTTTTAATAGTAATATTATTATACTATTCTTATATTTTGGAACCAAGGTAATAGTATTTAATAGTAGTATATCTTTGATATACGACTATTAAAATGTTCTTATAATTTTGGTATATATTATTTATAGTATCAAATATATCTTGGGTATACTACTATTAAATATTCTTATGATTTTTGTATATCTTTTGTATACTAGTATTTAACATATCTTTGGTATATTAGTATTTAATATTAATATTCTTATATTTAGGAACAAAGATATACTACTATTAAATACTATTATCTTTGTTACTAAATATAAGAATAGAGGTGATAGTTTTTAATAGTAATATTCTTATGAAACATCTTCCAGTGGGACTCATCTATTAGGAGGGGGAAATCGAAGTCATTGTCATAAATATCTAGAAAAAAAAACATTGTCATATTATTATCTCTGCTCCTCTCATCGTGCGAGGACGCATCTCCATGAACATCTTCATCAGCACCATCTCATCTCAAAACCCTAGTTCATCTCTTGTATCCAATCTTTGTCTCAAACCTCAGATTGGTACCTGTGGATTGTTAGTAGTGTTGATTACATCTTGTAGTTGATGCTAGTTGGTTTACTTGGTGGAATATTATATATTCAGATTGTTAATCATATATTTATCTTCTCCGATCATGAACATGAATATGATTTGTGAGTAGTTCTATTTATTCTTGAGGACATTGGAGAAGTCTTGTTATAAGTAATCATGTGAAGTTGGTTTTTGTTCAATGTTTTGATGATGTGTTATGTTGTTCTTTCTCTAGTGGTGTCGTGTTAACGTCGACTACATGACACATTACCAAGTTTGTCCTAGGGGAAGGCATTGTGGAATTAGTTTGTAGATGATGGGTTGCGGGAGTGGCAGAATTCTAAACCCCAGTTTCTGAGTTGTTTCGTAAGGGGCTGATTCGGATCCATATGTTTCATGCTATGATTAGATTTATCTTAATTCTTCTCTTGTATTTTGCAGATGCTTGCAAGAGGGGGTAATCATAAGTAGGTTGTTTGTTCAAGTAAGAACAACACCTTAGCACCGATCCACCCACATAAGAACTTATCAAAGCAGTGAACGGGAGTCAATGAATCGTGATGAAAGTAACTAGAAGAAATTTAGGTGTGTCCTCGAGAACGATTTATTCACTATAAGAAGTACTTCCGGCTTGACCTTTGCAATAAAAAGGATTGGGCCACCTCTCCGCAACTTGTTACTTTGGTTACTTGTTATTTCTTATGAATTATCTTACTACCAAACTATCTGTCACAACTACTTCACAATACTTGGATAGAATACCTTGCTGAATATCACTTACTGATTCCTTCCGCTCCTCGTTCGGTTCAACACTCTTACTTATTGAAAGAACTACGATTTATCCCTGATACTTGCGGCTCCTCATCCTCCTGCTTCTGATGATAAAATTTATTATGATGATAGTATGCCCCCTATTTATGTTAATTATTCTGATGATACTTATTGTATAATTAATAGCAATAATCATAATTGTGAAACTTGTCATAATGATAAATATTTTCCTACTCAACACTACTCTTTTAATTAGGAATTGATTTTTAGTGTTCAAGTTTTATATGATACTCCCACTATTATGAATGAGAAGAAATTTGTTTATGAGGAGAGTAATAAATTTTTTATGCATGTGGATCATGAAAAGAATGTTTTATGTGATTCATGATGCCAATGAAAATTAGTATGAGAGAGGGACACATGCTTATAGATATATTAATAATACCAAGTTTCCTCTCTTTATACTAAATTTCTTGAAGTTACACTCGTTTTGTCTTCCTATGCTAGTTGATTCTTGTCTTAATAATTTGTTTACTTATAAGATTCGTATGCATAGGAACTGGATTAGACTTAAAAGTGCTTTTTACTACATGCTTCTTGATGCTCTCTTTGTGCTTCAATCCTTGTCTTTCATGTGAGCATCACTGAAATCTCAAAGCCAATCTTAATGGCTATAAAGAAAGAGTTTGTTGGGAGACAATCCAATAGTTATGAATTTTATTTTCTTTCAGTATGCCAACATGATTATTGCTACTATAGTTATTATGTTTGTATCTTTTATTTTGATTTTTGTGTCAAGTAAAGCTTTTAGGGTGATTTGGATGCTTGTTTATTTCATTGTGTGCAGAAACAGAAACTTTCGTGTCCAGTAATTGAATTGTTTCTCAATTTTTGAATTTAGATAAGTATGATTATTAATTAGATCTTTACATGTTGTTCTGTTTTTGACAGTGCATAGTTTGCTTATTTTAAAGTTTTTACGGCTTATATTTGGGGATATAAATTGTTGAAATGAATGAATACAGTTGGTATTATGTGGGAACAATTATGAATCTTGTCTTGACAGTACCGAAGTGATTGATTGATTTATTATACTAACTTATCTCACGAGTTTCATTAAGTTTTGTGTGAATGAAGTTTTCAAGTTTTGAGTGAGATGGAGATATGAAGAAGAACAAGTTTTGGGTGAGATGGAGATATGAAGTTGGCAGGACTCAGCTCCATCTCAGGAAAAAAAACCTCACCTCCTTCTAAAAGAAGAAAAAAATATCTCAGAAAAAAACCTCACTTCCATCTAGAAAAAGAAAAAAAGGAAAATATAAAAAATAAAAAATGTTTCCACCGCAGCCAACAAGGGGGCCACTTGGCATAGCCCAACATTGGCCCTTTCTTTATCCCTTAATGGGTATGATTGTTCATTTTCTTCCCTGCATTGTAACTTCGCAACTTTCAACCCACAAGTTTCAAGCAGATGCAAACAACAAACCTACAGGAGCAACAGCATGCAACACTTGCCCAAACAAAAAAAATTCAAGTGCGAGACTGTGAATAACGGAGTCACACCACGAGAAGTTTAATGGAACAACAATGAAAATAAGATGTCAGTATCATATTTGTAAATGTCTAGCACAACAAACATGTGTAATTATTTGCCATTTTTTCCATTATTTGGAAGGGTGATACTCCAGAAAAGGTGAACATCATCTAGACAAACTCCGAGAGTGTTGTCCGTTGTAAACACACCACTGCTTAAGTCGAGTACAAGGTTAAGTAATTGCTTATTTATTAAAGTTTGCTTGCATTTGATTACAAATAATAGATCGATGAACATCTTGTATGATTGTCATGCCAGTTTTTGTACTGTCCAGAGTTTTATTTTGGTTGCACTACACAAATGAAGATGATGAGTGGCGCTATAAATTTACCTATTGGTGCAAGCGTCGACTTGTTTCCTCTGTACTTGCTACACTGGCCATTGGATTTGACATACATTGGTGAGATAATTATTCTCATCATCTCCTTCCTATTGAGAGCACGCTAGTTTGCTAAGAGGCACGACAGATAGACTACTCGAGATTATGAGTAGTTTAGGCTTATTTAAATTTATATGTATGTCCTTTGTCATGTTTGTTAAGTGCTTGATGGATAGACTAATCTTTGTAATGTGGTGGAGGTATCTATGTTCCATATATATGTTGGTTGTGAAGTGTGTAAATGTACAATTTTTGTTCTATGGAAAGCAACTTCCGCACATGAATGATGTATGCATGCGTATTCTGCTCATGTGTTTCCAAAAATTTCATTTGGGTGCATTGCTGGTACCAACATGAATATAGCCAAGCAATATAAGGAGCAAATTCAACCTGCGATGAACTACTATCACTGACCGGCTAGCAGTCTGTGATGAAGTGTTATCACTGACAAGCCAGGATGCCCGTCTGTGGTGTCAAAGTCATCACTGACCGGGAGGCACTGATAGGCCACTAGCAGGTCGGTGATGATACAATTTTTTTGGTTAGTGCTATTCGGATATGTAGTAGTGATCAACCCTTTTTCGTTTTCCTTCGCCTGGCCCAACCAATCCCTCAACCATCCATCCAAGTCACTGTGGGTATGGACGTTCGGCGGTGGCGCCATAATACTAGCACCCGTATCTGAATTGTAGGCATCTCCAGAATACCTTGGAATGATGACACCTCCAGAAATGATGCAATATAGAGTCACCTCATCCACAAGCTACACACAGCACCCCTTCTTTGATAGTCCTATGTTGCAGCTGTTCCCCCACTGCCAATCCATTCTTAAGCATTCTCCAGACATAAACCTTCACTTTATTCGGCACCTCAGCATCCCTAAAGAGCAAGCCATCCGCTGTGGCTATGCACCGACGAAGAGGGCCCTGCCCGACACGCCTTTTTCCACTTTTGTGCCATGCAAAGATGATACACAAAGCAAACAGTAAACTGTCTATTCCTAGTGAAATTCGACGCTAAATAATCTTGTGTGTCTGGTCCACCAATGGTAATCTACTTAATGTCATGAACATTTTTGGAAGTAAAAACAACAACCAATTTGCTCTCGTCCCAGCCGGTCACATGCGAATTCAGTAAGTCGCTGACACGGCTGATTTGTTGTGTGTGCCTAACACCTTGTGCTTTCAGGCACCCAACTGTTGTGATCCAATCATTTTGTGCAATATTAATACTAGAACCATTTCTAGTTCTCCAGACTAAGCCAATACGTAGAAGATCCTTTTCTGAAGAGGATGCTCCTCCAAGTGGAAGAACAACTGTTTGAGCATCTCGATACCAAGAAATCTCCTTGAGGAAAATATCTGGCCTTAAGCACTCTAGCACATAGCGGTTGAGGCACCATAAGAATTCCCCATCCTTGTTTTCCTAGTAGGGCTTGATTGAATGCCCCAAAATATGTGAATCCCATACCTCCCTTTGTCTTGCTCATGCACATTTTATCCCATGCCACCCAATGCAGCTTCCCTTCACCATTTGTTCCTCCCTACCACAATTTCAAAGAAATAGAAGTCAGGTTCCCACACATATTCTTTGGTTACTAGAAGCAGCTCATAGTGTACGTCGGTGTATCGTGCAAGACAAATGTAGCCAATACCTCCTTCGCAGCTTTAGAAAGACCTTGAACTTTCCACTCCGTGTTATTTGCCATTTAACTTTCTTGCACACGTCCGATTGTCCCCTCCTTCGATCTACCAACCATGGTGGGTTGGTTTATGTAGCGCTCATGAAGAGCCTCAGACTCAAAAGAAATAGTTTGCTTGAGAGCTTCCTTCACAGGGTCACCATTTCCTTTCTGAAAAATAGAGATGATTATTGCATGTTCATCATTTGTCTGGAAGCGGAATCATAGGCCTCCAAAATGCCTATTAAGGGCAGCATATTAATTTTTAAAGCTTCTAGGTATATCATGCTATCATAAACCAAAAGAATATGGGCGCTGTTGGGGCCAGTGCTCCCAAACAAGATCTCACTAATATCCTTCTCCTGATGAGCCGAGAATCCTTGCATACCAAACAGAGACATATATGAGGTGAGGGGGTCCCCTTGTCGTAAGCCATGTGAAGGGACAAACACATCAGAAAGCCCTCCATTGAGCTTAACAGAAACGCGCACCGAGGTGACGCATCTCATTACTATAGCCACCCAGCCGTCAGCAAAACCAATCATTAACATCATCTGTTCCAGGAAAATCTACTCAATCCTGTCATACGCTTTCATCATGTCCAATTCAACGGCAAATAGTATTGTTTTCCTCTTCCTCGTACAGATGGCATGCACACATTCATACGCAGTAAATAAATTATCCGCGATGAGTCTTCCTGGAACAAAGGCGCTTGTTTCCTTCGAGATTAGCACCGCCAAACTAGCATTCAATCAATTAGACAGAACCTTTGGCTGAAATCTTATAAATATCTTTACACAAAATAATAGGATGGAATTGTGATAGCATCTCCAGAGCATTCACCTTTGGGATCAAACCTAGGACTATATCATTAAAAGAACATGGCATCTCTGCTCCACTTAAGAACTCCTAGATAGCCCGGCACACCTCATCCTTCACCAATGCATAGCGACACTATCAAAATAGTGTCAGAAGCCCATCCGGGCCCGTGATCTTCGTCGACCCCATATGAAATGGTGCATGCTCGATCTCCTTGTCAGATAAGGTTGTTGTAATCCTTTGGCGCATGAGGGAAAAAATTGCATCAACATTCGTGTAAGGACCAATCCGAGGAACGTAGAGGCCACATATTGTGTTTTTTCTCTTATGGTGGGAAGCTCGGTTTGGAAATACTAAGTGTTCTGGTCACTAGCTTTTAGCCAATAAAGTCTAGGCCGTTGTCGGTACATGACTCCTTCCCTTCGATAAATATCATGTAGGTAATTTTCAATGGAGCGAACCTCCTGCATTGAGCCTGTCACTAGAGCCCTATCTTGAGTATCGGTCAGCAACGCTCGCAGCCGCTTGATCTCCCACTGAATCGAGCCAAAATCTATGCATCCCATATCCTGCATGCGTCTCGAAATATTTGCATGTCTGTCACATAGCGATTGTAACCGTCTAGATCCCATGTCTGACCCAGCCCATGCATCGTTGATCATTGCATCATAATTAGCATGACGGGTCCACATCTCGTCGAATCTAAAACATATCCCTCCCGCTCCCCTGATTTGCATCGGCTCCCGTGCAGCTTTGATAACCATGGTTTGATGATTTGATTCCGCTGTCATTACGTATTCCACCAATGTTTGTGGCTACAACTGCATCAATTTGTCATCTCATGTCGCATGGTCCAGCCGACATTGAATATTATTTCTCCTTCGCGCTTGTTATGCCATGTGTACTTGTAGCCCGAGTACCCCTGGCCCGCCAGGCCGTAGTCGGCAAGGCACTCCCTGAAGGCTTCCATCTTTGCTAAGTTTCTCTAATTACCACCTATTTGTTCCGGACTGGAACAACACCACACCTCATTAAAATCCCCCTCATAGATTCAAGGGAGTTTGTCATGATTCTAAATGTAGCGAATAGCATCCCACGTACGATGGCGCACCACTGTTTTACGTTCCCCATAAATTCCAGTGAATCTATAGGAGACACCCGCATATGTGATCGCCGCATCAAGAAAGTACTCACACCAAGGCCTCACAGAAACCTTGACACTATCTCGCCACCGTATCCCCAAACCACCACTTCTTCAACACAGTCCATCGCCACCCCTTGTCTAAACTCAAGGCTCCACTTGGGAGTCTCCATCTGCCCGGAACACCACCGCAGATTTGTAGGACCTAATCAGGTCTCTTAGTTCGCCCACTGTCGAGTCCAACCCCAGTTCTCAATAGTTCCAGGCCAAGATAATAATTGGCACCGGTGGCCCTGCCTCGCAGGGTCCACCGATGGAGCATTCTTGTTGGACATACGGTTAACGACTGATGACACCTTTTGCCTTTTGTCGCCAATGAACATATTGATACGTCTCCATCGTATCTATAATTTTTTATTGTTTCATGCCAATATTTTACAACTTTTATATACTTTTGGCAACATTTTATTTGATTTTCTTGGACTAACATATTGATCCAGTGCCCAGTGCCAGTTCATGTTTGTTGCATGTTTTTTGTTCGCAGAAAATCCATATCAAATAAAGTCCAAATGTGATAAAAATTTACGGAGATTTATTTTGGAATATATGTGATTTTTGGGAAAAATAATCAACGCGAGACGATGCCCGAGGAGAGGACAAGCCTGGAGGGCGCAGGCCCCCCTGGGCGCGCCTAGGGGGCTTGTGGCACCCCTGTAAGTCAGTTGGAGGTGTCCTTTAGCCGCAAGGAAGCTAATATTCGGATAAAAAATCCCCTCAAAATTTCAGCCCAATCGGAGTTACGGATCTCCGGGAATTTAAGAAACAGTTTTCGGCCAAAAAACAGGAACGCGAAACAGAAGAGAACAGAGAGAGAGATCCAATCTCGGAGGGGCTCCTGCCCTCCGGGAGCCATGGCGTCCATGGACCAGAGGGGAAACTCTTCTCCCATCTAGGGGGGAGGCAAGGAAGAAGAAGAAGGAGGGGGGCTCTCTCCCCCTCTCTCCCGGTGGCGCCGGAACGCCGCCGGGGCAACCATCGTGACGGCGATCTACACCAACAACTTCGCCGCCGTCAACACCAACTCTCTCCCGCTCTATGCAGCGGTGTAACACCTCTTCTCCCCACTGTAATCTCTACTTAAACATGGTGCTTAACGCTATATATTATTATCCAATGATATGTGGCAATTCTATGATGTTTGAGTAGATTCGTTTTGTCCTATGGGTTGATTGATGAATGTGATTGGTTTGAGTTGTATGTTTTATTTTGGTTCTATCCTATGGTGCCCTCCGTGTCGTGCAAGCGTGAGGGATTCCCGCTGTAGGGTTTGCATTTCATTCATAATTTTCTTATAGTGGGCGGCTAGAGTGACAGAAGCTTACACCCGAGTAAGGGGGTTGTTGCGTATGGGAGTAAAGAGGACTTGTTACTTAATGCTATGGTTAGGTTTTACCTTAATGATCTTTGGTAGTTGTGGATGCTTACTAGAGTTCCAATCATAAGTGCATATGATCCAAGTATGGAAAGTATGTTAGCTCATGCCTCTCCCTCATATAAAATTGCAATAATGATTACCGGTCTAGTATCGATTGCCTAGGGACAAAGCCTTCTCTTGTGTTACAAAAAGTTTTCTACTAAACAATTAACTTTTATTATCTTGCAAATTACTCGTAGTTTTATTCTTGCAAAGTACTCCTAGTTTATTCTTGCAAAGTAGTTCTAGCATTACACCTACAAAGTACTTCTAGTTTCATACATGTTCTAGGTAAAGCGAACGTTAAGTGTGCGTAGAGTTGTATCGGTGGTCGATAGAACTTGAAGGGAATATTGATTCTACCTTTAGCTCCTCGTTGGGTTCGACACTCTTATTTATCGCGAAAGGCTACAACTGATCCCCTATACTTGTGGGTTATCAAGACCTTTTTCTGGCGCCGTTGCCGGGGAGCAATAGCGTGGGGTTGATATTTTTGTGTGTGGTTGTTTGCTTTATCACTAAGTAGTTTTTATTTTGTGCTCTTGTTTTCTATCTTTAGTTATGGGTAGGAAACGTAAAATACCAAAAAAATTAGTTGTACTTGCTAAACCAATGGTTGAAGAACCACCCAAAATCTTTCATACTGCTGAAGCTTTCTACTTGGATCATCTTCGATCCCTTTATGCTCGTGCTGAAAACCCAACTAGCTTAGTTGAGGGAAAATCATTAGATGAGCATGCTTGTTTTGTGCGACACCGCTTGTCTCAAAAAGGGAAACTTTTAAGGTATCAAATTAATTGTTTGGAATGCTATGCTTGGAATTTATGCGAAATATATGATTTTACTTGTTGTTCTGAAGACCCTCAAAAACACCTTCAATACCAATGTGAGTTTAAGGATAATGGAATATTATCTTCTTATGCCAAGGGTGTTTATAGTTATTATGATATTGAACAAATTGAAGAATTTGTTGCTTTTAAGGGTGCATATGAAATTGCTTCTTTGATTGAAAAGTGTGATGCTACTCTTTACAAATCTGAAAATTTATCCATACTTAAATATTGCTATGAAAACTATGCTTCTAATGCTTATGTTAAAGAATATATTGACGACACCTCCGCTGTCCGAGAAGAGACTAATATTTTGCAGGCTCCTATGGAAGAAGAAATTGATCACACTGTGAGCTCATTAGATGAAAAAGATAACGAGGAGAGCGAAGAACAAAAGGAGGAAGAGCGGATTAGCTACCCGTGCCCACCATCTAATGAGAGTAACTCTTCATTGTTTAATTTCCCTTCATGCTTACCGAAGGATGAATGCTATGATAATTGCTATGATCCCTTTGATTCGTTTGAAATATCCCTTTTTGATGAAATTGATGCTTGCTATGCTTGTGGCCATGATGCCAATATGAATGATGATTATGAAGATGAACTTGCTATAGTTCCTTATGTTAAACATGAAATTGTTACTATTGCACCTACACATGATAGTCCTATTATCTTTTTGAATTCTCCAAACTACACTATATCGGAGAAGTTTGCGCTTATTAAGGATTATATTGATGGGTTGCGTTTTACTATTACACATGATGATTCTGATGAATATAATATGCATGTGCTTGCTTCTCCTACTTGTAATTATTCTGAGAGAGGAACTACATCTCCACCTCTCTATGTTTCCAATACGATAAAATTGCAAGAAACTGCTTATACTATGCATTGGCCTTTACTTGATGTGCATGAATTGTTCTGTTATGACATGCCGATGCATAGGAAAAGAGTTAGACTCCGTTGTTATGTGATATATGTTGCTTTGTGCTCACTACTAAATTTCAAATCATTGTTAATTAAAATTGGCTTTGATATACCTTGGGATCCGGGTGGATTGATTACTTGAGCACTATATGCCTAGCTTCATGGCTTTAAAGAAAGCGCTGCCTTCGAGACAACCCGGAAGTTTTAGAACGTCATTTTATTCTGTTGAGTGCTTGTATAAAAACAAAAAAATATAGAGGGGAACCTAAAAACTTTTTCAAAAAGAGAAGCGATTGGAAGGTTATGCATTGGAGAAGTGAGGATCGACCTTGAACACTTGTGTTCATGCTCATGGAAACAATGTAGAATTTTTCATGAAAGTTTCTTGCAAAAATAATTATCCCCGTGTACAAATCCATTGTATTATAAAAATAATGTGCCAAGATTTACCTTTAGGATGTTTAAATTGCTTGTTTGGTGTGTGCTGTGAAAAAATAGAAACTTTTTCTGTAGTGCTTGAATTTTGATATTTTACTGGAACACGCAAAAAATCTGAAATTTTTACACAGTACTTCTATGCAAATTTTTTATTTTGTCCTAATTTTTCAGAATTTTTGGAGTTACAGAAGTATATGTTTCATTTGCATCTTTACAGACTGTCCTGTTTTCACAGATTGCTGTTATAGTTTCTTTATTTGCGTATGTTTGAAATCTTGTTGAGCCCCATTGACTTGGGAGCCATAGAATTGTGATATCATACAGTGGGTAATGTTTGATTATAATTATACAATAATGTTACAGCAGGACATGATGGGATTTGATGTTATATGTACTAACCCCTCTAATAAAAAGTTCGGTTAAGTTTTGTGTGGATGAAGTGTTCGAAGAACGAGGAGGTATCAATATGAGGAGAATAAGGAGAGGCAAGAGTTCAAGCTTGGGGATGCCCAAGGCACCCCAAGTAAATATTCAAGGAGACTCAAGCGTCTAAGCATGGGGATGCCCCAGAAGGCATCGCATTTTTCTTTGACAATTATCGGTATGTCTTGGTTTTTGTTTTGTTCACATGATATGCGTAAATTCTTGGAGCGTCGTTTGCTTTTTATTTTTATTTTAGTAATGCACCATACTGGTATGAGATAGTCCTTGGTTGATTTATAGAATGCTTCATGCACTTCACTTATATCTTTTGAGTATGGCTTTATAGAATGCTTCATGTGCTTCACTTATATCATTTGAAGTTTGGATGCCTGTTTTTCTACATATAGTAAACCGTTATTTGTAGAATGCTCTTTTGCTTCACTTATATTTATTAGAGCGTGGGCAAGTCTTTTGTAGAAAGAATTAAACTCCCATGCTTCACTTATATTTATTTAGAGAGTCAACAGGAATTGGTCATTCATATGGTTAGTCATAAAATCCTACATAAAACTTGTAGATCACTGAATATGATAAGTTTGATTCCTTACAATAGTTTTGCGATATTAAGATGGTGATATGTGGGAGGTACTAGTGAATAGTTGTGGTTTAATAAGAATATTGGTGTAAAGGTTTGTGATTCCCGAAGCATGCACGTATAGTCTTTAGTTATGCTAAGAAGTTGAAGCATGATTTATTATTGAGTGTCTTCCTTTGCGTGGAGGTCGGGGGCGCGCGATGGTTAACTCCTACCAACCTTCCCCCTAGGGGCATGCGTAGTAGTACTTTACTTCGAGGGCTAATAGACTTTCGCAATAAGTATGTGAGTTCTTTATGACTAATGTGAGTCCATGGATTATACGCACTCTCACCTTTCCGCAATTTGCTAGCCTCTTCGGTACCGGGCATTGCTCTTTCTCACCTCGAGAGTTGGTGCAAACTTCGCCGGTGCATCCAAACCCCGTGATTTGATACGCTCTATCACACATAAGCCTCCTTATATCTTCCTCAAAACAGCCACCATACCTACCTATTATGCCATTTCCATAGCCATTCCAATATATATTGCAATGCAACTTCCATCATCATCATATACACATTGAGCATTAATTGTCATATTGCTTTGCATGATCGTAAGATAGTTATCATGATATTTTCATGGCTTGTCCGATTTTTGATATCTTTGCTACGCTAGATCATTGCACATCTTGGTACACTGCCAGAGGCATTCATATAGAGTCATCTTGTATAGTTTTTTTTATTGAGTTGTAATATCGAGTTGTAAGTAAATAAAAGTGTGATGCTTATCATTATTAGAGCATTGTCCCAGTGAGGAAAGAATGGGGGAGGCTAATGAGTCCTCGAAAAAGTGGGGATGAGGTCCATGAGACTGTTCTAAAAAAAAGAGGCCAAAAAGAGCCATCAAAAAAAGAGAAAAAAAAGAAAAAAAAGAAAACAAAAAAAATGAGAGAAAAAGAGAGAAGGGGCAATGTGTAACACCCCTGTGTAAATGAGCTACAGTGATCTCTATGTTAATGCTAAGCTACTTTGTTTTGCAATGAATGATCATAGTGGAATCATATCTCATTTCAAACTCCTTCACTGAATTCAAATTCAATTGCAAGTGGAAAATGAAGTTGCACAAAAGTTGTTGCAAAATAGTCCATCATTTAGCAAATATTCCATAACAATTATTTGTTAAGGAAAATAACATCTCTTATTTGCTTAATTGGGCTCTAGCAATTAAAACAGTGCCAAATCAGCATATTTAAATGCTTTTCCATTTATGCAAAATTCAAACAACTCCAAATACTTCCCAAACTTTTTGTGACAGTGCCAAATATTGCAATGTAAATATGTGGCCAGGTTCCATATTTTACAAAACTCATCTGATACTAAAAAGAAATGCAAAACAGAAAGGAATAAAGAAAACATAAAAGAATTGAAAAAAGAAAAGAGAAAGGCCAATGTGCACTGGGCCTTAGTGCACAGTGCCTGGCCCAGCCGGCCCAGCCCGCTCCCCCGTCGTCTCCCTCCTCTCTCCTCCCCGTGTCAGCCCCGCGCGCGCGCGACCGACGCCGGGCGCCGTCTCCGCCGAGCCAGCTCGCCGTCCACGTCACTACAGGCGCCGCGGGATGGATAAGAACGCCACCGCGGCCCCGGGGACTCGCGCCAGTCCATATCCCCCTCCTTCCTCGTGCCATTGCTTCCTCACCCGCCATGGTCGCCACTGCCGTCGCCGTCGCCTCGACGCCCGCGTAGCCACAGGGCTCCCCGCGCCCAGCCACCATGCCCACGAGCTCCGTCGTGCTCCTCTACATCGACTACGGCCACCAGCTCGAGCCGGGCGTCCCCGCCTTGCCGGATCCATCGTCTTCTTCCTCCACGGCCACCGCGATGCCATCGCCGATCCTGCCACCTCTACCGCTCCTAAGCATCCACCGAGCCACCTTGTGCTCCCACGGTGAGATCCTGCGTGTTTTCCCTCTCTCGCCGCGATCACTTGTTTGCTCTAGGGCGTAGATCCACCGTGGCCGAAAGCCACCGCCGCTCGAGCTCGCCGTCGGCGTGGCCCCGGTGACCTTTTGGCCCCATGCGTGCCACCGTTGTGCTCCCCGCCATCGACACGGCAGCAGAGAGACTGGAACCCGTCTTCCTCCATAATTCGTGTCACAAACCGGGACTAGAGGTTAACCTTTAGTCCCGGTTCGTGTCACAAACCGGGACTAGAGGTTAACCTTTAGTCCCGGTTTGTTACATGAACCGGGACTAAAGGTGTCACTATATAAACCCTTCGTCCAGCCCGAGCCGAAGCTCTCTGTTTTTCCCCTTTCCTCTCCTCTTTGTTCTTCCCCTCTTGCTCGAGCTCATCCTCCATTTTTGCAAAAATTTGTCAAGATTTGAAGGCACCCCATCAATCCAAGTGTTCACAAAGGTTAGCAACTTTGTCCTTTCATCTCTCATTGCTAGATTAGCTCGTGCAATGCTCTATAAGTATAGTGATTTGTGGGTTCTAGTTTGGGAATAATTATGTGGGAGTTTATTTGATTTATATGCAATTTGAGCTCAAATTAACTTCTTAGTTTGCATATGTGTAGGTGTGGTTTACTTAGTGCCTTCCCGTCCCCATCCTAACCACCGTCGATCGCCCGCACCGTCCCGTTCTTATCCTTTTTATAAAAAAAAATCTTATTTGTATGATTTAGATAGTTAATTGTATAATTTTCTTACATGTATGATTGTTTGTTATACATAGTGCCATGACTTTAATATCCGTCCCCATCGGCCCTCGTCCGGTTTATGATTCGGATGTGGTATATATATTCTCTTTTATAACTATTTGTTGCATTTCGCGTTTATGACAATTATGCCCATCAAGTTGACATATATATATATTTATCTAGGAGGTATGTGAACCGGAAATTGCAACCGACCCTCTTGTCGAGAAGTTAAATTTAGTTGAAAAAGAAAACGAGAATTTGAAAGAAAAATTGAAAAGAATTGAAGAAGAGAAGATGAAACTGGAGTTGTATGTTGCCGATGTCGTCGATGATCACAAGATCAAGATGGATGCAATGCGCTTGAAGATTAGAAAATATAAAAAATATGCCGTTAATCAAGAGGCTTGGTATCACTATGCTGTTGGATCAATTGTTACCTTAGTTGCGATCTTGATCGCATTTGTTGTTGCATTTAAATGCTTTAGCTAGAGAGTTTGTATGTTGTTTTATGAGAATAAGTGTGTATAAACTATATGTATGAACTTGTATTAATTTGGTCTTTTCGGTGTTGTGTAATGAAGATGAGCCAGCAATGGATGTACGATGACCGATGCTCTCCCTAGTTCATTAATGGCGTGCGTACTTTTCTGGTTGCGGCTGAGGCAAACAAGCGGGCGGATGGTTTTATGTGTTGTCCATGTGTTGTCTGTAAGAATGATCACAATTACTCTAACTCAAGAACCATTCACGTCCACCTGTTTACGTCCGGTTTCATGTCCGGCTATAACTGTTGGACCAAGCACGGAGAAAGAGGGGTCCTAATGGAAGAGAATGAAGAAGAAGAGGATGATGACAGCTATCCTGGCCATGGGTTCCCTGAATACGATGGTACAACAATGGGGGAAGAAGCTGAGCCGGCAATGGGGGAAGAAGCTGAAGAAGAGGCATCAGATGAGCCCGCTGATGATCTTGGTCGGGCCATTGCTGATGCAAAGAGAAACTGCGCAAGTGAAAAGGAGAAGCCGAAGTTGCAACGCATGTTAGAGGATCACAAGAAATTGTTGTACCCAAATTGCGAAGATGACAAGAAAAAGCTGGGTACCACACTGGAATTGCTGCAATGGAAGGCAGAGAATGGTGTATCTGACAAGGGATTTGAAAAGTTGCTGATAATGTTAAAGAAGATGCTTCCAAAGGACAACGAATTGCCCGACAGTACGTACGAAGCAAAGAAGGCTGTCTGCCCTCTAGGATTAGAGGTGCAGAAGATACATGCATGCCCTAATGACTGCATCCTCTACCACGGTGAGTACGAGGATTTGAATGCATGCCCGGTATGCGGTGCATTGCGCTATAAGATCAGCCGCGATGACCCTGGTGATGTTGAGGGCGAGCGCCCCAGAAAGAAGATTCCTGCCAAGGTGATGTGGTATGCTCCTATAATACCATGGTTGAAACGTTTGTTCCAAAACAAAGAGCATGCCAAGTTGATGCGATGGCACAAAGAAGACCGTAAGAAAGACGGGAAGTTGAGAGTACCCGCTGACGGATCGCAGTGGAGAAAAATCGAGAGAAAGTGGAAGGACTTTACAGATGACGCAAGGAACGTATGGTTTGGTTTAAGTGCAGATGGCATTAATTCTTTCGGGGAGCAGAGCAGCAATCATAGCACCTGGCCTGTGACTCTATGTATCTATAACCTTCCTCCTTGGTTGTGCATGAAGCGGAAGTTCATTATGATGCCAGTGCTCATCCAAGGCCCCAAGCAACCCGGCAACGACATTGATGTGTACCTAAGGCCATTGGTTGAAGAACTTTTACAGCTGTGGAGTATAGAAGGTGTACGTGTGTGGGATGAGCACAAACAGCAAGAATTTGACGTGCGAGCGTTGCTGTTTGTAACCATCAATGATTGGCCTGCTCTTAGTAACCTTTCAGGACAGACAAACAAGGGATACCACGCATGCACGCACTGTTTAGATGATACCGACAGTATATATTTGGATAAATGTAAGAAGAATGTGTACCCGGGACATCGTCGATTTCTTCAGATCAATCATGTCTTAAGAAAGAAAGGCAAGCATTTCAAAGGTGAGGCAGATCCCCGGAAGAAGCCTCGCCACCGTACTGGTCATGATATACTTGATATGGTCAAGGATTTAAAAGTAATCTTTGGAAAGGGTCCTGGCGGACAATCTGTTCCGAATGACGCTGACAGACACGCACCCATGTGGAAGAAGAAATCTATATTTTGGGACCTACCATATTGGAAAGAACTAGAGGTCCGCTCTACAATCGACGTGATGCATGTGACGAAGAATCTTTGCGTGAACCTGCTAGGCTTCTTGGGCGTGTATGGGAAGACAAAAGATACACCGGAGGCACGGGAGGACCAGCAACGTATGCACGAAAAAGACGGCATGCATCCAAAGCAGTATCAGGGTCCTGCCAGCTACGCTCTTACCAAAGAAGAGAAGGAAATCTTCTTTGAATGCCTGCTCAGTATGAAGGTCCCGTCTGGCTTCTCGTCGAATATATAGGGAATAATAAATATGGCAGAGAAAAAGTTCCAGAACCTAAAGTCCCATGACTGCCACGTGATTATGACGCAACTGCTTCCGGTTGCATTGAGGGGGCTTCTACCGGACAACGTTCGATTAGCCATTGTGAAGCTATGTGCATTCCTCAATGCAATCTCTCAGAAGGTAATCGATCCAGAAATCCTACCAAGGTTACAGAATGATTTGGTGCAATGTCTTGTCAGTTTCTAGTTGGTGTTCCCACCATCCTTCTTCAATATCATGACGCACGTCCTAGTTCACCTAGTCGAAGAGATTGTCATTCTGGGTCATGTATTTCTACACAATATGTTCCCCTTTGAGAGGTTCATGGGAGTCTTAAAGAAATATGTTCATAACCGTGCTAGGCCAGAAGGAAGCATCTCCAAGGGCCATGAAACAGAGGAGGTCATTGAGTTTTGTGTTGACTTTATTCCTGACCTTAAGCCGATTGGTGTTCCCGAATCGCGGCATGAGGGCAGACTTGGTGGAAAAGGCACGCTAGGAAAGGACCAAGTAATATGTATGGACGGGCATTCTTGGGCACAAGCACACTACACAGTTCTACAAAATTCCAGCTTGGTGGGTCCGTATATCGACGAACACAAGAATATTCTACGCTCCAAACACCCGGAGCAGTCTGACGACTGGATTACACGTGAACACACGGGGACTTTCGGAGGTTGGTTGCAGACACGTCTCATGCATGACGACAGTGTTGGAGATGAGCTGTACTTGCTGTCCAAGTTACCATCTTCGACTATATTGACTTTCAAAGGGTACGAGATAAATGGGAATACATTTTACACGATCGCCCAAGATAAAAAGAGCACCAACCAAAACACTGGTGTCCGCTTTGATGCAGCAAACACCAATAGGCCAAAGGACACATATTATGGTTACATAGAGGAGATATGGGAACTTGACTATGGACGTGAATTGAAGGTCCCTTTGTTTCGCTGCAAATGGGTCAATCTATCAAGAGGCGACGTAAAGGAAGACCCGCGGTACGGAATGACAACAGTGGATCTCAACAATCTTGGGTACGCAGACGAACCATTCGTCCTAGCCAATGATGTGGCGCAGGTTTTCTATGTGAAGGACATGTCTACCAAGCCGAGAAAAAGAAAAGATAAGGAAGTGAATACATCATATGATGAGCCAAAGCGCCACATAGTTCTTTCAGGGAAAAGAAATATCGTGGGAGTGGAGGACAAGACAGACATGTCAGAAGATTATGAAAAGTTTCATGAAATTGCTCCCTTCACAGTGAAGATTGACCCAAGCATCCTGTTAAATGATGAAGATTGTCCATGGTTACGGCGCAAAGGGACACATGTGAAGAAAAAGTTTTATACCCAAAGATCCCACTCTGGGATGTGACCGGCTTCACCGTCATCACTTTCTTCTCTAGTGAGTTTCCGGACTTATCTCGAAAGTCCCACTTCGGACAAACCGGATGGAATCTTTGTAATAGTTAGGGTATATATGTGTTTTGGCATTTGAAAGGCGAAGAAATATATCTTTAAGGACTGGATGCAATTTTCAACCCTTTCTGACTTCATTCGCTATTTTTCTTGCATTTCATGAATTTTTTGAGCTAAATGACCCTGAAATTGAAAAACACTACAAATGAACTCTGAAAAGGTTGAAAGTTGGCATGGTATCATCATTTCACCCACATAGCATGTGCTAAAAAGTTGAGAGGGTTACGGCAAAAACTGGATGCACTTCGTGTACAAAATGGACAATCTCTTTCGAAGTATCAGGGTTTCGGACGAAAACTCATCTGTTACAAAGGCATTTCATTTTTTTTAACTTATTTCAACTCCAGACATTTTGTGAGTTCAACATGCACCATTCAAAGCCACATCATCAATTTTCAACCCTTTCTGACTTCATTCGCTATTTTTCATGCATTTAACGAATTTTTTGAGCTAAATGACCCTGAAATTGAAAAGCACTACAAATGAACTCTGAAAAGGTTGAAAGTTGGCATGGTATCATCATTTCACCCACATAGCATGTGCTAAAAAGTTGAGAGGGTTACGGCAAAAACTGAATGCACTTCGTGTACAAAATGGACAATCTCTTTCGAAGTATCAGGGTTTCGGACGAAAACTCATCTGTTACAAAGGCATTTTCATTTTTTTAAATAACCTAAGAATTACCAAATTGAATATAATGATAAAACACACTAATATTAAACAGCAAAAAAAAGAATCACTGATAAATCTATTTTTAAAGTAAAGTTATTCACAAACTAGTGATTCACACAAATTTCAAATAATTCAATTTTAAAATATTCAAATTTGAAAAGTACTGGCACTAACAGAAAGTTTATAATTTTTGTGACCTAAAGCAAAAAGATTCACTCAGAAACTCTAAATATTTGGCTGTAAGTAGAAACAAAAGAAAATAAATAAAGCAAAAAAAAATGGAAAAAAAAAGCCCGCCTACTGGGCCGCCACGGCTTGCATACGACTAGAAACCCAACCTCTAGTTGGGCCAGGATGCAGGCCCGCATGGCCCAATAGGCCCCACAGGGCAGCACAAGTTCGGTAGGCCCACAAAGGCCTGCTTAGAGAGGAGCTCGACACGGTAGCCGCGGCGGGGCTTATAAACCGCTGCGAGCTCCTCTCAACTAGCGAGGTGGGACTAAACATTCGACACGGGAAGACAGGCCTTTAATCCCGGTTGGTGGCTCCAACCGCGACTAAAGGCCCCCTTTAGTCCCGGTTGGAGCCACGAACCGGGACTAAAGGCCTGGCTTCCCGCCGCTTGGCCTGGGTGAATTTCACCTTTAGTCCCGGTTGGTGGCTCCAACCGCGACTAAAGGGGGGCCTTTAGTCGCGGTTGGAGCCACCAACCGGGACTAAAGGCTTTCATATATAAGTGGCACTTACGAATCCATCCTCTCCATTCTCTCGACGCCAAACACAGAGACGCCGCCAGGCTGCTGCGCCGCCGCCTGCCCCGACGCCGGCCGCCCGCGCCTCCTCCCTGACGCCGCCCGCGCCTCTCCTCTCCGACGCCGCCCCTGACGCCGGCCGCCCGCGCCTCCTCCCCGACGCCGCCCGCGCCTCTTCCCCGATCGACGCCACCCGTGCCTCTCCTCTCCGACGCCGCCCACGCCCGCCGGCCTCGACCTCGCCATCGCCGGCCTCGATCGACCTCGCCATCGCCGTCCTCGACCTCGCCCGCTGTGAGCTCGCGCCGCCCCCTCCGGCGATTTTTTTTCACTAGATATGTTTTAGATTATTATTAACTAGTATACAATGTATGTATATATGTATATATGTATGTATGTTTTGATGTTTTAGATGTTTTAGATGATTATTTTTTCACTATATGTATGTATGTTTTAGTTTTTTTTTCACTAGTTTTTTTTATACGATGTATGTATATATGTATATGTAGATGAACGGTGGAATTTGCATAGATTTTCTGTTTTTTAGTTTTTTAAACTTATAGAAAAAAGTTGCATAGGAAAAAGTTGCATAGAAAAAAGTTGCATAGAAAAAAGTTGACCATGTATTAATAATATTTTAATGTTAATATATATCTTAATGTTGTATTTGCAAAAGTTTGTCATGTATTTGCAAAATCAAGTGAAAAAGAATTACAAAAATCACAATCAAGCATTTAAAAAATGTTAAATTTGCATAGAATTTGTTCTCGACGTCTACGATGCCCGGCCCGCATCCTCGTCGTTGACTCGGTGGCGAGAACCTGCTTGAGAGGCGCCATGTCTGGGACTGGGCTCCGCCGGGCTGGCACTGGGAGGTGCTACCTTCCGGGGCGCGCAGCTTGGTGAGGAACCGGGCTCCCGTCGTCGACCCGGAGCTTCTTTGGTGGCGGTTGCATGGGCCACTTTCGGTGCGGAGGCAGCCGTCCCCCGCGGAGGTGGTACGTCGCCGTGTCAGGGAGGAGGACGAGCACGTCCATCGCTACATGGTTGCGTTGGACGTCAGGTTCTCCAATACCTGGCAGGTTCTTCAGGGATCTCACCCGAGCTATGATCCTGTGATGGTTCCTTCTCTTTGGGTGTCCACCGCCCGCGCCTCAGGAACCGCGAGTGAACTAGATTCTTCGATAATATTCGATCTGTATTAGCTAGTGATGTTATATGATAATATTCGAGATGTATTAGTGATAATTAATACTCGAGATGTATTCGAGATTATATTCGATAATATTCGAGACGATGTATTCGAGATTATATTCGATGATGCATATTATCTGGATTATTCGAGATGTATTAGTGATATTATTCGAGATGCATATTATCTACTATGATTCAGTTTTTCCTTATTGATTGCATTCTAATTTGAATACTAAATTGTTTTGTCTTTCTTCTGGATTAGTTAATATAAGCTATGGACAATACCGGCAGAGACGGAGAAGAGACCATGTTCGACATCATACACTCCCCGAGCCCAGATGAGAATGAACCCGAAGATGACGGCTCGCAATATCTGAACATTAATAATTCCGGTGAGGGAGTATTAATATTTGATGAAGACGAACGAAGAGACGAAGGACACAACAATGATGACGAAGGAAATGTTCTTCAAATAACAAAGACCGGCGAGGTATATATATATATAAGGCCTCTGGTGATCATTACATGTATTAATTGATTTATATATATTAACGAATCGATCTTTCTTCTTTTAGCCCTCCGGATCGAGCAAATCTTCTACAAGCAGGGCAGTACGAGGCCCGGCCAAAAGGTTGCAGGCTGGCATAAAGTACAACATCGATGCCATCAAAGAAAATGGCGAACCGCTTGCTCCTAAAAAGAATGCGGACAAATTTACTCGTCAATGCGGAGTTATTGTCAGGGACCAAATCCCGATCTCCGTTCAAGAATGGAATAAGCCAGCAAAGGGAGATCAAGGACTTACTTTTGTCGACGGAAGAGCAAAAGATCTGCTTTGGGAATCGCTCATGGCACATTTCACCCTACCAGATCATTTGACAGATGAAGAATGGGAGAAAGTCAAGAAGAGTGCTCTTAAGAAGATGGCGATAGCATTCAACAACCACAAGAAAAGAATATGGGCCAAGTATCAAGCAGACCACTACTAGGAAAAGGCCTACTAGTGGCGCACCTGTTTTGCCTACTAATGGCGCACTACAGGTGCGCCACTAGCACCACGCCATTAGAATTTTTTTCTAATGGCGCACCAGTGGTGCGCCATTAGTATACCAGATACTAATGGCGCACCACTGGTGCGCCATTAGTATTGCCCACTGGTGCGCCATTAGTATCTGGTATACTAATGGCGCACCATGAGGTGATGCGCCATTAGTGTCATTTTTTCAGAATTTTTTTTTCAAATTTTTTTTCAGAATTTTTTTTCAAATTTTTTTTTTCAAATTTTTTTTCAGAATATTTTTTCGTTTTTTCTTAATCTCGGGTCAATATGGCTTAATCTCGGGTCAATATGGCTTAATCTCGGGTCAAACTTCCCGGAAGGTCACCCATCCTACACTACTCCAGCCCAAGCACGCTTAACTTCTGAGTTCTATCCAACCCCAGCACCAGCTCACTTAGCAGGCACTTGCTGATATATCTATCATATCAATCCTATTAAACCTTGTTGATTTCCAGGAGTTGGTTCATGTTCATGAGTGTGATGAAATTTTGAAAAAATATTTCAAACTTCCCGGTCATTTTACGTATCATATTTTGAACATTTTTTCGAAAGAAATTTTTTTTTTCCAAAATGTTTTTTTTTCAAAAAAAAACATTTTTTTCCAAAAAACCATTTTTTTCAAAAAAAACATTATTTTCAAAAAAAACATTATTTTGAAAAAAAAACATTTTTTTTCAAAAAAAAACATTATTTTGAAAAAAAAACATTATTTTCAAAAAAAACATTATTTTGAAAAAAAAAACATTTTTTTTCAAAAAAAACATTTTTTTTTTGAATTTTTTTGCCTCCAGATCTTAAAAGCCCCGTATCTTTTTTTCTGTTGGGTTTTTGGGGATTCTGAAAATCTTCAACGGATGTAACTTTTCGAGTAGATGCTTTTTCATATAAAAAACTTTTTCATCGGAGGTCGTATGCAAAAGTTATGCCCATTTTACAAATTCTCATGAGATTTTGCAAAAAAAGTCGAAATTCATGTTTGTAAATTTTGCTAACAACTAGACCACAAATCATATAAGAATCTTATTTTTTTGAATTTTTTTGACATTTCTATCATTTTCGGTTATTTTTTTTAAAACTGAAAAGGCGATCCACGGGGCGGGGGGGGGTGCATTTGGTGAAACAGATCCCGGGGCTTCTAATGGCGCACCCCAAGCTGGTGCGCCATTAGTAACCCTGGTTACTAATGGCGCACCAGCTTGAGGTGCGCCATTAGTAGTTTAGTATTTTTTGAAAAAATTAAAAAAAAAACTGGACATTCTAATGGCGCACCGTGGGTCTGGTGCGCCATTAGTAACCCTGGTTACTAATGGCGCACCAGACCCACGGTGCGCCATTAGAATTTTTGGAAAAAAAAAAAAAACTGGAGATTCTAATGGCGCACCGTGGGTCTGGTGCGCCATTAGAATTTACACACTAATGGCGTACCAACACATGGTGCGCCATTAGAATATTCTAATGGCGCACCAGACCCACGGTGCGCCATTAGTGGCCATATCATCTATAGCCCTTTTCCTAGTAGTGGACGGAAAGAAGACTCCAGCATTCAAGGGAACACTGGAGAAGGCAAAAGATCACTGGGACGCTTTCGTGCAGTTCAAGGAATCGGAAGAAGCTAAGGAACGGTCGAGAATAAACAAGATTAATGCTGCGAAAAAAAAGTGGCACCATACTCTGGGGCCAGGTGGCTACCAGGTCGGCCGGCCTAAGTGGGATCTCGCTGAGGAACAGATGATTGCTGCAGGGGTCACTCCAGTTACATTGAGTTGGCCCCCCAGGTGCAGGACTTGGTTTTATGCGCATGGGGGGAAGTTGGACCCAGAGACAGGGCTGGTTATGGAGCGGGCAAGTCTTAAAGAAGCCTTCGACGCTTTACTTGTTGCAATACAAGATGCTCGAACGGGAAAGTACAAGCCCGGCAGAGAGAATGACGAGCTTACGCGCGCCCTGAACAATCCTGAACACCCGGTACGAAGACGAGGCAAAGGCGTTGTTCCATGGTTTGAGGGGTTTGCGGATTGGAACGCCACTTACAGAAGCCGTGCGAGAAAGAAGCAGCAGGAGGAGGAGCAGAGGAAGCAGGAGGAGGAGCAGAGGAAGCAGGCAGCAGACCGCCTTCAACTGGTAGAATCAAAGCACGTGGAGTTGGAACGCGCTTACCTAAGGCAGCAGGAGCAGATCGACTCACTTAGCCAGGAAAGGGCGTCTCAGCGGCAGCAGCAAGCAGATCCAGCATTGGATACAACCGTCTCATCTATGCCGAAAAGCAGCGTGGGTTCCACCCCGGCCGATGATGCACTGCTGGATAGA
The DNA here is from genome assembly GCA_039707655.1 of Elymus sibiricus. Classification (NCBI taxonomy): domain Eukaryota; kingdom Viridiplantae; phylum Streptophyta; class Magnoliopsida; order Poales; family Poaceae; genus Elymus; species Elymus sibiricus. The sequence goes on along the minus strand of CM077676.1, from coordinate 474,001,806 downwards.
TACCCTGTGGATGATATCAAACATACGACACCTTGTGAGCTACACATGAAAGTGAAGAACATATCCATGAAGGTGGCGGACGGCTATGCTTTAACAAATCCCCCTGAAGCAAACTTCCATTGCAATCCGATTCCAGCTGGCTATGCTCGTGTCGGGGTTGATGAAGTGATGTCAGGATATTACGAGCTACTGCTTGACATTCCTGGAGGTGACGAGGAGCGCACACTGGGAGAGGCCATACATCGTATCATTCTATGTTGAAAGGATTGCATCGTCTTTCCAAGGCCACCGACTCCTCCTCCAAGTCCGCCACCGCGTCAGCCGACTCCAACCCTGCCCGAGATGCAGCGCGGCGCTAGTCCGCCACCGCGTCAGCCGTCTCCACCACCCCACCCCGAGACGGAGCCCATCAGCGCGAGTCCGCCATATCGATCTCGGGCGCGTCAGCCTTCTCCAAAGTGGAAGAGAGCACCAAGCAAGAAAGCCTCTCCTCCTGCCAAAAAGAAGTTGGCTTACGAGATGACTATCGAGGAAAACAAGGCCGAAGTGGCTGCCCAAGTGAAGGCCCATTTGCCACGGAAACAGCCCCCGCCGAAGGAGAAAATACCTGATGAAGTCATACAACACTTTATTGATAATGCTCAACCGGCTGTGAAGAGGACGGACTCAGACTATGAGCGTTGTATTAAGAAGTTATATGTGGCACAAAAAGATAAGGAGTCGAGCTCGAGCCAAGCAAGGAGTAGTAAATGCGGGAAAACTATTCCCCAGCTGGGAGAACAGGCAGTGCAATCGATCCCCCCGCTCATTGTACAATCACATGGTGTGAGTACCACCGATCAGCCGGTAATAACCGACGCTCATAGACAGATGGCTAGAGAGGCCGGTGTCACTGTTGAAATCGAGGAACTCCCCAAGATTCAAGATCACGAAGTAGCATGGAAATATGTCCCCGGCCAAGATCTGGTCAGGGAGGTCGAGAATCTATCAACAAGAATGCGCAATTTGCATGACTGGTACCTGAGAGAAGTCAAGAAGGGGCGAGATTCCCTCATGGTGAAAGTCAAGGAAGAGCATTACTTCCATGCAAAGGATTTGTGGGTTGAGTTTCAAGAATTGTTTCAGTTATTCAATCAAGACGCACTCGACAAATCTCTCGTCAGTTGCTATTGTCTGTAAGTGATTTCTTTCTGTAATTTAAGTCTCTAGCTGTGCTCGTTCGTTGCCTGTAATTATCCTCACTATATTCTTTTATGTGGTATTATGCAGAATGAAGATTTATGAAATGAAAAGAGATGGACGATATGGCATTGGGTTCATTGACCCAAATACCATTAATGAAGAGGTGTGGTCACGTCACTCAAAAGAGACAGAGAAGTACTTGCTAGAGTTTTTGAAGCAACTAAATACCCAACCAGAAATAGTATTTCCTTACAACTTCGGGTGAGTGTTACTGTCTTGTACTACAAATTCTATTTTGCTTACTAGATGTTAATAAGTGTAGTTGATGAGTTATGCACATGCCCGCTTAATTATACAAACGTGTGCACATGCAGTTTCCACTGGATCCTGCTAATCATTGAAGTTGACGAGGGAAAAGTTAAAGTACTGGACTCACTACTTAAAGAACCTAAAGAGTACTTAATCGTGAAGGGGATGGTCGACAGGTAATTTCAATCATTATCGCACTATGTCAGCCAGCTCTTTATTTCATTTCCTGATATTAACTAATTAATAACTCCTTTATTCATTTTCTTTGCCGGGCAGGGTTTGGCAAAGCTTCATCAAACAGGTCCCAGGCGCATGGAAACAAGAGTTGAAATGGGTGCGACCCAGGGTTCGTAATTAAGTAGTACTAGCTACGTGTCCGCGCATCTATTTAATTCTAGTTTCAATACCATTATCATGCTTGATTAATTATTATCTGATTGAATTCTATTCTCGTAAAGTGCATGAGTCAGGCGTCGGGGGATAATTTATGTGCATACTACGTTTGCGAGAACATTCGCATTATGACGTCCGAATGGAGCAGATCTGAAAGACAACTTTGGGTACGTTTGCCAGAACACTATCCACAATTTTTTATCATGATCTAATATATATACACATAACTAATATATTCATCTTGATCTCCTTCTTTAAAGCTGAGGGAGATGCGGGAAAAGCTCCTACCAACGGACCGCATACGAGCACTTCAAGAGGAAATTGCGGGATTTTTGGTTGACCAGGTCATACATCCCAAAGGAGCATACCATTACACGGCTGAATAAATTGCGGGATTTTTGGTCTACAAATTGCGGGATTTTTGGTTGACCAGGTCATACATCCCAAAAATCCTGCTTTTGCATGCATTTAATTATCTACAAATTGTAGGAGAAATTGTATATACCAAATTGTATATATATATATATATGTGTGTATGCGCATATGGTCGTACGAAAAATTCTATGATATATATATATATGATTGGCTACGAGAAATTCTATTTATATATGCATGACGTGTACAGTATGTATGTAGTAGCGTAAAATATGTTTGAAATGAAAAAGAATTTCTCGCAAAAAAAAAGAATTAAATGGAAAACACAAAATTAAAAGGAAAAATAAAACATAAACCCCTAAACCCCTATACCTTTTAGTCCCGGTTGGTGTTACCAACCGGGACTAAAGGCCACCCGGCCCCCGGCGCGGGCTCGTGCCACATGGATCTTTTAGTCCCGGTTGGTGTTACCAACCGGGACTAAAGGCCCCCCAGCCCCCGGCGCGGGCTCCTGCCACGTGGTGGGCCTTTGGTCCCGGGCCGTGACGAACCGGGACTAGGGGGGGGGGGGGGGGGCTGACTAAAGGCCCTTACGAACCGGGACTAAAGGCTGATTCTGCACTAGTGTCAATTGGCACGTATACTCGGTTCCCATGGCAATTCTAGGCCGACTAAGAAGACAATATCAAGATGGAAAGTATAGTGTGGAATTCATTCTAAAGGAGTAAGATGAGTATTTTGGTAAACTGATTTTTTAATGTTTTTATTTGGTAGCAATTAATGCAGGGCTATTATAAGATGATATATTTTTTTTTTAAAATTCCTTTTTTATTGTTCTCTAGCAATTAATGTGGGTCTATCTAAGACCATATTATTTTAGTATTTTTTTTACTTTTATATATTATTCTGTGGCTACTAATACAGGGCCATAATAAAATGATATATATTGTTTTATCATTTTCTCCCTGCCAGTTAATATAGGTCTATCTTTGATACTGTCAGGGTAGAAATTAAATGCATCAAAATAATCCGTAATCCGGTGTGCGCGGTCCCAGCCTCGTCGCGTTTCTATATTTTATACGGTATTAATGCCGAGAGATAAATGCCGCGCGAGCCTCGTTTCGTTCCCGTTTCTTTCCATCACATGTTGCGCACACAGGCAGGCAAGCTTCTTCTGTTATTCTCTGTAATTCGCTTCTCCTCCGCCTGCCTCCTCGCCCTTCTCTCCACACATCACCGTAGAACCTTCGATCTTGACGGAACTGCAACAATTAAATTACGGTATGCATGTACTATAAAATAGTGTTAGTGGATATGACCTAGCATATTTGCTGATGTGGAGGGCTACATGCTAAGAGAATTAGAGTTAGTAAGGATCAACTGCTTAGGTATATAGGATAAGTATCAGCGGTGATGTGGACGAGCTATTGCTAAATATCAAACCGAGCTTTCAGATTTTCCCTAGAAACCATTGACACAGTCGGCTCAGACCCAGAACCAATTGAGGTACAAACACAAATAGTAGGCAGTTATTATTAAACCGCGTGCTAAAATCTCTAAAGTGGGGGAATATTTGGTTACTAATGAATTTCTAGATTTTTTTATCATATTTAATGCCGAGCGATAAATGCCGCTGGCGTTTCTTTCCATCTATCTCATTCTTCTCTTCTTCCCCCTCATTCTTTGCTTGTGCTCCGGCCGCGTGAGTCCTCATCCTTCCATCCCACGCCACCCACGGCGGAAGAACCATCGACCTTGATGGCCAGCGCTAGCGCGGCCAGCCCCGTGTTCGCATCCAGCGACTCAGAGGAACACCCCCTCGCTGCCCCTGCCCCTGCCCCCTCCCCGGCCCTCGCTCCCTGCGTGCTGGCACCCTGGCCCAAGAGACGCCGCATGGCCACCACCGCCCTCACCCCGGCGGCCGAGAGAGAGGTGTCGGAGTCCCTGGACGGCCACTTCACGGTGCCCCCGCCTGTCTCCGAGAACCACCTGGTAAGTCGCCTCCTCTCTCCCTTGCTGGATCCTGCACCGTGCGTGGATCCTCCTACCTGGCGATACTACGTACTGCAGCTCTCCTTCCGCTAGCTTGCCGGCGCCTCATTTGGAAGAAATTAATCATCCATTAATGATTTGGCACTAATCATCCTGCTGGTTATATTAATTATTACGGTTGTTGTTATTGAATTGCCTGATGTGTATACTTATGTATTATTTCCTTGTCTAATCGCATGCAATTTGATCTTCATCCAAGCAGCCGTACAACATGCCGGGGAGAGTCGCGGCGTATAGACATACAACGGGGTGCGACGCATGCGCGTTAGGTACGTACTTCATAATACTCCCTCTGTAAAGAAATATAAGAGCGTTTTTTGTGATCTAAATGCTCTTATATTTCTTTACAGGGACTACAAGATTGTTTGTTTACCACTATAGTACGCATACATGATGCATCGTTCGGTACTACTAGCAAACAACGTGCCATGCATGTTAATTAAACTAGCAAAAATCTGCGAAAGTACATTTTGTCATCCGATCATTGTATCCAGCGGCTGGGCTGCAATTCCCCCCATTAACTTTTTGTAAAGGATAAAAACGAATTAAAAAGGTGGAATTAAAAAGGCGGCCGTGCTGCAGCGCCGGCGTGCCAGGATGCAGCACTGCTGGCCGGAGGGCACGCAGCGGTTCACACCAACAGCCCCCCCCCCCCCCCCCCTACTCGGGACGTAGCACGGGCGTGCCATGGTTGCAGCATCCCTCGATGTCGGTTCCAGCAAATCTGGCCGCGCCCATCGTCGCGGTCGGCCGGTCGCTGCTGTGCTGGATACAACTCGCCACCTTGTCAGATGCATCTCCGTCACGCGCCGGTTGCAGCTCGCACGGTTGGTTGAGGTCGTCGTAGCACACCGTGATAACCATCACACCATCACCGGGTACAGTCGCAACAACGCGTCATAGCACCGAGGCCTTGCAGCGCCATCCAACCCCATGGTAGCATCCTCTATCGCTGCTCACATATCAATTACCATGGCCGGTCCCAACAACCTCTAGGGCCGGTCATGGAATCTGCAGTCACCGGTCCCAGCAAACCTCCTCGTTGACGCCGCTTGTAGCTTGCCGCCGAGCACCAAAGCCCCCCGATCACCAGCTCGCCACGAGTGGGGCGCGTCTATGGGAAGTTTGAATTCGGCCATGGCCTCCGCTCGCAGTAGCGAGGGGCATCGTGCGGCCAGCTAGTTGGGAAATCCTCGCCGTGTTTTGCTGCGGGGGACGAACGCAGCGGCGGTGATATGGGGTGGAGGTTTAGAGAGAGAGAGAGAGAGAGGAGGGGATGCTCGGGGTCGCACCATCCATGGCATCTCGAGGGGAGGAGGGGAACAAGCAATGGGAGAGACCAGACATGAGGAGATGACGTGTGGTTGAGAAGGCACGTGAATGGATAAGGGCAACGTGAACAGCATCGCGCGGGAAGAATGACAGTAAAAGGGGTCCTAAATCTCGTAATGATCCAACGCTCGGCGTGCGACCGGCATGATGCGGGATTGGTCGATCAGGATCATTTCCGAATTACTTCATTGCTATAGGGTTGGGCCATTACCTTTCTTATCTTAAAATGTTATTTGCATCTTTGCTAACATTAAGTAGTCTTGAGAACTTGCCCACATGTAAACCCCCCCCCCCCCCCCCCCCCCCCACGAGCGTGGTCCGAACTGATTGCTCCTATTTTTGTACTTTCCATTTTTTTGAAGCAATCCTTTTCTAGAAATTTTAAAAAGATGGAGTGCTAACTTTCTGAAAATATCAACCCATGTGTCAACTTTCTAGAATTTAAACTTCCAAGTTTTGGTAACTTTCAGCTTTCAATATTTTAAACTTCCAAAATTTTGCTATTTTTAAACCTTTGAGCTTTTTGAACTTTCAAAATTGCTTGAACTTTCGGATTTGAACTTTCAAGATGTTGAACTTACGTAATTATGGAAAATTACACAAGAAAAAAGTTGAAAAAGGGAAACACACACGCATTCATGGGGCCAGATAGTAAAAAAAAAGGAAGAGATAAGAATGAGGTTAGTGTTGTTCCCCTCCCCCTACTCATCCCGTACATGTGGATGCGCTCTCTAGCGAATGGTAAACCCGGTTGCCCCCCTCCCCCTCCCCCCCCCCCCCCACACACACACACACACAACATCGACCACGACCAGGGGCGATAGTCGGACGATTGAAATTATTTGTACCATAGGAGGAATACCATTGCCATCTTCAGCTATATGTTGGGTTACCTACGGTGACATGTTACATTATTTTGCATCGAGCTGTGCTATGTTGCGTTTAAGTTTGGACCTTTTGAGGCAAGTTTTAGTATTCTTGCTAGTGTGCACGTTATTACCTAATAAATTTGTTTGTGTAGAGTATATTTGGTAGTTGTGTATTAACACGTCCTATCACTATTTGGTATATCTACATCACCAGCCACTCATGTGCCTTGCAGGCACGTCACGGTTGGTTTCATGTGTGCTCCATAGCGCCTCACTTTGCATGCCACATATTCTTCACCTCTCTCCCCCTCGCCCACTCCCTCTCTCTCACTCTCTCTCATGACACACATTATCATGTGGTACTGCTGACACTACTCTAGCAATCCATCCTCTAAAGAGGGTACCAAAAACATGCCTCAATGAGTGATTTGTCACTAGTACTTTTTCATAAAAATGGATTGTTCTTTCTAGTCAGCATTGGCGGGAATCCCGGTGCCCATTAGTTTTAAGTACCACCGTTGATGTGTTTTCCTGTGCCGTCAGTGGTGACCGATATGGGTATAGTTCTCTCTCGTTTCTTTGAGATTCTGACCAAGTTTTCCTATGCATAGAGACATATTGATCGTCCCTAACCCATCGTCCTCTGAACTCTTGTTTTAATGAACAATTACATCAAGAACTATGCCTTTTCTTCATTAGTTTCACGCACTAAATACCTTGAGTATATTCACTAGTGTCACTACACCTAGTTTTTCATGAAGATGATATGTTGGAGATTGATGTGTATTCTCTACAAACGTAAGTCTTATCATCAATGGTTTAGGTTGCCAAAGCTCTTATAATGGTATCTTGCTATGATTGATTGACTCTATCCCTCTACGAGGAAGAAAGTTGGTATATTGCCTCATGTTCACTTTGGCCACTCGAAATGGCCTTCCTAATAATTTTCCATGATTCTTTTGATATGTGGATTGTTTGAACTAGAATATCCATCTGGTCAACTTTTTGCAACATCAACGTCGGAGCTATGTCTTGGGTCACACGGGAAGACAATAGATCAAGAATCATGTTTGGCCATGAGACAATATATCATCTATGTTGCTCGCAATGGGTGATGGCACGATGGGTAGTACGAGAGAAGGTGGGTGTGCATGTTTGGGTTCCAAATGAGTTGAAGAGTTGAACTTGCATGACAGACAAAATGGGAGAAATAAGATGACTAAGTGGAGGAACACAAGATATGGAAGTTACCAGTTGGATGGATGTGAATGGTGGCTATGTAATCGACCCCGAGAGTTGGAGCCATGTCTGTACATAGTAACTAGCCATCTTACCAATCACAAAACAAAACACACTACTTGCTTACCTTTGGCACCTATTGTATTGGAGGTGCAACCATAACTAGTGGGAATTTTTTACCATAAAGGAATTTATAATTGTCCAGTGAGAGGGTCGGGTCGGCTCGATAGAATGGGGATGCAGCACCCTACATGTTGGGTGTTGTGTGATCAGACATCTAAAACTATAGACCACATTATGGTTCAGTGTGTCTTCGCTAGAACCTTCTGGTTTTGCTGCTTCCCAAAATCAGAATTCAAAGAATGGCGCCGACGGTGAACAATACTGCCAGGGACTGGTCGTGTGCGATGGACGGACCTAGGACTCAAGTGAAGCACTTGGATCTGGCAACGATTATGATCTTTGGTCTCCGCAAGCTTTGGTTAGAGCGTAATGCTCGGGTGTTCGATGGGAAGGCTTCCTCGGTGCAAACTATGCTCATGCTTGCTTTTGAAGAGTTCAAACTTTGGAAGAAGACGTGGGAACATGAGGCAGGCTATCCCGAGGAGTAAGTTTTGCTATGTTGGTGGTGTTGTGTTGGGAACAAGAGCATGTTCTTGTCTCCCACATCTTGTGTTTAAACTATCCTTCTTCTTAATGATAATGACAGGCAACATGTTTTTGCCTGTTCTTTAAAAAAATTAATAGGGTCATAGGCCAACATGAACAGATCCAACATGTGGGTCTACTTAGGTCCACTTGTCTAGTGAGACAAGATGGAAATGAAGTAGGCTAATAGGGCAACATGAATACACCCAACAAGTTGCTCCACTTATTTCCTATTGATTTCAAGAGGATGACACTAGTCAAAGGGTAATCATAACTTGTGGAGGTAGTCTACCATACTTATGGAGGTAGTGACATATGCAAAAGCAAACCCGGTAGAATATACATAACATAACCTCTCCATATGGTTTCATTGAAATTTCCTTCATCGGCCACGTAGGACCCTGATCGGTGGTATTATCGGGATAGGGATATCATCTGAGTTGGAACGAGTTTGTGTGTGATTGAAAGATAGTTGTATGATTTTCCAAATAGGCTGATTTAAGGGTCACAATATGGATGAGAGGGAAAGAAAAATGGCGATTCTTGACATATCCTACCTACTAAATCTAATAAAGATAGGAGACACCAAAGGGATAATTTTCTGATCTTCAAATGGAGGATTATAACATGCATCAACTATCCTACATGTAATTCAAACCCATATCCTACATGGGCATTGTGCTTCATTGTGACTACTACTTCATGGTCAAGCTAAGTCGTCTGTTTCAAAGGCCAGAGGATGCGGAGCGCATGGTTGTCAATGGCTGGTTATCGTATTCAATTGTCAACAAACTTATGTTCACACATGGGTTGCTTAATTGATTATGTGGTACTTGATATTGATTATATATGCTACTATGTAATCTTATTTTCACACTTCGTTCCAACCTTCCAATGTCCACACATTTATTACTTCTCTAAACTTATATTGTTATGTCCATTTGTTTGATGAAACAATGGAAAGGGAACTAAGCACCTCCTTTGTTTAGATTAATATAAGTGGGGTGTAGGTGATCATTAACCTTCCATATTACCCACTGTTTTTGAATCGGATGTCAAGTTGGAAATATGCCCTAGAGGCAATAATAAATTGGTTGTTATTATATTTCCTTGTTCATGATAATCGTTTATTATCCATGCTATAATTGTATTGATTGGAAACTCAAATACATGTGTGGGTACATAGACAACACTGTGCCCCTAGTAAGCCTCTAGTTGACTAGCTCGTTGATCAAAAGATGGTGAAGGTTTCCTAGCCATGGACATGAGATGTCATTTGATAACGGGATCACATCATTAGGAGAATGATGTGATGGACAAGACCCAAACTACGAACGTAGCATATGATCGTGTCAGTTTATTGCTATTGTTTTCTGCATGTCAAGTATCTGTTCCTATGACCATGAGATCATGCAACTCCCTGACATCGGAGGAGTACCTTGTGTGTATCAAACGTCGCAACGTAACTGGGTGACTATAAAGGTGCTCTACAGGTATCTCCGAGGGTGTCTGTTGGGTTGGCATGGATCAAGACTGGGATTTGTTACTCCGTGTGACGGAGAGGTATCTCAGGGCCCACTCGGTAATACAACATCACAATGAGCCTTGCAAGCAATGTGACTAAAGTGTTAGCCACGAGATCTTGTATTACGGAACGAGTAAAGAGACTTGCCAGTAACGAGATTGAACTAGGTATAGAAATGCCGACGATCGAATCTCGGGCAAGTAACATACCGAAGAACAAAGGGAACAGCATACGGGATTAACTGAATCCTTGACATAGAGGTTCGACCGATAAAGATCTTCGTAGAATATGTAGGAGCCAATATGGGCATCCAGGTCCCGCTATTGGTTATTGATCGTAGAGGTGTCTCGGTCATGTCTACATAGTTCTCGAACCCGCAGGGTCTACACACTTAACGTTTGGTGACGATTAGTATAGTTGAGTTATTGTGTTGGTGGCCGAAGGTTGTTCGGAGTCCCGGATAAGATCCAGGACATGACGAGGGTCTCTGGAAGAGTCCGGAGGTAAAGATTAATATATGTGATAATAGTATTTTTGATCTCCGGAAGGGTTCCGAAATTCACCGGAAGAGGTTCCGGATGTTTACCGAAGTGTTCGGGTGCAGCAACACTTTATATAGGCCAAAGGGGTAAAGCCCACGAGGTATTGGAAAGTGCAAAAGGAAGTTTTGCTGCTGCCTTAAGCGGTACTACCGCTGGTAAGGCAGTACTACCGCGTAAGCGGTACTACCGCTCGTGAGCGGTACTACCGCTTGTGCGCGATACTGCTGGAATCCGAGTTGGACTCTTTCCCTGCGGGCCAAACCGACCTTGTGCGGGCAAAACCGACCTGGAGGACGCTTTTACTCCAAGTTTAGACCCCAAGGCTGAACATATAAATAGAGGAGAAGGGCTAACACACGGGATAGATTAAGATTTCCCAAGCCGTGTGTCGGCAACCCTAACCCTCTAGTTCTCCCGTCATAATCTCCGTAGTGCTTGGCGAAGCCCTGCAGAGATTGTTCCTCACCACCATCACCACGCCGTCGTGCTGCCGGAACTCATCTACTACTTCATCATCGCTCGCTGGATCGAGGAGGTGAAGGCGTCATCAAGCCGTACGTGTGTTGAACGCGGAGGTGCCGTCCGTTCGGCACTAGTTTGTGATCGGATCGAGGGACGACTTGCGATTTGGATCGCGGAGACGTTCGACTACATCAACCGCGTTTCTTAACGCTTCCGCTTAGCGATCTACAAGGGTATGTAGATTCACTCTCCCTCTCGTAAATGCTCATCACCATGGATAGATCTTGTGTGTGCGTAGGAAAATTTTTGTTTCCCATGCAACGTTCCCCAACAGAAGGATGAATATGTGCCATCACTGACATGTCTAATTGATGGGGAGCGACTACTATGTTGAGAACCAAAGGAGAAGCTCACTGGATAACGAAATTCCATCATTGTTCTCCATTCATGGTTGGCTGCAAACTTTAAAATTGAAAGGCACGACAACGGTGACGGTGACGCTCTTCTTGGATTAAGAATTTTGGCAAGGTCTAGAGGATGGGAGTTGCTAAGTACAGACAGCTGAGGACAACATTTTCTTCTTTATGTTGTGCATTTGGAAAGAAAGAAATGACTGTCTTTTTGATAGAAAAAAGCTTCTCCCTCATCATGTTAATATGTCTGCTACAGCTTTGTCCACTGAACTTGGTGATATTATTAATAATTGTGTTCAGTTTCAGGCTCACTGTCAAACTCTTTATTTGCTTCCATGCAATATAATTCCTTTGCAGGGTCACACTCTCAAATCTGATCTTCTTATTAAAGGACCTAAAGTTTTCTCCGATGCAGCTTTCAAATGTAAAAAACAAAATCCAGGTTTGCCTCAAGGAACAGCGACTACTGGTGTTGGAGTTTATCTCTGTTTTTTCAGCATCAACACAAAATAAATTTACAGATTCAAGCTTCTACTTCCGTCACCAGCTCGCCTCTTCAAGCAGAAGCTCTTTCCTTACTTTTTGCTGCACAAGTCGCTAAACGTCTCCAGATTGCTCAACCCACTTTTCTCACAGATTGCTTTTCATTGTCGTGGGTTGCAGCAAACAGGTAAATTTCAGAGGCTTCTACTCCTTATACTATCAGAAAAACTTTGGCTGATTTCTTCTATTTCTCTAAAGATCTTCAATCTCAGGTGTTTCATGTCTCTAGAGAGATCAATGGAATTGCTCATAATGTTGCTCATGAGGTTCCTATGTCAACTTAGGAACCTAACATATGTTTCTTTGCTTCAGCTCACAAGAATGTACCATGCCCTATAATCTCTCTTCTCTCTAATTTCAATTTTCAAGGCTTTTTAATTCACGTGTACGATGCTATTAAGCCGAAAGTAAGTTTGGCGCCTTGTGTGCCTTCGTCTGTTAAAAATAAAAGAACAACGGAGCCCTGGGTACTGCCCATTGACTAATTTCCTCGTCGGTCTTGCTCCAGAAAAGCTATATCTCGCCTACTTCGACAATAGAGCCAGTGTCGCTCCGCCTGGGCTAGGCCCCAGTAGCAACACTCGGGGGTATTTTTTTTGTTTAACATGTTTGTTTGTTTTAGGCGAGCCGGCCTTTGTTAGTTTTTGCGTGGGTTTTTGGAAATGGTTTTCTCCATTTTATTTTTTTTCTTTGATTTATATATTTTTGCTTTTTTATTTATCTTTTCCATTTGTTCTTTGTGCTTAATTTTTATTTTTATTTTTGTTTTTATATCTCTATTTACTTTCTTGTTTTTTCAACTTTGGTCATTGTTTTATCAAACAACAACAATAACAAAGCCTTTCGGTCCCAAGAAGTTGTGGTAGACTAGAGTTGAAATGGACAAGTTCTTGAAGTCGAGTCATGGTTCTTGTATGTGGATAGCTACTTCCACGCACCTTTGTACATGGATAATTCTTTGATGATACTCTAGTCCTTCAGATCTCTTTTTACCGACTCATCCATGTCATGTTTGGCCTACACCCACATGTCTTGGCATTATCAGCACTCTTTATCCTTCCGCTATGAATGAGCACTTCCTATTTTTATTAGACGGTCATTAGTGGCACGATCACTTGTTTGAACACTTGTCACAACATTACATGTCTTTGACGAGGGTAATGTACTTTGTTGGGACTCTGTGTTTCTCCAAGACCCACCATGTGACATTCCATGGTATCTCATCATAGGCCTAATCAAAGTCAATGAACATCGTATGCATGTCCTCCTTTTGCTTCATTTATGTCTCCATAAGTTGCCATACCAAGATACTGGCTTTCATTGTTGACCTCGGAGGCATAAAACCAAACTGATATTTGGTCAAGCTTGTCAATCTTGTGCACAATGACCCCATAGTTTAGTTATATGTCTCATCAGCTTAATTCCATGGTAATTAGTGTAAATTTGACCATCCTCTTTATTCTTGAAGATGGGTAATAATATACTCAACCTCCATTCTTTGGGCACGTTACTGGAACAAAAATAAGGTTGAAAATCTTAGTTAGCCATACTATCTCTTTGTCTCCAAGGCCTATCCACACCTCAATGGGGATACAATCAGGCCCATCGCCTTGCTTCCTTTCAAAAAATTTAAGGCCTCCCTGACCTCAAAGTCTGTTGGTATCATCAACGGAGGAGTCCAACACAATGGCAGAGCTCTCATTCTCTCTGTTGAATAATTTGTTGAATTAAACCCCCCATCTATGCTTGATCTCCTCATCCTTCACCAGAAGTTGATCTGCTTCGTCCTTAAAAATGTTGTATAAGAATTTGGGATGATCCCCGGCCCAAGGGCAGGCCGTTTAATTCAACAAATTTTAAAGTTGCACATTAATATATAGTTCTTACATAAGAACATTTTCTTTGGTATATAAAAGTAATTTATTAAATAGGAGTTAACATTTTTTATATTTGTGAACATATTTTTAACATACAAAAGCATTTCCCTCATTAGAACACGTGATGTATATGCATTTTACACACACAAAGAAAAGAAAAAGGGGAATTCAGCTTTTTTTTATAAATACCTGTAATTTTATTCATGCTCATTACAAATTACAGGTACACTGATTCAGATCTAAGATCCAAGAAAATACAAAGTAACTCCTATGACTAAGAACTACAATGAAATCTCTTGGAAAGACCTTTTTCGTGGTATCAATCTTTGCTAGAAGAAATACTCCAAATACTTTGGTAAAAAGGTTGTAATTGGACTGGAGCAATGATGTTGTCACTCTTTCACCCACACGAACATTACCAATAATCATTTTTGAAAGCGTCTTGAGTCGCCCATTCAAAAAGATGAGAAGTCTTGATCGATGAACGTACTTGGGCCGGGAAGATCCCCTAGAAGTGCAGGCCGTTGAATCACAATATCTTCACCATGGTGTCGATGAAAGATTTCAACTCCACAAATAATGAAACCAACAAAAAAAATTGCCACACCAACCTAAACTCATCAGATCCGAATAATTGGATCTGCGAGGACAGAAAACTCTTTGACCTCATAGCACCGCCAAACAAACGAGAGTAAATTTATTCTCACAAAATGACGAAGAACGTAGACATTTTGAAGATGCGAGGTCCCCCCACCTCTTAGCGCCAAGATGGCAGCCAGAGGCGAGGGGACCAAAAATTGCCTTGAGGTGGCGCGGCGGCTACAGTCCTAACGAAACCCTCACGGAGCGAATGCTGGTTTTTTCAAGAGGAATTCAGCTATGCACAACTCTATTCATAGTATCCAATCAAGCTTGGTGTCCCAGTTTGTCATGTAGATTTTATTTCAGTTGTAATCTGGAGCACGTAAACATGTTCTGTACGTGCACACTGATTTGCTTTACGTTTTTGCATGTATCAGATAAAAGAACCTTGCGAACCAACCTGTGATTGGATGGTTAGAGGGACTGTGGTATCCCCAGCCCACCAGGGTTCAAGCCCTGGTGCTCGCATTTATTTCTGGATTTATTTCAGGATTTCCTGAGATATGCCGGCTCAGTCTCTCGGAGGTGCTCATAGGGGTAGGGTGTTCGTGTGTGCGTTCATAGGAATGAGTGTATGCGCGTGTATGTGAGCGTTTGCATCTGTACTGTGTTCAAAAAAAAAAGATAAAAGAACCTTGACGCGTGCTGGTTCACGTGCAGGTGCGTCTAGTTAGACCGAGCCAGATCGTGGGATGGCATGATTGAATGGGATCATGGCATAGGATACGGTCCAAGTCTGTTAGTTTGTTTCCTATGGAATAGAAGGAAAGAACGGAAAAGTCGCACGTAATGCGCGTCGCAAAACAACCTCTCCTCCACTCTGTGTGTTCGTGTGTGTCCTCTCTGTGTGAGTTTGTGTTCGTCGTCGTGAGTGATCCTGCCTGAGAACGAACATGAATGGAATGGGCGAATTTCGGAATTTTTTTCGGAAAATCTCAGACTAAAAGGAGAATCTAAAATTTGAATGTTTGGACGAAAACTGGGCGAAATATGATCGAAAAACGACCGAAATTGTACAATTTTTTTGAATCTTTCAGCAATAGAATAAAACAGAATCAAACTGAACAACAATGACCCCTTGATTGATATACACCCACGAATAGCTGCTAATTTTTTTTAAATAATACACTTTTTTTAATAATTTTCAGAAATATTACGCCGTTTTTTATTTTATTTTAAATAATACAGCGTCGGCCACGTGGAAGCCGACTGGCTTCAGTCGGCCGTGGGTAAGCCGACAGGCCTCAGTCGGCCACGGGTAGGCCGACAAGTGGCCTATCGTCTACGTGTCAGCCGATTAGTGGCAAGGCCACGTCGCGGGAGCTCCACTCGGCCCGTGAGCTGCTGTCGGTGGCTGGGGCCAGCCGACGAGGCCCTGTCGGCCACCCGCAAGCCGATCGGCCTGCCGCAGGCCGACAGGGTGGCAACCCCACGCCAGCCCACTTTTCTTCCTCCTCCTTCCCTTATCTTCCTCTTCCTCCCGTGTTCTTCGTTTCTTCTCTCTGTCACCCGAAAACTCTCTCATTTGTACACCAAAATCAGCCATTTTTTTGCCGATTTGCCACCGTGGATGCGTTGTAGATAGTTGGGGGAGGCAAGGGAAACCTCGATCTACTGATGGGGTAGCTCGTGGTGGTCGTGGTGAGCATTTTGTTGGAGGTTTTTTTGAGCATATTGGAGAAGGTTGTGGTGGCGGTGAAGGTGGAGGTGGCGGTGGTGAAGCTCGGGCAGTGTGCTGGAGGTGGTGGAGGTGAAGCTCCGGCGGTGTGGTGGAGTCTCCGGCTCCGGTTCCGGTGATTGAAGTCCGCCGTTCGTCGTTGCTTCGCACGCTTCAAGGGTATAATTCAACATACATTTTACCTGTCGTAGTTGCTCCGGTAGTATTCGGTAGTATGTTTGGATGTGAAATATATTAGGTGTGCGGATATTGTTATTTGCTCCGGTAGTATCCGTAATATATTTAGATGTCAAATATTTAGTTGTGTGAATATTTTTAGTTGCTCCGGTAATATTCCGTATTATATATGGATGTCAAATATTTAGGTGTGTCAGTATTTGTAGTTGCTCCGGCCGGTAATATCCGTAATATATTTAGATTTCAAAAATTTAGGTGTGTCAGTATTTTTAGTTGCTCCGGTAATATTCGTAATATATTTAGATGT
Organism: Elymus sibiricus; assembly: GCA_039707655.1. Taxonomy (NCBI): domain Eukaryota; kingdom Viridiplantae; phylum Streptophyta; class Magnoliopsida; order Poales; family Poaceae; genus Elymus; species Elymus sibiricus. The sequence goes on along the minus strand of CM077676.1, from coordinate 473,985,241 downwards.
CAAATATTTAGTTCTGTCAATATTTGTAGTTGCTCTGGTAATATCCGTAATATATTTAGAGTTCAAATTTTTAGGTGTGTGAATATTTGTAGTTGGTTCGGTAATATTCCGTAATATATGTACATGTCAATTATTTAGGAGTGCTAATATATTTAGTTTGTCATGCTGCTTAATAGTTGTCTTTCACTGTTGAAAAAAAAATTTAGGTGAGCCGAGATGTCTGATGTAGTGAAGTTCGTATTTTACTACGATTCTGGTACTGTCCAAACAACGAAGACGGGAGCTGATCTGAGTGAATTTGATTACATAGAGGTGCCACTGACCGACCCTCAAACATGGTCAGTCAGTCAGTTGAAAGAATGGGTGACAGCAAGTTTAGGGCTTAATACTGAAACACACACCGTTGGTGTTCATGCATTGTGGACACAGTCAAGTTCAATCATTTACTTTTATTTGAGGCCAATAGAGCGAGACTCCCAGTGGGTGCGCTGGTTACAAGGTTGTGAACGCAGGGGATGCAATCCTGTTGCCTTAGTGCTTCCCGTCGTGAAGGAGGTCACTACACATGAAGGCAAGGGTGGCTACGATCTTGGCCAGAGCAGTGAAGGGATGCAGTCAAATGCTGGAGATGATGGTTATGAACTAGGGCAGAGTAGTCAGGTAGAAGGAGGAAATGCCGATGGTTATTACAGTGGCGAGGCTTATAGTGGCGAGGCGGACGCTGACGAGGTAGATGGGCACATGCAGAACCTGATGGAAGAAGAAGATACCGATATTGATAGTGGTCATGCCGATGATTCTGACGAGTCGGATGAAGAAGAAAATGCAGAGGAGGTCCCGAATCCTGCATCATGGAATCATGACTTCTCATCTGCAATGACCGTGAACAATGGGCATGATTCTGCCTGGCAATATCACCAGAACAACATTGCAACGGGTGCTATGTATCCCAACAAAGAAGCTCTGAAGGACGCAATAATAAATTGGGCAATGTCCACGCAAAGGGTTTTCATAGCTGAGGTGTCAGTAAGAAATACTTGACAATGGTATGCAAGAATGCAGGTTGTCCTGCCAGGGTGCACGGCTATCTCCCTCAGTATGGCACAAGTTGGGTGATCAGTGACTTAGTTCATCACACTTGTCCTATTCCCTGCATCCCTCAAGATCATCCCAACCTTTCATCCACGCTTATTGCGAGGTTGTTTTACAGCGAGATAGTGGAGAGCAAAGCGATGGAAGTGAAGGCAATCCAGACAAAAGTCTTCATCAGGTTCAACTACAGAATTTCTTATGGCAAGGCTTGGAGGGCTAAGCATACGGCCCTTCAGAGGAGATTTGGTTCTTATTTCGATGCATATGACTCTGTTGTCCGGCTCCTCCACACACTGCAATAGAGTTCCCAACTGTGAGGGTGCTGCATCAACTGTTCTTCTCTTTCGGTGTATGCATCGAAGCTTTCAGGCATTGCCGACCGGTGATATGTGTAGATGGCACTTTTCTCACTGGCAAGTACAAGGGTCAGATCCTGACAGCCATTGGTCAAGACGGCAAAAATCAAGTAGTCCCACTCGCATTTGCTTTTGTTGAGAGTGAGAACATTGAAAGTTGGACATGGTTCTTCAAGCAACTGAAAATATCAGTTGTGAAGGATAAGCCCAATGTGTGCATCCTTCATGACAGGCATGCTGGTATACACAGTGCGATAAAGACACTGACAAACCCTGGCCCTGAGGAACAAACTCCATCGCAGGGTATGTCTCGTGTTATAATTTAATGCATCTTATTTGTGCACACTATGGCTGAAACTAACTTTTGTTTTCCGCAGAGACGCTATTCTACTGATCAGACTAGGCGAGCATACACGGCATTGAACGAGCAGTTCGATGCGTACACTGGGGTCATCTGGTGGCCCTACACGCAAGCAGCCATAGAGGCGAGATACCCCGGCGGTATATCTGAGCTATGCACAAGAGATCGTGATTACTGGATGACGAAATCTAAGATCATCTTCGATGTCTTCGTCGAGGAGATGGCCCAGCAGAGGGTTATGAGGCAATTTGGTCTTCAGCAGTTAGAGACCCCTCCCCCTACAGAGAACCCCGTGCCAGGACACATACACAGGTACTGTCTATTTATTCAATGTTGCATTGTCTTTCACAATTGTCCATTTGAAGCATTAGTTAATTTTTGAACACACACCACAATTTTAGGACCACGAGGAAGGGGATTAACAGGACAGCTGCTGAGTGGCTAGTTAGGCTTCAGCCATACGTTACAGAGTGGGAGACTGCGAACACACATCTGTGGCACGAGAATATCGAGTTTGATCTCGATGAATTCCATCGCTACTTGCAGCGGTACATGACCGGAACACGGTTACGCATCGTTCATCACTCTCACCCAGATGAGATACCTGACCCTAGTCCGTCGGATATGTACCCGAGCTATGATACTTCGGGCTCTAGGCAGTACGCGGTAAGATATATACTCTTTATGTAATGCATCTAGTTGTCACGTACTTTGCCGTGCATACTTGATAATCGTCCTGACAATTTTCAGGCTGACTTGACACTCGAACTCTACGAGGATGTGTCCACCTTTGGACGTTCACTCTCGTCTGGACCTCTTCTTCAGCACCGGTCTGTGCTCCAGCCCTTCGTGACACGCATGCAGAACAAGATACGAGCTGTCTACGAGGCTATCACGTGCACCCGGAGAAGCAATGTTGTTCAGCAGCAGTAGCAGTCGCCGCGTCCCTCCACGCACCGACATCAGCCACGTCCACGTCTAGCACATAGGCCGATGACCAGGCCACCCCCTCCTGACCAACCTGGCAGTTCGACGTGGCAGCACCCACAGCACCGGGGTCCCACGTCGAGCTTCGTGTTTCAGCCACAGCCACAGCAGCAGGGTCCCACGTCGAGCTTCGTGTTTCAGCCACAGCCAGCTGGTATGTCTCTTCATATTTATTGTTTTCAATATGAATTGAGGCAACCTAGTTCTTCATGACTTAACGTTCCCTCCTGCAGGAGCCTACGGATATCAGGCGTCCATATCCGGATCCACGTGGGGGAGTGATCAAGATCCTGAGGAGAACATACATGATCACATGTCGTAGCACACCCAGTGGATGAACATGTATTTGACTCCTCCACCAGGACCCACCCAGGATACACAGTATGACCAGGACGAGTCTGAGATTCCTCCTCGTAACATTAGGGCACCCCACAGGTTTGGATGGTCGACGCCTGATGCACAGCCTGAGCGCCATGGCAAACGTCGTCAGTGACGCTTCTATTTATCAGTAGAGACATGACTATCTACTTATGTATGAGACTTATGCTTATTCTATGTATGAGACAAATGACTATGTACTTATGTATGAGACATATGCCTACTCTGTTTTAGTACTCTGTTATCCAACGTCATGCGCCAACTACAACATCATATTTAGATAGAACATACTTCTCCTACAATAAGACATTACAAACAACTGGATACAACTACATCTGAATTAAATGGTAGGTAGGACTGAACTTACAACATACAACGTAAAAACTACATGAAGTCATCATTGTCATCCTCCGTCGATGCAGAACTCTTGCCCTTCGACGATGAAGAACTCTTGGCCTTCGACGATGCAGAACTCTTGCCCTTCGACGATGAGGTACTCTTGGCCTTGGTGCTCGGCATGAAGATATCGTCTTCGTCCTCGCTGTCTTGGGTCCATAAATAAGTATTTTCTGTTGCAGCCTTTAGGAATGCTTCACTCTTATGCTGTTGCTTCTTCCATCTTCCATGCAACCTGAGAAGTTCTTTCCGTATCTCCTCAAATGTCCTGGAAGGCCACCCGGACCTACTTAATGCGTGAGCCAGCTCATTCAGTAGCGTGTCACTACTGATGAGTTCGTCCCACGGAACTATTATGTTGTCAACCCTGAAATTGGCGGCTAAACACAGAAGACATCGGGACATACCAGGGTAAAGACTACGATCAAAAGAATATCCGGACATCTTCGCGAGACTACGACACTACACTAGATTGCTTACCCACCTTACTGCCGAGGGTGTTTTATAGGTTGAGAAGACAAAAATAGGCGGGAACTCGGAAGCGGGGAAATATGGCGGGAGATATAGGCGGGAACTAGAAAGCGGGAAAATATGGCGGGAACTAGAAAGCGGGAAAAATATGGCGGGAACTAGAAAGCTGGAAAATATGGCGGGAACTAGAAAGCGGGAAAAATATGGCGGGAACTAGAAAGCGGGAAAAATATGGCGGGAACTAGAAAGCAGGAAAATGTGGCCGGAACTATAAAGCGGTAAAATGTGGCGGGAGATACTGACGGAAACGGCGGCCCGAGATATAAGCGGGAACCCAGAAGCGGAAAACGGAGGGGGAGTGTGATTTGCAGCAATAGATGTCTTTCACATACAACTAAAAAAAAGTAATTTCCTTTTTGAATGGCAGTTCCAAAAAAACGTACTTCAATGTCAAAAAAGCGTATTCGTAAAAATATTTGGAAGAAAAAGACTTATTTTTCCATAGTACAATCTTATTCTTTAGTAAAATCAAGATCATTTTCCAGCGGTAATGAGCATCCAAAACCAAAGGGTTTTTCTGGGCAACAAACAAATAATAAGATTTTGGGGTATTTTCATTCGATCATCATAGACTTTATTATTTGTTAATAATTTGAGGATTAATATTTCACTAAGGGGAACATACAGTCAGAGTAAATAAAATTGCTAATTCTGATTAGAAAAAAAGAATAAATATCAAGCGTGCCATGCACCTATCGGCCTAGGGGGTAGCCATTTAGTTCTAGTCGGCCACCAGTTAGCCGACAGGTTCCAATCGGCCACCAGTTAGCCGACAGGACCCACTACCAGCGGCCGAGAGGCCTGTCGACCACCCCTACGCCGACAGGAGGTCAATTGGCCACCCCTAGGCCGAAAGGGTACTAATCGGCTTACCCAAGACCGACTGAAGCCAGTCGGCTTCCAGGTGGCCGACGCTGTATTATTTTAAAAAAAAACGGCGTAATATTTCTGAAAATTAATAAAAAAAGTGTATTATTTAAAAAGAATTAGCCGAATAGCTCAGAACAATTCGATTTAGCAGACTGCCATAAATCCCCAACTTCAATCAGCAGGAATACCACAGTACTTACTACTCATCTTGGTCTGATTAGTACATCAATCATGCTGCCTAGGCACACGCATCTGCACCACATTCTAGTACTGTTTCAGCCGCCCGGATGAGCACATCTACGCCCCAACCAATTGGCCACCGTGGACATAGCCAGCGGAGGGGACCCTCAGGGCCACAGAGCTCTGCAGGCTGGGGGGTTGTTGTATTGATTTCGGATGGAGGGTGAGCGGTGAGGAGACGGAGCATGGCGGCAGAGGGAATCCATCCGAAATCAATACAACAACCCTCCAGCCTGCAGTTCATAAGGTTTCACATGTATATATCTAGATTCAAGCCTAACCATGAAGCATGTGAGGAGGGTGTCGGGGCTTGGCGGCAAAAGCACCGTGAAGACCGCAACCGGGTGGAGGCAAAGGAGGAGGGTGGTGGCGGCGGACGAAGCCACTACGCTGTAGAAAGGAACGGCAGCGGAAAGCAATCGAAATCGCAGGACGAGGCCCGCGCCTAATACCATGTAGACTGGAGGGAGGAGGAAGCAATGCACCTTGGGTGCTGCTGTGTGTATTGCTCAAGGCTAAATAGTCACTGTACAATATGCGCACAGGGCGCAGTTACAGTGGGGCGCGAGGTGGAGCTACAACATGGGGCACGCAAGAGTTGATGCGTACAAGACGAGGCCGGGATGTTACAGTCAACATTAATAAACATGGACATGTGGCTCCTACGTCTTGCATCTTTCATTTGCATGCCTACTATCTGAATCGCCTCCAACGTCCAATGCTCTTGGAAAGAACTAGCGGTTAGGGTGCCACACAGTGGTGGCGCCTGAGAGGAAGTTGTGCATCTGTTTCCATCTAAGAAAATACATGGCTCCACACCTCCATCTCGAACAAAGAGAAAAAACTCACCTTCATGTAAAAAAAGAACCTTCCTCACTCAGCCAACCAACAAGTGTCACGTGGCAAGCTGTGCACTCATTTTCATCTAAAAAAGACAAGTGGGTCCTCACCTTCCATCTCTGGAAAAAAAAAAACCTCACCTCCTTCTAAAAAAAGTAAAAAAAAAATATCTCAGAAAAAAACCTCACTTCAATCTAGAAAAAGAAAAAGGGAAAAAGAAAAAATTTAAGAAAATGTTTCCACCGCAGCCAACCAGGGGCGCCACTTGGCATAGCCCAACGTTGGCTCTTTCTTTCTCCCTTAATGGGTATGATTGTTCATTTTCTTCCCTGCATTGCAACTTCGCAACTTCCAACCCACAAGTTTCAAGCAGATGCAAACTACAAACCTACAGGAGCAACAACACGCAGCACTTGCCCAAAGAAAAAAACATTTTCAAGTGCGAGACTGTGTATAGCGGAGTCACACCACGAGAAGCTTAATGGGAACAACTATGAAAATAAGATGTCAGTATCATATTTTGTACTGCTATTGCAAGCATGAATCCATTTATAAATGTCTAGAAGACTCTCTTATTCTCTCTCCATGGCAATGTTTCATCCATATTATTACTAATGGTTTTGCAAACTTCCCTTTATTCTCTATCGATGCCCGACCCCTCGCCTTTACATCAATCATAAGTTCACACCCATCCAGGTTCAAGCTCCCAAGGTTCGCGGCGCGGTGGCACTGGTGCACCGAGTGTTTGTCCTGCAAGCATAGTTTTTTTTTTTTTTTTGCGAGGAAAATTTGATGTCAAATGAAGTTTTTGCCTTGCAAGCATAGTTCAATGTCAACCGAGATAAAACACATCACAACACTATACAGTAAAAATAAATAAACCTGTTATAGATATGAACGAACTTTTTGGATAAGAAAAACTTGACTAGTTTCCCCATCAGTATCCCAGCTTCTATAGAGTGGCACCTAGTCCTAGTAAACACTAATACTATCAAACTATGAAAATCCAAGTTGATGGTACCTTGGGAGACTGCATAGCATAATTCTATGATTAACATGTGGAAACATGATTCAAAAGTTGGTAATAATTGATAACATTTGTTATATGGGAGTCAAGTATAAGATAACTCTTAGATAATCATGGGTACCGCATGACGTGTATTTCACGTAGTCTGGGCTTCTGTAACTTGACATTAGTACAGTACATATAGCTTACTGATTGGTAGAACATGGTAGACACATCAGTCTTTTATTAGACTTAGCTAACATCGGTATACCTTAGTGCTGAGATAAATACAGCAATGAACCAAGACAATCTATGGAAGAAACCAAATTAGCTGGAGAACGAATCACAAAGACAGACAGATTTAGAACAATATATGTCACCCCTATAAGAAGACAATACTTTGTGTGATCTGAAAAGTGAAAACACCTCCCCTCGCCACAAACAATATAAACAATTATTGTCCCATGATTTTCCAGTTTTGCCATCAATCAAACTGCGTGAACGTTGAGCAAAGCCAAATAATGCGTTTACATAAAAAAATCACATACTGTTCGATAACTTTCTCTTGAGAAATACTATTTTGTCTTAGTAGGCACAATAACCCATCTATTACTTCAACTGTGCATATGATATGTTGTAATATTTCCGGCTATCACTCATTGCACCATATGGACTTCACGATGAAACATCCACGGTCTGATCCCTAGCTCTAGTCGCTGTGTAAAGATAACTTCTTCTCTTTGTAATTTCGAATGTCGAACCTAGCCAACATGGGAGGAAAAGGACAACTTGACTTGTGTGTGCTGATGTCCAAGAGGCCAACCCAGCCAATATTTTTCTAAGTGCCATTGGCCAAATATCCTTGACATACGAGATTGCTACTCAATTAGTTAGATATTTGCATTGGAATTTAGTCCTTACGAAAAATCGTCACGGTGCATTAAATGCCCCTAAAAGATGCAAGTGAGGTGAGTGTTGAAATATACTAGCCAACATTGTTCTCCTCCTTAAGTAAATTGTTTATGTGCTTGCAATTAAATATGGTATCAAGCAAGGATGACTCGAGTTAAGAACCCGGTCAATGCAATAATAGCCTACATTGATACCTTCACTAAGCTTATCTATGCTTTAGATGAGCCAAGACGACGTTAGAAGTGTGTGGAAATTTGTTGCCCAAGCTTATTTATCAACTTAAGCTTCTAGGGGACTGGTTAAGATCATAAATTATGCAGAGGGCATACCTATAAAAAGATGCTACACATATCTCTTAAGCCACGAGTTCTAGCTTATTTTGGTGCACATAATAGGATTTCCATATTTCACATTATTGACATGAGTGTCTCGACGAATTCAGAGAGATTTTGCTTCTCGTTAGCGAGGCTGACATGTGAGTCACTACCTCACTATAATTAGTACACAAAAGCTTGGAGAAATGCATTCGATATATCAAGTCACCGCATGGGGGGAAAATTGGTTATGTAATATATAGGACTTGAAGATATCCTTGTTGTGCAATTGCAATGACAAATCTACACCGACTTTGGTTCGACTTGATGGAGGCGATTAGTTTCGCAATGTCAATTACTTCGGAATATCGTCTTGATCCTCCCCATTAGTATATGTGATTACAAAGTCACCATATGGGGAAATTGGATTATATTAAGGACTCCAAGATAGCCTTGAGGTCGATCATAGTGGCATATCTTTATGGATGGGTGTTCGACGCAAGGGAGCTCCTTAAAAAAATGTCACATTGCTCCTCCCCATTAGTATATGTGATTATCAATGTCACCATACGGGGAAAATTGGATTATATTAAGGACTCCAAGATAGCCTTGAGGTCGATCGTAGTGGCATATCTTTGTGGATAGGTGTTCAACGCAAGGGAGGCAGTTAATTTCGCAATGGCGATTATTTGGGATTATCATATCTCTTGGACACAAAATGTGAAATCCATCCTCTGTTTTGGTACATGTGACTATCAAAGTCACCACATGGGGAACATTCAATTAGGAAACACCGATGACTTCGAGTGGTGGAATTGCAATGGCGCATACTCACCGTCTTGGGTTAGACTTTCGATGTAGGCTGTTAATTTTGTATTGTCAATTATTAGGCACATCTTCTTCCCTTGGTACAAAAGTGTGTCTCATTCCTCCCTATTGCCCCAGGTCATTATGCAATACTCATTGGGTTTAGAGTAGGCAATACACCATATGTGACCATAGATGATGCGCCGGGCAGATCTAGCTTGACCACCGATTCGAAAAATGTGAGTAATATTCAAGGTCAATGATTACGTCACTGCCAATTATATTAATCTAGATATGGGAGGAGCTTAGTTACCTTTCTAGTCTCTTGTCGAACAAGTGGACATAACAATACTAGTTAACATAAGTAACAAACTAGTGCCCACAGACAGGTACACACAAAGCGTGAGAAGAAGATTCTTTAGAGCATACAATCGATATCAATTACTACATCATGACTTAAATGAACCATGTCGGGAAACAAATTTCTTGACAAATAACTTCAATGACAAGCCATCAACAACTATTTGCTCTGTGTCCTCCGGCTTTGCAACATAGACCACATAGCTTGCCCATAAAGGGGTAGTCCAACTAAAGCACAATGCCCATGTAGGATGTGGGTTTGAATCACATGTAAGATAGTTGATGTATGTTGAATCCTCCATTCAAAGATCAACAAATTATCATCTTGTGTCTCCTTTTTTTTATTGCTCTCCCAAATGTGGCACTAATAGATAAGACACCTCCAGAATTGCCATATTTCTTTCGTTCTCGTGCATGTATTGACCCTTGAACCTGTCTATCTAGATAATGAAACAACTATCTCTCAATCACAGTTCTAACTCAGATGAGAAGCATAGCCCAATAATAGTGTCGATCAGTGTTCTACGGGGTTGGTGAAGAAAACTACAACAATAAAGGAAGGAGATGGTATGTTATGCACACTCATACTCAGTTAGCTTTTGCACAAAAGCTTCCCTCCATTTTCCGATTGTATGGGAGATTTTATCCATAAGTTATGTTTAACTTTTCACTAGTATTGGTCTCTTGGTACCAATAGGAAGTAAGTAGAGCAACATGTTGGTTGTTTTCGTGTTTCCCTATGAGCCTCCTCTGTTTCCATATTGTCTCCCTAGACAACTAGATGCAAGTACAACACCATGTTGGATGTTTTATGTTCACCTATGATCCTCTCAATTTAGACCTTGTCTCACTAGACATTATAGTCTATATTATGGAAAAATATCCCCATATGGTTATGACTATCCTCCCACCACAATATGCACCGAAGAGAGGTAAATAGTATATTGTGTTGGATGTTTTGTGTTTGGTAAGATCCCAAGTTATTATATACATACATATACAAAAAAAATTAGTCGCAATCCAATTCACACATGAAGTCAACCTCAATATATAAGGACGTTCCTCTGACATCTTGTGTGGTTGCATAGCCATAGTTCACATCAATCCAAAAGATAACTTTCATATCATTTGTGCCTCCTCTTAGCCGTCTTTTTCTCCCTTTTTGTCGGTCATCCAGGTCCAATTATGTAGCTTGTTTCAAACCAAAACATGCATGCCAATCTTCTCTTACACTACCCATGGTGCCAACAGACATGACAAACAACATAGAAGATATGTTATCTCATGGGCTAACAGACTTCTTGACCTATTGTCTTTTCACATGACCCAAGACCTAGCTCCATCGTTGATGTTTCACAAAGCTTTACGAATGAATAAATTCTTGTTCAAACAATCCACATATCAAAACTATCATTGGAAATTATTAGAAAAGCCATTTCGAGTGGTCAGAGTGACCATGAGGCAATATACCAACTCTCTCCCTCAAGTTTAGCAATAGTGTCAGTCAATCGCACAAAAAACAGGAAGTGAGACATTCTAAACTTCCTCATGAGCCTTCCCATCATCCTCGGGATAGGGATATTATTTTGATAATTTTGGATAGGGCTACGCTTTTAGCCAAGAGTTATTTTTGCTCACAAAGGCGGATTTGAGCTGCCTCCACCCGTTGTGACTACGAAAGATCATGTTGTGCCACGGGTGTCTACTCCTGCTCCATGGGCGACTACTCCAGCACGAACTAATCATGCTCAGGTGGCAGCTCATTTAGATCGAAGTTGTTGTTCTTCGTCATGGAGACCTGGACCGCTACAGGTGTCGTTTTCCCTGCTGCCAAGCTCCCCATTCTTTCACTCTTGATCCCACCTAAAGAGAACATCTGTTAGGGGCAATTGAAATCTCTCCGTGCGTAGGAAAAAACTGAAAGTATCTCAAAGAAACAAATGTGCACTAAGCTAGAATTCCCCTCTAGTTATTGACCAAATGTGGCGGGCTAAAAATCCCGTTAGTGGTGTTACTTAATATTAATGGTCGGCAGGATGGTCATGAATCTGACTATAACAAGAAATCCATTTTTATTGAAAAAAGGTAGTAGTGATGGGCCGAATATGCGGTCCATCAATGATGCATTGTTACCGGCGACAGAGGAAACTAGTGAGGTTGAATAGCAACTTGTTAGTCATATAAAACCCACCATTTACATGCCCAAGTCACAGTCCGACAATAACTAAATCCTTACCCCGTCATTGAGATCGCACCTTAAAAATAGTAGCCCCACCCGATAAGCTCAATATTCATTCCTGGTAGCATTAGGTACTTCTCTAGCTACTAGGGCACTTCTCCTTCACTATATGTACTCCACAACCAGACACACTTCCATTTTAATTCGGTCACCACTTCATACCCTTACCCCTCTTCCCGAAAAATGATCCCTTCGGGGAAGAAACCTTGTGTTGCCCCTTCACCTCCTCAATGTTGTCATCCCTGCGAAATCTGGCACGGGTAGTGCCTTCAAGAGTTCTTTGACTTGGTCCGGCAGGAGAAACACACCGGTCCAACTCCCTCTGCCACCCATATGACGATGTTGTTCACTGTTGCCCCAGTCCTAGTGCCATACGGGTCTGTGCTCACCGACAGATGGTGCAACATGGTGGACAGGATTCTCTGTCTAGCTCCTCGGCTTCTATTCTTCAAGAAAATCCCCATCATTGTTTTTTCTATGGGGATCCCTGACTCTACGACTTCTCTGAACGTCACACGGTGCAACACATTGTGGAGGAGCAAATTCAAGTAGTAGCGACTACACATTGTTGGCAGGTGTAGGATTGGGTCCAGCCCATGGCCTGTTTTTTTGATTTAATCACCACTAATGGGCATGTGCTAGTAAGTGGTTTGTTACTTATGCACTAATTATAGACTACTAACGCAACACCCGTCACTGCTGGGTGTTTTAGGACCTTCACTTGTTGGGCATTCAGGAGTAGTGTCAGCAGTTCTGGGATATATAATGTAGAGACAAAGAGGAGGGGAGATAGGGCGAGAGATAGAGGAAGAGCATGAGAACAGGGGCTATGTTGAGGGAGAATCACCATGTAGTATGGCCGTATTTGAGGTGGAACAACACATGGTGACATGCCTTGAAGGCACATGAACTTCTTATGATTTAACATACCAAAAAATGATAGGATTCCTTAAAACCTACCGACCAAAATACATTACACACACAAAACAAAACACACACACACAGAGGTGATTGACTCCTCTGACACTGTCTTGATTTACGAATTGCAATGGGTACATGACACACAGAAGAAGGTGCCAATTCCAATTCCAAAGGAAGATGGCAACCACCAGACAAAGGATAGATCCAATCATATGGTAACAGCGCAACCTCAAGGGCTGGGGACAAGGGAGGATGTGGTGTGATTCAGAGGGATCATCATGACTTTTTCGGGCGAGGGGACGTGTCATTTTTTGCCTTCTATCTTGACCCTTGGCATCATGGAGATTCTATCATGCGGGAGGGCGGTGTAGTTGGTAGTCCATATGCACATACCGAAGCTTGTCGTCAAGTTTGATTTTATGGTTGTGGTAAACTTGTTGGTTGATGAAGCATAGAAACTATCGGCATGTGGGGCACTCATCGAAGAGGTAAAAGAGCTTCTCAAGATGCGCCAGGAGAAGTAGGTCCAATGGGTCCGACGTACTGCGAATGGCGTTTCTCATACTCTTTCTATGGAAAGTTCATGTAATGAATTATGTAAGGTTTGGTTTTTTGTGCCTCTGTATTGTATCGATAAACTTGTAGCAGAAGAACTTTCAGAACCTTTTGAATAAATAGCAACAAAGTTAGTAAAAAATATAGAAGAACTTACATGAGATCCTTCTTATTGGCGCTATTCAGATCAGGAACTAGTGACCTCGTGGCTAGCGTGATCCAACACAAGCACTACACCCTCTGTGCCGTTGAATTTGTTGTGACCACGTACATTTTAAACTGTAGTAGTCAGCTCTTTTCCAACTATACTCTGTTCTGGTAGGACTAAAAAAATATGGTGGGTTGGATGTCCTTGTGATCGCTTATTCAGTAATGTTGAGGCTTGAGGAAACGAATTTCATCGTAGACAAGGTTGCTATTGTTGATAGGTTACTGTTGTTGCAAGCTCACACATGTGTAGTCACACAAAAATGGAGATGAGGTGTGCAACGTCACCAACACTGTTGCAAGGTCAACCATCGCTCATCGCACTACTGCAAGCTCAGGTGATTAGTGCTGGAAGTCGGCCGCTTAATGCCGCAAATTTAGTGGTCAGTGCACTTTTCATTGCTACAAGGTGGTTGCCAATGCTGCAAGGCCTAGGCGTCTATGCTACGAAGTTGTTCAACGGTGTGTTTTTGTTTGCTGCAAAATGGAGCATCGGTGCAACAAAGTTGGGGTTACCTTGTGTTGCAAGGTCGTGTTTGATGTTGTAAAACCGGCCACCGGTGCACTTTTCACTAGCCTACCATGGCCATCATGGTGGCCTCCAAGTTGGTCTATTGCTGAGAAACATGGGTGCATGTTGCAAAGGGTGGGGAGAGGAGAGGAGAGGGACAAATGAGTTGCGGGTTTACTGGGCAGTGAGGTGTGACACAATCGAGCGGATCACGGGCAGGCGTAACATATGAAGAGCCGGCTGATCCGTGCTGAGGATCCATCGGTTCCGGCCTATATACATTGTGGATTTTCAATTATTTATTTTATCCATATTATTTTGTATAGACATGCTCGAAAGTTATTCAGGAGAAAATGGAATTAGATTCAATAGACTTCTTTCAGGAGGATATGAGTCTGCTCGCTCTAGCTCCAAATGCCCCTCGCATATCTTCCTCTCTCTTCACCTTATCACATCGCTTAATTTCCACCACGGGAAGATCCACCCTTTGTTCCCCTTTATCTATGACAATGTATTGGGTTAGCGCCACCACCCGCGATGGTTGCGACTCTCCGACCATCGCTGCTGTTGAAATCTCACAAGGTCAGCCACCAAGCAGCAAGGGCAAGGGGTAGCGCTAGCTTTGCATTGTTGCAAGCCAGCATTCACCAGCGCTGCATGATGAAAGAGGAACACTATGCTACATGGGCGAAGGTATCCGACGCTGCAAGGCTGCGATGGTGCTCGTTGATGTTGCATCCCGACAGCCGATGTTGTAAGGCACCACGCACTCACAGTGCCGCAACCGCATACTCTCGTTGGGCGCTACAACCATCTTCTCATCGGTGCTACAAGAAGTGCGGATGAGGTTGCAGGACGATGGTTGCATTATTGCTGGTGTTGCAGGGGCAGTCGCAGTAGTTCCTAAGTTGCATAGCTCGCAGTGGTGCAACAACAGGTTCTTTCTAGGGGTGTAAAAGCTGATGACCTGTGCACCAAGCCATGGCCCATGCTACAAGGGTGGAGAGTTGGGATCGCATCGACCACCTTGGCTGTAAGACGATGTTGCAAGGAGGCCACCTCGCTGGCGCTTTGTAATACTACTCGCAGGATACGCATGCGACATTGGGGATGCTATGCGACACCAACATCAGGTGCTGCGAGGGGCTAATGTAATTGTGTGATATGACGATGGGGGGGCGATACCTAGGTTTTGCGGAGGCTATGGAGGAAGGCAGGTTCCACTCTCTCTGCTGCCACATGCTGTGATCCAATGCGCCATGTGTCAGGTCCAATGCCAACGCTCGGCTGAATAGAATGCCCCGATGCCCCCGCTTCACTCTCCTGGTGGACACAGGTGGCGCCTTCATCGTCCAACGCAGGGCCACCTTCTCCAAGCTCCTCTTCCCTGTCACCGCCGGCCGTGGTCACCGGGCAAAGCCACATGTGGCTACTGGCGGCGAGGAATCATATTCTTCCTCCACCCAGCCCCCTCATGCTTCTTCAACCCTAGTCAGATGTGACGCCGCCGAGTTGTGTTTCTCTGTGGCCGCTGATTTGCTCGCTGGTCTGGGCGGGGTGGATACGGCAACGAGTGCAAAGGGACAGCTCGTCCTGCCCATGGATGGGTAGTGCAACCAGGAGTTGCCCCTGCACAAATCTCGGTTAGGACCCGGGTTGCCATCCCGGGTGGAGGTGGCCGCGGTTGGCGCCCCTTGTGGTCCTACGTGCCAGACTGGCGGCGAGCGGTGGACACCAAAAGGTCTTCATGAGGACTCCTACCTTTAGACCCAATGGTTGACTTTGCGGTGAGATGCAAACTACGGACGGCGGCTTGATGTAGAGGGATGGTTGTGCGGCAGCGGCGGTCGCACATCGCATGTAGTAGCGGGGATTGTAGAAAAGTGGCGGCGACAACACATGACTGACATCAATGGTGGTACTACTCGAGCATCCGGGCTCGAGCTCCAGGGTGAAAGCCTAGGTCGGACCCAGGTTGGTTATACCTGGCAATGATGATGTTTTTACGTCATTACCTTGTTGAAGGCATTGCTTGGATATATGTTTGAACTGGTTCTTCAGGGTGAAAACCTAGGTTCTGACCTTGGGTGCTTATTCGGTGATGGAGGTGTTTGAGCGGCACTCCGTTCCTGAAGGAGTTGTTGTTGAAGAACCTCGTCGTCCGTGTAGGGTAATGAGATGGGTGGTGCGGATATGGCCATTGTTGTAGTTTGTCAATCATAGATCTGATCTCATTGGTTTTTTCTTTTCTTTTTTCCACGCCTACACATAGGTTTGGTCTTATATGACTTTGTTATTTGCTGATGTGTTCTTCTGTGCGTGCGCTCGTGTTGGCTACATGCATCTAAGCTATGCAGAGGCCGGGTGTGTGCTCATTGTGTTTGTATCCTCTTGATGCTCCACTTTGAGTCAATAAAATCCATCCTTTGTCGAAAAAGTGTGTTAGATCCAACGACTGGCGAGTCGACAAATTTCATTCACACCTAGAATATGCCAAGGAAAGGGATACGATTCCCGCCAGTTGACCGTCGAAGGCCTCTCTGCGTGTTCCAAAACAAACTAGTGGACAAATTCAAGCGAGTAAGGCGGCCACGCTCGGCCGACCGACTGACTGACTGACGCGTAGCACTGCCGGAGTGCCCGCCCAACGTTAATGGAAAGAAACACGTGCAGCTTCAGTCCAATCTCAATGAACTAATGATGACAAAAAACCAGCATGGACAGACCTAACCAGCTTGTTTGCCAGTGTAGCATGCATGGAGCCACGATGCTGACAAAAAAAAGCAGCATAAAGTATACTCCTACTTACCAACCGCGCTTGACGACGCGATGCTCCCCCGCATGCGCGGCACCCCCTGGACCGGCGCCTTCTTCTTCCCGTCCATCTGCCAGATGAGACATCAGGTGATTCTTGCACATACGCATACGCATCAGGTAATTCAGTAAGCATTAGATGACTAGAGTAAAGATTCCAAATCATTAGGCAGCGATTAACTTCAAATCAGTATATAGTAGGAGAGGGGGGCGCGAGCGCTGCTCACCGTCACGTCGTCGGAGACAGCGTTTGCATGCGGGGGCGGGGCCCCAGGCGCCGGGAGCGCAAGCACGACGAAGTCACCCTTCCGGGACTCCAGCTCCTCTCTGTTTGCGGCCGGGGGCGGGGGCGGGGCTTTCGGTCGGCGTTTATGCCTGGACTTCTGCTTGCGGACCACCGGCGCAGGAGTCTGCTGCCCAAGCACAGGCCCTTTTCCCTTGGTCGACGGCAGGGGCGGTGGCGGTGGCGTGGGCCGTGAGGCTCTGCTCATCCTGGTCGGCTGCGGGTATGGCGTTGATGCCGGAGCTAGACATCGCGGTGGATCGGTCGAGCAGACGCGCAGAGTGGGTCGAGGAGAGCGGGATGAGGAGAATGTGAGCGAGCAGGACGCGAGCAGCACTCGCGTGGGCTGCGTTTTATGAACTGAAAAGGAAAAGGAAGGCACGGGGCAGGGTGGGGACCGCGTAGCGAGCAACAGATTTATTTATTTAATAATAGTATTTAATAGTAATATTCTTATATTTAGGAACATAGGTAATACTAGTATTTAATAGTAGTACGTATATATCTTTGGTATACTGCTACTCCATATTAAATATTCTTATATTTTTTGTATATCTTTGGTATACTATTAAATATATCTTTGGTATACTAGTATTTAATTGTAATATTTTTATATTTAGGAACAAAGATATACTACTATTAAATACTATTATCTATGTTACTAAATACAAGAATAGATGTAACAGTATTTAATTGTAATATCCTTATACTATTCTTATATTTTCGAACACAGGTAATAATATTTAATAGTAGTATGTCTTTGGTATACTAGTATGTAATAGTAATATGTTTCTCGTATATCTTTGGTATACTAGTATTTAATAGTAATATTCTTATATTTAGGAACAAAGATATACTACTGTTTAGTTCCCTTGTCAATTAATGTATTACCTAGTCAAATTGAACTGAAACGGAATACATTAACTGAATATGCATGGAACAATTAATGCAATACTAGCAACTTTTCGACGAAAAATATATCATCTCATTATAGCTATGCATTAATATATAGCTATGGGGTAAAATAAGTCCAGTGATAATCATCTTGCTCCTAATTTAAACTGGATTTCTTTAGACTCGTTTTATTGATCAAGAAAAAGATAGCGGTAAACAATTTTTTTTTTAAATGGAATGGTTGCCACTCTATTCAGAGTTCTCGGCAGTGCCAGAGTTCAAAACGGCGCTAGTACAATCAGGAGGCACACTAAGCCATGTTTTTCACCGCTCATGCCGACAACCTTCCTTAGCTAATATGTAGGTGATACAATTCGCCTCTCCATGAACCCAAGTGACCTTGGACTCAACAAAAGTTTGGAGCATGCCCTTCACTTTTTCAACCACCGAACCAAGGGGAGATTGGTCCTTCCCTTCAGAGTTGAGCTTGCTCACCACCGTCTGCACTCTGTCTCCGAAACGATGCTATGGACTTCAACTTCCTTCACTAGTGCGATGACACGGCGACGTGCTTGTAACTCCACCACTCTAGGTTCAGCTAGACATGGTAAATAGGGCATGAGCCTACAACGAACACCCCTTGATGGCCTCTCAGGACCGCCCCTCCTCCTCCTCCTCCCCTGTCTTGATTCTTGGCCCATACGTCATAAACATTATTGCCTTAGATCCACCCATGCTCTTCCGGATGCCATAATTCCTACCGCCGAGCCACGGCCTGTATCTCCTCCTATTGGTGTGCATGTTGCCACTGCTCCACATGAAATATAGTTTTCTCAGCCACCAATCTGGGCTCACAGATTTTACTAGTGTAACTCACATCGTTCCTTGCCAGACAGATCTGATAGAAAACTTCCATCATCCACTACTACAGATCCGGATATCACTGACCCTGCATTACTGACTGACCGCTGGCCATGCATCAGTGATGAGCACTATCACTGACGGGTCTTCCGTGGCGCGTCAGTGGTGAGTTATTTTGAGCTCTACTGGATGCTTATCAGAGACGGGTTAGAAATTGACCAGTCGGTGATTGTATGTTCCGATGGCCAAAACGAACGGATATTTGTTACTGATGGGCTGACACATTTTACCTGTCTAATTTATTGTCGCAAAACAATCGCTTTTGTTTTCTCGCCTGTCAGAGTTGTGTTTTACACGTTTTATATCTTCTCAGTGCCCCATTCCCTAACTCTCACCGCCGCTGCCGAACCCCTCTCCTGTTTTGCACTATGCCAGACCATGGATCAGTGCCAACACCACACTATCCGAAGCCCCGCGGCCACCCAGCACGGCCGCAACCGCTCCCACGCCTTCCCGAGCGGCTCTCACTTGTCATGCGTCACATTGAAGGTCGTAGCGACATAGCCTCCAACCAATCCACCCCGCTGTTGGGCGCCGGGTCTGCCGCGCCGTCGTAGGAGGTCGTATAACCGGCACTCCCTCCTTGCTCTTCGGTCATGACGGCCATCATGGTGGTGAGCTCCGCTCTTTCTAAAAGTACAGAACTATTAGGCTTTTCCATGTGAAGTTTTGTAGGGTTAGTTCTTTTATTTTCTTATAGAATTCTGTAAGTGTTGATGTATTTCAACCAAATTTTTCTAGGATTTGATGTATTTGAATTTATAGAATTTTTTGTAGCGTGAGCTATTTCTTATAGAAATCTGTTAAGCATTTAGAGTTCAGTGAAACTATTCTGATGGTGTAGCACTACGCACTTCTTAGTAGATAGATGATGAAACTTGTTACCTTTACACATAACTATGGCATAGCTTGCTTTGACTACTATGTGTTGAAGAATGACTTTAAGTTTGGGAAACAATTATGTCCAGACGTCTGATGCGGCGCATTCGTCAGACCAGTCCTGGCCTCCTGGGCCGTCTAGTCGTATTTTATCTCACGGCTGAGAAATGTGTAGAGCCCGTTGCAATCTGTCCGATTTTCTGGCCCCACGTCCCCATAATCTCTCCCTAACCCCAAATTAATCGGCCAAATCAACTGAGCCAGCAGGTCCTCCATCTCTCCGCCCCGCCGCTGCTCATCCCGAGCTCGCCATTCCCCCTGCTGCCCCGGCTCTCTACCCCAGCATGAGTTCCTAACGCGACCCTCTACGGCATCCGCTCCACCTCGCCGGTGTGTCGTCCCGTCAGCCGGCCGCCCGGCGACTGGCCCGCGACCTGCTCACCGACAGATCGCAACATCCCCCGCCGCCGTGTTCATCTTCACCAGGATCGACCCCTGCTCCACCTGCAATTGTGTCCTGCCGTCCACCTCGCCGGAGCGCATCTCAGTTTATGAGCAAGGCCAGCACGAGTGGAGTAGTACATCAGGATTCCCCCATCCCATCCTTGTCTGAATTAGGATTTTGATCAAGTTCTATTGATTCCTAGGTATTCCTGATTTGCTTGTTGGTTCCTAACATAAACGTGCTCTGAGGTTTGTGTATGTCAATATCTTGCTTTATTCCCTGTGCTGTGCACTCACATATTGGTTACAAAGCATTGGTGATTCTCAAATTTAATGCCTCCTTTGATTCATAGGGTAGGAAAATCATAGGAATAGGAAAGTCATAGGAAATGAGATGACATGTATCTCAAATCCTATGACTAGGAATAGGAAAGGAGATGCTCTTTGGTTCACATCATAGGATTTTCTCCATTGAGTGTAGGCTAATGTTTATTTTCCTATGAAATATGGAGGATAGGAAGAATTCCTCCATAGGAATAGGATTATATTCCTACAAACCAAAGGGGTCTAAAGGAATTTTTCCTATAAAAATCCTATCCTATGAAATTCCTACATAATTCCTCCAAACCAAAGGAGGCCTAAAATTTTGTGCTTACACTATTTACAATTTTCAAGGTATGTTCTGTATGAATATGATGCTTCCAAGTATCCATGCTTAAGATGCATCATAATCCTGCTTCACTGCGTAGAATTTGCGGCATTCTAGCCATGCTTCTATTTTCTTCTCCTCTTTGTGCTATCGAACCTGAGATTGCATGAAATCGACGCTTCCAAATATCCATGCTTCCTAACTCCTAAGCATCGTAGATGTGTTTCGGCAACATCCTATGTTCATACTTGCCAAGAGTTTATATCTTAATTTATTCGTGATGCACAACCTTATATTATGTATCTGATCATATTAGCAATCAAATTATAATGATTCAAGTGTGCCTTATATATGTCTGATAAAATGAGGCTATTGTTTCCTATCAACCATGCTTCCTCTAATTTCTTCCATAATAAATGTTATGCATCTATCGTAATGAATTTTTGCTTCAACCATTGTAAGTGTGTGCTACTTCGTATCGTACAAATATTTTACTTAACCATTATCAGATACTAGTGTATATGTGTATGCATTAACCACTACCAATGTGTGGTTCAAACATTCCGAGTGTTGCTACTGCTAGTAAATTTATTGTGCAAACATTTCGCTTCTTTTAATGATTTTTTTCGCATCAATCACTTCAGTGTGTGCTTCCTCCTTCCTTCTTTGTTTTCAACATAACCCCAATGATGGTGTACTGCGCTGAATGCAAACAGGCCGAGATCAACCAGGCACTGCTCTAAGGTGCCGGATGTACTGCGTGCGGGCGTAGAATGTCCTTGCTATCGTGCTTGCCTAAGGGCATTCTATGGTGGATGTATCCTGGGAGTTTCACCCACCGTGCTATTGCCATTTGCCAATCAGATCTTTTGCATGCAACATATTGGCGGAATGAAACTCCAAATAGCTGATCAGGAAGCAAGTAGCAGAAGCAATGAAAACATGTCTGATATGACCAACTGAATGTTTTTTTTGTGTGTGTGGAAATATTAGCTAATGAATTGTATGTTCTTAAACTTTTTGCATCCAATCATGCTAGCAATCCATAAAAATTGCATTCTTCCGACGTGTTTTATACATGTTATGATATAATGAAGTTGTTGCTTCCTAGTAGCCAAGCTTCCTAATATTATTTCTTGCTTATGTTTCTATGGTATAGAACTTTTGCTTCAGGCATTATAAGTGTGTGCTTATTTTGTTGTACAATTTTTTTGATAGTACCATTAGCAGCACTAGTGTATGCTTCAGCCACTAATGGTATGTGGTTCAACCACTGCCGGTGTTGCTTCTATTGGTGAAACTTTATTGTACATACATTTCACATCTTCTAGTGTATCTACAACTATGTGCTTCCTTCTTTCTCACATAATGCTTCTGTTGTATAGATACCTGCACCCGATTCCAGATGGGCTTCTTTGTTGCCAACAAGATGCCAATGATGTTGCAATGACGTTTTCACTATAACTGAGACAAACCAATGACTGCTCTAAGTTGTCGGTTGTACTAGAATGATGGAGAGCTCGTGGCACGCGCGGATCTTGTCCATGACCATCCTATAAAAGTGGTGTTGTAATAGCCTTTTATTTAGTTGCAAAAAAGAGTTGTAATATTTTTTTCGTACCTTATTAATTTGTATCAATGCTTGATCATTCTTGTTGTGCTTCCCCATGATTTCTTTGCTAAGAAAATGTTTCCGTTATACAAGAAAAATGTTTACTAAACACCAAAGAAATATTTCCAAATCTTCTAATAAACATTAGATAGATCAAATCCTTCTGTTGAACAATATTTTTCTGCCACACCACAAAGTATATATTACCATAAGTTAAAGGAAATGCTTCCATGACACAAAAGCTATGTTGTTGTTGTTGCATAAAAATGCGTCTCGGAAAAACATAGCTATTGTATTGGATTTATTTGAATTGTATGCTTCCTTTGGTTCAAAGGAATGTTTCCATGACAAAGGCACGTTAGCATGGCAAAAAGATGCACGTTATCTCCCATAACAAATCTAGGAAACAATTCTCGAAAGCAGTTAGTGAAATAAAGTAATTAGTGAAAATCGGGGCCATCCCCGCAAAAAAAGGAACCACCACAACGTAGCAGTAGGATGCACCAGGCAATTAATGCTTCACTCCAGAAATCATGCGCGGGGTTATTAGTTGATGTGCAATCAATCGGAGGGCTATGGACTGGTCTGATAGGAAAGAAGCATCAGTAATCTGATGCCTAGTGCTGCCCTTCCTTAGCTCATGCTAGCGAGCTAGTGAAAGCAGTTATGTCTTTGATGTGGAGAATAAGATTACTTATGTTATCTGAAGTTTAAATGTTCTGCAACAAAGCAGTTATGCCTTTTATGCATCTCCATATAAGTTGAAAACTACATAATTTTTTTTGTTTTGAAACAGATTTTCATTTTAGTTGCACTGCACACAAAAATATTTGCCATTTTGTAAGCAGTTGGAAGGGCGGTACTCCAAAAAGGAGAACATAATCTGGACAAACTCCGAGAGTGTGGTCTGTTCTAAACACACCACTGCCTAAGTCAAGTACAAGGTCAACTAATCGAAAATTCATAGGAGCGCTCATCCTCGCCTGCTCACGTTATCGTTTCGCGCTCGTTCTCGTTGGGATCGGAGACTGGGCTCGTATTGAAGGCTGTATATGCTGCTGTACGCAACGGCATTACATATTAAGGATCCTGGTGCGGACCCACAGCACAGTACGCCCCGTTCCATCACGCCGTGAAAACAACGTCTGCACAAAATCTGTACGCACGGCCCATCAGATGGCATACGTTCTGAACCTTATTGATAGAAGGTGTTATTCTCAAAACAAAACAAAACCTAGTAGGTGTTGGGTTCGATTCTTGAGAGTGTGGCAATCTGGCAATTTTTTTTACTTTTTTTTTATTTTATTTTTGCCCAACAACAAAGAATAATTTGTCTAATTAATATTGGATATGGATTATTGCCAAAAAAATAAATTTTTACTTTAGCTTACATAACTTAGAAAGTACATATTTTGTGATGTAAATCCCATCTTTGCTTTAGCGTACGTAACTTAGAAAGTAAAAGTAGTATTGATCCACATAGCTTTTTTTTTAAACGGAGGCAAAAGATTTGCCTCAAATATTAATTAAGAGGAGAATAGAGTGTGAATTACAAGCCTCAAGATACAAAAGGATTACTCTCCCGAAATGATTGATCGCATTTTTTTCACACCCGCGGCAATCCAAAGACGAGCCTCGCCTTTGATGGAGTTGAGCAGGATCCGCGACGGGGTGCTCTTGTGGTGGAACAAGCAGGCATTTCGTTTATTCCAAATTGTCCAAAACATGAGAGGGATGCCATGACCTTCCTATTGGCAGTGGAGGTGTCAGACCGCTTGATCCACCAATCTTTGACGAATATCTCAAGGTGCCAAGAGGAGGTGAAGCCAATCGTTCGCCACGTTCCAAAGACGTATTGTGTAGCGACATTTGAAGAATAGGTGCCCTCCTGATTCTTGCACCAGCTTTAGATATGTATTACCTCAAAGGATGAATTGATCTTGGCCATGAATTGTAAGGCCTTTGGAGATAATCATCATGGCTTTGTAACTGAAAGACAACAGTTACGTTAACTGAAAGAAAAAATTCTGAGGACTTAGGGATACAACATGGGAATACGCAGAAGATCCATCAACTCCATGATTAATTGCACCACATGGATCGCCATTGACATAATTGATCTTAACATATTAGGAAAAATTATCAAATATATCCTTTGCTTGGTACGGCTATACCACATCAATCACCACTGTTGGAATCATCCAAGTATATTCAGCTATAAAAACGAAAATCTACCCACTTCTCGCTCGCCTCAGGAAGAGATGTTGATGGATCAGTTATTGGTTTTGACAGAAGAGCATGAGTACGTGAGATAGATGATGGAGAAAAACAACTAAATAGATTAGCAATCCAGGAACGAAGATGTGGCAGGATGGTTAGAAAAAAATTGAGAGCACGCTGCTAGGAATTGGAAACTTACCTGATAGAAGTGAGATTGGTACCGGGGCAGAGTAGAGGATGCACAGAAACTCTTGCGGCCAATGGCTGCATGATGTTGGTGCCCATGAGCGTGCAAACTTCGACCGCGACGGCCGGCCGGCCGCCGCTGTGAAACCCTCGTGTTGGCCACTGGGAGGCAAGGGGACTCTCATCCTTGCGTTGACATTACACGAATCAATCTGGGCTGATCAAGAGGATGGTTCCCGATTGGAACTCATCGCTGTTATGGCTATCTTGCAAGGGAGGAGATGGAGGACAAATGAAGCGTGGCTTGGGCAGAATTGTGGAGGAAAGAGTCTGCGTGTGTTTTTGCAACATTGTTTTTTCAGAAATCGTAGCCTGGCAAGGTATAGGAGTTCACGTGGGACAAAGAGAAAGGACTTCTTGAGATACTTCATCCAATGGTGGTAGATAATCAATAGGGAGATCGAATGGTTAATTTACCTTGTTTGCCCCGGATTAATGTGGAGCCTCGAATGATGCATCCAATTAGTAAATATAATATATAAGATATAAGATAAGATTGCCGAGTGACCAGTGTACTCACCGAAGGCCGTTTTACACTCGGAAAAGGCTTTGCCGAGTGGTGCACTCGACAAAGGTTGTTTCCTAGGTAAACATCGCCTTCACTTACCATCGTGCTAAGTCGCCTAGCTAGCTAGGATACCCTACCAAGGGATTTACCGGAATTAGCTCCGACAGTGGTGGCACATACATGTCCTGCTAGGTGAACGTCGTTGATCGATGGGAGTTCAAATTAACGCCCAGATCGGTTCCGGAGCGATCGACGCGCCGGGTGACGGAGTCGATTTCAGCAGATCTCGTGTAGGGGGTCCCGAACTAGTAGCCTATATGCGATGTTAACGGAGACAAGGAATTTTACCTAGGTTCGGGCTCTCCTAAGAGATAAAACCTACATCCTGCTTGTGTTGTATTGATTTGGGATGGAGTATAAAATACAGTATGATCTACCGCGAGATCGTTGTGTGTCATCTACGAGCCCTACCCCCTGGTTTATATAGGTACCGGGGGGCTAGGATTACAATTAGGTCGGCTACGTAGAAGGTAAACGTGTTGTAGATGACCTTTAAATCTTGGAGTATGCAACAATTCTTTGAGAGCATTCCTTCTACGCGCCATGGGCCGCCTCGACATCGCCCGCAGGTGAACCGGCATGGGGGTGCATAGCCCGGCCCACCTGTCCGGGAGACGACGTGGTGAGTGACCCCTGATCCGGGATGACCTGATGCAGATGTCGTTGAAGACGATGATGAGTAGCGCTGTCTGACTTGGATGGATGATGACCCATGGTGAAGAATCACCAGGACGAACGGTTCCGGAGACCTCCTTTCCCGCACGCCGATGCACGCTGGTGTTCGGGATGGAGTAAACTACGATGGGGGCGCAAGTTGCGAGATGAGGCAAAACCCTAGGTGCCTTTTGGTGTGTCTTTGGACGTGGCCGGTAAGAAGAATATATAGGAGGACCAAGGCGGTATCTTGTCGCCATCTTGATCTCAAACCGACTTGGTTTCCAAGTCGTGAACTCATCGGACAAGTAAACAATCAACTTGTCTGCCAAGACATCTGAAAAATAAAATGGCAAAAGGAAGTCGTGCCCCTACATTGCCACGGACCGGATTTCGGTGGACCATTCACACACATGTCGCACGCACCCATTCCCACGCTGCCCAAGCCCGAGCCAGGCCAGGCAAGGCGAGCTCGCGTGTGTGGTCTTCTCTTTCTCTCCTCAACACATCACTTATTGTGGTGAGAAGAACTCACTATATAAAGAGATCTCACACCTCCTCAACTTCTGAGATGAGACTAAACTTTAAGCCACCAGTTGCCATTTTATTCATGGGCCAATTTGAGATTTCAGAAATTGTACATGGGCCTAGCCCATTATTTCTAACAATCCCCCACCAGATCTTAAAATACCCATTTAGAGATTCGTCTTTCCTCACTACTCGTTTAATATACCAGTGTTTCGGCAGAGACTGTTCAGTTAAACTTTCACCTAGAGCTTTAAAGATACATCCATCCACAACTTGACAATGGACTCTTCTTTGAATTGCAAGTTTTGTGTGAACAGATTTCACCCAAAGGCATAATCAGTACCTACCTGCCAGTAGACTACCTTGTTTCCAGCATATACGGCGTACTCCCTGGTTCTGAGTTTTGTGAATACATGCGCTGAACAATTTTTTAATACACATTGAACAACTTTTTAATACATATTGCACATTTTTGTAATATACGTTGGACAATTCTCAAATACAAAATAAACATTTTGTAGTATACGTTGAACAAGTCTTAATATACGATGAACATTTTTATAATGCACGCTGACCTTTTCTGTAATATACCACGAATATTTTATTAATATATAATGAACATTTTTATAATACAAAGTGAGCTTTTGTAAATAGAAAGAAAAAAAAGAAAAGGAAAAGAAAAGAAACAGCGAAGCCGACCATGGGCCGCCCAAACTTGGGCGTCGGGCGGGATACTTTTAGCGAAGCTGCACCTAAATTGCATTCCGATGAACTTTGCTTATAATGAATAAAGTGGAGTGTGTTTAGACTAAAAAATGAAACCTGCGGGTGCCATGTAGGATTGACCGTGACGCGTCAAAACAGTGGTGTGACACATAGGAAACCTTGATTGGGCCGGCCCATTGGCTGGCACCAAAGCGACCCACACACTGTGCAACAGTGCGGCGTACGAAAATTCCCCCAAAAAAATGCAATTCGGCAGCATGGAATCATGAACTCATGACCTCTTGTCACAGACTGCCTCTTGCTTGCCACTAGAGCTCACGACCCTATGCGAGTATTCGTAGCACAAAAACTTTATGAAACGAAGAGCGGCGGCAGCCGAACATATTTTAGAAAATATGTTTTTTTTTTCAAAAACATATACAAAAACTGATATTCTCAATAATTTATGGAAAATACGAAAACAAATCTGAACATTTTTTTAAATTAAAACGCAAGCACGTTTTTAAATTACCAAAGAATTTGAAAAAATTCAAATATTTTTTATGAATTTGTGATTTGTTTTTTGAAAAACAAGAGAAAAATTAGAACATTTTTTGAATTTGTGAACAAAATTTGAAAACAAGAAGTTTTTCTGAATTCCTAAAAAAAATGAAAACATGAATAAAAATTAAAAATAAGGAATATTTTATGAATTTGTGAACAAAACTTGAAAACACGAAAACAAATTAAAATTCATGAACATTTTGTGAAAACATAAACCATTTTTAATTTGTGAACAATATTTAATAATGTAGTTTCCTTTGGAAACTTCGAACTATATTTGAATTTCCTAAAATATTTGCTGAAAAAAATAAAATTGAAAAAATGAAATAAAAGCAGTTTGCATACAAAAAAAAAGAAACCAAAAAAGAGAAAAAAAATGGTTCAGAAACCTTCTAGAAGGTCCCTAAACTAGAACGAACAAACATGTTAAATAGGACAGCCCACATGCTTTGCTAGTGCTTCCCTGTATGAAGAGGTGACAGTTCATCGCAACGCGCGTCTAGGAATATAATTTGACTACTGGATACACCAACTGGGTTATGTGCCGTTCCTACAAAGACATATTACGTCTCGCCCACAGCGCCGCGGCTACTGGGCCGACCCAAATACTGTAGCTTCATGCGACCTTTTCCTGTGGTAAAAGAGAGTAACTAGTTGACGAGCGCTTCTTCGGGAGCCTCCCAACGATCACTTGGGGGTGGGCTGGGAGCACGCCACTTGGCGCGCTCTCAGCCACCATCATGTGTCGCGCTCTGGACGTTCCCTTCGGATTTTATTTTATTTATTTTTCCACACGCGTTTTCGGTTTTTTAAACGGTTTTTCTTCCGGGTTTTCCGGTTTTTTGGTTTTCCACCGGTCTTCCTTAGCTTTTGGACAAAAACAAATTTCGAAAAAAAAAATGCGCGAAAAAACGCGTTTTTTTTTCTTCCGCGAGAGGCACGGCCGTGCCTCTCGGAAACGGAAAAAAAAACGGGTTTTCTGTTTTTTTTCCTTCCGCGAAAGGCCCGGTTTTGCTTTCGCGAGAGGCACGGCCGTGCCTCTCGGGAACGGAAAAAAAAACATGTTTTTTATTTTTTATTTTCCTTCTGCGAAAGGCACGATTTTGCTTCCGCGAGAGGCACGGTTTTGCTTTCGCGAGAGGCACGATATGCAGTGCGCCACTTGTCGCAACCTGATTAGCTGGGAGTGATCTTTGGAAAGAGTACTTCTCAATTACTGATTTCGGGTTTTTAATCGTTTTTCACTGTTTTGCATATGTTTTCTACGGAATTTCATATCGGCCGGTTATTGCGGCAAACTGCCGGCACTTCGCACAGGGCGAGCGACCAAGCGACGCTTTTTGGGCTGGCCCACTTATGTAGAAAGCTTAGGAACTGCCCAATCCGCGGTTTTGTGAACTTTCTGAAGGTTCCCTGAACCGGGTTTCTGTTTCTTTTATCGGTTTTCCGTTTCTTTTTTACTCTCCTGTTTTTTTTTACTTTTTTTGCTTTTCGTTTTCTGTTTTTTTTCCTCTTTCTGTTTTTTTGTTTTTTGTTTCTTTCTCTTTTTCAAGTTTATTTTTCTTTTTCAAAACTTGTTCGCAGTTTTACAAAATGTTTAGGATTTTTCAAAAAATCAAAGAAATGTTTGGATTATTCCAAAAAATGATCGTGTTTTTCAAAATTGTTTCATTATTTCTAAAAATACATGAAAGTTTCAAAAAAATTCATGTTTTTCAAAATTTGTTCAAAATGTTAAATATGATCATGCTTTCATATTTTTTGTTTATAAATTCAAAAAATGTTTCGTACTTTTGAAAAATGTTCTTTTTTTATAAAAAACTGTTTAGAATATTAAAAACTCCCTGTGTTCAATTGATGTTCACATTTTTTAAAAACTGTTTGGGAATTTTAAAAAATGTTCGTGCTTCTCAAAAATTGTTAAACAATATAAAAATTGTTCCCATTATGAAAAAATGTTCATAATATTAAAAATTGTCTCACAAATTGAAATATTGTTCGTGTTTTCAAAAAATGTTCGGGAATGTCAATAAATGTTAGTGCTTTTATTCAACAATTCAAAATATGTTCCCATTATCAAATTTTGTTCTCAAAATTCTATAAATGTTTGAGTTTTTCAAAAAATATTCGGGAATTTCGAATAAAATGCGCTTTTCAGAAGAAAAAAAATCCCATTATCTAAATTTTGTTCTCAAAATTCAAAAAATATTCGCGTTTTCAGCAAATGTTCAGGAATTTGAAAAATTGTTTCTGTCCAAAAATGTTCATGCTTTTTTTTATGAAGTTTGAAAATTTGTCCGAGTTCTCCAAAAAATTATCAGATTTTCAAACATTGGTTGTTGTTAAAACAAATCACAATTTCCAAGGAACGTTTGAACAAATTGAAAAAACATTGCCTTGAAATTAGTTCTTATACAAGCACGCTCCCCTTTTTTCATCGACCCTTGTTAGCTCCACTGGTTAGCTGCTCTTTTACACAAGTTGGAGGTCCAGAGTTCGTATCCTAGCGAAACTTTAGGCGCTTCCTTTTTTTTTAACACCGCTGCGCTAGGAAACACGAGTCGGGGTGTCCGAGCGTGCGTCGCGTGGCTGTTTGAAGCAAAATGCGTCGAATAGGGGCTCCCGTTTTCTACTCCCTCCGATCCAAATTAGTTGTCACTGCTTTAGTATAACCTTAGTATAAAATTGTACTAACGCATTGACAATTAATATGGATCAGAGGGAGTATTGTTTTCTTCGGCTTTTCTATTGCTTTATTTTTTCTTTCAGTTTCCTTTTGTTTGTTTCTCGGTTTTCACGGGGTTTCTCTTATTTTTCCTTTTTAACGCATGTCTACATATACATTATACATTTTTCGTAAACATCAGGAAATTTTTATTATACAATTGTAATAATTACATGATTAACCTTATTTTAAATATCTGTTTTAGTGTCCATATTTGCATACACATTACGCATTTTTTGTATACATATAAAATAATTTTTATACAAGTTTAACATTTTTCAAATACCTCTTTAACATATTTTCCAAATACATGTTTTCAAAAAAAAAATTGAGTACGTGTTAAACATTTTTTAGATACACTCTAAAACATTTTTATATTTTACAAACATCTTTTCAAATGTCCAAAACTTATTTGCGAACGTGTGAACATTTTTAAAAAGTACCGCACATTTTGTTGAATGCTCCAAAACATTTTTTTATTGAATTACACGAACATTTTTTTACAATGTATAGCATTTATGAAAAGTTTACTTATTTTTTCTGAAATATTTGAATATTTTTAATTTTCATTAATTGTTTGTACTGCTATTACATTTGTTGAGAAGTACACTAACAAAAACTTTACATTGTGTTAACATTTTTGCGTTACCATGGGATGTAAATTAAATATTCCTGAGAACTCTCTCTCTCTCTAATCCAATGAATACAAGAGTAAGAGTACATATGTATATTAGCAGATGTAGAGCCATCATAGCTGGAGAACAGACCTATTTAAAAATGAATAATTGAATTGAAGAATGAGATTCTGGGAAGGATAAATACGTACCATAGCTGACACGTCTAATTGATAGGGAGCGACTACAAACTGATATTGAGGAACAATACACTCTCCAGGTACTACCTTACAGTCTAGGCAAGCATGGTTGTCTTCTCAAAACATAATATTTATATATGTGTACAGTTCACAAAATGTATAACTTTTCGAAGTGCATGAATTTTCTTAAACATCGTGGATGTTTCGACAGTTGAATAGCTCAAAATAATGCATTTATTGTAGGGTAACGCAGCAGAAAACAAAAAAATTCCGACCTACGTACCAGCCCAGGATCACTATGGAGACTGCATACAAGGTTTGATCCTTTCCGTTACCGACTCGTAGCGCAGCGGAAGTAGAGTCGATGACGATCGGCGGTGCAGATCCCCGCAGCTAGGATTTTACAACCTCCCAACCGCGAGGATGTACTCCCTCGTCAGCTCACCGGACGGATCTTCGGGCAGCCCTTCGGGAGGCCTCAGGACAGTCCCTCGGATAGTCCTACCGGACGGATCCTCGGACAGCCCTTCGGGAGGCCTCTGGACAGTCCTTCGGATAGTCCCACCGGACGGATCCTCGGACAGCCCTTCGGGAGGCCTCTGGACAGTCCTTCGGATAGTCCCACCGGACGGATCCTCGGACAGCCCTTCGGGCGGGTCACTCGGACAGCCCTTCGGGAGGACCCCCGAAACACGGACAGTAACTCGGACAGCCCTTCGGGAGGCACTCTCGAACTAAGACCGAAACTACGATCTCTCTACAGAGTTGCACACATACGGTGTCATCTATCCGGCAGGGCTTCGCCGTCCAGAACTAGTTCCCACCGGAACCCAGACAACCTTTCGGCTCTACGAAACTATTTCGCTGGGAGGGAGAGAGAAGCCAGAAATGTCATGGCACTTGTATGTGAGAAGGAATGAATGTGGAGGCAGCCCCTCCACCTCTATTTATAGGAAATCCAAGGGGTAGGGTTTCTTGGCCCCCAAGCCTTCTAGAAACCTTTTGGGAAAATATCCCAAAAGGTGATTTTTCCATAAATATCCCAAAAAGCACTTTCACTATTCACGACGACATTTTTCAGCGTCCGGTCGAACTGAAAATATTTATGTGGGCTTAGAACATTTCCAGTACCCACTAAAATAATTTTCAATGCGATCCGGAACAATTCCGGTTTAGTGATTTTCATCTGCGAAAAGCATCTGAAGCGGTTTCGGCAGCTCCGGAACATTTCCGGTTTTCATCCCGGAAAATTCCAGAAAGTTTCCAGAATGATTCTGGCACCCTCCAAGAATTATCAGGCATGTGCCAAAACCAATTTGACTTTATGGTATCCCCTGAAACAACTTTTCAGTTTTACCGAAACTGTTTCGATGTTCTCTCTGCGGAACTTTTTCGCTGTTCGAAACTTTTCCGGTGTCCGAAAACTTTTTCGGTGATTTTCTCTCAGACTCCCTGTCTAGTATTCAGCAGATAGATGACCCTTAAGCGTGTGACCCTATAGGTTCGGTGAAGCATAGACGTGACCCGGAACCCCTTCCGATCAATGATCAACATCGGAGCCGTGGACACCCATATTGATCCCTATACCCACACGAATGAATATTCGAGTGAACCTCCAGTTGCCGTGTGCTATTCATGTTGCTTCGCGATATGTTACAAATACCCGAGGTGAGACATGTTGGCATCCCCGTGGATCAACATCTTGTCCACTATGCCAGTTACCTCGTTACCGGTATTGTTCTCTTTTCTCGTTCCCGTGTTCCGGCATCCCTGTGATCAAATCACCCTGTGTCTGGCCAGACGATGATGGATACCGTAACACCGAGAGGGCCCAGAGATATCTCTCCATCGTCGGAGGAGCAAATCCCAATCTTGAGCTATCAAGTTACTTGACACACTTTTCCATGAACCCGTA
Organism: Elymus sibiricus; assembly: GCA_039707655.1. NCBI lineage: Eukaryota > Viridiplantae > Streptophyta > Magnoliopsida > Poales > Poaceae > Elymus > Elymus sibiricus. The sequence goes on along the minus strand of CM077676.1, from coordinate 473,951,923 downwards.
AGCCGCCGTAATAGCCACCCATTTACGGATGACGTTTAACAAACCCCAAAGTTCATGAAGCAAGTATGAAGAAACTCGATACTCTCATGGTCTAAGGAATTATACAAACGTTAACCATCTCTGTGTTATTAACCATTAACTTATGACGAATGAATCTCATAGCATAACATCAATTCGGGTCGATTCAACACAAATGTTCTTCTAACATTGTGCCCTCAAAATTGCCGGCATAGCCATGCCCATGATCAGGAAAACAGGATCATCATGCAATACTTGAGCCAGTCTTAGAGGCCAGACTAGGAATACATTTTACCGTTTATTATTCCACACGTGCATATGAGTCTTCCTCCGAGCCTCGTGGTTATTGTAGACTCGAGAACCATAGAAGTTATAGCATGGAACATAAACCTAATTATGAACAGGGAGATAATCAATAACATTTATTATTGCCTCTAGGGCATATCTCCTACAGACTCCCACTTGCACTAGAGTCAATAATCTAGTCAATGCTAATGCACATTACACCTATGGCATACTGGTGTAAAATATGCTTCGCATGTGGTATAGCCTGATGTCCAACGGATCTGACGACTTCAGCTCCGTGTGTAACTTTGCATATCCTCGCGTTTTCACGCTTTCAAAAAAAAATCATATTTTGTGTGGACTTGGCTTTGCATATTTGTGAATCATTGGTCGAAACCTGATTCCTCAGACTGAGCTATGGAGCAACTATCTGCAATAGTGTCCCATAAACCAAAGCCATCTTGGAACCATACTAAGTTCATGAATGAACTATATGATTCAACAACTTCTTTGTCGCTTCTTAAGCGTCAACATACTTAGCCTTTGTTATAGAATTCGCCACAGTATCTTGTTTGGAACAATTTCCAACTATCGTGCCACCATATTGTGTATTACACAAAACCCTTAACTTAAATCGAAAATCGCATGGAGCATTGATGAAGACTGTATCAATGTAATTACTTACAACGAGCACTTCATAATCTCTGCTTGCGAGAAAACATGTCATCACTACTACTCTAGTACTTTAATGACATCTTTCACTGTTGTCCTATGATCAGTACTTTGATCACTTTGGTATCCATACTCGCAACAACTTTGGAGTATCGGACATATCTGGTTGTTTTACATACCATGGAATACATGATTAATCCAAACACAAGAGTGTGTGGAATCTCCATCATGTATTTCACTCATCAGTGTTTTGGGACACTGAGTCTTGCAAAAACTCTTTCCATGTGACTTCGGCAAGAATTACTCCTTGGCGTTTTAAATGCTAAAAGGTTTTAGCATCTTGTCAATATGTATTCATAGCTTAGCCCTATTAGGTAAATCTATCTCCATAGATCATCATGCCTAATATTGAGGCTATTTAGCCCAAGCACTTCATCAAAAAACTATTTTCAAATGAAGTCCTTAATTCGTGTCAAGAAATTTATTTCCAATTAACAATGTGTCAAGTACACAAGGTTTTTAGAAATATTATCATGCTCCCACTTACTTTCTTGAATCACAAGCATCTTCGATACCCATTTGATGAAGTCAAAACCCCTTTGACCATTCCATCAAAAACAAAGATTCCAACTCTACTTTGCTCTCTTCTGTCCATCGCTGGAACTCTGAAGTTTGCATACTTACTAGCATCCTCTGGATCGACAAATTACTTTGGACTGTATCACATACAAGTCCTAGGTTTCATTTCCATCAGATGGAAATCCTTTTGTCATCCATGTTTCATATCTCATGATTGAAATATGTATTAATTGCTAGTTCAACCCGAACCAACTTCAAGCATCGCTACGGTGAGACAATCTCATCGTAGTCAACTCCTTGAACTTGTTATTGCAACAAGTCGAGCTTTATGGATAAAACATTTTTTTCCGTATCAGTTTTAGTTCCATAAATATTCGTTAGACTCTAAGTCTTCCGAAAGGTGTATCAAGATTTTAATCTTGAATCACTTATATGGAAACTATCTCGGATTGTATTGGCATTTAGCCAATTCCAGAGTCAGGGCCCATCAACGCTTCCTTGTGTATCGTAGGTATACTGTTGTCTAACAACAATATCTCGTATGCGCACCTGAGAGGTTTGCACGAGTTTTTCCTACGCGGTTCAGCTGCAAGTTCGACCGAAGTCCATACATTTACTGTAGAGACTTCCGTATTAGTCGCAGTAGGAAAATCCGGAATCACTTCCAAGGTTTCTTTCCTTTGATCTGATGACGAAGATACTGGTTATCTCGTCGAGTTGCACTGTCCTCCCACTCACCTTTTGTAAGAACTATTCTCTTTAAAAGCATACCGTTTTGCGGCAAAATCCTTTGCCTCGGTATAGTGGTGGGGGAATACCCAATGACTTGGGATAACCTTACAAAGTAGCACTTGTCTGATTTGGAATAGGTTTGTAATCTTTTACACAAGCCCCATATTCCAAATGTTAAGAAAAGATATAACATGGTTGGGCGTACCATACCATGGCGTCATTTCAACAGACCTGATGGATCTCTTTTCAGTGTAAAAGCCGCAGTCTCTAAAGCATTACTCTTTAAAAGGGATAATGGCAAATCTATTTATGTCATCTTTGATCTTACCATGTCATAAATGGTTCGATTACATCTTCACGGACTTTCCACTTGCAGTGGTGTTCCGGGAGGTGCAAGTTATGAAACCCCTTTCACAACTCATCAGACATTCGCTAAACTTGTAACTCAAATATTCCTTTCTGCAATCGAACTGTAGAAACATAATTTTCTTGTTACAATATTTTCTTCTTCATTTTGAAAACCTTTCGAATGATTTCAAAAGATCCAGACTCACATCTCATCAAGTAAGTATCCATATATCTACTTGAGTCATTTCTGAAGATAGATAAATCCACTACTTGCAATAACATTTATTGGACTACACACATCATAATGTATGATCACCAACATGTTCTATGCTCGTTCCTTATGGCATGTGAACGGTATTTCAGTCACTTCACTTTTCAGAGGAAAGTTGCAAGTGTCAGATGATTCAAAATCAAACGACTTCAAAATCCATCATAATGGAATTTTCCATGCGGGTTTCTCCAATGTGACCAAATGCAGTGCCACACTTGTGTGGTATTCTTTTAGTCTTGCAACATTTTGCGTCAGTGTTATGGATGTATCATATTTCCATCAATATTCATAACATACATCCCATCTAGGATGGAAGCATGGCCCTTCATGTTATTCATAATACTGAACAACAATTGTTGTTTTATGAACAACTCTTTTGCAACAAACATTGTGCAATGGGCTAGAGTGTATGAAACTCTAAAATGAATTATGAAAGTAAACCCAGAGGTAATGTATTATTATCAATATTCATAACATACGTCTCATTCATAATGAAAGTATGGCCCTTATGTTATTCATAACACCGAACATCAAAAGTTCTCTTATGAACAACCTTCTTGCAAGATACCTTATGCAAAGGGCTAGAGTGTGAAACTCTAAAATGAATTATGAAAGTAAATACATAGGGAATACACCTATGGAAGGCATAGTAACATTTACTATGTTCCCTGCGTGTATCTAAACCTCATTCCTGGCTAGTCTTTCAGGCCATAGTAGTTCTTACATCGAGTTGCAACAGAATGCAATCGAGCGGGTATCTTTGTGATCAACTCACAATACCCAAGAATTAGTGATTAACATGTTTAACCATAATTCCCAAGAACTATATCTTTGACCAGCCTTCTATACATCAAAAACTTGTATGACATTCATACATGAGCTGGATATCCCAGTCTTCTTTCCTTTTGCCATTATACTTCTAACAGTTTAACTTTTAGTATTTCTCCTACTCTCAGAAGAAGCATCCAACTTAAGAGTGGCGTTAGCCCCGGACTTCCTAGGCGTGAAAGTTTCACTAACACCCTTCGGACACTTCCTTTCTCTTTAAGTTGTTTGTTTTATTCACCTTTCATCATATGACAGGCGTTCTTCTGGATCCCTCTCTTATCAGTCAAACGCATAGTGAACACCTTTACTAATAGTTTGCAAACAAACATTGCTTTGGATATCTCATATCTTTTAGCCTTTGTCTGTCTCTGAAAATGATTTTCAGATTCCATGAATATCACATAACTATCCAAACTTTCGAAGTTCGGGTCTCATGGAAGCAAACATTTTGCACTTTGACTGAAAAGGAATTCTAGCTTTTGGATCGAAGGACGAGAGTCACATGATCCATAGCATTAGCGGGAGAATACCGAAAGCATGCGATAGGACAAAGTCCTTCTTGGCACACTTGAGGACAATCCTCACATTACGTTATCAACCGTAAAGATTTAACCAGATATTTAACAGCTATTCAATTTTAACAGGGAAGGTGGAAACGCGAGCCATTATTCTACAACTATTATGCAAATCACACTTAGACAGTGTTCAAAATTAATTGCACTAAGAATTAAAAGAATTAATTCTAAAGTGCGCTCCCACTCAAATCAATATCTCTCATAATTGATTGTGAGTGATTCAAGACCCACATTTCCGTTCAACGCCATTGTTCGAGATGAACACCGATGGCGCGAACTTCAATTGGTAGGCAAACTTGCCGATCACATCTCTATGTGACTCTTGTTCATCTTTCGATGCGTGTGTTCCGAGCTCAGGACGATCCTGCCATGAACGTCAAGACAACCAAGTGATCTTGCTGCGAGGTCTGACCTCACCCGCCTTACACCCGTACAATCGTTCGTACGCATATAGATCATGGCGCACCTCGAAAGGAAGGATGCTGTGACGGTGCTACACTTGGTAGAACACTAAATACTTGATATTTTTGTGAGAGATCACCCTAATAAAAGCGACTACCGCGCAATCAAGAAGGGTGCATCATAAGGGATTAACATCTCAGGCAATTCATAATATCATGATATGGTATAGCCCTTTCTGACGGAGAAGTCTTTATTTCTTCGTCTCCGGCATTCGCGTCGGTGTTCACCTTCGCGAAGATTGCCACCACCTTGTCGATGCACCAGATAATATTGCTATCTCTATAGCTAATAAAATAAGTGCATTACATAAGGTTGACACGCAGGTCATTAAAGTGCAATCATATGGCTCCAGCCATCATGCCGAATCATGACACGCAGGTCATGTTAATTTACATCATATAGTCATCTCATACATAATCAAATTTATATGAGCACTGCTATACCACATCACATGCACATGCAAACCATCCTGCAAAACCAAGTTAGACGCCTCTAATCGATTTATGCAAAAATTTATTTTACGTGGCTTCTAAGGTTTCGAAACAAACCAAAGCTACCAAGGTCCATCATCAAGCATGATAATCCAAGTCGCTAGTTTTAACATTGCGGGGTGTATGAAACACGAGATAATAAAATCTCGAGCCCCATACTGAACTTCGTCATACGCGTGACCCCCGTGCAGATCATATCTGCATTGCCCTTTCGTCTGCGAAACATCCATCTTTCTCAACTATGGTGGAACCCAAAGAACTGTTAGCACTACGTTGATCTGTCAATCAGCATACTCAGGAGCAGCATGAAAGGATTTCATCTGCTACCCGCACAAATAATTTTCAGTAATAGATCTCATCTACTACCTAATTATATTGTGCAACACCCATACATCTCTATGTATTCTAGATCGCAACCTGCATCTACGCATAGCCTGGCTCTTGATGCCACTGTAGGGTAACGCGGCAGAAAACAAAAAATTTCCGACCTACGTACCAGCCCAGGATCACTATGGAGACTGCATACAAGGTTTGATCCTTTCCGTTACCGACTCGTAGCGCAGCGGAAGTAGAGTCAATGACGATCGGCGGTGCAGATCCCCGCAACTAGGATTTTACAACCTCCCAACCGCGAAGATGTACTCCCTCGTCAGCTCACCGGACGGATCTTCGGGCAGCCCTTCGGGAGGCCTCAGGACAGTCCCTCGGATAGTCCCACCGCACGGATCCTCGGACAGCCCTTCGGGAGGCCTCTGGACAGTCCTTCGGATAGTCCCACCGGACGGATCCTCGGACAGCCCTTCGGGAGGCCTCTGGACAGTCCTTCGGATAGTCCCACCGGACGGATCCTCGGACAGCCCTCCGGGAGGCCTCACTGACAGCCCTTCGGGCGGGTCACTCGGACAGCCCTTCGGGAGGACCCCCGAAACACGGACAGTAACTCGGACAGCCCTTCGGGAGGCACTCTCGAACTAAGACCGAAACTACGATCTCTCTACAGAGTTGCACACATACGGTGTCATCTATCCGGCAGGGCTTCGCCGTCCAGAACTAGTTCCCACCGGAACCCAGACAACCTTTCGGCTCTACGAAACTATTTCGCTGGGAGGGAGAGAGAAGCCAGAAATGTCATGGCACTTGTATGTTAGAAGGAATGAATATGGAGGCAGCCCCTCCACCTCTATTTATAGGAAATCCAAGGGGTAGGGTTTCTTGGCCCCCAAGCCTTCTAGAAACCTTTTGGGAAAATATCCCAAAAGGTGACTTTTCCATAAATATCCCAAAAAGCACTTTCACTATTCACGACGACATTTTTCAGCGTCCGGTCGAACTGAAAATATTTATGTGGGCTTAGAACATTTCCAGTACCCACTAAAATAATTTTCAATGCGATCCGGAACAATTCCGGTTTAGTGATTTTCATCTGCGAAAAGCATCTGAAGCGGTTTCGGCAGCTCCGGAACATTTCCGGTTTTCATCCCGGAAAATTCCAGAAAGTTTCGAGAATGATTCTGGCACCCTCCAAGAATTATCAGGCATGTGCCAAAACCAATTTGACTTTATGGTATCCCCTGAAACAACTTTTCAGTTTTACCGAAACTGTTCCGATGTTCTCTCTGCGGAACTTTTCCGCTGTCCGAAACTTTTCCGGTGTCCGAAAACTTTTTCGATGATTTTCTCTCAGACTCCCTGTCTAGTATTCAGCAGATAGATGACCCTTAAGCATGTGACCCTATAGGTTCGGTGAAGCATAGACGTGACCCGGAACCCCTTTCGATCAATGATCAACATCGGAGCCGTGGACACCCATATTGATCCCTATACCCACACGAATGAATATTCGAGTGAACCTCCAGTTGCCGTGTGCTATTCCTGTTGCTTCGCGATATGTTACAAATACCCGAGGTGAGACATGTTGGCATCCCCGTGGATCAACATCTTGTCCACTATGCCAGTTACCTCGTTACCGGTATTGTTCTCTTTTCTCGTTCCCGTGTTCCGGCATCCCTGTGATCAAATCACCCTGTGTCTGGCCAGACGATGATGGATACCGTAACACCGAGAGGGCCCAGAGATATCTCTCCATCGTCGGAGGAGCAAATCCCAATCTTGAGTTATCAAGTTACTTGACACACTTTTCCATGAACCCGTAAGCCGCCGTAATAGCCACCCATTTACGGATGACGTTTAACAAACCCCAAAGTTCATGAAGCAAGCATGAAGAAACTCGATACTCTCATGGTCTAAGGAATTATACAAACGTTAACCATCTCTGTGTTATTAACCATTAACTTATGACGAATGAATCTCATAGCATAACATCAATTCGGGTCGATTCAACACAAATGTTCTTCTAACATTGTGCCCTCAAAATTGCCGGCATAGCCATGCCCATGATCAGGAAAACAGGATCATCATGCAATACTTGAGCCAGTCTTAGAGGCCAGACTAGGAATACATTTTACCGTTTATTATTCCACACGTGCATATGAGTCTTCCTCCGAGCCTCGTGGTTATTGTAGACTCGAGAACCATAGCAGTTAAAGCATGGAACATAAACCTAATTATGAACAGGGAGATAATCAATAACATTTATTATTGCCTCTAGGGCATATCTCCTACAGACTCCCACTTGCACTAGAGTCAATAATCTAGTCAATGCTAATGCACATTACACCTATGGCATACTGGTGTAAAATATGCTTCGCATGTGGTATAGCCTGATGTCCAACGGATCTGACGACTTCAGCTCCGTGTGTAACTTTGCATATCCTCGCGTTTTCACGCTTTCAAAAAAAAATCATATTTTGTGTGGACTTGGCTTTGCATATTTGTGAATCATTGGTCGAAACCTGATTCCTCAGACTGAGCTATGGAGCAACTATCTGCAATAGTGTCCCATAAACCAAAGCCATCTTGGAACCATACTAAGTTCATGAATGAACTATATGATTCAACAACTTCTTTGTCGCTTCTTAAGCGTCAACATACTTAGCCTTTGTTATAGAATTCGCCACAGTATCTTGTTTGGAACAATTTCCAACTATCGTGCCACCATATTGTGTATTACACAAAACCCTTAACTTAAATCGAAAATCGCATGGAGCATTGATGAAGACTGTATCAATGTAATTACTTACAACGAGCACTTCATAATCTCTGCTTGCGAGAAAACATGTCATCACTACTACTCTAGTACTTTAATGACATCTTTCACTGTTGTCCTATGATCAGTACTTTGATCACTTTGGTATCCATACTCGCAACAACTTTGGAGTATCGGACATATCTGGTTGTTTTACATACCATGGAATACATGATTAATCCAAACACAAGAGTGTGTGGAATCTCCATCATGTATTTCACTCATCAGTGTTTTGGGACACTGAGTCTTGCAAAAACTCTTTCCATGTGACTTCGGCAAGAATTACTCCTTGGCGTTTTAAATGCTAAAAGGTTTTAGCATCTTGTCAATATGTATTCATAGCTTAGCCCTATTAGGTAAATCTATCTCCATAGATCATCATGCCTAATATTGAGGCTATTTAGCCCAAGCACTTCATCAAAAAACTATTTTCAAATGAAGTCCTTAATTCGTGTCAAGAAATTTATTTCCAATTAACAATGTGTCAAGTACACAAGGTTTTTAGAAATATTATCATGCTCCCACTTACTTTCTTGAATCACAAGCATCTTCGATACCCATTTGATGAAGTCAAAACCCCTTTGACCATTCCATCAAAAACAAAGATTCCAACTCTACTTTGCTCTCTTCTGTCCATCGCTGGAACTCTGAAGTTTGCATACTTACTAGCATCCTCTGGATCGACAAATTACTTTGGACTGTATCACATACAAGTCCTAGGTTTCATTTCCATCAGATGGAAATCCTTTTGTCATCCATGTTTCATATCTCATGATTGAAATATGTATTAATTGCTAGTTCAACCCGAACCAACTTCAAGCATCGCTACGGTGAGACAATCTCATCGTAGTCAACTCCTTGAACTTGTTATTGCAACAAGTCGAGCTTTATGGATAAAACATTTTTTTCCGTATCAGTTTTAGTTCCATAAATATTCGTTAGACTCTAAGTCTTCCGAAAGGTGTATCAAGATTTTAATCTTGAATCACTTATATGGAAACTATCTCGGATTGTATTGGCATTTAGCCAATTCCGGAGTCAGGGCCCATCAACGCTTCCTTGTGTATCGTAGGTATACTGTTGTCTAACAACAATATCTCGTATGCGCACCTGAGAGGTTTGCACGAGTTTTTCCTACGCGGTTCAGCTGCAAGTTCGACCGAAGTCCATACATTTACTGTAGAGACTTCCGTATTAGTCGCAGTAGGAAAATCCGGAATCACTTCCAAGGTTTCTTTCCTTTGATCTGATGACGAAGATACTGGTTATCTCGTCGAGTTGCACTGTCCTCCCACTCACCTTTTGTAAGAACTATTCTCTTTAAAAGCATACCGTTTTGCGGCAAAATCCTTTGCCTCGGTATAGTGGTGGGGGAATACCCAATGACTTGGGATAACCTTACAAAGTAGCACTTGTCTGATTTGGAATAGGTTTGTAATCTTTTACACAAGCCCCATATTCCAAATGTTAAGAAAAGATATAACATGGTTGGGCGTACCATACCATGGCGTCATTTCAACAGACCTGATGGATCTCTTTTCAGTGTAAAAGCCGCAGTCTCTAAAGCATTACTCTTTAAAAGGGATAATGGCAAATCTATTTATGTCATCTTTGATCTTACCATGTCATAAATGGTTCGATTACATCTTCACGGACTTTCCACTTGCAGTGGTGTTCCGGGAGGTGCAAGTTATGAAACCCCTTTCACAACTCATCAGACATTCGCTAAACTTGTAACTCAAATATTCCTTTCTGCAATCGAACTGTAGAAACATAATTTTCTTGTTACAATATTTTCTTCTTCATTTTGAAAACCTTTCGAATGATTTCAAAAGATCCAGACTCACATCTCATCAAGTAAGTATCCATATATCTACTTGAGTCATTTCTGAAGATAGATAAATCCACTACTTGCAATAACATTTATTGGACTACACACATCATAATGTATGATCACCAACATGTTCTATGCTCGTTCCTTATGGCATGTGAACGGTATTTCAGTCACTTCACTTTTCAGAGGAAAGTTGCAAGTGTCAGATGATTCAAAATCAAACGACTTCAAAATCCATCATAATGGAATTTTCCATGCGGGTTTCTCCAATGTGACCAAATGCAGTGCCACACTTGTGTGGTATTCTTTTAGTCTTGCAACATTTTGCGTCAGTGTTATGGATGTATCATATTTCCATCAATATTCATAACATACATCCCATCTAGGATGGAAGCATGGCCCTTCATGTTATTCATAATACTGAACAACAATTGTTGTTTTATGAACAACTCTTTTGCAACAAACATTGTGCAATGGGCTAGAGTGTATGAAACTCTAAAATGAATTATGAAAGTAAACCCAGAGGTAATGTATTATTATCAATATTCATAACATACGTCTCATTCATAATGAAAGTATGGCCCTTATGTTATTCATAACACCGAACATCAAAAGTTCTCTTATGAACAACCTTCTTGCAAGATACCTTATGCAAAGGGCTAGAGTGTGAAACTCTAAAATGAATTATGAAAGTAAATACATAGGGAATACACCTATGGAAGGCATAGTAACATTTACTATGTTCCCTGCGTGTATCTAAACCTCATTCCTGGCTAGTCTTTCAGGCCATAGTAGTTCTTACATCGAGTTGCAACAGAATGCAATCGAGCGGGTATCTTTGTGATCAACTCACAATACCCAAGAATTAGTGATTAACATGTTTAACCATAATTCCCAAGAACTATATCTTTGACCAGCCTTCTATACATCAAAAACTTGTATGACATTCATACATGAGCTGGATATCCCAGTCTCCTTTCCTTTTGCCATTATACTTCTAACAGTTTAACTTTTAGTATTTCTCCTACTCTCAGAAGAAGCATCCAACTTAAGAGTGGTGTTAGCCCCTGACTTCCTAGGCGTGAAAGTTTCACTAACACCCTTCGGACACTTCCTTTCTCTTTAAGTTGTTTGTTTTATTCACCTTTCATCATATGACAGGCGTTCTTCTGGATCCCTCTCTTATCAGTCAAACGCATAGTGAACACCTTTACTAATAGTTTGCAAACAAACATTGCTTTGGATATCTCATATCTTTTAGCCTTTGTCTATCTCTGAAAATGATTTTCAGATTCCATGAATATCACATAACTATCCAAACTTTCGAAGTTCGGGTCTCATGGAAGCAAACATTTTGCACTTTGACTGAAAAGGAATTCTAGCTTTTGGATCGAAGGACGAGAGTCACATGATCCATAGCATTAGCGGGAGAATACCGAAAGCATGCGATAGGACAAAGTCCTTCTTGGCACACTTGAGGACAATCCTCACATTACGTTATCAACCGTAAAGATTTAACCAGATATTTAACAGCTATTCAATTTTAACAGGGAAGGTGGAAACGCGAGCCATTATTCTACAACTATTATGCAAATCACACTTAGACAGTGTTCAAAATTAATTGCACTAAGAATTAAAAGAATTAATTCTAAAGTGCGCTCCCACTCAAATCAATATCTCTCATAATTGATTGTGAGTGATTCAAGACCCACATTTCCGTTCAACGCCATTGTTCGAGATGAACACCGATGGCGCGAACTTCAATTGGTAGGCAAACTTGCCGATCACATCTCTATGTGACTCTTGTTCATCTTTCGATGCGTGTGTTCCGAGCTCAGGACGATCCTGCCATGAACGTCAAGACAACCAAGTGATCTTGCTGTGAGGTCTGACCTCACCCGCCTTACACCCGTACAATCGTTCGTACCCATATAGATCATGGCGCACCTCAAAAGGAAGGATGCTGTGACGGTGCTACACTTGGGAGAACACTAACTACTTGATATTTTTGTGAGAGATCACCCTAATAAAAGCGACTACCGCGCAATCAAGAAGGGTGCATCATAAGGGATTAACATCTCAGGCAATTCATAATAGCATGATATGGTATAGCCCTTTCTGACGGAGAAGTCTTTATTTCTTCGTCTCCGGCATTCGCGTCGGTGTTCACCTTCGTGAAGATTGCCACCACCTTGTCGATGCACCAGATAATATTGCTATCTCTATAGCTAATAAAATAAGTGCATTACATAAGGTTGACACGCGGGTCATTAAAGTGCAATCATATGGCTCCAGCCATCATGCCAAATCATGACACGCAGGTCATGTTAATTTACATCATATAGTCATCTCATACATAATCAAATTTATATGAGCACTGCTATACCACATCACATGCACATGCAAACCATCCTGCAAAACCAAGTTAGACGCCTCTAATCGGTTTATGCAAAAATTTATTTTACGTGGCTTCTAAGGTTTCGAAACAAACCGAAGCTACCAACATCCATCATCAAGCATGATAATCCAAGTCGCTAGTTTTAACATTGCGGGGTGTATGAAACACGAGATAATAAAATCTCGAGCCCCATACTGAACTTCGTCATACGCGTGACCCCCGTGCAGATCATATCTGCATTGCCCTTTCGTCTGCGAAACATCCATCTTTCTCAACTATGGTGGAACCCAAAGAACTGTTAGCACTACGTTGATCTGTCAATCAGCATACTCAGGAGCAGCATGAAAGGATTTCATCTGCTACCCGCACAAATAATTTTCAGTAATAGATCTCATCTACTACCTAATTATATTGTGCAACACCCATACATCTCTATGTATTCTAGATCGCAACCTGCATCTACGCATAGCCTGGCTCTTGATGCCACTGTAGGGTAACGCGGCAGAAAACAAAAAATTTCCGACCTACGTACCAGCCCAGGATCACTATGGAGACTGCATACAAGGTTTGATCCTTTCCGTTACCGACTCGTAGCGCAGCGGAAGTAGAGTCAATGACGATCGGCGGTGCAGATCCCCGCAACTAGGATTTTACAACCTCCCAACCGCGAAGATGTACTCCCTCGTCAGCTCACCGGACGGATCTTCGGGCAGCCCTTCGGGAGGCCTCAGGACAGTCCCTCGGATAGTCCCACCGCACGGATCCTCGGACAGCCCTTCGGGAGGCCTCTGGACAGTCCTTCGGATAGTCCCACCGGACGGATCCTCGGACAGCCCTTCGGGAGGCCTCTGGACAGTCCTTCGGATAGTCCCACCGGACGGATCCTCGGACAGCCCTCCGGGAGGCCTCACTGACAGCCCTTCGGGCGGGTCACTCGGACAGCCCTTCGGGAGGACCCCCGAAACACGGACAGTAACTCGGACAGCCCTTCGGGAGGCACTCTCGAACTAAGACCGAAACTACGATCTCTCTACAGAGTTGCACACATACGGTGTCATCTATCCGGCAGGGCTTCGCCGTCCAGAACTAGTTCCCACCGGAACCCAGACAACCTTTCGGCTCTACGAAACTATTTCGCTGGGAGGGAGAGAGAAGCCAGAAATGTCATGGCACTTGTATGTTAGAAGGAATGAATATGGAGGCAGCCCCTCCACCTCTATTTATAGGAAATCCAAGGGGTAGGGTTTCTTGGCCCCCAAGCCTTCTAGAAACCTTTTGGGAAAATATCCCAAAAGGTGACTTTTCCATAAATATCCCAAAAAGCACTTTCACTATTCACGACGACATTTTTCAGCGTCCGGTCGAACTGAAAATATTTATGTGGGCTTAGAACATTTCCAGTACCCACTAAAATAATTTTCAATGCGATCCGGAACAATTCCGGTTTAGTGATTTTCATCTGCGAAAAGCATCTGAAGCGGTTTCGGCAGCTCCGGAACATTTCCGGTTTTCATCCCGGAAAATTCCAGAAAGTTTCGAGAATGATTCTGGCACCCTCCAAGAATTATCAGGCATGTGCCAAAACCAATTTGACTTTATGGTATCCCCTGAAACAACTTTTCAGTTTTACCGAAACTGTTCCGATGTTCTCTCTGCGGAACTTTTCCGCTGTCCGAAACTTTTCCGGTGTCCGAAAACTTTTTCGATGATTTTCTCTCAGACTCCCTGTCTAGTATTCAGCAGATAGATGACCCTTAAGCATGTGACCCTATAGGTTCGGTGAAGCATAGACGTGACCCGGAACCCCTTTCGATCAATGATCAACATCGGAGCCGTGGACACCCATATTGATCCCTATACCCACACGAATGAATATTCGAGTGAACCTCCAGTTGCCGTGTGCTATTCCTGTTGCTTCGCGATATGTTACAAATACCCGAGGTGAGACATGTTGGCATCCCCGTGGATCAACATCTTGTCCACTATGCCAGTTACCTCGTTACCGGTATTGTTCTCTTTTCTCGTTCCCGTGTTCCGGCATCCCTGTGATCAAATCACCCTGTGTCTGGCCAGACGATGATGGATACCGTAACACCGAGAGGGCCCAGAGATATCTCTCCATCGTCGGAGGAGCAAATCCCAATCTTGAGTTATCAAGTTACTTGACACACTTTTCCATGAACCCGTAAGCCGCCGTAATAGCCACCCATTTACGGATGACGTTTAACAAACCCCAAAGTTCATGAAGCAAGCATGAAGAAACTCGATACTCTCATGGTCTAAGGAATTATACAAACGTTAACCATCTCTGTGTTATTAACCATTAACTTATGACGAATGAATCTCATAGCATAACATCAATTCGGGTCGATTCAACACAAATGTTCTTCTAACATTGTGCCCTCAAAATTGCCGGCATAGCCATGCCCATGATCAGGAAAACAGGATCATCATGCAATACTTGAGCCAGTCTTAGAGGCCAGACTAGGAATACATTTTACCGTTTATTATTCCACACGTGCATATGAGTCTTCCTCCGAGCCTCGTGGTTATTGTAGACTCGAGAACCATAGCAGTTAAAGCATGGAACATAAACCTAATTATGAACAGGGAGATAATCAATAACATTTATTATTGCCTCTAGGGCATATCTCCTACAGACTCCCACTTGCACTAGAGTCAATAATCTAGTCAATGCTAATGCACATTACACCTATGGCATACTGGTGTAAAATATGCTTCGCATGTGGTATAGCCTGATGTCCAACGGATCTGACGACTTCAGCTCCGTGTGTAACTTTGCATATCCTCGCGTTTTCACGCTTTCAAAAAAAAATCATATTTTGTGTGGACTTGGCTTTGCATATTTGTGAATCATTGGTCGAAACCTGATTCCTCAGACTGAGCTATGGAGCAACTATCTGCAATAGTGTCCCATAAACCAAAGCCATCTTGGAACCATACTAAGTTCATGAATGAACTATATGATTCAACAACTTCTTTGTCGCTTCTTAAGCGTCAACATACTTAGCCTTTGTTATAGAATTCGCCACAGTATCTTGTTTGGAACAATTTCCAACTATCGTGCCACCATATTGTGTATTACACAAAACCCTTAACTTAAATCGAAAATCGCATGGAGCATTGATGAAGACTGTATCAATGTAATTACTTACAACGAGCACTTCATAATCTCTGCTTGCGAGAAAACATGTCATCACTACTACTCTAGTACTTTAATGACATCTTTCACTGTTGTCCTATGATCAGTACTTTGATCACTTTGGTATCCATACTCGCAACAACTTTGGAGTATCGGACATATCTGGTTGTTTTACATACCATGGAATACATGATTAATCCAAACACAAGAGTGTGTGGAATCTCCATCATGTATTTCACTCATCAGTGTTTTGGGACACTGAGTCTTGCAAAAACTCTTTCCATGTGACTTCGGCAAGAATTACTCCTTGGCGTTTTAAATGCTAAAAGGTTTTAGCATCTTGTCAATATGTATTCATAGCTTAGCCCTATTAGGTAAATCTATCTCCATAGATCATCATGCCTAATATTGAGGCTATTTAGCCCAAGCACTTCATCAAAAAACTATTTTCAAATGAAGTCCTTAATTCGTGTCAAGAAATTTATTTCCAATTAACAATGTGTCAAGTACACAAGGTTTTTAGAAATATTATCATGCTCCCACTTACTTTCTTGAATCACAAGCATCTTCGATACCCATTTGATGAAGTCAAAACCCCTTTGACCATTCCATCAAAAACAAAGATTCCAACTCTACTTTGCTCTCTTCTGTCCATCGCTGGAACTCTGAAGTTTGCATACTTACTAGCATCCTCTGGATCGACAAATTACTTTGGACTGTATCACATACAAGTCCTAGGTTTCATTTCCATCAGATGGAAATCCTTTTGTCATCCATGTTTCATATCTCATGATTGAAATATGTATTAATTGCTAGTTCAACCCGAACCAACTTCAAGCATCGCTACGGTGAGACAATCTCATCGTAGTCAACTCCTTGAACTTGTTATTGCAACAAGTCGAGCTTTATGGATAAAACATTTTTTTCCGTATCAGTTTTAGTTCCATAAATATTCGTTAGACTCTAAGTCTTCCGAAAGGTGTATCAAGATATTAATCTTGAATCACTTATATGGAAACTATCTCGGATTGTATTGGCATTTAGCCAATTCCGGAGTCAGGGCCCATCAACGCTTCCTTGTGTATCGTAGGTATACTGTTGTCTAACAACAATATCTCGTATGCGCACCTGAGAGGTTTGCACGAGTTTTTCCTACGCGGTTCAGCTGCAAGTTCGACCGAAGTCCATACATTTACTGTAGAGACTTCCGTATTAGTCGCAGTAGGAAAATCCGGAATCACTTCCAAGGTTTCTTTCCTTTGATCTGATGACGAAGATACTGGTTATCTCGTCGAGTTGCACTGTCCTCCCACTCACCTTTTGTAAGAACTATTCTCTTTAAAAGCATACCGTTTTGCGGCAAAATCCTTTGCCTCGGTATAGTGGTGGGGGAATACCCAATGACTTGGGATAACCTTACAAAGTAGCACTTGTCTGATTTGGAATAGGTTTGTAATCTTTTACACAAGCCCCATATTCCAAATGTTAAGAAAAGATATAACATGGTTGGGCGTACCATACCATGGCGTCATTTCAACAGACCTGATGGATCTCTTTTCAGTGTAAAAGCCGCAGTCTCTAAAGCATTACTCTTTAAAAGGGATAATGGCAAATCTATTTATGTCATCTTTGATCTTACCATGTCATAAATGGTTCGATTACATCTTCACGGACTTTCCACTTGCAGTGGTGTTCCGGGAGGTGCAAGTTATGAAACCCCTTTCACAACTCATCAGACATTCGCTAAACTTGTAACTCAAATATTCCTTTCTGCAATCGAACTGTAGAAACATAATTTTCTTGTTACAATATTTTCTTCTTCATTTTGAAAACCTTTCGAATGATTTCAAAAGATCCAGACTCACATCTCATCAAGTAAGTATCCATATATCTACTTGAGTCATTTCTGAAGATAGATAAATCCACTACTTGCAATAACATTTATTGGACTACACACATCATAATGTATGATCACCAACATGTTCTATGCTCGTTCCTTATGGCATGTGAACGGTATTTCAGTCACTTCACTTTTCAGAGGAAAGTTGCAAGTGTCAGATGATTCAAAATCAAACGACTTCAAAATCCATCATAATGGAATTTTCCATGCGGGTTTCTCCAATGTGACCAAATGCGGTGCCACACTTGTGTGGTATTCTTTTAGTCTTGCAACATTTTGCGTCAGTGTTATGGATGTATCATATTTCCATCAATATTCATAACATACATCCCATCTAGGATGGAAGCATGGCCCTTCATGTTATTCATAATACTGAACAACAATTGTTGTTTTATGAACAACTCTTTTGCAACAAACATTGTGCAATGGGCTAGAGTGTATGAAACTCTAAAATGAATTATGAAAGTAAACCCAGAGGTAATGTATTATTATCAATATTCATAACATACGTCTCATTCATAATGAAAGTATGGCCCTTATGTTATTCATAACACCGAACATCAAAAGTTCTCTTATGAACAACCTTCTTGCAAGATACCTTATGCAAAGGGCTAGAGTGTGAAACTCTAAAATGAATTATGAAAGTAAATACATAGGGAATACACCTATGGAAGGCATAGTAACATTTACTATGTTCCCTGCGTGTATCTAAACCTCATTCCTAGCTAGTCTTTCAGGCCATAGTAGTTCTTACATCGAGTTGCAACAGAATGCAATCGAGCGGGTATCTTTGTGATCAACTCACAATACCCAAGAATTAGTGATTAACATGTTTAACCATAATTCCCAAGAACTATATCTTTGACCAGCCTTCTATACATCAAAAACTTGTATGACATTCATACATGAGCTGGATATCCCAGTCTTCTTTCCTTTTGCCATTATACTTCTAACAGTTTAACTTTTAGTATTTCTCCTACTCTCAGAAGAAGCATCCAACTTAAGAGTGGCGTTAGCCCCGGACTTCCTAGGCGTGAAAGTTTCACTAACACCCTTCGGACACTTCCTTTCTCTTTAAGTTGTTTGTTTTATTCACCTTTCATCATATGACAGGCGTTCTTCTGGATCCCTCTCTTATCAGTCAAACGCATAGTGAACACCTTTACTAATAGTTTGCAAACAAACATTGCTTTGGATATCTCATATCTTTTAGCCTTTGTCTGTCTCTGAAAATGATTTTCAGATTCCATGAATATCACATAACTATCCAAACTTTCGAAGTTCGGGTCTCATGGAAGCAAACATTTTGCACTTTGACTGAAAAGGAATTCTAGCTTTTGGATCGAAGGACGAGAGTCACATGATCCATAGCATTAGCGGGAGAATACCGAAAGCATGCGATAGGACAAAGTCCTTCTTGGCACACTTGAGGACAATCCTCACATTACGTTATCAACCGTAAAGATTTAACCAGATATTTAACAGCTATTCAATTTTAACAGGGAAGGTGGAAACGCGAGCCATTATTCTACAACTATTATGCAAATCACACTTAGACAGTGTTCAAAATTAATTGCACTAAGAATTAAAAGAATTAATTCTAAAGTGCGCTCCCACTCAAATCAATATCTCTCATAATTGATTGTGAGTGATTCAAGACCCACATTTCCGTTCAACGCCATTGTTCGAGATGAACACCGATGGCGCGAACTTCAATTGGTAGGCAAACTTGCCGATCACATCTCTATGTGACTCTTGTTCATCTTTCGATGCGTGTGTTCCGAGCTCAGGACGATCCTGCCATGAACGTCAAGACAACCAAGTGATCTTGCTGCGAGGTCTGACCTCACCCGCCTTACACCCGTACAATCGTTCGTACGCATATAGATCATGGCGCACCTCGAAAGGAAGGATGCTGTGACGGTGCTACACTTGGTAGAACACTAAATACTTGATATTTTTGTGAGAGATCACCCTAATAAAAGCGACTACCGCGCAATCAAGAAGGGTGCATCATAAGGGATTAACATCTCAGGCAATTCATAATATCATGATATGGTATAGCCCTTTCTGACGGAGAAGTCTTTATTTCTTCGTCTCCGGCATTCGCGTCGGTGTTCACCTTCGCGAAGATTGCCACCACCTTGTCGATGCACCAGATAATATTGCTATCTCTATAGCTAATAAAATAAGTGCATTACATAAGGTTGACACGCAGGTCATTAAAGTGCAATCATATGGCTCCAGCCATCATGCCGAATCATGACACGCAGGTCATGTTAATTTACATCATATAGTCATCTCATACATAATCAAATTTATATGAGCACTGCTATACCACATCACATGCACATGCAAACCATCCTGCAAAACCAAGTTAGACGCCTCTAATCGATTTATGCAAAAATTTATTTTACGTGGCTTCTAAGGTTTCGAAACAAACCAAAGCTACCAAGGTCCATCATCAAGCATGATAATCCAAGTCGCTAGTTTTAACATTGCGGGGTGTATGAAACACGAGATAATAAAATCTCGAGCCCCATACTGAACTTCGTCATACGCGTGACCCCCGTGCAGATCATATCTGCATTGCCCTTTCGTCTGCGAAACATCCATCTTTCTCAACTATGGTGGAACCCAAAGAACTGTTAGCACTTCGTTGATCTGTCAATCAGCATACTCAGGAGCAGCATGAAAGGATCGCGGATTGCCAGAACTTTGTGAGATTCCACCATGCCGTCAAGATCAGGACTACGCAAATTCCAGGGAAGCAACAAGAACATCGGGTAACAGATTTCATCTGCTACCCGCACAAATAATTTTCAGTAATAGATCTCATCTACTACCTAATTATATTGTGCAACACCCATACATCTCTATGTATTCTAGATCGCAACCTGCATCTACGCATAGCCTGGCTCTTGATGCCACTGTAGGGTAACGCGGCAGAAAACAAAAATTTTCCGACCTACGTACCAGCCCAGGATCACTATGGAGACTGCATACAAGGTTTGATCCTTTCCGTTACCGACTCGTAGCGCAGCGGAAGTAGAGTCGATGACGATCGGCGGTGCAGATCCCCGCAGCTAGGATTTTACAACCTCCCAACCGCGAGGATGTACTCCCTCGTCAGCTCACCGGACGGATCTTCGGGCAGCCCTTCGGGAGGCCTCAGGACAGTCCCTCGGATAGTCCCACCGCACGGATCCTCGGACAGCCCTTCGGGAGGCCTCTGGACAGTCCTTCGGATAGTCCCACCGGACGGATCCTCGGACAGCCCTCCGGGAGGCCTCACTGACAGCCCTTCGGGCGGGTCACTCGGACAGCCCTTCGGGAGGACCCCCGAAACACGGACAGTAACTCGGACAGCCCTTCGGGAGGCACTCTCGAACTAAGACCGAAACTACGATCTCTCTACAGAGTTGCACACATACGGTGTCATCTATCCGGCAGGGCTTCGCCGTCCAGAACTAGTTCCCACCGGAACCCAGACAACCTTTCGGCTCTACGAAACTATTTCGCTGGGAGGGAGAGAGAAGCCAGAAATGTCATGGCACTTGTATGTGAGAAGGAATCAATGTGGAGGCAGCCCCTCCACCTCTATTTATAGGAAATCCAAGGGGTAGGGTTTCTTGGCCCCCAAGCCTTCTAGAAACCTTTTGGGAAAATATCCCAAAAGGTGACTTTTCCATAAATATCCCAAAAAGCACTTTCACTATTCACGACGACATTTTTCAGCGTCCGGTCGAACTGAAAATATGTATGTGGGCTTAGAACATTTCCAGTACCCACTAAAATAATTTTCAATGCGATCCGGAACAATTCCGGTTTAGTGATTTTCATCTGCGAAAAGCATCTGAAGCGGTTTCGGCAGCTCCGGAACATTTCCGGTTTTCATCCCGGAAAATTCCAGAAAGTTTCCAGAATGATTCTGGCACCCTCCAAGAATTATCAGGCATGTGCCAAAACCAATTTGACTTTATGGTATCCCCTGAAACAACTTTTCAGTTTTACCGAAACTGTTCCGATGTTCTCTCTGCGGAACTTTTCCGCTGTCCGAAACTTTTCCGGTGTCCGAAAACTTTTTCGGTGATTTTCTCTCAGACTCCCTGTCTAGTATTCAGCAGATAGATGACCCTTAAGCGTGTGACCCTATAGGTTCGGTGAAGCATAGACGTGACCCGGAACCCCTTCCGATCAATGATCAACATCGGAGCCGTGGACACCCATATTGATCCCTATACCCACACGAATGAATATTCGAGTGAACCTCCAGTTGCCGTGTGCTATTCCTGTTGCTTCGCGATATGTTACAAATACCCGAGGTGAGACATGTTGGCATCCCCGTGGATCAACATCTTGTCCACTATGCCAGTTACCTCGTTACCGGTATTGTTCTCTTTTCTCGTTCCCGTGTTCCGGCATCCCTGTGATCAAATCACCCTGTGTCTGGCCAGACGATGATGGATACCGTAACACCGAGAGGGCCCAGAGATATCTCTCCATCGTCGGAGGAGCAAATCCCAATCTTGAGCTATCAAGTTACTTGACACACTTTTCCATGAACCCGTAAGCCGCCGTAATAGCCACCCATTTACGGATGACGTTTCACAAACCCCAAAGATCATGAAGCAAGCATGAAGAAACTCGATACTCTCATGGTCTAAGGAATTATACAAACGTTAACCATCTCTGTGTTATTAACCATTAACTTATGACGAATGGATCTCATAGCATAACATCAATTCGGGTCGATTCAACACAAATGTTCTTCTAACATTGTGCCCTCAAAATTGCCGGCATAGCCATGCCCATGATCAGGAAAACAGGATCATCATGCAATACTTGAGCCAGTCTTAGAGGCCAGACTAGGAATAGATTTTACCGTTTATTATTCCACACGTGCATATGAGTCTTCCTCCGAGCCTCGTGGTTATTGTAGACTCGAGAACCATAACAGTTATAGCATGGAACATAAACCTAATTATGAACAGGGAGATAATCAATAACATTTATTATTGCCTCTAGGGCATATCTCCTACAGACTCCCACTTGCACTAGAGTCAATAATCTAGTCAATGCTAATGCACTTTACACCTATGGCATAGTGGTGTAAAATATGCTTCGCATGTGGTATAGCCTGATGTCCAACGGATCTGACGACTTCAGCTCCGTGTGTAACTTTGCATATCCTCGCG
Organism: Elymus sibiricus; assembly: GCA_039707655.1. NCBI lineage: Eukaryota > Viridiplantae > Streptophyta > Magnoliopsida > Poales > Poaceae > Elymus > Elymus sibiricus. The sequence continues at coordinate 473,929,024 of CM077676.1, read as the reverse complement.
TTTTCACGCTTTCGAAAAAAATCATATTTTGTGTGGACTTGGCTTTGCATATTTGTGAATCATTGGTCGAAACCTGATTCCTCAGACTGAGCTATGGAGCAACTATCTGCAATAGTGTCCCATAGACCAAAGCCATCTTGGAACCATACTAAGTTCATGAATGAACTATATGATTCAACAACTTCTTTGTCGCTTCTTAAGCGTCGACATACTTAGCCTTTGTTATAGAATTCGCCCAGTATCTTGTTTGGAACAATTTCCAACTACCGTGCCACCATATTGTGTATTACACAAAACCCTTAACTTAAATCGAAAATCGCATGGAGCATTGATGAAGACTGTATCAATGTAATTACTTACAACGAGCACTTCATAATCTCTGCTTGCGAGAAAACATGTCATCACTACTACTCTAGTACTTTAATGACATCTTTCACTGTTGTCCTATGATCAGTACTTTGATCACTTTGGTATCCATACTCGCAACAACTTTGGAGTATCGGACATATCTGGTTGTTTTACATACCATGGAATACATGATTAATCCAAACACAAGAGTGTGTGGAATCTCCATCATGTATTTCACTCATCAGTGTTTTGGGACACTGAGTCTTGCAAAAACTCTTTCCATGTGACTTTGGCAAGAATTACTCCTTGGCGTTTTAAATGCTAAAAGGGTTTAGCATCTTGTCAATATGTATTCATAGCTTAGCCCTATTAGGTAAATCTATCTCCATAGATCATCATGCCTAATATTGAGGCTATTTAGCCCAAGCACTTCATCAAAAAACTATTTTCAAATGAAGTCCTTAAGTCGTGTCAAGAAATTTATTTCCAATTAACAATGTGTCAAGTACACAAGGTTTTTAGAAATATTATCATGCTCCCACTTACTTTCTTGAATCACAAGCATCTTCGATACCCATTTGATGAAGTCAAAACCCCTTTGACCATTCCATCAAAAACGAAGATTCCAACTCCACTTTGCTCTCTTCTGTCCATCGCTGGAACTCTGAAGTTTGCATACTTACTAGCATCCTCTGGATCGACAAATTACTTTGGACTGTATCACATACAAGTCCTAGGTTTCATTTCCATCAGATGGAAATCCTTTTGTCATCCATGTTTCATATCTCATGATTGAAATATGTATTAATTGCTAGTTCAACCCGAACCGACTTCAAGCATCGCTACGGTGAGACAATCTCATCGTAGTCAACTCCTTGAACTTGTTATTGCAACAAGTCGAGCTTTATGGATAAAACATTTTTTTCCGTATCAGTTTTAGTTCCATAAATATTCGTTAGACTCTAAGTCTTCCGAAAGGTGTATCAAGACTTTAATCTTGAATCACTTATATGGAAACTATCTCGGATTGTATTGGCATTTATCCAATTCCGGAGTCAGGGCCCATCAACGCTTCCTTGTGTATCGTAGGTATACTGTTGTCTAACAACAATATCTCGTATGCGCACCTGAGAGGTTTGCACGAGTTTTTCCTACGCGGTTCAGCTGCAAGTTCGACCGAAGTCCATACATTTACTGTAGAGACTTCCGTATTAGTCGCAGTAGGAAAATCCGGAATCACTTCCAAGGTTTCTTTCCTTTGATCTGATGACGAAGATACTGGTTATCTCGTCGAGTTGCACTGTCCTCCCACTCACCTTTTGTAAGAACTATTCTCTTTAAAAGCATACCGTTTTGCGGCAAAATCCTTTGCCTCGGTATAGTGGTGGGGGAATACCCAATGACTTGGGATAACCTTACAAAGTAGCACTTGTCTGATTTGGAATAGGTTTGTAATCTTTTACACAAGCCCCATATTCCAAATGTTAAGAAAATATATAACATGGTTGGGCGTACCATACCATGGCGTCATTTCAACAGACCTGATGGATCTCTTTTCAGTGTAAAAGCCGCAGTCTCTAAAGCATTACTCTTTAAAAGGGATAATGGCAAATCTATTTATGTCATCTTTGATCTTACCATGTCATAAATGGTTCGATTACATCTTCACGGACTTTCCACTTGCAGTGGTGTTCCGGGAGGTGCAAGTTATGAAACCCCTTTCACAACTCATCAGACATTCGCTAAACTTGTAACTCAAATATTCCTTTCTGCAATCGAATTGTAGAAAGATAATTTTCTTGTTACAATATTTTCTTCTTCATTTTGAAAACCTTTCGAATGATTTCAAAAGATCCAGACTCACATCTCATCAAGTAAATATCCATATATCTACTTGAGTCATTTCTGAAGATAGATAAATCCACTACTTGCAATAACATTTATTGGACTACACACATCATAATGTATGATCACCAACATGTTCTATGCTCGTTCCTTATGGCATGTGAACGATATTTCAGTCACTTCACTTTTCAGAGGAAAGTTGCAAGTGTCAGATGATTCAAAATCAAACGACTTCAAAATCCATCATAATGGAATTTTCCATGCGGGTTTCTCCAATGTGACCAAATGCAGTGCCACACTTGTGTGGTATTCTTTTAGTCTTGCGACATTTAGCGTCAGTGTTATGGATGTATCATATTTCCATCAATATTCATAACATACATCCCATCTAGGCTGGAAGCATGGCCCTTCATGTTATTCATAATACTGAACAACAATTGTTGTTTTATGAACAACTCTTTTGCAACAAACATTGTGCAATGGGCTAGAGTGTATGAAACTCTAAAATGAATTATGAAAGTAAACCCAGAGGTAATGTATTATTATCAATATTCATAACATACGTCTCATTCATAATGAAAGTATGGCCCTTATGTTATTCATAACACCGAACATCAAAAGTTCTCTTATGAACAACCTTCTTGCAAGATACCTTATGCAAAGGGCTAGAGTGTGAAACTCTAAAATGAATTATGAAAGTAAATACATAGGGAATACACCTATGGAAGGCATAGTAACATTTACTATGTTCCCTGCGTGTATCTAAACCTCATTCCTGGCTAGTCTTTCAGGCCATAGTAGTTCTTACATCGAGTTGCAACAGAATGCAATCGAGCGGGTATCTTTGTGATCAACTCACAATACCCAAGAATTAGTGATTAACATGTTTAACCATAATTCCCAAGAACTATATCTTTGACCAGCCTTCTATACATCAAAAACTTGTATGACATTCATACATGAGCTGGATATCCCAGTCTTCTTTCCTTTTGCCATTATACTTCTAATAGTTTAACTTTTAGTATTTCTCCTACACTCAGAAGAAGCATCCAACTTAAGAGTGGCGTTAGCCCCGGACTTCCTAGGCGTGAAAGTTTCACTAACACCCTTCGGACACTTCCTTTCTCTTTAAGTTGTTTGTTTTATTCACCTTTCATCATATGACAGGCGTTCTTCTGGATCCCTCTCTTATCAGTCAAACGCATAGTGAACACCTTTACTAATAGTTTGCAAACAAACATTGCTTTGGATATCTCATATCTTTTAGCCTTTGTCTGTTTCTGAAAATGATTTTCAGATTCCATGAATATCACATAACTATCCAAACTTTCGAAGTTCGGGTCTCATGGAAGCAAACATTTTGCACTTTGACTGAAAAGGAATTCTAGCTTTTGGATCGAAGGACGAGAGTCACATGATCCATAGCATTAGCGGGAGAATACCGAAAGCATGCGATAGGACAAAGTCCTTCTTGGCACACTTGAGGACAATCCTCACATTACGTTATCAACCGTAAAGATTTAACCAGATATTTAACAGCTATTCAATTTTAACAGGGAAGGTGGAAACGCGGGCCATTATTCTACAACTATTATGCAAATCACACTTAGACAGTGTTCAAAATTAATTGCACTAAGAATTAAAAGAATTAATTCTAAAGTGCGCTCCCACTCAAATCAATATCTCTCATAATTGATGGTGAGTGATTCAAGACCCACATTTCCGTTCAACGCCATTGTTCGAGATGAACACCGATGGCGCGAACTTCAATTAGTAGGCAAACTTGCCGATCACATCTCTATGTGACTCTTGTTCATCTTTCGATGCGTGTGTTCCGAGCTCAGGACGATCCTGCCATGAACGTCAAGACAACCAAGTGATCTTGCTGCGAGGTCTGACCTCACCCGCCTTACCCCCGTACAATCGTTCGTACCCATATAGTGTTGGAAATATGCCCTAGAGGCAATAATAAATTGGTTATTATTATATTTCCTTGTTCATGATAATCGTTTATTATCCATGCTATAATTGTATTGATTGGAAACTCAAATACATGTGTGGGTACATAGACAATACTGTGTCCCTAGTATGTCTCTAGTTGACTAGCTCGTTGATCAAAGATGGTTAAGGTTTCCTAGCCATTGACATGAGATGTCATTTGATAACGGGATCACATCATTAGGAGAATGATGTGATGGACAAGACCCAAACTGTAAACGTAGCATTTGATCGTGTCAGTTTATTGCTATTGTTTTCTGCATGTCAAGTATCTGTTCCTTTGACCATGAGATCATGCAACTCACTTACACCGGAGGAATACCTTGTGTGTATCAAATGTCGCAACGTAACTGGGTGACTATAAAGGTGCTCTACAGGTATCTCCGAGGGTGTCTGTTGGGTTGGCATGGATCAAGACTGGGATTTGTTACTCCGTGTGACGGAGAGGTATCTCAGGGCCCACTCGGTAATACAACATCAAATTGAGCCTTGCAAGCAAAGTGACTAAAGAGTTAGCCACAGGATCTTGTATTACGGAACGAGTAAAGAGACTTGCCGGTAACGAGATTGAACTAGGTATAGTGATACCGACGATCGAATCTCGGGCAAGTAACATACCGAAGAACAAAGGGAACAGCATACGGGATTAACTGAATCCTTGACATAGAGGTTCGACCGATAAAAGATCTTCGTAGAATATGTAGGAGCCAATATGGGCATCCAGGTCCCGCTATTGGTTATTGGCCGTAGAGGTGTCTCGGTCATGTCTACATAGTTCTCGAACCCGCAGGGTCTACACACTTAACGTTTGGTGACGATTAGTATAATTGAGTTATTATGTTGGTGACCGAAAGTTGTTCGGAGTCTCGGATAAGATCCCGGACATGACGAGGATCTCCGGAAGAGTCCGGAGGTAAAGATTGATATATGTGATAATAGTGTTTTGATCTCCGGAAGAGTTCCGGAGTTCACCGGAATGGGTTCCGGATGTTTACCGAAGTGTTCGGGTGCAGCAACACTTTATATGGGCCAAAGGGATAAAGCCCACGAGGTATTGGAAAGTGCAAAAGTAGTTTTGCTGCCGCGTAAGCGGTACTACCGCTTGGTGAAGCGGTACTACCGCCCGAGCGGTACTACCGCTTGTGTGAAGCGGTACTACCGCCCAAGCGGTACTACCGCTTGTGTGAAGCGGTACTACCGCTTGTGCGCGGCTGTGCACGGTTCGGCAGGGATCCGAGTTGGACTCTTTCCCTGCGGGCCAAACCGACCTTGTGCGGGCAAAACCGACCTGGAGGAGGCTTTTACTCCAAGTTTAGACCCCAAGGCTCAACATATAAATAGAGGGGCAGGGCTAGCACACGGGATACATCAAGATTTCCCCAAGCCGTGTGCGGCAACCCTAACCCTCTAGTTCCTCCGTCATAATCTCCGTAGCGCTTGGCGAAGCCCTGCAGAGATTGTTCCTCACCACCATCACCACGCCGTCGTGCTGCTGGAACTCAACCACTACTTCACCATCGCTCGCTGGATCGAGGAGGTGAAGGCGTCATCAAGCCGTACGTGTGTTGAACGCGGAGGTGCCGTCCGTTCGGCGCTAGTTCGTGATCGGATCGAGGGACGACTTGCGATTTGGATCGCGAAGACGTTCGACTACATCAACCGCGTTTCTTAACGCTTCCGCTTAGCGATCTACAAGGGTATGTAGATTTACTCTCCCTCTCGTAGATGCTCATCACCATGGATAGATCTTGCGTGTGCGTAGGAAAATTTTTGTTTCCCATGCAACGTTCCCCAACAGTGGTATCAGAGCGATGTTTATGCGTAGATGAGATCTCGAGTAGAACACAAACGAGTTGTGGGCGTGGGTGTATACATATTGCTTGCCGTTACTAGTTGATATTTGATTCGGCGGTACTGTGAGATGAAGCGGCCCGGACCGACTTTACGCGTACACTTACGCGAGACAGGTTCCTTCAACTGACATGTAACTTCGTTGCATAAAGATGGCTAGCGGGTGTCTGTCTCTCTCACTTTAGTTGAATCGATTTCAATGAAGAGGGTTCTTTTAGAAGATCAAAAAGCAATCACTACACCACGTTGTGGTTTTGCGTAGGTAAGAACGGTTCTTGCAAACCCGTAGCAGCCACGTAAAATTTGCAACAACAATTAGAGGACGTCTAACTTGTTTTTGCAGGGTATGATGTGATATGATATGGCCAATTACATGATGAGATATATGTGATGTATGAGATGATCATGTGTTGTATAGAATATCACGACTTGCATGTCGATGAGTACGGCAACTGGCAGGAGCCATAGAGTTGTCTTTAATTATTGTATGACCTGCGTGTCAATCATTAAGCGCTATGTAATGCTTTACTTTATCGCTAAACGTTAGCAATAGTCGTGGAAGCTACAGTCGGCGCGACAACCTTATGGAGACACATTGATGGAGATCAAGATGATGGAGATCATGGTGTCATGCCGGTGACGATGGAGATCATGCCGGTGCTTTGGAGATGGAGATCAAAAGCACAAGTTCATGGCCATATCATGTCAATTATGATTTGCATGTGATGTTAATCCTTTTATGCATCTTATTTTGCTTAGGACGACGGTAGCATTATAAGGTGATCCCTCACTTAAATTTCAAGATAAATTGTGTTCTCCCCGAGTGTGCACCGTTGCGAAAGTTCGTCGTTTCGAGACACGCCGTGATGATCGGGTGTGATAGACTCCACGTTCACATACAACGGGTGCAAGCCATGTTGCACACGCGGAACACTCGGGTTAAACTTGACGAGCCTAGCATGTACAGACATGGCCTCGGAACACAAGAGACCGAAAGGTCGAACATGAGTCATATAGTAGATATGATCAACATGAAGATGTTCACCATTGAAACCACCTCAACTCACGTGATGATCGGACTTGAGTTGGTGGATTTGGATCATGTTACACTCGAATGACCGGAGGGATGTCAATTTGAGTGGGAGTTTTTTAAGTAATATGATTAACTAAACTCATTATCTAGAACAATAGTCTAAGTTGTCTTTGCTATATTTATGTTGTAGATCATGGCTCGCGCAGTAGCACCCCTGAATTTTAATGCGTTCCTAGAGAAAGCTAAGTTGAAAGATGATGGAAGTAACTTTGTGGACTGGGCCCGTAATCTAAGGATTATCCTTACGGCTTCCCAGAAGGCTTATGTCCTTGATGCACCGCTTGGTGATCCACCCGCTCCAGTTGAGTCTCTAGACGTTGTGAACGCCTGGCAGGCTCGTTCTGATGATTACTCAATAGTTCAATGTGCAATGTTGTATGGCTTAGAACCGGGACTTCAAAGACGTTTTGAACGTCATGGAGCATATGAGATGTTCCAGGAGTTGAAGTTTATCTTTCAGAAGAATGCCCGGATCGAGAGATATGAGATCTCCAATAAGTTCTATGCTTGCAAGATGGAGGAGAACGGGTCTATCAGTGATCACGTGCTCAGAATGTCTGGGTACTCCACCCGTCTGGCTGAGTTAGGGATGCCCCTTCCGCCAGAGGCTATCACTGACAGAGTTCTTCAATCATTGTCACCTAGCTACAAGAGCTTCGTGTTGAACTATAACATGCACGGGATGAACAAGTCAGTCGCCGAGCTGTTTGCGATGCTGAAAGCCGCTGAGTCTGAAATTCAGAAGGAGCATCAAGTGTTGATGGTCAATAAAACCACTAGTGTCAAGAAAAATGGCAAGGGTAAGAAGGGTAACTCCAAGAAGAGTGGCAAAGCAGTTGCTCCTCTCGTGAAGAAACCCAAGGCTGGACCCAAACCAGAAACTGTGTGTTTTCATTGCAAGGGAACTGGACACTGGAAGCGGAATTGCCCCAAGTATTTGGCTGACAAGAAGGCGGCCAACAACAAACAAGGTATATATGATATACATGTTATTGATGTGTACCTTACCAACTCTCGTTGTAGTGCCTGGGTATTTGATACCGGTGCGGTTGCTCATATTTGCAACTCGAATCACTTGACACATGTGAGCCATGCCTCATGGGCAAGATGACTAAAACGCCGTTCTCTGGAACAATGGAACGGGCAAGTGACTTATTGGAAATCATACATACTGATGTGTGTGGTCCGATGAGTATTGAGGCGCGCGGTGGTTATCGTTACTTTCTCACCTTCACTGATGACTTAAGTAGATATGGGTATATTTACTTAATGAAACATAAGTCTGAAACATTTGAAAAGTTCAAACAATTTCAGAGTGAAGTTGAGAATCATCGTAACAAGAAGATTAAATTCCTACGATCTGATCGAGGAGGAGAATATCTGAGTTATGAGTTTGGCAGTCACTTAAGACAGTGTGGAATTGTTTCACAATTGACACCGCCTGGAACACCACAGCGTAATGGTGTGTCCGAACGTCGTAATCGAACCTTATTGGATATGGTGCGATCTATGATGTCTCTTGCCGATTTGCCACTATCGTTTTGGGGTTATGCATTAGAGACAGCTGCATTCACTTTAAATAGGGCACCATCGAAATCCGTTGAGACAACGCCATATGAACTTTGGTTTGGCAAGAAGCCAAAGCTGTCGTTTCTTAAAGTTTGGGGATGTGATGCTTATGTCAAAAAGCTTCAGCCTGAAAAGCTGGAACCCAAAGCGGAGAAATGCGTCTTCATAGGATACCCAAAAGAGACAGTTGGGTATACCTTCTACCTCAGATCCGAAGGCAAAATGTTTGTCGCTAAAAACGGAACATTTCTTGAGAAAGAGTTTCTCTCGAAAGAATTGAGTGGGAGGAAGATAGAACTTGATGAGGTTGTTGAACCTTTACTTCAACCTGAGAGTAGCGCAGCGCAGAAAGTTGTTTCTGTGGAGCCTACATTAGCTGAAGAGGAATTTAATGATGATGATCATGAAACTTTGGATCAAGTTGCTATCGAACCTCGTAGGTCGACAAGGACGCGTACTGCTCCCGAGTGGTACGGCAACCCTGTCTTAGAGGTCATGTTGTTAGACAACGATGAACCTACGAGCTATGGAGAAGCGATGATGGGCCCGGATTCCGAGAAGTGGTTAGAGGCCATGAAATCCGAGATGGGATCCATGTATGAAAACAAAGTATGGACTTTGGAAGTATTACCTGAAGGGCGTAAAGCCATTCAGAACAAATGGATCTTTAAGAGGAAGACGGACGCGGACGGTAATGTCACCGTCTATAAAGCTCGACTTGTGGCAAAGGGTTTTTCACAAGTTCAAGGAGTTGACTACGATGAGACCTTCTCACCCGTAGCGATGCTTAAGTCCGTCAGAATCATGTTAGCAATAGCTGCCTTTTTCGATTATGAAATTTGGCAGATGGATGTCAAAACAGCGTTCCTTAACGGTTACCTTAAGGAAGAGTTGTATATGATGCAACCAGAAGGTTTTGTCGATCCAGAGAATGCTGACAAAGTTTGCAAACTCCAGCGATCCATTTATGGACTGGTGCAAGCATCTCGGAGTTGGAATCTTCGTTTTGATGAGGTGATCAAAGCGTTCGAGTTTATACAAGTTTACGGAGAAGCTTGTATCTACAAGAAAGTGAGTGGGAGCTCTATAGCGTTTCTAATATTATATGTGGATGACATATTGCTGATTGGAAACAATATAGAAATGTTGGAAAGCGTAAAGGAATATTTGAACAAGAGTTTTTCAATGAAGGACCTAGGAGAAGCTGCTTTCATATTAGGCATCAAGATCTATAGAGATAGATCGAGACGCTTAATAGGACTTTCACAAAGCACATACCTTGACAAAGTTTTGAAGAAGTTCAAAATGGATCAGTCCAAGAAGGGGTTCTTGCCTGTATTGCAAGGTGTGAAGTTGAGTAAGACTCAATGCCCAGTGACTGCAGAAGATAGAGAAAAGATGAGTGTCATCCCCTATGCTTCGGCCATAGGCTCTATCATGTATGCAATGCTGTGCACAAGACCCGATGTCAGCCTTGCCATAAGTATGGTCGGAAGGTTTCAAAGTGATCCAGGAATGGAACACTGGACGGCGGTCAAGAATATCCTGAAGTACCTGAAAAGGACTAAGGATATGTTTCTCGTTTATGGAGGTGATCAAGAGCTCGTCGTAAAGGGTTACGTCGATGCAAGCTTTGACACTGATCCGGATGACTCTAAGTCTCAAACCGGATACGTGTTTATTCTTAATGGGGGTGCGGTTAGCTGGTGCAGTTCCAAGCAAAGCGTGGTAGCAGATTCTACATGCGAAGCGGAGTACATCGCTGCCTCGGAGGCGGCGAAGGAAGGTGTCTGGATGAAGGAGTTCATGACAGATCTTGGAGTAGTGCCTAGTGCGCTTAACCCAATGACTCTGTTTTGTGATAACACTGGTGCCATTGCTCTAGCCAAGGAACCAAGATTTCACAAGAGGACCAGACACATAAAGCGACGTTTCAATTCCATCCGCGATTACATCAAGGAGGACGACATAAATATTTGCAAAGTACACACGGATCTAAATGTTGCAGATCCGATGACTAAACCTCTTCCAAGGGCTAAACATGAACAACACCAGAACTGCATGGGTGTTCGATTCATTACAATGTAAATCACATAGTGATGTGAACTAGATTATTGACTCTAGTGCAAGTGGGAGACTGTTGGAAATATGCCCTAGAGGCAATAATAAATTGGTTATTATTATATTTCCTTGTTCATGATAATCGTTTATTATCCATGCTATAATTGTATTGATTGGAAACTCAAATACATGTGTGGGTACATAGACAATACTGTGTCCCTAGTATGTCTCTAGTTGACTAGCTCGTTGATCAAAGATGGTTAAGGTTTCCTAGCCATTGACATGAGATGTCATTTGATAACGGGATCACATCATTAGGAGAATGATGTGATGGACAAGACCCAAACTGTAAACGTAGCATTTGATCGTGTCAGTTTATTGCTATTGTTTTCTGCATGTCAAGTATCTGTTCCTTTGACCATGAGATCATGCAACTCACTTACACCGGAGGAATACCTTGTGTGTATCAAACGTCGCAACGTAACTGGGTGACTATAAAGGTGCTCTACAGGTATCTCCGAGGGTGTCTGTTGGGTTGGCATGGATCAAGACTGGGATTTGTTACTCCGTGTGACGGAGAGGTATCTCAGGGCTCACTCGGTAATACAACATCAAATTGAGCCTTGCAAGCAAAGTGACTAAAGAGTTAGCCACAGGATCTTGTATTACGGAACGAGTAAAGAGACTTGCCGGTAACGAGATTGAACTAGGTATAGTGATACCGACGATCGAATCTCGGGCAAGTAACATACCGAAGAACAAAGGGAACAGCATACGGGATTAACTGAATCCTTGACATAGAGGTTCGACCGATAAAAGATCTTTGTAGAATATGTAGGAGCCAATATGGGCATCCAGGTCCCGCTATTGGTTATTGGCCGTAGAGGTGTCTCGGTCATGTCTACATAGTTCTCGAACCCGCAGGGTCTACACACTTAACGTTTGGTGACGATTAGTATAATTGAGTTATTATGTTGGTGACCGAAAGTTGTTCGGAGTCTCGGATAAGATCCCGGACATGACGAGGATCTCCGGAAGAGTCCGGAGGTAAAGATTGATATATGTGATAATAGTGTTTTGATCTCCGGAAGAGTTCCGGAGTTCACCGGAATGGGTTCCGGATGTTTACCGAAGTGTTCGGGTGCAGCAACACTTTATATGGGCCAAAGGGATAAAGCCCACGAGGTATTGGAAAGTGCAAAAGTAGTTTTGCTGCCGCGTAAGCGGTACTACCGCTTGGTGAAGCGGTACTACCGCCCGAGCGGTACTACCGCTTGTGTGAAGCGGTACTACCGCCCAAGCGGTACTACCGCTTGTGTGAAGCGGTACTACCGCTTGTGCGCGGCTGTGCACGGTTCGGCAGGGATCCGAGTTGGACTCTTTCCCTGCGGGCCAAACCGACCTTGTGCGGGCAAAACCGACCTGGAGGAGGCTTTTACTCCAAGTTTAGACCCCAAGGCTCAACATATAAATAGAGGGGCAGGGCTAGCACACGGGATACATCAAGATTTCCCCAAGCCGTGTGCGGCAACCCTAACCCTCTAGTTCCTCCGTCATAATCTCCGTAGCGCTTGGCGAAGCCCTGCAGAGATTGTTCCTCACCACCATCACCACGCCGTCGTGCTGCTGGAACTCAACCACTACTTCACCATCGCTCGCTGGATCGAGGAGGTGAAGGCGTCATCAAGCCGTACGTGTGTTGAACGCGGAGGTGCCGTCCGTTCGGCGCTAGTTCGTGATCGGATCGAGGGACGACTTGCGATTTGGATCGCGAAGACGTTCGACTACATCAACCGCGTTTCTTAACGCTTCCGCTTAGCGATCTACAAGGGTATGTAGATTTACTCTCCCTCTCGTAGATGCTCATCACCATGGATAGATCTTGCGTGTGCGTAGGAAAATTTTTGTTTCCCATGCAACGTTCCCCAACATATAGATCATGGCGCACCTCGAAAGGAAGGATGCTGTGACGGTGCTACACTTGGGAGAACACTAACTACTTGATATTTTTGTGAGAGATCACCCTAATAAAAGCGACTACCGCGCAATCAAGAAGGGTGCATCATAAGGGATTAACATCTCAGGAAATTCATAATAGCATGATATGGTATAGCCCTTTTTGACGGAGAAGTCTTTATTTCTTCGTCTCCGGCATTCGCGTCGGTGTTCACCTTCGCGAAGATTGCCACAACCTTGTCGATGCACCAGATAATATTGCTATCTCTATAGCTAATAAAATAAGTGCATTACATAAGGTTGACACGCAGGTCATTAAAGTGCAATCATATGGCTCCAGCCATCATGCCGAATCATGACACGCAGGTCATGTTAATTTACATCATATAGTCATCGCATACATAATCAAATTTATATGAGCACTGCTATACCACATCACATGCACATGCAAACCATCCTGCAAAACCAAGTTAGACGCCTCTAATCGGTTTATGCAAAAATTTATTTTACGTGGCTTCTAAGGTTTCGAAACAAACCGAAGCTACCAACGTCCATCATCAAGCATGATAATCCAAGTCACTAGTTTTAACATTGCGGGGTGTATGAAACACGAGATAATAAAATCTCGAGCCCCATACTGAACTTCGTCATACGCGTGACCCCCGTGCAGATCATATCTGCATTGCCCTTTCGTCTGCGAAACATCCATCTTTCTCAACTATGGTGGAACCCAAAGAACTGTTAGCACTTCGTTGATCTGTCAATCAGCATACTCAGGAGCAGCATGAAAGGATCGCGGATTGCCAGAACTTTGTGAGATTCCACCATGCCGTCAAGATCAGGACTACGCAAATTCCAGGGAAGCAACAAGAACATCGGGTAACAGATTTCATCTGCTACCCGCACAAATAATTTTCAGTAATAGATCTCATCTACTACCTAATTATATTGTGCAACACCCATACATCTCTATGTATTCTAGATCGCAACCTGCATCTACGCATAGCCTGGCTCTTGATGCCACTGTAGGGTAACGCAGCAGAAAACAAAAAAATTCCGACCTACGTACCAGCCCAGGATCACTATGGAGACTGCATACAAGGTTTGATCCTTTCCGTTACCGACTCGTAGCGCAGCGGAAGTAGAGTCGATGACGATCGGCGGTGCAGATCCCCGCAGCTAGGATTTTACAACCTCCCAACCGCGAGGATGTACTCCCTCGTCAGCTCACCGGACGGATCTTCGGGCAGCCCTTCGGGAGGCCTCAGGACAGTCCCTCGGATAGTCCCACCGGACGGATCCTCGGACAGCCCTTCGGGAGGCCTCTGGACAGTCCTTCGGATAGTCCCACCGGACGGATCCTCGGACAGCCCTTCGGGAGGCCTCTGGACAGTCCTTCGGATAGTCCCACCGGACGGATCCTCGGACAGCCCTTCGGGAGGCCTCACTGACAGCCCTTCGGGCGGGTCACTCGGACAGCCCTTCGGGAGGACCCCCGAAACACGGACAGTAACTCGGACAGCCCTTCGGGAGGCACTCTCGAACTAAGACCGAAACTACGATCTCTCTACAGAGTTGCACACATACGGTGTCATCTATCCGTCAGGGCTTCGCCGTCCAGAACTAGTTCCCACCGGAACCCAGACAACCTTTCGGCTCTACGAAACTATTTCGCTGGGAGGGAGAGAGAAGCCAGAAATGTCATGGCACTTGTATGTGAGAAGGAATGAATGTGGAGGCAGCCCCTCCACCTCTATTTATAGGAAATCCAAGGGGTAGGGTTTCTTGGCCCCCAAGCCTTCTAGAAACCTTTTGGGAAAATATCCCAAAAGGTGACTTTTCCATAAATATCCCAAAAAGCACTTTCACTATTCACGACGACATTTTTCAGCGTCCGGTCGAACTGAAAATATGTATGTGGGCTTAGAACATTTCCAGTACCCACTAAAATAATTTTCAATGCGATCCAGAACAATTCCGGTTTAGTGATTTTCATCTGCGAAAAGCATCTGAAGCGGTTTCGGCAGCTCCGGAACATTTCCGGTTTTCATCCCGGAAAATTCCAGAAAGTTTCCAGAATGATTCTGGCACCCTCCAAGAATTATCAGGCATGTGCCAAAACCAATTTGACTTTATGGTATCCCCTGAAACAACTTTTCAGTTTTACCGAAACTGTTTCGATGTTCTCTCTGCGGAACTTTTCCGCTGTCCGAAACTTTTCCGGTGTCCGAAAACTTTTTCGGTGATTTTCTCTCAGACTCCCTGTCTAGTATTCAGCAGATAGATGACCCTTAAGCGTGTGACCCTATAGGTTCGGTGAAGCATAGACGTGACCCGGAACCCCTTCCGATCAATGATCAACATCGGAGCCGTGGACACCCATATTGATCCCTATACCCACACGAATGAATATTCGAGTGAACCTCCAGTTGCCGTGTGCTATTCATGTTGCTTCGCGATATGTTACAAATACCCGAGGTGAGACATGTTGGCATCCCCGTGGATCAACATCTTGTCCACTATGCCAGTTACCTCGTTACCGGTATTGTTCTCTTTTCTCGTTCCCGTGTTCCGGCATCCCTGTGATCAAATCACCCTGTGTCTGGCCAGACGATGATGGATACCGTAACACCGAGAGGGCCCAGAGATATCTCTCCATCGTCGGAGGAGCAAATCCCAATCTTGAGCTATCAAGTTACTTGACACACTTTTCCATGAACCCGTAAGCCGCCGTAATAGCCACCCATTTACGGATGACGTTTAACAAACCCCAAAGTTCATGAAGCAAGTATGAAGAAACTCGATACTCTCATGGTCTAAGGAATTATACAAACGTTAACCATCTCTGTGTTATTAACCATTAACTTATGACGAATGAATCTCATAGCATAACATCAATTCGGGTCGATTCAACACAAATGTTCTTCTAACATTGTGCCCTCAAAATTGCCGGCATAGCCATGCCCATGATCAGGAAAACAGGATCATCATGCAATACTTGAGCCAGTCTTAGAGGCCAGACTAGGAATACATTTTACCGTTTATTATTCCACACGTGCATATGAGTCTTCCTCCGAGCCTCGTGGTTATTGTAGACTCGAGAACCATAGCAGTTATAGCATGGAACATAAACCTAATTATGAACAGGGAGATAATCAATAACATTTATTATTGCCTCTAGGGCATATCTCCTACATTTATGATGCGAAAACATCTTTTTGAATACTATGAACATTTTATTCAAACTATGGCTTTTTGGTTTCTTTTATTTTTCTAAAAAACAATCATGATTCTATTTTATACAATATAATTTATTTTTAAATAAATGGACATTTTTAATACAAGATATTGCACAATAAATGATGAACAATTTTTAATTACATCATGAATATTTTTTATACACGATGAAGTTTTTTAATAGACAATGGATCTTTTCAACATAGCAGTTGAACATTTTTAAATAAAAGTTCAACATTTTGTAATACATGATGAATATATATTAATTCCGTGATGATCATTTTTGTTAATACACAATCAAAAAATCTGAATACATGATATATTAATTATACCATCAAAGTTTTAATTACAAAAGAAATTTTATAATACATGATAAATCTTATTTAGATAAATGATGAACATTTTCAAATTACATGTTCATCATATTTTTAATGCACGATGGATTATTGATTACATGATGACCACTTCTTAAATACTTGATTAACATTCTTTTTAGTTAGATGTTGACCAATTTTCAAACACACATTGACCATGCTATAAATATGGATGAAACTGTTTTAAACAATTTTCAAATTGATTGTAAGTACATTTTTATCCATGTCATTGTTTCGCATACGTGACATTTTCTAAATAGAATAATTTATTTGGTATATATATTTTTCATCAATAGTTTAGAAATGCTTGAAAAATAAATCCATATTGGCGAAAAATAATTCAAATTTGTGAATATTTGTAAATTTAGAGGTATTTTGAAATACATGAACATTGTATTCATGAATTTTTTTTAAAAAAATCATCAACACTTTTTAAAAATCCATGATGGGTGGCCTTCTCCATTTGGCTCATCATGTCCTATTCACCGAGGGACTCCCCATCGTTGTTTTCTTTGTCGGGATTCCCGACTCTGGGGCTTCTCCGAATAGCACACCACGCAACACATCGAGGATGACGAGGATTGAGGAGTAGTGACTACACATAACTGGTGGGTGCAAGCTTGGGCCAGGACCATGGCCTATTATTTTGGTCCCAGGCAGGCGCGTGCCAAAAATGATTTGTCAGACTAGTAATGGGGCGCTGAACACTTCGCTGGTGGGTACTTCGGGCCCTTCATTAGTTGGTTTTTTTTTGGAGTAGTGTAGGTAGCTCTGGATATACGTTTTGTTGATAGATAGATACTCTTTCTCCATTCTCATGGTGATGTGTGAGTCGTTCATCCTCGAGGCTGAGAGTAAGTACTAGTAGCTATGTGTTCTTCCTCTCTCTCTCTCATGTTTTTGAAAGATTCCAATCTTGATTGTATCATGAGCTTTACTAATATAGTTGAATCTTATAATGTTCATCCCCTCTATTATTTTTGTGGTGAATTGAGTCTTGCTCTTTGAAGTATATGTGCTTTTGCAGTGAAGAGATGCGGCTAGTTTATATGTCGCAAAACATATACAATTTTATTTATGCAATTTAGGAAGACCGGGGGCGGGGTGTCAAGCATGTATATTTGCTCTAAATCCAAAGGCTTAAAAGGTAAATAATTATAACCATAAGGTTAGAGTGTTGATAAAAATAAGCCTGAGGATTAAAGTACAACTTACAGTGATAGTTATGAGAATTCGAAACTAATCGAGGTCTTATTCGCTTGTTTCGATTAGTAAACCAAGAGACTAATTTGTGAATAAGGTTAAAAAAGGGACTACAGTGTTAAATAGCCAAAGAGATAAGGGTTCTCTCGTATCTTCTCAAGCGCACTAATCTGGGGGGATTTGTCGCCCGAGTTTTCTGGAAACCGATCAAAAACCGGTACTTCCACTACCCACCGAGAAAAGTCTATACCGAACGATTTTTTTTTTTGAAAATTTTGAATTAAAAGTGCAAAATTTTATCATATAAGAAGCCTATGCTATCTTCAGTGGACAAACATGCTTTAGCGCAGTGGTAACAAGCACCCGAACTCGTCGTCGGTCGCGAGAGCGAGAGCTCGCTCGTGCACGAGTTGACCATTGTGGTAGACAATGGTTGGTGTGAATTATAGTTTAAACGGGATATATTTAAACACTGCCTGATTTGAATTCAAAATTCGTTTAAACGGACGAAAAAATCTGAAATTTCCGAGATTTTTCGGAAACCGGTTATTTGGGTCCATACCCAAAAAAAAAAAGGGTGACGAGAAAAAAAACTTGGCACGAATCAATCTATTCGCTCCCCCACCACCGTAGCCAGGAGCTGCATCTCCGGCCAGGAGGTTCCCCCTCGATCGTACCGGGCACGGACTCTGCTACACAATCGGTCGCCTGGGAATCCCACGGCTAAAAAGCAGTCCGCTGGGATCGCTCGTGTACAACTCGGACGGATCAAATCCATCCCCGGAAAGAACTCGAGCTGGAATCTCCCTCAAATTCCGTTTATATGATATGATCGATCGATGGCGGTGCGCAAGTCCCGGGAACTCAACGCAATGACGGGAACAATTTCCGTGTGCTTCGGCAGGAGGACGAGACGACCGTCCAAAGGGCGGCGACTGGTGGCAGCGGCGGCGGGCCAGGTCGCACGGTGGGCGCGCCGACGCTGCTTCTTGCTCCCACGACGACATCGGGCACCAACGTCACCGGTGACCGAACAGCTAGACGCTCATGGCGACAATAACGACAATGACCGGGACTGCTGGTCCGGCCTGCCGGAGGACGTGCTGCTCACGGCCATGTCGTTGATGGAGGTCACCGACGTTGTCCGCGCTGGGGCCGTCTGCTCTTCGTGGCGCTCTGCGTACGTAGAGTTCCGCCGCCTCCGCCTCCCCGCGAAGCCCAACCCACCGCCCTGCCTAATGCACGCCAACGCCGACGGTGCTGCCGCGATCTACTCGCCGTCCACCGGTGCCACCTTCCCATGCGGCGGTGGTGGCAACGGCTTCATCACCGGCAGCTCGGCGCACGGGTGGGTGTTCGCTGCAGACGTGGCCACGGCCAACCCTTGCCTGCTCAACCCTCTCACCGGTGCGCGGGCCGCGCTCCCGGCCATCGCCACCCTCGCGCGCGTCAAAGGCACCTTCTTTGACGACGACGGCACCGCCGTGTACGACGTTGACCACGCGTTCGACGGGGCCGCCCCAGACATGCAGCTCGTCACGGCGCGGAGGGTCCGGAACTGGATGTTCCGCCACGTCGCCATATCTGCCGCCGGCGTCGTCGTCCTGGTGCACATGCCGCATGGGGAGGCCTCCTATGCCAGGCCAGGCGACGAGCGCTGGACCTCGCTCTCCTCCCACCTTGAACCCGACGCCATCAGCGTTGTTCACAACGATGACGACGGTCTTTTCTACGTGCTATGCGAAGGCGGGGGCATCATCTTCGCGGTGGTCGTTGATGGACCGGCGGCGCCGACGGCATGGCCCATGTCATACCTGATCAGAATCTTCGAGCGGAGGCACACTCACTACCTCGTCTTCCGCGGCGGCGAGCTCCTGCTGGTGACAAGGCACCTGCTGCTGACGAGACCACGTGAGGGCGAGAAGGATGTCTCCACGACTGACATTTGTATCGAGAAGATTGGTCTCGGTAGGTCTAAGTTGGTGAGACTGGCCGGCATTGGGGAGGACTATGCCCTGTTCCTTGGATACGGATCGCCGATATGCCTTCCGGTGAAGGAATATCCCACGTTACGGCGTAATTGTGCCTATCTTGCCGACGACAGCGAGCAACACTTCCCGCCGATCACCCGACGAGACGTTGGCATCTGGGATTTTGAGAGCAGGAGCATGAGCAAATTCGAGGACCTGCACCCTTGGCTGGATAACCAGCCCCCTATCTGGATTACACCATCTCTTTACTAACCGACTTGGGCCGACAATGAATACAAGGAAAAACAAGAAGATTTGGGCCATTGTATGCAGCCATCCTCGTTCGGCCTTGGACGAGAGGCCTTTGGCGTTGTCGGCGACGGGTGGAGGAGATCTCGGGCTTGTCCCATCTAGATCCGGTAGATGGCGGCGGCAAATTTTAGAGCGTGCACATGTGGTGTGCGTTGAGGGTTTGTTACACCAGTTGGTGCTCCCGGCTAGCCGGTGGGCGGTTTGGTGAGGCCACCGGTTTTCATGGTGTGTGTTGGCGATAGGTCAGGACACATCATTAACCTTGTAGGTAGGGCGACATGCTTCGCCAGGAAGGTGGCTCTGGGTAGATTCATGTATTTATTTTGTAAGACTGTTGAATAATATAATAAAGATTGTGTGCATCGCTTCATGCAAAGGCCGGGGTATCCTTCTTTTCGAAAAAAAGATCCACGGGGCCAGCGTCGGTGCGGCTGCGGCATGTGCTCTGTTCTGGTCCGTATGGTGGTATGCAATGCCTGGTCGTCAGACGGGGGCCTCCACTGCCTGGATCGAGCCCGCGGTGGTGCCATCCAGCAACGGTTTTTCTCCTTCAGACCTGGCCGGTTCGGCACCGGTCGACCAATCGAGCCACGATTTACGGTTGCCATTAAAGGGTCTTCACGAGGGTTCCTCTCTCCAAATCGGATGGACGCTGCCGGCGGCTCGTACTTTCATGGTTGCGGGATGCAGCCGGAAGGCCTCTTTGTGAAGTTTGGCGGCTCTCACACCGCCCAGTTTGCCTTTAGCGGTGAGATGCAATCTATAGACGGCGGCTTGACACGGAGGATATGGTTGTGCACGGGCAGCGGTGAGGTTTTTAACCCAGTGCATGTAGATGATGAGATCGTGAAAAGTGATGGTGACAACACATGATTGATTTCGATTTGGTGGTGCTTCTCGAATACCCGGTCTCAACCCCTGGGTGAAAACCCTAGGTCTGACCCGAGTTGGTTCTACCTGACAATGACGATGTTTCGGCGCCGTTACCTTGTTATAAAGACATTGCCCGGATATACATGGACTTGTCTGGGTGGAAACTTAGAATCTGGCCTCTGTGGTTGGATCAAGTGATGACGGCGCTTGAGCGTCATTCTCTTTGTGAAGGTGTTGCTATTCGAGAGCCTCGTTGTACTTGTGGTGTCAAGACATTATGTTGATATATCCATTTTATATACTTTATATTGAGTCACTTTGTCAAAAAAGGAAAAATTATAGGAAGCCACCCACGTGCTGTCCTGAGCAGGTACGAAGGTTTTTGTAGGACGTGTTTCTATTTGTTGTTGTAGGACGCCTCCAATCGCCTTCGCCTGTCCCTCTAACCACAAGAAGAGCGTGGGGAGCATGCCACGAGGCGGCGGGGCCAAAGGATTGTCGCCCGCACAAGAAAAAGCGCCAATATGTTTGATGGGCTGGTGTACACCCGGCGACGCTGGTGGAGGCAGAGGTATGGTGGTGGCAACGCCGGGAGAGAAGAAAAGGATCGGGAGTGAAAACTTGAGAGAGTCCTAAAAATATTGGCAGGGTTTTTCGTTACATTACTTGGAGTTATTTGGCAGGGTTCCTCTCTCTAAAAATATTGGCAGTTTGATCACACAACTCATCAAATGCTTTAAAAACGCCGGGAGAGGCACATGTTGCTCCGCTGGATAGATTGTGACATGTTGCCCATTACTTGGAGTTATTTGGCCATTTTAAAGCATTTGATGAGTTGTGTGATCAAACTGCAGGTCTAAAAAAGTTCGTAGATCGATGGCATATTTCACGCCTTGCAATAACTAGCTTCTGATTTTTTTTGTGTGCCGAGTTTCGAGCCAGAAGTTAATATTTTTGTTGACGTAATGCAACCGACCCAGAAATAAACCTGGGCATGCTCGAGGGCCAGTTAGTCATCGAAAGAAGTTGCATGACAAGGTGCTGCCGAGGGAGCCAAAGCTCAGCAATAGTGCTTGGCTAATCGATGATTTCATGCTACTTACGGATGCGCGTGCTTTGACCTACACCCAACTATCTCACGCCCTCGGCCGTCAGATCTCGCGGCGGCGTCGTTTCTGGCCCTTAAATGTGTTGTTTGTTTTGGTGTCCACGGTCTGTATTTTTTTCCTGGCCGAGTTGTCCTAAGGGGTTGCTATTTTTTTTCCTACTTATAAAGGTTGGACCAATAACCTTCATCAATAAAAAAAAATGCACCCTTACCCACATGTGGGACTAGCAACCTTTTAAGAAACATTATTAATAAACAAATGCACTTTTACTCACATGTGGAACCTAAAACAAATTAACAAGTACATTACTACTTTCATGTGAGACCAACACTTGAAGAATGCACAAATAACAAAATGCAAAAATGTGACTCCAACTCAAAATTATGCACTTAAGCTATGACCTTACTCCTCATATTTTAGTTTTGTAGTAGCGCATGGGCATTGTGCTAGTAAGGAGAAAAATCTAAGTTGTGTGCTTCACTGGGCCTTTTCCCCAGCCTATTTAGCTAACCCCTATGCAAGAGCCTGCCGGATAAGAGTTCTCCTCTTCGACGCCTAAAGCGCCACTTACTGAACAAGCGCTCACGTGCCTCTGTCTCGTGGGTCGACCCAGCAAGGAGTGTGCGCTCATTCACGGACGCGGCAGTTTTCCCAGTTCTCTAGTCGCAGTTGACCGTTGACTTCACGAGAAAAATCCAAAAATTCAAAAAACTATTCATGAATTCGAAAAACAATCACGGGCTCAAATAAGTTCCTGGATCTGAAAAAGATAACGAACTTGAAAATTTTCACTAGTTCAAAAAAAGTTCGTAGATTTGAAAAAAAACACGGGATTCAAAAAAAATTCATGAATTTTAAAAGAAGTTTACAAACTGAAAAAAGTTCATGAGTTCAAAAGGTTCACGCATTTGAAAAAATTTCATGCATTTGAAAAAGTTCATGAATTTGCAAAAAAGTTTACATATATCGAAGATTTGTACAAAGGTTCATGATTTTGAGTAAATGTTCACAGATTTGGAAAAGGAAATGTTCGTGGATTTGAAAAAAATGACATATTTGAGAGAAAAAAGTTCATGAATTTAAGGAAAAACGTTCACAAAAAAATCATGGATTTGAGAAAAATTCACGAATTTTGAAAAAAGTTCATGCATTTTAAAAATAAAAAATGCAACAAGAAAAGAAAAAACAGAATAAAAACCATTCAGAAAACCATAAAAAGAAAAGAGAAAAGACCGGTCAAAAGATTCTAGAAGCTTCCCAAAACTAGTCGAAAGCTTCTAGAAGTTTCACAAAACCGGTTGGGTCGTTTCCAAAAAAATAGAACACATCACTTACCTATGTGCGGTCGAAGCAGGAAAAAAAGTAAAATGGGCCGAGCCCAAGTCGAGGAAAGGGTGTGCGCTGGTTTGTTAGATGTACTGGGGCGCGCCTATGTCTCGCATATTGCGGATGTAGGAGATATGCCCTAGAGGCAGTAATAACAATTATTTTGTATCTCCGAGTTTGTAATGAATGTTTATATTCCATGCTATAACTGCAATGATTCTCGAGTCTGCAATATCCACGAGGCTCGGAGGGAAACTCATGTGCACGTGTGGTATACTAAACGGTAAAATGTATTCCTAGTCTTGCCTCTAAGACTGGCTCAAGTATTGCATGATGATCCTGTTTTCCTGATCATGGGCATGGCTATGCCGGCAATTTTGAGGGCACAATGTTAGAAGAACACTTGTGTTGAATCGACACGTATTGATGTTATACTATGAGATACATTCGTCACAAGTTAATGGTTAATAACACAGAGAAAGTTAATGTTTGCATTATTCCTTAGACCATGAGAGTATCGAGTTCCTTCGTACTTGCTTCGTGAACTTTGGGGATTGTTAAACGTCATCCGTAACTGGGTGGCTATTACGGCGGCTTACGGGTTCACGGAAAAGTATGACAAGAAACGAGATAGCTCAAGATTGGGATTTGCTCCTCCGACGATGGAGAGATATTCTCGGGTCCTCTCGGTGTTACGGTATCCATCATCGTCTGGCCAGACAAAGAGTGATTTGATCACAGGGATGCCGGAACACGGAAACGAGAAAAGAGAACAAAACCGGTAATGAGGTAACTGGCATAGTGGACAAGTTGTTGATCCATGGGGATGCAGAAAATCTCACCTCAGGTGTTTGTAACATATCGCGAAGCAACAGGAATAGCACACGACAACTGGAGGTTCACTCGAATATTTATTCGTGTGGGTATAGCGGTCAATATGGGTGTCCACGGCTCCGATGTTGATCATTGATCGGGAAGTGTTCCGGATCATGTCTTTGCTTCACCGAACCTATAGGGTCACACGCTTAAGGGTCATCTATCTGCTGAATACTAGACAGGGAGTCTGAGAGAAAGTCACCGGAAAAGTTTCGGAGACAACGGAAACGTTCCGGAGAGAACACCGGAATAGTTTTGGTAAAACTGAAAAATTGTTTCGGGGTATACCATTAAGTCAAATTGGTTTTGGCACACGCCTGGAAATTCTTGGAGGGTGCCAGAATTGTTCTGGAAACTTCTGGGATTTTTTCGGGATAAAAACCGGAAATGTTCCGGAGCTGCCGGAACCGGTTTGGTTGCTTTTCGCAGATGAAAATCACTAATCCGGAATTGTTTCGGAACGCATCCAAAATCATTTTAGTGGGTACTGGAATTATTCTAAGACCCACAGAAATATTTTCGGATTTAACGGTCACGGAAAATTGGTTCCGTGAATAGTGAAAATCACTTTATGGTTAATTTTTTGAAAGCCACCTTTTGGGATTTTTCCCAAAAGGCTTCTAGAAAGACTTAGGGACTAAGGAATCCCCTTTAGGAGGGCCCCCATGAGGGTGGCCGGCCAAGGTGGAGCTCCTCCATGGAGCTCCACATGCCATTTTTTTTTGCCTTTTATTCCCTTTATGTGTGACATAAAGTGGAGGTATTTTGGTATTTTGTGTGCCAATCCTACCCCTTGGCTTTCCTATAAATAGAGGTGGAGAGGTGCTCTCCACACTCATCCCTTGCTCTCATACACATGCCATGCTTTGTCTGGCTCTCTCTCTCTCCCTCCCACGAAATAGTTTCGTAGAGCCGAAAGGTTGTCTGAGTTCCGGCAGGAACTAGTTCTGGACGGCGAAGCCCTGCCGGATAGCTGACACCGTATGTGTGCAACCCTGTAGAGAGGTCGTAGTTTCGATCTTTTGCCCGAGGGGCTGTTCGAGGGTCCTCCCGAAGGGCTGTCCGAGTTACGTTCGAGCTTCGAGGGTCCTCCCGAAGGGCTGTCCGTGACATTGTCCGAGGGACTGTCCGACCGCCTCCCGAAGGGCTGTCCGACGAGGGAGCACATCCTCGTGGTTGGGAGGTTGTAAATCCTAGCTGCGGGGATCTGCACCGACGATCTACATCGACTCTTCTTCCGCTGCGCTACGAGTCGGTAATGATCAGATCAAACCCTGTATGCAGTCTCCATAGTGGTCCTGGGCGTGTTCGCTGTACCGAATTTTTTTTGTTTTCTGTCGCGTCCCCTACAGCGGGACGTACGACAGCCTAGCTAAAGGCGAGAGCGAAACTTGGCCGGCCCAGAACGCGAGGCCACATGCCACAACCTCGTTTTTTCTATTTATTTTCTCTTTTCTGTCTTTCTTTTTTCTTTTTGCTTTTCTTACTTTTGTTTATAATTTCAAATATTCTAAACATATATATTACAAAACAAATCACATAAACATTTGTAAAATGTTAATTAAGCATTTGAAATTTGTTAAATGTGTATAGAAAAAATGTTTCTCCTGTATACGAAAAATGTAAACAATGTGTATGAAAAAAGTTCATCATGTATTTATAAAATGTTAATCCAGCATCTGAAAAATGTTAATCAAGTATTTATCAAAAAATTATCAAGCATTTGTAAAATATTAACTCTATATAGACAAAATGTTTCTCATGTATACGAAAAATATATACAAAAAAAATATACAATGTGTACGAAAACAAATGTTGATCGTGTATTTATAAAAATTTAATCAAGCATTTCAAAAATATTAAATCTGTGTAGAAAAAATGTTTCTCATGTATACGGAGAATGTATACAAAAAATATAGAATGTGTATGAAAAAAATGTTGATCATGTATTTAAAAATGTTAAACGTGTATAAAAAATGTTCCTGATGTATAAAAAAATGTACATTGTGTGCTAAAAAATATTTAATCCCATCAAAAAAGTTCACCGTGTATTTGAAGAATGTTCACCACGTATTCAAAAAAATGCTCACTTGTATTTAAGAAAAAATGGACATCATATATTTGGAAAACAGTGAAAACCAATAAAAAGAAAAAAGAAAAAATCCAAAGAAAAATATGAAAATAAGAAAGAAAAGAAGAAATGAATGAAAACCAACAAAGAAACAAATGGAAAGGCGGAAAAAGAGAGAAACCAAGAAAGAAACAAATAAAATTCACTTATAAAGAAGAAAAAACAGAACAAAACAAATCAGTGAAAAAAAACAAGGAATAACGAAGAAGGAAAAAAAGAAACCATAAGAAAAAATAAATAAAGGAAACAAGAAAATAACCAAGAAAAGCCGACCCCAAAATTGTGAAAAACCAGAAGAAAAAACAACAGAAAACAAAAACTAGCTCAAACACTAAAAATCCGAACAAAAGACACACAGAGGGAGAAAAAACATAAACGCACTGCTACAGTGATGAGCCGGCCCCGGTCGTGTCGCGCTTCAGGCGAGAGAAACTACCATATTCGCGTGAAGTAAGATATAGCTCACGCGGATGTATGATAACCGGCGCGACCTCCCACCATTCATCAATTGTTACTACCATCATTAATTAACTTCAGAAGCATAACATCGGTGACACATGGCAACATAAGCATAAACCAAAGCAAGTGCAATGCAACTAAGTGACCTCCATATGACTATATTAGGCTTTAAAGATTCTGGAAAGAACTTTATGATTAAGTTATTTACCATGCATGAACATGAAATATTCATACTCCTTGCATTTTTCTGATAAAAGGCATAGAAAATATGCTTCGATCCAAGTTATAGTTATTTAGTTATGAATTAAACCATTAGCAAAGTCATTTGTGCCATTTTAATTAAAAAAATTAAGTTAAGCATCTTTAAATGCAGGTGAAAGTGATATGATTGGAAAGTAGACAAAATCCTAATCAACCTTCATATATAAAGTGTTTCGATCCGAGCAACGGTTGATTTTATATGGATTTAACAAGTTTGGCATATATTCTAGAATTTCCTGTTGGAACTAAATCAATCAAAAAAGAAAAACAGGAAATTGTTTTTGCTACACGGGCAAGAGGGCTGGTCAACCAGGCCATGGTGGCGGTCAACAGGAGGGGCCTGGGCCCATCGGTCAGTTTCAGGAGGAAAAAGAATGGCTAAAAGCAATAATTCGGGGCGTGGGCCGGATTCGATCCCTGGCTGCCTGGGTGGAACTCACTGGCCCAAGCTCGCGCCGCCGGCGACTTCTCTGCTCGCCCCTTCGCCAGGACGAAATCATCTGTCAGATTGGTTCTGGAGAAACCCTCCCCACCGCCGGATCCAAGAAAGGGTGCGGCGAAAAGCTCGAGGCCGTCGTCCCCATGTCGCGCACCGGGCAGAAGAGCGGCGCCGGCGACGGTGAGGACGGCGAGCGCGAGCTCCGCGGTTCGTCGATTCTTGGGCGGATTCGTCGCCCGGTCTTCCGAGCGGAGGGCGGACGGGTTCCTGTCCAAGATGGAGGGGAGGGCGGGCGGGTTCCTGTCCGAGATGGAGGGGAGGGCGGGCGGGTTCCTCGTCGGGACGTCCAGGCTCAGGATGGACGGGAGGGAGGGTTCCCCGGCTGTTTCAGCTTGTTCGGCGGCTTCAGACACCGCCGGCGGCGAGCCCTGGTTGCGCCTCGACCTCCAGGTAATTCCGCGAACAAGCCCCGTTTCCTTTCCCAACTGCCCCGTTTCGTTTGCTTGCTCTAATCCGCGTCAAGAAACATTCAGATGATCCTCCTTCCCACCGGACCGCTTCTTCCCCTCCCCCTCCCGGCTCCCGCGCCCCCTGCCGCCGGCCAAGACCCCGCGGCGGATGACGCCGTTGCTGCGGAGCTTCCAGGAGATCTCGGCTCCTTGATAGCCTCTATGCTACCCTCTGCTTACGACCGAGGAGCACTGCAGGGTGTCTCTAGCTGCTGGCGCGCCGCCGTCAGGAATTGCCCAGTACGGCCGCTGCCCCTGATCCTGGGTGCAGAGTTGGGTTTGACAGATTGCTTCGGCGAGGACAACATCACGAGGAGGATACACCCCAGACTGTCTCAAGCTAAATATTATGATACAGCTACTGCACTTGGGTGTCTGAACAATTGGGTCATTATGGGATTTGAACCGAGATGGAATCCTGCTGGGAATCTGATCGTCAGTCACCGCAAGTGCATTCTCTTCCAGCCTCTCAAAGGCAACATGCATTATCTTCCTGATCCTTCGGCATTTGTGATGGATGGTCTGTCAGGCTCCTGCAGGATCACACAAGGAGAAGGCATCCTGTTGTATAGTCACCCAACTACAGAGACAGGTTCTGCAGAAACTTGTTCTTAGTGACTCATGCTTGGGGCCAGACTTCAGAGTAGCAGGACTGGCAGCTTGCAGGGGGTCATATCGTCTGGCCTTGAGCACACCAGATATGGAAGCTTGGTGCGTGTGCACGGCGCCTTTCATAAATCTTGGCTCCGACTTGGAATTCATACAAGACAAGCTCTACGTCCTTGGCAGCCATCAGGAGGAGTTGTATCAGATTGAGTTTGGAGCAGACATGACCTGGTTTCCTCATGTATGTGCGGCAAGAAGATGTGTTACCATGCAGCTACCTCAGGATGGCACGCACGAGCAGCGGAATCTCGTCCGGTCAGGCAACGATCTCCTCTTGGTTGTGAGAAGGTTCAACGACAATTGGGAGCACCTTATGGATGTCAACGTTTTCAAGTTGAACGTCCAGAATTGGACGTGGACACAGCTGCATGACCTAGATGGACAGAGCCTGCTCATCAGCTTATCGAGCAGCGTGGCTGTAGATTTTTCTGCATACCAGGAGGAGGAATACCGCAGGCTTGGCGGGCGTGTTTACTTTCTGGATCCGTTCTGTCCTGGGTTCCTGCCGGGGAGAGATGATCGCTTCAGCTATCGAGCACAGTTCTACGATATGCTAGAAGGACAGGTGACGGAGCTTCTGATTGGGGCGCAGCCGGCCTCCCGGCGGCCAGGTTTCCCGATGTGGTTCTCTCCTACGGAATAGGAGAAGACCAGCTCTGCTTCTATGTCTGTCGGTCGCGTATCAGCATTTTTTTGCAGTTGAGTGTTTGCTTGTGCAGCTGCAACAGTTTCATCAAGGCTCTGTTGCCTTCGCATTGCTCCTGCAGTTGTAGTAACAATTGTCATTCATTCATTCCTTCAGTAGTAGTAGTAATAACAATTGTGATTCACATTCTTTCATCAAGGCTCTGTTGCCTTGACATTCTTTCAGTAGTAGCAACAACTGTCATTCTTCCACTGGTAGTAACAGTTGTCATTCATTCCTTCAGTAGTAGTAGTAATAACAATTGTGATTCACATTCTTTCGTCAAGGCTCTATTGCCTTGACATTCTTTCAGTAGTAGTAACAACTGTCATTCTTCCACTGGTAGTAACAATTGTCATTTTATCAAAAAAAAAAACAATTGTCATTCTTTCATGAATGTTTTTGTTGCCTTTGAATTGTTTGCGGTAGTAACCCTTGCGCCTGTGAATTTCAACCAAGTGAGTGAGGTAGGTGTGTGCGTGCGTACGAGGGAGATTAGGCAGCAGTGGTGTGGATCTAGGATTTGGAAACAGAGTGGTTCATATTCTTTCATCAAGGCTCTGTTGCCTTGACATTCTTTCACTAGTAGTAACAGTTGTCATTCATTCCTGCACTAGTGGTAACAATTATCATTCTTTCATGAAGAGATGTTTTGTTGAATTCGAATTGTTTGTGGTAGTAACCCTTGCGCCTGCAGATTTCAACCAAGAAAGCGACCTGAGTGCATAGTTTAAAAAACCGGACCGGACCGCCGGTCGGACCGGAAAAAACTGGAACCAGCGGCCTCAGCGGTTTTATAAGCAAATAAGACCGTTCTGCAAACTGAATGGGCAAAACTGCCCGTTTTTTTGCTTAAACCTGAAAAAAAAAACTGGTTGAACCGGTATCACGCGCTAGGCAGATCCTATTTGGCGCTTCAGGCGCGTGTTACTGTTCATTTTGTAAACGGGCGCCTGAAGCCCTCAAGATTGGCCAGCCCGTTTAGGTATTTTATCATTATCTTTTTTGTTTTTCTCTTTACTTAAATTTCTTTAACTTTTTCCAAAATTGGTGAAGTTTTTTTTAAATGATAGACTTTTCAATTTGCGAACTTTTTACAGAATTGTGAACCTTTTTTCAAAATGGATGAACTTTTATTAAAATCGATAATTTTTATAGGAAGTTCTGCAAAATTGATTAACTTTTTTTTAAAACTCGATGAACATTTTTCAAAATTTGATGTACTTTTTTCAAATTTGATGAACGTTTTTTTCAAAATCGATGAACTTTTTTTCAAAATTGGTGAAGTTTTTTCAAATTCATTGAATTTTTTTTCAAAATTGATAAACTGTTTCCAACATTGTTTAACTTTTTTCCAAAATTGATGATTTTTTTTCGAATTCAATGATCTTTTTATAAAAATTGATGAACTTTTTCAAATTCAATGATTTTTTTTTATAATCCGTGAACTTGTTGAATTGACGGTTTTTTTGTTTTTTATGAATTTTTTCTTGGTTTATTTTTTGTTTTTTTTAAATGTGAACGTGTACATGGGCCGGCCCACCAACACCGGCGCGTGAGCGCCAGGGAGCTTCCCCGGCGCCTGAAGCGCCGAATAGGAGCTCCCCACGCGCTAGCATTTGCTAGGAAAAAGAAAATATAATTGTGGCTGCTGGGATCAATCGTTGGTGCTATGAAACAAGCCAACGCCACCAGTTAGGCCCAACAAACCAACTCGCCCGTCCAACTTATTTGTCTAAGGATAGAAACTTAGCATACTTGATCTAGTTTTACATATTTTTATAAATTAAAAACCAGCAAATGAACCGGTGAACCGGTGGTCCGACCGGTACAAACCTGAACCGGTGGCATCACCGATTCGATCACCTGTCCGGTTTTTAAAACTATGCCGGAGTGAGTGAGGTAGGTGCCTATGTACAAGGGTGATCAGGCAAGCAGGCATGTTTTGTGCGTCCCGAGAGCAGAGCCCGTGCATACAAGAGCAGAGCACATCGACGAGGCCGACGATGTCGTCGTCTTCCAGAGCAGAGCAGAGCAGCCAGCAGCGGCGGCCACGGCCCCTCCCCCTTGTCGACATGCTGCATCAGGGTGGTGCGGGCGAGGACGAGAGGCGGCTCCCTCCCTGTTCTACTCCATCTGTGCCTACTGTCGGTGCCTCTGTAGCAGCTTAAGGAGGGGGGTGTGTTTCGCTGGACGCAGCGGTGACCATGGGGCGTAGTGCTCGGCTTCCTATTATAGCTACTAGCAAAAAGGAGGAAAAAATACCACATTTCCCTAACCTAATAACCATGAATGAAACCCCCAATAGGTCCACACCCTTTATTTTAACACATGGCATCTCATCTGTGTTGTCACTTATCCTCCTTCCCATCCTTACCGACGGTGGCCTCAGTGCTCACACAATCACAATGCGTTTGAATGTTATCAATTCTAAGGCGTCTCTCTCTCAGCGTAAGATGAGAAATTTGCTTTTTTTCATGTGAGGTTTTGGCGAGGCTTGCATGCGTAGTTAGATGGTTTATTTCGTCTCCGATCCTGGTTTTGCCCAAGTGTTCATTTCCAATTCGGATCTCGGCACCGGTGTGACAGAAAGACGGATCATGCACCATTGATTAATATTGCACCCTAAATAACATTTTAAAATGGTTAATAGGTAAAAGAACATCATATTCAGATTCTACACTTTTTTCTAATCAAATTTTATATATAACATGTTAAATTTAGTGTTATAGTTTAAAAGATATGAATATTTAAAAAAACATTTGATATGTACTATGGGTTGATTAACCCAAACATCAGTGGGTTTCCTGCAAAAATGAAAATCTGACTTAAAGTTGTCTCACGGTTTGATTACGAGGAACAGTACAGGGTTTTCTGCAAAAATGAAAATCTGACTTAAAGCTGTCTCACGGTTTGATTACCAGAAACAGTACAGGGTTTTCTGCACACACAAAAAATCTGACTTAAAACTGGAGTTCAGGTTGATGAAAATGTGAGCGAGCAGAGGGGGTCGACCCAGGATTCGAACCTGGTTCTCCTCGATTAGGAATAGCAAAGCTGACCACCAGGTTAGCACCCTGTTCGGGTTTGAATGCCAGGGCGCGCCCTACTTATAGAGAAAATGAGCCGGGTTTTCTCCTTTTTTTTCCTTTTTTTTTCTTCTCCGGGTTTTTTCATTTGTTTCTTCAGTTTTTTTCATTTTATTTTTCCTTTGGTTTATTTTATTTCTTTTTTGGTTTTCATTTTTTTTATTTTTCTTTGTATCTTTTTGTTTTTCATTCTACATTCTTATATACATGATCAACATTTTTTCAAATACCTGTTCAACATTTCTCAAATACTTGTTCAACATCTTTAAAATACCTGTTCAACATATATATATATATATATATATATATATATATATAGGAAAATGGCTATGTACTCCTGGGAGTACGTACTCTCATCGCTCATATACCACATAGATGAATATTTTATACCTCTTTATTATTTTTAATATACTTCATTAATAATTAGTAGATACCCCAAAATGAGTTTCACGAAAAAAATCATGTGAGTCTACATATTTTTAAAGGTTTACGTATATACTGATTTGTTCGTACATGAAAAAGGTATATTACAAAAATTACGTCGCAAATGATATTTTTTCCACAAAACTCGTATTGGGGTATTTTAGAATATTTAATGAAGTATATTGAAAATGGTAAAGAGGTATAATCAATGTGTATAGGAGGTATATTGAATATGGGAGTACATACACCCAGGAGTACAGAAAAGTAGTCCTATATATATATGATCAACATTTTTTGTAAATACTTGTTCAACCTTTTTTTATTAAAATACTTACAATTTTCAAATACTTTTTCAACATTTTCGAAATATTTGTTCAACATTTTTCAAATACTTGTTCAACATTTTTATATACATGATCAACATTTTTTTTCAAATACTTTTTTAACATTTTTTTAAATACTTGTTCAACATTTTTATATACATGATCAACATGTTTTCAAATACCTGTTCAATATTTTTCAAATAGTTGTTCAACATTTTTCAAATACTTATTCAAAAAATTGAAATACCTTTTCAACATTTTTAAAATGTTTTTCGAAGAGTTTTTTATAGAATATTTTAAAGTATAAACAAAAGTACAAAAATAAAAGAAAAAAAAACTAAACAGAAAACGTAAAAAAATAGGAAAAAGAGGCTGTGTCCTCCCGCGCTAGTGGGCCGGCCCAGCTCGCTCGCCCTTCAGCGAGTCCGAAGCCAGGGCTCGCTGAAGGCGAGACATAGTCGCGCCCGTAATTTTCTTCACGTTTGGTAGAATGCACGTCTCACTGGGCCAGGCCCGACCGATACAAAATCGGGCTCCCAGCCAGGTTGAGCGAAAACGCAGGGATGCTCCGTTTCCGCGACCCAGCCCCGCGTGTCGTAGACCCAGCGCGTGCAAAGTCGCGAGCTAGGTCTCCTCTTCCGGTCCTATCGGCTTACATCCCCCCCCCCCCGGCTCTCCGTCGCTCTCTCCTCTGATGCGATGCGTTTGGATGTCGCCGTCCCTGCTGTGTCTACCCTTCGCCCCCGCATCTCCTCACCGGTGTCCCAAGCTCTAGTCCCTGCGAGGGAGGGGAAAGAGAGAAGGCCCTCGCCCCCAGCTTCTGGCGACCTGCTCGCGGCCACCCACCCGGCCGTGAGAGCAAGCACGGGACTCCGGTGGCAAGTAGACCACGTGCGCGCGCACCGGCGGGGCACTCGCAGACGCCCGTCCGATCTGCCTGTGAGAGCTGCCGCCAGCCCGGTCCACGCATGTGAGCAAGCACCCTCTTCCGATGCAGGCTGGATGCGCCCAGGAAACCAAACACGCTAGGCGGTCACAAGCGTGCCGCACCGCACGGGACGTGTCGACGTTACTCTGCTCCCGTCGCAACGAGTACACGTAGGTCTCCCTTTTTCTATTACGGGAAAAAACGACCTTTCTTCCCTTAATCTCCCGCTCGCCGCCCATCCCACAGACCCGCACTGAGAGAAAAAGGGACTACCTAATATATCTATATCTATACCTAATAATAAAGTCTAATTGGATTCTCAAAAAAAAAAAAAAACAAGTCTAATTTATTGTGACAAGTCATTACCTAATATATCTATATCTATATCTATATCTATATAATATAATAATAATAATAATTAATAATAAAGGGGCTATTGCTTTTTATCACCGTAATTTTGTCCGTCCTCGTCTGTCCACTTCGACCATATTATTTTCTATATCCTAGGTGGTACTATTCATATGCTTTTTAGTAATTGAACCCGCACTTCAGTTTTTGATACGTTCACGTTGTATTGGGCTGAATTTCGTCCGACTGTCCTGCATGGGCCAAGCTGGGCCTTATTGGGGAGCAGCCAAAAATTAGGCACTTGTGTCAGTTTCGAACTCACAACCTCCCCTGTGGGAGAGAAGTCCGCAGCCAATTGAGCTAGCATGCCTGTCTGTTACAAAACAAGGCTCCTTACCTAATAGTCCCATCTCGATTTTTTATACCAAATTCCACCAATTTATATATGTTTGAAAGTTGTCTAAAATATCAGGAAGCAACATTGGGAATCAATAAACGAAGGGAACGAAGAGAAATACTACTCGAGAAAAGGAGGAAACATGCACGCATAATTAAGCTCGATTGTGGGAAACTGAAGAGAGATATTTGATGAGATAATAATGCGGGGAGGAACGCGCTTTGTGCATGGCTGGAGGAAATTAAGAGGAATTGATCCCTAGTTAAAAGGGATTGATTTGATGAGAGTCGGTCGTCTGGATTTGTGCATGGCTGGGGGAAATTAAGAGGTAAAACCCTACGTCCTGCTAGATTGTATTGATGTGACTGTATGACGGTTACAGAGTTTGACATGCCGATAATTATTTCTTGGAGGAGACGCCAAGTCTTCGGAGGTTTCCTTCTGGTGCACGGGGTTGCCCGCAATCCGGCCTTCCTTTGACGAGTAAGAGCGGCCCACTAGTCCGGCCTATGAGAGATAGGCCGGCAGCCCGAGTACCCCCTAGTCCGGGACACCCTCAGTAGCCCCCGAACTAGTCTTCGAAGCCGAGGTAGTTGCCGAACACCATCGGCTTTGTGGACCAGTTCCTTTCTTTTCCGTGATACTTGTGTCGCCTAGCCGCATGCTCCCTGAACTATGCTCCGGTCGCCGAGGTGTACCGATAACTTAGCCCCGAAGGCTAGTCACATTGGTGTGAACAGTGCCCCCATCTGACAACTTTTACCGAAGGGTCACAGCCCGCCACGACCGCGAGTTGGTTTATGAAAACTCGATTCGCGGTTCGAGGTGGTTCCTTCATTGGCGCGTCCCATCGACATGGAGATCGTGCCCTATTTTCAAGGGATATGATCAATAATTTGCTCCATCCCATGCACGCATAATGGCACGATTACACGGGGAAACGGCGAAGCCTGCGGCGTAGTAAAGGGACCTCAGGTTTTACAGCCCATAAAAGGGGAGCGGCCTCCATTTCCTTCGCACGCTCTCACCTCTTCCTTCGCCGTTGCCCTCCCAATCTCTTGAGCTCCAGCGCCCAGATCTGCTCTCCCTTCCAAGAACTTCTCCAGCCACCCGCTCAATCCAGCAATGGCCGGTTCCGGGTCCAAGGGCAAGTGGGAAGCCTCCATCACCGAGAACGCCATCTTGGAGCTGAAGAGCGCGGGCTATCTCCCAGCCAACGTCGCTCACCGCGCTCCAGAGGTGGGCCAGGTCATCCCCACGCCGCGGCAGGGCGAGAGGGTGGTGTTCCTGCCCCATTTTATTCGAGGTTTGGGTTTTCCCCTCCATCCCTTCGTCAGGGGACTCATGTTTTTCTACGGGCTCGATTTCCATGATCTTGCCCCAAACTCCTTCCTGCACATCTCGGCCTTCATCATCATCTGCGAGGCCTTTCTTTGGGTCCGACCACACTTCGGCCTGTGGCTGAAGATCTTCAACGTCAAGCCGAAGATTGTTGACGGCCAGCAGACGGACTGCGGGGGAGCGATGGTTAGCAAGCTTCCCCGGGTGGAGTGGCCAGAAGGGACCTTCATCGAGACCGTCAAGATCTGGCAGAAGGAGTGGTTCTACATCACGGGGCCAAGGAGCGCGGATTGGGGGGCGATTCCTGCCTTCCGATCCGGACCCCCCACGAGGCTGGTCTCATGGACCAAGAAAGGCCTCGACTGGGGGTCAAACAAGGAGGTGGCGCTGCTGCAGAGCCGAATAGCAAAGATGATAGAGCAGGGAGTCGACCTACCCAACGTGATCCAGATTATGCTCTACCGCCGTATCCTCCCCTTCCAGGACCGGGCTTCCCCCATGTGGGCTTACAAGCCCGAGGACCCCGCCACCGTGCTGAGCTTCTACCGCACTTCCCATGCTCAGCTGTGGAAGGTGCTGTTCAAGCCGCAGAAGGACTGGCCGGCCGAGGAGGAATACATCGGCCTTGACGCCGCAAACCCCCCTCGAGAGGTAGGTTAAGGGTTACTCTTGTATTCGGATTATTCCCCTTTTGATAAGGTACTCAACTTTCTAATTTCTCATCCGCAAAGCTGGCTGAAGAAGGCCGAGCGGATCAACAGCCCGGCCCCGCTGCCAGAGGGCCCCAGGACGCCCTTGCTGACGGCCATGCTGGCCGTGGAGCCGTACGAGGCGCCGGATAGGAAGGAGAAGAAGAAGGAGAAGAAGAGGGAGGCCAGAGAGGGCCTCCGCTCCCGAGGACCCCCGGACACTAGATCCGGGGACACCCATGCTCCCTCCGCACAAGAGGAGGAGAAGGAGCAGGGAGAGGATGGGGAGGAAAGTGATTCCTCCCGTACAAGGAAGAGGGCGGCGTCCAAGGGCGCCGAGGAGGAGTAGCCTCATCCCGCCCCCAAAAGACCGTGCAGGGCCAAGGTGGCCTTGTCCGGGAATAGCTCGGCCTCTGCCGAGGACTCTGAGGCCTCCGAAAAGGTTCCTCGGAGGACCCCTAGGGTCAAACCGCTGGCCCAAAGGTACGTATCTTTAAGATTCACCTGTGCACCTTCAGCCGAGCTAAGTCTGCCATTAACTGTGCTTCTGTTTTTAATATTGCAGCCCGCTGGGCGACCTCCCCACCGATCGAGTCTCGGAGGGGGGTTCTCCACCGGCCGCGCTGGCGGAGAGCGGGACCGAGTCGCGCGCCTCGCCT
This sequence comes from Elymus sibiricus, assembly GCA_039707655.1. Classification (NCBI taxonomy): domain Eukaryota; kingdom Viridiplantae; phylum Streptophyta; class Magnoliopsida; order Poales; family Poaceae; genus Elymus; species Elymus sibiricus. The sequence goes on along the minus strand of CM077676.1, from coordinate 473,891,676 downwards.
CCTCCAATCGTCGAGGAGACCGAGGAGGTTCTGTCGAGGAGAACCCCTCCCTTGCCGCACACAGGGGGAGGGGGCGACACTGTTATGGCCGAGGTGCATACCTCGGCCGCCGAAGACCAGGAGGGAAGGAGCCCTCTGGTGAATGAAGAGGAGGAGCCCGGACGATCCGAGCTCTCTCCGAGAATGGCTCCGGAGCCGTCAAGGTACCTGGAGTCAAGCATTCCGGACTCCTCGAGAGGAGGAGCCGAGGTGCCCCCGCCACCCCCGCCCGCCCCAGAGCGGGCTTCGACTGGGTGGCCGGACGAGATGGAGGACGCTTTAACCAGCTCCTCCATCGCTGAAGAGCACCGTGTCCTTATGGGCGCGGTGTTACAAAGTCTTCAGTCCGTGGACAATGGACTGAAGGAGGCCTTTAGTGGCCTTCTCACAGGCTTCAAGGTAGGCCAAGTAATGTTTTTTTTTCTTAGAAAATTTCTTTTATGTGAGTGCGTAACCTCATACACAATAGCCCCCGAGACTCTGGCTGGCTTGAGTAAAGCTAGTCAGAGGATCGAAAATCTATAACTCGGATCCTAATGTGCGTAGAGTGCTGTGCAGGCGTCATCTTCGGTGACAGCCACCAACGCCGAGGAGTTGGCCGAGCACTACTAGGGAAAAGCTTATAGGTGGAGGATTAATAGTAGCGCGGGTCATGGACGAGCGCTACTGCTATTTAACAGTAGCGCGTGCTTAAACAACGCGCTGCTACTATAACGTTAGCAGTAGCGCGCGGGGCAAAACAGGCGCTGCTGCTAACCGGGCCCGTGGTATCCCCCGCATGGAGCCTTTGTAGCAGCGTGGGGATACAACCCGCGCTACAACTAACTATATAGTTGTAGCGCGTTTTACACGAGCCGCGCTACTGATAAGTTTAGTCCCACCTCGCTCCATGAACAGGGTGTTTACCACCTTAAATATGTTAATTCTCCAACTATCACAAGCACTTGGTCTTCATTGTACTCTATGTGTAGGATCTGTGGCAATATGAATCTTCACTTGTGCCTACAGGTGAAGATTCATACTGACAATTTAAATTCTACACAAAAATATCATTGATGACTGATGTATTTTATGATTTTTTTTGACATGCTTCAAATTGGGTTGTGTTAAAAAGAAAATTACATTGTTAAAAAGAAAATGAAAATGAAACAAAAAAAGAAAAGAAAATTGGGCTACCACCCCATTTAGCAGCAGCGCGTGACCTATGACCCGCGCTATAGGTATTGGGATTAGCAGTAGCGCAGGCCCTCTACCCGCGCTACTACTAAGCTCATCTTATCCCATGGCCGTCTGTTCCTCTCTCTCATCACTCTCACTCCTCAATCTCTCGCGCTCTCCTCTCCTCGCTGCCGTCGCCCGCCGCCGCCGACGCTCCCGCTCCTCCTCCACCGAGGTAGCTCCTCCCTCCCTCCCTTGCTCCTCCCTCTCTCCTTCCCTCCCTCCTCCCTCCTCCTGCTCCAGCTCCCGCTCCTCCTCCACCGAGGTAGCTCCTCCCTCCCTCCCTTGCTCCTCCCTCCCTCCTTCCCTCCCTCCTCCTGCTCCAGCCGCCGCCCCACCTCCATCCGCCGCCCCTCCCCCATCCTCCCCCTCCCTCCTTCCTCCCCCTCCATCTGCCGCCCTCCTCCCTCCAACTGCCGCCCTCCTCACTCCCCTCCAGCCGCTGCCCCTCCTCCCTCCTCCTCCTCCATTCTCCAATTTACTTTCTAGTTTACTGAATTAGTTAAAAGTTTAGTTGGTGCAAACATGTATTGGACACTTAGTTGGTAGAGATTATAACTAGTAATAGAATAGAAAATAAATTATAGTAATAGAAATTTTGAGTAAAAAAAAATTAGTAATAGAAATTTTTAGGTGTATAAAATTTTCAGTATAGAAATGTATTGGAAAGCTATATGAGAAATTTTTAGGTGTAGAAAATTTTCAATATAAATGTATTGGAATGCTATATGAGAAATTTTTAGTAAGTGTTGAATAGAGTAGAACTAGGGTATTTAGTTATGTCAATCTCACATTGCCAAATTTAGAGAGAGAGACCTACTTTGTATGCTCACGTGTGAATGCTCATGTGGCGCAGGGTAGATCACCGACGAGCCGGTCGACGACGCCCAGAAGATCACCGACGACACCCGCGCCCGGTCGACAACCATCGTCTATAGTGAGTAAACATGATGTTTTTATAGATGTAGTAGATGAGTAGCTGTGACAATGTGAAGCTAGTTTTTTTTAAATGATAATTGATCCGGATAGAATTTCAAGTTTAAACATCTATGTATGTGTCTGAACATCTTTGTATCGCATGGAAAATCCGAGTGGCCTATGTTTTGCCGGAGTGTTGATTCATTTCCGTTCCGGTAAATTTCAGGCACTCGATATGTCCTATTTTAGAAAATGTCATGCCGGATTTTTCGGTGAATTTTAGCATGACTTGTGCTAGTATGTAGGAAATATCGAGTGCCTTGGATTTGCCGGAAAGAGAATTAAACGACATTTCGGGTTGACTTTAACTCTGTCGGGGCTCAATACATAACAGTCAGAAAATTAGTGAGGGAGAGTGTCCACCATATATGAGAGAACAAGAATGCCGACTGTTGTCGTGGGGGTCGCTTCTCCTTCTTCTCCTTGTGCTAGACCTTTGTTATGCACTAGGGGGAGGAGGAGTAGCGACCATCACCATCACCACCGAAAGTCAACCCGTGATGAGTAATAATGATCTATGTGTGTTGAGTTCCTGTTATTTGCCATCGATTTTTAATCTTTGACTTATGAACACAGGAAATGTCTGATGACGATATGATTCCTGAGTGCGACTACTGTGAAGACGACCGGGGTTTGTGCGACAGGATGCCTTATCTGCAAAACGGTAGGTACTTCACCATCGTGCTGAAGGAGACTTCCGACGTTTTTACGGTACGTAAGGACGACAAGTATTTTTTCGTAATTATGCATGACTTGTGAATTTTTGCTTCAACGTGTAATTTTACATTTTTTTAATTGAAATAGTTCATCCCATGTCATGCAAGACCGTATGTCTTGGAAAAGCTCGGTTTTGAAGATAGGGAGAGAACAGAGACGAAGAGTGCTCACCTTAGGACGAAGCATGGTTTCACTTTTTTGGTTAAGCTATTTAATGCACCAAATAGCTCACATTTCGGTTGCTCAACTTGGAGAGGATTTTGCAAGGCCTATGAATTTAAGGAGGATATGCAAATCACCTTCGATCTTGGGCCCGAAGAAGAAATTGACGATAATATCGACATTTGGGTGGATGTTGAGACGCTTCCAGTTCTACCTCTTTGTGAGTTTGTCAAATAAATTTGTTAAGTAATTTATATTGTTTATTTAAAAATCATTGACGGCTTATTTCCATTGACAGCTTATTTCCATTCTTCAAAAAATGTACGGAAGATAGTAGACAGAACCTACTACACTGATGGCTCTGAACTAAGTTACCAGGAGAAAGATCATCTTATCTCATTTATTATTGATGTTGAGAATTTCAATATCAATTATGAAACTCCTCCACATTATGGTCAATACGTGCCACTAGTGCACGTGTTGAACTACGGTAACATCCATAGAGATGGCATGGTAAGATTTTTTACTATTACGACATCAGTGCATCTTTTGCATACATTCTTCTAAAGCTAAACTACATTGCTAACTAAGTTATTATTATGTTCTTCAACAAAAAATCCCGAAGGATTGTGTGTCTCATCTGATGTTTACGAAAGGTCGCATTGATGTTATTAGATTACGGCCAAGTCCGCCTCGGGTTCACCGCTGTTCATACAAGATTTCTCAAACCGATGAAGACATCACAATCAAAGAATGGAAAAAAGTTATGAATAATGAAAGTGAGCTACTTGGAAGCAACATTGTGCGAAGCGCACGAATTGGAGACAGGATAATCTCCATTCTTCATAATGGAGAGTCAGAGGCTATGTTGTTTTATGCTATTTTACCTTAGAGAGCGTAGCAGGTCCTAGCTAATACTCATGAACATGTGCTAAGAACAATTAACTAGGGTTGGTTATGACTATGATGATGAGTAGTATGACTTGTTATTATGATAACGAGTAGAAGTTGTTAGATGACTATATATGATGATGATGATGAGTATGACTTGTTATTATGATAACGATGATGAGTTATTATTATGATGATGATGCTGAGTTGTTATATGAGCATGATGAGTTATTATATATATCAGTGGGTGAAATAAACGTGGATTAGATTCAAGTGGAGGCAACATGGTGCAGATCGAAAGTACTACTAATCCAAACTAAAGTGATCAAGTTTGGATTAGTAGTACTTTCGATCTGCACCATGTTGCCTCCACTTGAATCTAATCCATGTCTCTTTCACCCACTGATATAATAACTCATCATGATCATAAAACCATATGATGAAACTACTGTATAAAACCTGTACAAATACAGGGCCAATATGCTGCAGAAAAAAAAATGCAGGAAAAATTAGCAGTAGCGCGGGCATGCATGTAGCAGCAGCGTGCTATTATCAGCAGCGCGCTCTGGAAAGAGGCGCTGCTGCTATTAGCAGCAGTGCGGTTTAATGAGCACGCTACTGCTATGTATAGTTAACAGTAGCGCGGGTAAACCCACGCTACTGCTAAAGGTTAGCTGTAGCGCCTTAGCAGTAGCGCCGGTGCCCGCGCTACTGATAAGGTAAAACCCCGCGCTACTGCTAGCCTTTTCCCTAGTAGTGGAGCTAAATCAGAAGCTCAAGAGCTTCGAGGACGACCTCAGCCTGCTGAACAAACGGTTCGACGAAGCGCAAGGCAAGTTCGAACTATAATGTTGACTACAGCAGCTTTGTGTTGTTGAGTAAGGTTTGAAGTAAGTAGCCTAATCGGGGTCAATGGATATGACTGCAGCTGCTACCGCGGAGGTTGAGAACCTCAAGGCCGAGCTGAAGAAGGCTCAGCTGGAAGCGGCGGAGCAGAGGGCAGCGGCCGAACAGATAGCTGCCGAACTGGCTACGGTGAGGACCGCTAGCCAGAAGCATGAGGCCAGAGTGGCTGAGGTGCAGCAAGAGCTCAAGGATGCCGTCACGAAATGTGAGGCCCTTGAGCAGAAGAATAAAGAGCAGGCTGCCGAGCTAACCTCATTGGGGTCGGTGGCCAAGGAAGCGCGGACGGAGGCGCGCGACTACCAAGAAGAACTCCACCAAGTGAAACTCATTGCGGATGGTAAGCCGTATTTGCTGCAAAGTGTCTTTGGTGGTAACAGGTTTGCTTTGCCCACTCGAGTGTGGCGTTCCCCAGGCGCCTTTGCAGACCTCCCGAGGAGTGCGGCTGATGCGGCTAGGTTCTTCGCCGCCCAGGAGGGTCGGGCCGAGCAGAGGCTATTTTGGGCGCAATTTCAAGCGCCCGAACACCCTCCCCTCCTCAACAACCAGATGAAGCAGCTGATGGAGCTGCATCGGATGGCGGAGCCCGCGATGAAGGACCTCTGCGTCAAGCTGTGGCCTTCAGAGCCGCTGCCGAGCAGCTATTTTGGGTTGGTGCAAAGGCTGTATGACGCCACGCCCGGATTGATGCCTGGAAGCGCTCCGCGTGCATTGAGGGAGCTCGGATGGCCTTCGGCAAGACCATGGTGCACTGGCCGAAGATCAAGCCAGCCGAGATGGCCACCGGACCTCCACCCCCTGGGAAGGAGCATAGGCGCCCCGAGCAGTATTTTCCCATCGTGATGGATGGTGCTCGGGCAATAGAGGCCCAGTGCTCGAAAGATGTAATTTATGAGTAATTTTATTTTCCTTGTATCCTAGGAGTTAAAACTTTTGTGCTGTTGAAATGCAACTGGTTGGCTGTAAATATAATGCCTCATGTGTTATATTTTGACTCCTGTGCGGCCGTTTTAAAACTGAAAGTTACCAGTCGTCGGCTTCAACCCCCTTGTAGATACTGCATGGGGTGTTTCTCCCGAACACTTTGACCCTTAGCCGACGTCTCGGTGCCCGGAGGCGGTATGTGTAAGGAAAAATGAGGCAATCAGACTATGCGGCTTTATTGCTTTCACTTAGCCATAGGAGCTTAACTGCGGGGGCTGGTGACTAGCCCCCAGTATATGTGATATCTGGACGTACCGCGGTTGACACCATTATCACGTGGTTCCTATAATAGAGAACCCTTCATTTGACACGGGCTAACCTCCAACAATTTTTAGTTTAACACTAGTCATCGGATCACTGACCAGTTCTCGCTTATTATGACGGTTAGTTTTCGGCTTTCTCCACTGAGGTACTTAACCAGGCTAGCTAGAAGTACGATCGCAGTGGTTCTCCCTTTACCCTCCTAGCCGAACAATGCGGAACGTAAGAGGGCAAACACAGGAGCCGGGCAACCCAACTATTGACCAAAGACACAATTCGAAACTGATTCATATAATGCAATATCCATGACGCCGAGTACATATAAAAATTGGTGCCGGAATGATGCTTGGGGCTAGAGTGGGGTTCAAGCCCCCGGTCTATGAGCCGATCGCATTTAAAAAGGAAACGTATCATAATAGTTTACTTCGGCCGAATAGCAGAAAGGAGGGTACAACATAATTAACCGCAGTATGACCGGAAAAAATGGTCGTTATGTCCTTTAAATTCGTGATGTCTATCCATGCAATCCGAACTGCCGAAGTAACTTTTACAGATACTTTAAGAAATAGATAGATTAGAGGAAAGGTTTACACAGGGCCTTCATGAGTGGTTTGACGTCCCTACTACGCCCTGCTGCACGTCAGCGCCTTTGCTCTTTATGAAGCTTCCGGATAAGTGTGGTCGTCGACTGTATGCTCGGCGGAAGTAGTAATGTTCGGCAGACGAGCCCTTGGGGAAGGGTTTTCGAGAAGTCGCCGCACTGTACCAGCTTAACGATGATCAGGCCCTAGGTGGTGCCTGTAATTGATGTTGATCCAAGAACATCTTTTGGCCATGGCACGGTCGAACCGAGCTCTCGGCCTTTGTGTCATGTGCCCCCATAGCTGCCCATGGGATCTTGAGCGCGAAGTTGTGCACTCGAGGCACGTATTTTGCGGCTGGGTGGGCCGTGCTGTGGGGCGCGTATCCCTATTTAGGGTCAGCACGGGAGTGCTCCGGGGTCGAGGCCGTAGCTCGGGCGCGTTTGCGTGCGCCCAGTGCCTTGGCGGTAGACTGGGCCTGCGACGCTTCTTCGGCGGCCTGGACTTCCGCGGCTAATGCTGCAGTGTGCTCCTCTGTTCGGAGCGAGCGCTCGGTGTTACCATTGACGGTAATAACACCCTTCGGTCCTAGCATCTTGAGCTTTAGATATGCATAATGCGGGACGGCGTTAAAGCGGGCGAACGCTGTCCGGCCGAGGAGTGCGTGATAACCGCTGCGGAAGGGAACAATGTCGAAGATTAAGTCTTCGCTGCGGAAGTTGTCGGGCGAACCGAAGACTACCTCCAATGTCACGGATCCCGAGCAGCGTGCCTCGACGCCTGGGATTACACCTTTAAAGGTGGTGTTGCTGGGTTTGATCCTTGACGGGTCGATCCCCATTTTCCTCACTGTATCTGAATAAATCAGGTTGAGGCTGCTGCCTCCGTCCATAAGGACTCTGGTGAGGTGAAATCCATCCACGATGGGGTCGAGTACCAGAGCCGCCGTTCCTCCATGATGGATACTGGTCGGGTGGTCTCGACGGTCGAAAGTGATCGGGCAAGCCGACCATGGGTTGAACTTTGGGGCCACCGGCTCCAAGGCGTAGACATCCCGGAGTGCGCGTTTCCACTCCCTCTTCGGTATATGCGTGACGTAAATCATGTTCACGGTCTTTACCTCGGGAGGGAACTGTTGTTGGCCTCCATTGTTCGGCCCGCGAGGTTCGTCGTCGTCCTCGCTGCGGGGACCCTTGCCCTGTTCTTCGGCAGTGATCTTGCCAGCCTGTTTGATTACTCAACAGTTACGGTTGGTGTGATTGGCGGGCTTATCTGAGGTGCCATGAATCTGGCAGGGCCTATCCAAGATTCTATCAAGTGCAGACGGCCCGTCCTTGTTCCCTTTAGAAGGTTTTTTCCGCGGTCCCGATTTTGAGCCGCCGAACCCGGCGTTTACCGCCGTGTCATCGGCTTCACTGCCGTTGTTTGCGTGTCGGCGCTTATTATTCTTGTTGCGCCAGGGCTTCCCGTTCCCGTCCCGGGCCTCTGAAGTGCCGGAGTCTTCGGGGTGGTTGCTTCTACGAGCTAACCAACTATCCTCACCCGCGCAAAAGTGGGTCATTAGGGAGGTGAGGGCCGACATTGTTCTCGGCTTATCTTGGCCAAGCTGGCGCGCGAGCCATTCGTCCCGAATACTATGCTTGAATGCGGCGATTGCTTTGGCATCCGGACAGTCGACGATCTGGTTCTTCTTTGTCAAAAACCGGTTCCAGAATTGCCGAGCTGACTCCCCGGGCTGCTGAACAACGTGGCTCAGGTCATCGGCGTCCGGCGGCCGGACATAGGTGCCTTGAAAGTTGGCTCGGAATGCGTCCTCGAGCTCCTCCCAGCTCCCGATGGAGTTTTCGGGTAGGCTGTTTAACCAATGCCTTGCTGGTCCTTTGAGTTTCAATGGCAAGTATTTAATGGCATGGAGGTCATACCCTCGGACCATATGAATGTGGAGAAGAAAATCTTCGATCCACACGGCTGGGTCAGTTGTCCCGTCATATTGTTCTATATTCACGGGTTTAAACCCTTCGGGGAACTGATGCTGCATCACCTCGTCTGTGAAACACATTGGGTGTGCGGCGCCCCTGACCCGGGCTACGTCGTGTCGGAGATCAGTTGTCATCCGGGCACGGTGCTGCTCCCGAGCTCTATCGTTCCTGTCGCGCCAGGCTTGGTATCCGTCCCGTCCAGCGGGTGCATAACCTCTGGATTCATAGATGGATCTTTACTATGTCCCTGTGGTGTTCAGGTCGTGCCGCAGATCGTGTGGGTCATCCGGTTGAACCGGGTCTTTGCCCACCCGGCGAGGGGGCGCGGGTAGGTGTTCGGTTTCTCCAGCCGTCCTATCCCGTCCTCGAGGGGGCGCGGGTGGGTGTTCAGTTTCCCCAGCCGTCCTATCCCGTCCTCGAGGGGGGCGGTCGGGCTGGCTTGTGTAAGTTCGTTTGGGAGGCATGGGCTCAAGGGCCTCGTCCTCGAATGACGGTAGCAAACGCCGTCGTGGATAGCTTTTGTATTGATCCTGGCGCTGATTGTCGAAGCCCTCTTCGACTGCTAAGACCATTGTCCACCTATCGTTGAGTGTGTCTTGTTCAGCCTTTAGCTGCTGCTGCTTCTTCTTCAAGCTTCGGGCGGTGGCTGTGAGTTGCTGCTTGAATCTCTCCTGGTCCAGGGGGTCCTCTGGGACGACAAAATCCTCGGGTCCGAGGCTATCCTCTTCTTCGGATGGAGGGAGGTAATTACTGTCCTCAGAATCCTCGAGGTCCTCAGGGTCGCCTTGGTCCTCGTGCCCTTCAGGGGCGTTGTGGTGCTGTTCGGGGGTGTTATCGCCGAGCTCCCCCATGTTGTCCGGAGTCTCGTTGTCTCCGGTACCGTTCATGTCTGTGTTGTTTTCCTTGTCCTTTCCTCGCCCCCTGGATCGCCTTCGTCGGCGTTTGGGCGGTTCCTCGGTGGGGCCGTCGTCGTCCTTCTTGGTCGCGTCGCCATCCTTCTTGGGTGTGTCGACCATGTAAACGTCGTAGGTGGAGGTGGCGGTCCACTTTCCGGTGTTGGAAATGGCGAGAGAGGGAGCCATATACGGCGGGACATCGATATCCTCGTCCATGTCATCAGCCTCCTCGGAGGCGTAGTCCAGCATGTCGGTTAAATCTTCGACAGTGGCTACTAAGTGGGTGGTGGGTGGGACGCAAAATTCCCCGCGGTCGGCCTCAAGTCCGATCTGCTCATGGGCCAAGGACGGGCCATCCGCGATACTTATCTTTTGGATCCGATCTAGCATCTCGCTTAAAAGCGAGAGGTCTACCGGATCCGTCTTTGGGCATACTTCGGAGTCGAATTCCGGCGTGCCTGCACTGGGAGTGTATTCGGTCAAGGGTGGCCCCTGGCTCTTCGGCGCCGGGATCAGATCCGAACTCGAGGCCAGATCCGAACTGAGGACCGGCCCGGAGGCGGGGCCGAGGAGAGAGTCCGAGGTTAAGGCCCCGGGATTATTGGGCTCCTCAGGTAAAGCTGAGAACCTAGCAAAGACCAGATCGCCCCGAGAGTCGGCGACGTACTCCAGGCTGCCGAACCTGATCTCTTGCTCAGGGGCGAAGCTGTCGACCTGGTCTAGGTGACCGGTCGGGTCGGCGTGCAGCACGATGCTGCCGAACGCGAAAAGCTGGCCGGGGACGAAGACATCCCCGTTGCGGATGCTATCGCTGATGACGAGGCGAGCCATTGATCCTTGGTGACCCAACGGCGGAACTCTCAATGAAAGCACCAATGTCGGTACCAAAACCGGCAGACCTCGGGTAGGGGGGTCCGAACTGTGGATCTTGGGATCAATGAGTAACAGGGAATGTAGAGACAACGATTTACCCAGGTTCGGGCCCTCTCGAAGAGGTAAAACCCTACGTCCTGCTATATTGTATTGATGTGACTGTATGACGGTTACAGAGTTTGATCTACCTCGAGATCGGATGGGCTAAACCCTAGGTGGTTATTATGATCCTCCTCACGGACTAAACCCCCTGGTTTATATAGACACCAGAGGGACCTAGGGTTACATATGGTCGGTTACCATCAGGGGATAAACATGCCGATAATTATTTCTTGGAGGAGACGCCAAGTCTTCGGAGGTTTCCTTCTGGTGCACAGGGTCGCCCGCAATCCGGCCTTCCTTTGACGAGTAAGAGCGGCCGACTAGTCCGGCCTATGAGAGATAGGCCGGCAGCCCGAGTACCTCCTAGTCCGGGACACCCTCAGCTGCCAGGACATGTACGTACATGACCAGCAGCAACCGGTGACCGACCTCCCCGAAGAGGGTCGCCGGTACCAGGAGAAGTTCGCCGCGTATGGGCGGGGAGGCAGTTTTCGACGGCTAGGATGGATGGGACTGGGAGCGTGAGGGGGTCGGCCGGTGCTCGCGGTTAGGCGCACGTACAAGGTACAAACCACACGTTGTTGCAGCGTGAAGGTATATTTCGGGATGTGTTGGGATTGTGCGTGTAATACGGGCGGGATGTGTTGGGATTTTGTTTATGGCACTGAAAAAGGGACGTCCAGAGAGAGAAGAAGAGGGATGCTCGTGCTTTGCATGGCTCTATGTAATTAGAGATTTAATAACGAGAGAAGAAAGCGTGGGGAGGCTCGTGCCCCACATTGGGACGACCGTAGGAGAGCCAGCATAGCATGCATTTGGCGCATTATAAAAGAACGGAAATACAAGAATATTTTTTTTGCAACCAAAATTACATTTTTTCTTCAAAAAATTATCCGATTGATCGAACGTCATTGCTGCAACTAGAATACATGACACTGCAAGCCTGGTCGATGCTGCTGCAAGCGGGACGCGGCGCTCCTAGGCCGAACGACCTATATATGCATCTAGCGGAAGCACGCCAATGCAACACCAGTTGCCGCCTTGCCGCTATTCTTTTTTACTGGAAAAGTTGGACTGCCGTGTTGCAAAGCCGACTATGCATACCCTACAAGGACGGTTGGTGGTATTTTAAGTCGGAAGGACGACGTCGCAAAGCCGACCACATGAACACTGCAAGGACGACCGACATTGATGTAAAGTCAGACGCATATCGTTGCGAGGTCAATCGGTGTTACAGCAAATTGTATGCCGTCCGATGCTATCATACCATGCTGGTGGATGTTTTGATGAACACGTCAATTTTCTCTCCTGTTGCAACGCATGGGCCCTTTTACTAGTATATATATAATAATAAAGGGGCTATTGCTTCTGGCGGTACGTCATTAAAATTGCCCCCAAAGTTGCAAAATATTACCCACCAATGGCACCTATAAGTGACACAAAATGTTTTGCAGTTAATCCCCTGACTGGGCCGGCCCATGCAGTAGGGACCTCCTATACTGCGCTTTGCGCGCGGGAGAAGACGCAGCACGCCTGTATGGGCCGGCCCATGTGCGGGCGGCCTGTTTTTTTAATTTTGTTTTTTATTTTTATTGTTCTTTTCAGTTTCCGTCTTTTCTACTTTTAATAATTTGAGACTTCAAAAAATTTCTGTCATTTAAAAAAATTGAGAATTTTGAAATAAAATGTTCAAGAAAAACATAAAGTGTTTGTGAATTCAAAAAATGCTCGGGATTTTTCTAAAAATGTTAGCATATTCAAAAAATGTTTAAAATTTCGAAAACAATGTTCGTAAAATCAAAAAAATCTGTTTATTAATTTTTTTAATGAAATTTAACAAAATGTTTGCTAATTCAAAAAAATATTCATGAATTTTCAAAAATGTCCTAAAAATTTCAAAACAGATCGTGAATTACAAAAGATTTTATTGAATCATAAAGTGTTTGCTGATTCAAAAAATGCTCATATTTTCAAAAAAAATCCACCAATTTCAAAAAAAATATTCGTCTATTGTAGAATTGTTCACAGATTCAAAAGAAAATGCTTAAAATATGTTCACAATTTTTAAAATGTTCAAAATTTTGAAAAAAAGTTTGTAAAATCAAAAAAGTCCATGATTTTGAAAACTGTCCGTGTATAAAAAATTGTTAATGAAATTTAACAAACTAATTGCTTATTCAAAAAATGTTCATGAATTTTAAAAAATGTCCTAAAAATTTAAAAACAGTTCGTTAATTACAAAAGATTTTATTGATTCATAAAGTGTTTGCTGATTCAAAAAATGCTTGTGAATTTAAAAAAAAATCCACCAATTTCGAAAAAAAATGTTCGTCTATTCTAGAATTGTTCATCGATTCAAAAGGAAATGCTTAAAATATGTTCACAATTTTTAAAATGTTCAAAATTTGAAAAAAACTTCGTAAAATAAAAAAAATCCATGATTTTGAAAAAAAGTCCGTGTATAAAAAATTGTTAATGAAATTGAACAAAATATTTGCTAATTCAAAAAATGTTCAAGAATTTTAAAAAATGTCCTAAAAATTTAAAAATAGTTTGCGAATTACATAAGAGTTTATTGATTCATAAAATGTTTGCTGATTCAAAAAATGTTCGTGAATTTACAAAAAATCCACGAATTTCGAAAAAAATGTTCGTCTCTTCTAGAATTGTTCGTCGTTTCAAAAGGAAATGCTTAAAAAATGTTCACAATATTAAAAAAATTGCAAATAGGAAAAAATGTTCATGATTTTTAAAAATGTCCCAAAAATTGTAAAAATGTTCAAGAATGATCGAAGGTATGTAGTTAAACAGTAATGCTTCTGAGTCCTTGTGACTATATACCCGCTTGAATTTTGAAGAATTAACTGTCGAGGTAGATCGGAATATTATAGTATGTTTTTTAAAAAACGTTTCTTGAAATTCAGAATAATTATTTGAATTACCAAGTTTTTTGACAACCATGATATTTTTTCGAAAATGTGAACGTTGCTTCAATTTGTGAATAAATTTTAAAAAGGGTGCATTTTCTTGCATTTGTGAACTAATTTTCAAAATCATGCGATGAGATGCGAGCAAAATGTGGTCATAGCCATTGGGGATTATGAATTTTTCCTCCCGTTGCAACGCACGGGCCATTTTGCTAGTAAAAGCGAAATTGCTCATTGGACGCGTTGGTCTGCTGAGGTAACCCGCATTCATGCCGTTGTAGAACGCGCCGCTCCATGATACGTCTCCAACGTATCTATAATTTTTGATTGTTCCATGCTATTATAGTATCAATCTTGGATGTTTTATATGCAACTTTATGCAATTATATATCAATTTTTGGGACTAACCTATTAACTCAGTGCCTAGTGCCAGTTGCTGTTTTTTGCTTGTTTTTGTCTTTTCAGAAAATCATTATCAAAAAGTGTCCAAACGATAAAAAAACTTTGGATTAATTTTTTTCTGGACCAGAAGAGACCCACGAAGCTTCGGGAGAAGACCAGAGGAGTTATGAGGGAGCGACAAGCTCAGGGGGCGCGCCCCAGGGGGGTGGCCGCGCCCCCCAGGCTTGTGGGCCCCTCGTGGCACCTCTTGACCTAATTCTTCCACTATAAATTCTCAAATATTCCAGAAACACCAGAAAGAAAAAAGAGAAAACCTTTCCACCGCCGCAAGCCTCTGTTCTTCCGCGATCCCATCTAGAGGCCTTCTCTGGTAATCTGGCGGAGGGGGAATCGATCACTGAGGGCTTCTACATCAACCTTGCTGCCCTACCGATGATGTGTGAGTAGTTTACCACAGACCTACGGGTCCATAGCTAGTAGCTAGATGGCTTCTTCTCTCTCTCTTTGATCTTCAATACCATGTTCTCCTCGATGTTCTTGGAGTTCTATCCGATGTAATCTTTTTTGCGGTGTGTTTGTTGGGATCCGATGAATTGTGAGTTTATGATCAGATTATTCATTAGAAATATTTTAGTCTTCTCTGAACTCTTTTATGCATGATTAAATATAGCTTTGTATTTCTCTCCGATCTATCGATTTGGTTTGGCCAACTAGATTGGTTTATCTTGCAATGGGAGAGGTGCTTTGTGATGGGTTCAATCTTGCGGTGCTCAATCCCAGTGACAGAAAGGGACATGACATGTATTTGTATTGTTGCCATTAAGGATAAAAAGATGGGGTTTATTCATTTTGCTTGAATTTGCTTCTCTACTGATGGGGAATGCGACAGAAAAAAAAAAATCGGTACAGCGAACACGCCCAGGACCACTATGGAGACTGCATACAAGGTTTGATCTGATCATTACCAACTCGTAGCGCAGCGGAAGTAGAGTCGATGTAGATCATCGGTGCAGATCCCCGCAGCTAGGATTTATAACCTCCCAACCGCGAGAATGTACTCCCTCGTCGGACAGCCCTTCGAGAGGCGGTCGGACAGTCCCCCGGACGATGCCACGGACAGCCCTTCGGGAGGACCCTCGAAGCTCGAACGGTAACTCGGACAGCCCTTCGGGAGGACCCTCGAACAGCCACTCGGGCAAAAGATCGAACCTACGACCTCTCTATGGGGTTGCACACATACGGTGTCAGCTATCCGGTAAGGCTTCGCCGTCCAGAACTAGTTCCTGCCGGAACCCAGACAGCCTTTTGGCTCTACGAAACTATTTCATGGGAGGGAGAGAGAAAGCCAGATAATGCATGGCATGTGTATGAGAGTTGGAGTGAGTGTGGAGAGCTCCTCTCCACCTCTATTTATAGGAAAACACAAGGGGTAAGGTGGCTCCCAAAAATACCAAAAAACCCATCATATGGATTTTCCAAAAGGGCAGAATGGGAAGGCTAGAGGAGCTCCATGGAGGAGCTCCTCCTTGGCCGGCCACTTCATGTGGGCCCCCCATGAGGGGCTCTCATCCATCCATGTCATCCCCAAGATATTTTGGAGCAAAGCCCAAAAAGGTGGCTTTCCCAAATAATAATTCCAGTACCCACAAAAATGATTTTGGACGCGTTCCGAAACAATTCCGGATTAGTGATTTTCATCTGCGAAAAGCAACCAAACCGGTTCCGGTAGCTCCGGAACATTTCCGGTTTTTATCCCGGAAAAATCCCAGAAGTTTCCAGAACAATTCTGGGACCCTCCAATAATTTCCAGGCATGTGCCGGAACCAATTTGACTTAATGGTATACTCCGAAACAACTTTTCAGTTTTACCGGAACTATTCCGGTGTTCTCTCCGGAACGTTTCCGTTGTCTCCGAAAATTTTCTGGTGACTTTCTCTCAGACTCCCTGTCTAGTATTCAACAGATAGATGACCCTTAAGCGTGTGACCCTATAGGTTCGGTGAAGTATAGACATGACCGGAACACTTTCCGATCAATGATCAATAGCGAAACCGTGGACACCCATATTGATCCGTATACCCACACGAATAAATATTCGAGTGAACCTCCAGTTGCTGTGTGCTATTCCTGTTGCTTCACGATATGTTACAAACACCCGAGGTGAGATTTATCGGCATCCCCGTGGATCAACACTTGTCCACTATGCCAGTTACCTCGTTACCGGTTTTGTTCTCTTTTCTCGTTTCCGTGTTCCGGCATCCCTGTGATCAAATCACAATGTGTCTGGCCAGACGATGATGGATACCGTAACACCGAGAGGGCCCAAGAATATCTCTCCATCGTCGGAGGAGCAAATCCCAATCTCGAGCTATCTCGTTTCTTGTCATACTTTTCCGTGAACCCGTAAGCCGCCGTAATAGCCACCCAGTTACGGATGACGTTTAACAAACCCCAAAGTTCACGAAGCAAGTACGAAGGAACTCGATACTCTCATGGTCTAAGGAATTATGCAAACATTAACTATCTCTGTGCTATTAACCATTAACTTGTGACGAATGTATCTCATAGCATAACATCAATTTGGGTCGATTCAACACAAGTGTTCTACTAACATTGTGCCCTCAAAATTGCCGGCATAGACATGCCCATGATCAGGAAAACATGGTCATCACGCAATACTTGAGCCAGTCTTAGAGGCATGACCAGGAATACATTTTACCGTTTATTATACCACACGTGCACATCAGTTTCCCTCCGAGCCTCGTGGATATTGTAGACTCGAGAATCATTACAGTTATAGCATGGATCATAAACATTCATTACAAACTTGGAGATACAAAATAACTGTTATTACTGCCTCTAGGGCATATCTCCTACAGACTCCCACTTGCACTATAGTCATAATCCAGTTACATGGCTTCCCTAATGTAGGAGATATGCCCTAGAGGAAATAATAAATGCTATTATTTATCTCCATGTTCATTATTATGTTTATGTTCCATGCTATAACTGCTATGGTTCTCGAGTCTACAATGACCACGAGGCTCGGAGGGAAACTCATATGCACGTGTGGAATAATAAACGGTAAAATGTATTCCTAGTCTGGCCTCTAAGAGTAGCTCAAGTGTTGCATGATGGTTCTGTTTTCCTGATCATGGGCATGACTATGCCGGCAACTTTGAGGGCACAATGTTAGGAGAACACTTGTGTTGAGTCGACCCGATTGATGTTATGCTATGAGATACATTCGTCACAAGTTAATGGTAAATATCACAGAGAAAGTTAACGTTTGCATAATTCCTTAGAACATGAGAGTGTCGAGTTTCTTCATGCTTGCTTCATGAACTTTGGGGTTTGTTAAACGTCATCCGTAAATGGGTGGCTATTACGGCGGCTTACGGGTTCATGGAAAAGTATGTCAAGGGACTTGATAGCTCAAGATTGGGATTTGCTCCTCCGACGATGGAGAGATATTCTTTGGGCCCTCTCGGTGTTACAGTATCCATCGTCGTCTGGCCAGACACATCGTGATTTGATCACAGGGATACCGGAACGAGAAAAGAGAACAAAACCGGTAACGAGGTAACTGGCATAGTGGACAAGTGTTGATCCATGGGGATGCCGATAAATCTCAACTCAGGTATTTGTAACATATCGCGAAGCAACAGGAATAGCACACGACAACTGGATGTTCACTCGACTATTTATTCGTGTGGGTATAGGGGTCAATATGGGTGTCCACGGCTCCGATGTTGATCATTGATCGGAAAGTGTTCCGGTCATGTCTATACTTCACCGAACCTATAGGGTCACACGCTTAATGGTCATCTATCTGCTGAATACTAGACAGGGAGTCTGAGAGAAAGTCACCGGAAAAGTTTCGGAGACAACGGAAGAGTTCCGGAGAGAGAACACCGGAATAGTTTTGGTAAAACCAAAAGATTGTTTCGGAGTATACCATTAAGTCAAAATGGTTTCGGCACACGCTTGGAAATTCTTAGAGGGTGCCAAAATTGTTCTAGGAACTTCTGGGATTTTTCCAGAGAAAAAACCCGGAAATGTTCCGGAGCTGCCGGAACCGCTTTGATTGCTTTTCGCAGATGAAAATCACTAATCCGGAATTGTTTCGGAACGCGTCCAAAATTATTTAAGTGGGTACTGGAATTATTCTAAGACCTACAAAAATATTTTCGGATTTAAGGGTCGCGGAAAAATGTTTCCGTAAATAGTGAAAAGCACTTTATGGTTACTATTTGGGAAAGCCACCTTTTTGGGCTTTGCTCCAAAATATCTTGAGCGCCTTTTGGTATTTTCCCCTATTGGCTTCTTGGAGTTGCCACCTTTGAGGGCATTTTGGTCCTCTACCCCTTGGGCTTGGCCTATAAATAGGGGTGGAAGGGGCTGCCCAAAACCACTCTTTCTCTCATACATTATGCCATGCAATGATCTGGCTTCTTCTCTCCCTCACACGAAATAGTTTTGTAGAGCCGAAAGGCTGTCTGGGTTCCGGTGGGAACTAGTTCTGGACGGTGAAGCCCTGCCGGATAGCTGACAACGTATGTGTGCAACCCCGTAGAGAGGTCGTAGGTTTGATCTTTTTTGCCCGAGGGGCTGTTCGAGAGTGCCTCCCGAAGGGCTGTCCGAGTGACCGTCCGAGTTTCTATGAGTGCCTCCCGAAGGGCTGTCCGTGACACTGTCCGGGGGACTGTTCGACCGCCTCTCGAAGGGCTGTCCGAGGGACTGTCCGAGGAGCAGACGAGGGAGTACATCCTCGCGGTTGGGAGGTTGTAAATCCTAGCTGCGGGGATCTGCACCGACGATCAACATCGACTCTACTTCCGCTACGATACGAGTCGGTAACGATCAGATCAAACCTTGTATGCATCTCCATAGTGATCCTGGGCGTGCTTGCTGTACCGAATTTTTTTTGTTTTCTGTCGCGTTCCCCATCACCTAACACCAATGGCTATCCGGTGCTGCTCATGCTTTGCTCGTGGTAGAGGCTTTGTCATCGGCTCTGACACGTTCAGATCCGTGTGAACTTTGCGTACTTTCACTAAACCCTCTTCGACATGATGTCGAATGAGTTTATATTTGCGTTCAATATGTCTTGTCTTATGGTGTGAAGATGGCTCCCTAGCCTGAGCCACGGCGCCACTATTATCACAATAGATCTCCACCGGGTCCAGCGCACTTGGAACCACACCAAGGTCTTCAAGAAACTGCTTGATCCAGACCGCCTCCTTGGAGGCCTCTGAAGCTGCAACATATTCCGCCTCCGTCATAGAATCCACCACAGTCTTTTGTTTGGAACTTTTCCAATCAACTGCGCCGCCGTTCAATATGAAAACATAGCCTGATTGAGATTTGAAGTCATCTAGGTCAGTCATGAAGCCTGCATCAGTGTAACCACTTACAATGAGGTCTTCATCACCTCCGTACACAAGGAGTAAATTCTTGGTCCTTCTGAGGTACTTAAGAATACTTTTGACTGCGGCCCAGTGTTCCAGTCCTGGATCACTTTGGTACCGGCTGCTAACACTTAGTGCATAGGAAACATCCGGTCTTGTACATAGCATGGCATACATAATAGAACCAACTGCCGAGGCATATGGAACATCATTCATTTGTACTCGCTCATCGAGAGTCCGGGGACACCGATTCTTGCAAAGCACTGTGCCAGGTGACATGGGGAGTAGGCCTTTCTTGGAGTTCTCCATGTTGAACCTTTTCAACACCTTGTCAATATACGTGTTTTGGCTAAGCGCTATCAGGCATTTTGATCTATCTCTATAGATCCTGATGCCCAATACATATGCCGCTTCGCCTAAGTCTTTCATTGAAAAACTCTTCTTCAATGAGTCTTTTATTTCGCTAAGAAAATTCACGGCATTTCCAATCAACAATATGTCATCCACACACAAGATTAGAAATGCTTTTGCGCTCCCACTAAACTTCTTGTAAACACAAGATTCTTCATCATTCCTGATGAAACCAAACTCTTTGACTACTTCATCTAAACGAATGTTCCAGCTCCTTGATGCTTGCTTCAGACCATAAATGGCCTTCTGAAGTTTGCATACCTTTCCAGCATTCTCATGAACGACAAAACCTTCAGGCTGTATCATGTATACATCTTCTTTGAGATTTCCATTTAGGAAAGCCGTTTTGACATTCATCTGCCATATTTCATAATCGAAATAAGCAGCAATTGCTAGTAATATCCGAACAGACTTAAGCATAGCTACGGGCGAGAAAGTCTCGTCGTAGTCCACTCCTGGAACTTGCGTGAACCCTTTCACGACAAGTCTAGCTTTATGGATAGTAATGTTACCATCCGCGTCTGTCTTTCTTTTGAAAATCCATTTACAACGAATGGGCTTTACGCCTTCTGGAAGTTCTACCAAGTTCCAAACTTGATTTTCGTACATGGATTCCATTTCGGATCTCATGGCTTTGTGCCATTCCCTTGAGCTGGGCCCCGCCATCGCTTCCTTGTAGTGCGCAGGTTCATCTTCTTCAAGAATGAAGATTTCGTTATGAAACCACTCAGGTGGATCGATAGCCCTACCTGATCTGCGCGGTTCAAATACAAACTTGTCTGAAGTTTCCGCATCACATGCGACAACTTCCGTCTCGATTGTAGGGATAATTAGCGGAATTTCTTCTGGTTCCTTAGCCATATCAACGGTTGCCAAAGATTCACTAATCTCATCAAGCTGTACTGTCCTCCCACTTGCTTCTTTAGTGAGAAACTCTTTCTCGAGAAAGAATCCGTGTTTTGCAACAAACACTTTGTTCTCAGAGGCGTGGTAGAAGGAATACCCAACTGTCTCCTTGGGATAACCTACAAAGTAATATTTGTCTGATCTGGGATCAAGTTTGCTTGGCTATAAACGCTTTACATATGCCTCACAACCCCAAATTTTGAGAAACGACAGGTCGGGTTTCTTCCCGTGCCATAGCTCATATGGTGTCGTCTCAACAGACTTAGGCGGTGCTTTGTTTAGTGTATGAGCGGTAGTTTGTAGTGCGTGACCCCAAAAATATATCGGCAGATCTGTAAGAGACATCATCGACCTTACCATGTCTAACAGGGTTCGGTTACGTCTTTCCGATACTCCGTTTCTCTGTGGAGTTCCGGGAGGCGTAAGCTGTGAAACGATTCCACGGTCACTCAGATGTTGGCTAAACTCATGACTAAGATATTCGCCCCCGCGATCTGACCGCAGAAACTTAATCCTTTTGTTATGATGATTTTCTACCTCATTCTGAAATTCTTTGAACTTTTCAATGGTTTCCGACTTATGCTTCATCAAGTAGATATAGCCATACCGACTTAAATCATCAGTAAAAGTCACGAAGAAGAAATACCCACCCCGTGCGGCTGTGCTCATTGGACCACATACATCACTATGTATTATTTCCAATAATTCACCCGCCCGTTCAGGATGACCCGTGAACGGCATCTTGGTCATTTTCCCCATTAGACAAGCTTCACATGTGTCAAATGATTCAAAATCAAAGGATGGTAAAACTCCATCTTTATGGAGTCTTTGCATGCGTTTCATTCCGATGTGGCCAAGGCGACAATGCCACAAAAATGTGGTGGTGGTATCAGCCTTCCTAAGGCGTTTAGCATTCACGTTAAAGACATCATTTCCACATTCAAGATTCAGTATGAAAAGACCCCCAACAATGGGTGCAAATCCATAAACCATATCCTTACAATAAGGTGAATAACCATTGTTCTCAAACTTGTAGGAATACCCATCGTGTACTAAACATGATCCAGAGATAATGTTTCTACACAATGCCGGAACAAAATAACAGTTACTTAGTTCTAGGGCAAATCCTGATGGGAGACGTAGAGGCATAATGCCGATGGCTTGAGCGGTGATCCCAGTGCCGTTCCTGACACGCATCATGACTTCATTCTTTGCCAGCTTACGCACCTTCTGAAGCCCCTGTATCGAGTTGCAAATGTGAGCAACCGATCCGGTATCAAATACCCAAGACTTAGAATTTTCGCTAGCAAGCAAAACGTCAATGACATTAACCTGTATAACAGTTATACCTTTTCCGGTTTTCCCGGACTTCTTATCTTCCAGATACTTCTTGCAGTTTCTCTTCCAGTGTCCTGTGCCCTTGCAGTAGAAGCACTCAGTTTCATTCTTGGCTCCACCCTTAGAGTTGCTTTGGGAGCCGGTCTTACCGGCGCCCTTGCCCTTCTTGGACTTGCCTTTCTTTTTGAAATTGGCGGTTTTATTCACAAGCAACACTTCCTTGCGATTTTTCCGCAGTCCTCCTTCCGCAGTTTTCAGCATGGCAAGCACCTCATTTGGTGTCTTCTCCATCCCTCTCATGTTGTAGTTCATGACAAAACCGTCGTAAGACGGGGGGGGGGGGGGTGAAGAAAGCAACATGTCCGTCATATGGGCTGGTGGAATTGGAAATTCCAGGGTTTTAAGCCTTTCAGCGTAGCCAATCATTTTGACCATGTGTTCGCCAACTGAACTGCCCTCAGCCATCTTGCAATCCATCACGGCCTTCATGATATCAAACCGTTCAAACCGTGCGGTTTCCTTGTACAGAGCATCCAATTCCCGGATCATATCGCGGGCATTATAGAATTCAAAACGTTTTTGAAGCTCTGGACTCATGTAAGCTAGCATAAGGCACTGCATTAAGTTGTAATCATCATCCTTAGTGGCCCAGACATTTTGTTCATCTTCTGGGGCAGTTGCCGCCGGTTTAGCTGGAAGAGGAGTTTCAAGCACATACATCCTCTTAGCGCTCCTGAGGACAATCTTCAGGTTACGGACCCAGTCCGCATAGTTGTTTCCAGTCGTAGCTAACTTCTTTTTCTCTAACATCGGGCCTAAGTTGAACGCGGTGTTGCGAGCCATTTGATCTACAACGGTAAACACAAGTTTCACTTAGACTTTGTTCATAATTAATTTCACTAGTGAATAAACAATTTTATTCTAAAGTGCGCTCCCACTCAAATCAATATCTCTCAAAATTGATTATGAGTGATTCAAGATCCGCGTATTGATTGTTCGCCATTGGTGTAAAACCACTAATGACGAAAATCTTAACCGGTAGGCCAACTCGCCAATCACATCTCTATGCGATTCTTGTTCATCTTTCGATGGGCGTGTTCCGAGCTCATGACGGTCATGCCTGAACGTCAAGACAGCCAAGTGATCTTGCTGTGAGGTCTCACCGTCACCCGCTTTACACCTCTCTAATCGTTCGTACCCGTGTGACACGGCGCACCCCGAAAAGATACGTGTTGTAGACGGTGCTACACTTGGGAGAACACTAACTACTTGATATTTTTAAGTGAGAGATCACCCTAATAAAAGCGACTACCGCGCAATCAAAAGCGTGCATCATAAGGGATAAACATCTCAGGCAATTCATAAAAGCATGATATGGTATAGCCCTTTCTGACGGAGAAGTCTTTAATTTCTTCGTCTTCGGCATTTGCGTCGGTGTTCACCTTTGCGAAGATTGCCACCACCTTGTCGATGCACCAGATAATATTGCTATCTCTATAGCTAATAAAATAAGTGCATTACTTAAGGTTGACACGCAGGTCATTAAAGTGACAATCATATGGCTCCAGCCATCATGCCGAATCATGACACGCAGGTCATGTTAGTAAATTTACATCATATAGTCATCTCATACATAATCCAATTAATATGAGATCTGCTATACCACATCACATGCACATCCTGCAAAACCAAGTTAGACGCCTCTAATCGGTTTATGCAAAATTTTATTTTACATGGCTTCTAAGGTTTTGACTTAAACCGCAGCTACCAACGTTTATCATCAAGTATGATTATTCAAGTCGCTAGATTAACTTTGCGGGGTGTATGAAACACGAGATAATAAAATCTCAAGCCCCATACTAAACTTCGTCATACGCATGACCCCCGTGCAGATCATATCAGCATTGCCCATTCGTCTGCGAAATTTCATCTTTCTCTCAACTATGGTGGAACCCAAAGAACTGATAGCACTTCGTTGATCAATCAGGATCGCGGATTGCCAGAACTTTGTGAAATTCCACCATGCCGTTTCAAGATTAGAAATACGCAAATTCTAGGGAGGCAACAAGAACATCGGGTAACAGATTTCATCTGCTACCCGCATAAATAATTTTCAGCAATAGATCTCATCTACTACAAAATTATATTATGCAATACCCATACATCTCAATGTATTCTAGATCGCAATGTACATCTACGCATAGCAAGGCTCTTGATGCCACTGATGGGGAACGTGACAGAAAACAAAAAAATTGGTACAGCGAACACGCCCGGGACCACTTTGGAGACTGCATACAAGGTTTGATCTGATCATTACCGACTCGTAGCGCAGCGGAAGTAGAGTCGATGTAGATCGTCGGTGCAGATCCCCGCAGCTAGGATTTACAACCTCCCACCGCGAGGATGTACTCCCTCGTCAGACAGCCCTTCGGGAGGCGGTCGGACAGTCCCCCGGACGATGTCACGGTTAGCCCTTCGGGAGGACCCTCGAAACTCGAATGGTAACTCGGACAGTCCTTCGGGAGGACCCTCGAACAGCCCCTCAGGCAAAAGATCGAACCTACGACCTCTCTATGGGGTTGCACACATACGGTGTCAGCTATCCGGTAGGGCTTCGCCGTCCAGAACTAGTTCCTGCAGGAACCCAGACAACCTTTTGGCTCTACGAAACTATTTCGTGGGAGGGAGAGAGAAAGCCAGATAATGCATGGCATGTGTATGAGAGTTGGAGTAAGAGTGGAGAGCTCCTCTCCACCTCTATTTATAGGATAACCCAAGGGGTAGGGTGGCTCCCAAAAATACCAAAAAACCCATCATATGGATTTTCCAAAAGGGCAGAATGGGAAGGCTAGAGGAGCTCCATGGAGGAGCTCCTCCTTGGCCGGCCACTTCATGTGGGCCCCCCATGAGGGGCTCTCATCCATCCATGTCATCCCCAAGATATTTTGGAGCAAAGCCCAAAAAGGTGGCTTTCCCAAATAGTAACCATAAAGTGATTTTCACCATTCACGAAAACATTTTTCCGCGACCGTCAAATCCGAAAATATTTCTGTGGGTCTTAGAATAATTCCAGTACCCACAAAAATGATTTTGGACGCGTTCTGAAACAATTCTGGATTAATGATTTTCATCTACGAAAAGCAACCAAACCGGTTCCGGCAGCTCCGGAACATTTCCGGTTTTTATCCCAGAAAAATCCCAGAAGTTTCCAGAACAATTCTGGCACCCTCCAAGGATTTCCAGGCGTGTGCCGGAACCAATTTGACTTAATGGTATACTCCGAAACAACTTTTCAGTTTTACCGAAACTATTCCGATGTTCTCTCCGGAACGTTTCCGTTGTCTCCGAAACTTTTCCGGTGACTTTCTCTCAGACTCCCTGTCTAGTATTCAGCAGATAGATGACCCTTAAGCGTGTGACCCTATAGGTTCGGTGAAGTATAGACATGACCGGAACACTTTTCAATCAATGATCAATAGCGGAACCGTGGACACCCATATTGATCCCTATACCCACACGAATAAATATTCGAGTGAACCTCCAGTTGCCGTGTGCTATTCCTGTTGCTTCGCGATATGTTACAAACACCCGAGGTGAGATTTATCGGCATCCCCGTGGATCAACACTTGTCCACTATGCCAGTTACCTCGTTACCGGTTTTGTTCTCTTTTCTCGTTTTCGTGTTCCGGCATCCCTGTGATCAAATCACAATGTGTCTGGCCAGACGATGATGGATACCGTAACACCGAGAGGGCCCGAGAATATCTCTCCATCGTCGAAGGAGCAAATCCCAATCTCGAGCTATCTCGTTTCTTGTCATACTTTTCCGTGAACCCGTAAGCCGCCGTAATAGCCACCCAGTTACGGATGACATTTAACAACAAATTTTTTGTACATTCAAAAAAGGAATTGATTCCGTAAAAGATGGGATCGACCAGTAAATAGAAAATTACTGATATTTCATCCTTGTGAGATTGTCAATTTTGTACCAAAGGTGTATTTTCAAAAAAGAAGTACTGATTGAGATTTCCCTTTTATGATGGCTATCCCGTTTCTACTACTTACTGAATTTCTTGTTTACTGGCTGGAAACTTGAAAGGCTTACCACTGGATCGAAGCGGTCATGAAGGCTTCGCCCTTCTCAAGTCAAGTGCAGAAGCGAAATCCGTTGAGCAAGAAGCCAGTGATCCCACAACATCAAAGTCGATAGCAGCTAAAGTGAGAAATAAACAACTGCTCAGAAAGCTTCGGTTTGAGCGTTGGTTTTCATGACAGTGCCTCAGCGAACTGGTCGACTCAAAATCCGCCCCAGCTTTACCATCGGCCTTCGATTTCGTTTCTTCGCTTTTATAGAGCTTTTCCTTTTACCTAATGGCAGTTTTTTGGAATTGTCAATATACTCAAAAAGTATAACTAGATCCAAAGCAAAGAGTTTTTCCAACTTTTCTGTTATGTTTTGGATTTTTTTAGTTGATCGTTATAGATTAATTCATGGATCATCCTCCACCTTTTAGGGAAATTCATTTAAAATGTATAGAATAAGAATGGATTACTAAAATAAAAGGGATTCTAGATTAGTTCAGTACAGGTAGTTATTTGATTGATCTAAGATGAAAAAGAGTCCAATTTTATTTTATATTTTCAATTTCCATTCCGTGCTTCATTTAGTGTTCAGACCAAAAATGCATTTGAAACTTTTAATAGACGTAATCGGAGGAATTCCCCTTAATAGTTACTAGCTAGTTGGCTAGTTGGAATGGCAGTACTTCACATTGAGTGAACAGTAGTTCATAATGCTGGTCTTATTCAACCCCGCACCAAATTTGATGACTTATTAAGGGAAAGACGAAGTAAGAGCATGCTATTGAAGTACGCCATTCCCAACGCGGAGCGCCTTTATTTTCGTATTGAACTCCGCTAGGAAGAAAAAGCTCGGGTGCGATGGGTTGATTGATTCCATAGTAGGTTTCTGAGTTCATCAGGTGTGCTCGTGCCTGAAATGCTAACCCCAAAGTTCACGAAGCAAGTACGAAGGAACTCGATACTCTCATGGTCTAAGGAATTATGCAAACATTAACTATCTCTGTGTTATTAACCATTAACTTGTGACGAATGTATCTCATTGCATAACATCAATTTGGGTCGATTCAACACAAGTGTTCTACTAACATTGTGCCCTCAAAATTGCCGGCATAGACATGCCCATGATCAGGAAAACAGGATCATCATGGAATACTTGAGCCAGTCTTAGAGGCATGACCAGGAATACATTTTTACCGTTCATTATACCACACGTGCACATGAGTTTCCCTCCGAGCCTCGTGGATATTGTAGACTCGAGAATCATTGCAGTTATAGCATGGAACATAAACATTCATTACAAACTTGGAGATACAAAATAACTGTTATTACTGCCTCTAGGGCATATCTCCTACATCTACATCATGTCATCTTACTTAAGGCGTTACTCCGTTTTTATTAACTTAATACCCTAGATGCATGCTGGATAGCGGTCGATGGGTGGAGTAATAGTAGTAGATGCAGGCAGGAGTCGGTCTACTTGTCTCGGACGTGATGCCTATATACATGATCATTGCCATGAATCCGTCATAATTATTTGCTTTTCTATCAATTGCCCAACAGTAATATGTTTACCCACCGTATGCTATTTGTTCGAGAGAGAAGCCTCTAGTGAAAACTATGGCCCCCGGGTCTATTTAATCATATATAAAAAACCAAAAATACCTTGCTGCAATTTATTTACTTTTATTTAGTTTAGTAATTTAGTTTATCAATTTATCTCTATCAGACATAATCCTTGCAAGTAACCGCTAAGAGGATTGACAACCCTCTTATTTGCGTTGGGTGCAAGTGTTTGCTTTTGTGTGTGTAGGTGCTGTTCACTGGATTTTGTCATGGTTCTCCTATTAGATTGATTACCTTGGTTCTTAACTGAGGGAAATACTTATCTCTACTGTACTGCATCTGTAGGAGATATGCCGTAGAGGCAGTAATAACAGTTATTTTGTATCTCCAAAGTTTGTAATGAATGTTTATGTCCCATGCTATAACTGCAATGATTCTCGAGTCTGCAATATCCACGAGGTTCGAAGGGAAACTCATGTGCACATGTGGTATAATAAACGGTAAAATGTATTCCTAGTCATGCCTCTAAGACTAGCTCAAGTATTGCATGATGATCCTGTTTTCCTGATCATGGGCATGACTATGCCGGCAATTTTGAGGGCACAATGTTAGAAGAACACTTGTGTTGAATTGACCCGAATTGATGTTATGCTATGAGATACATTCGTCACAAGTTAATGGTTTATAACACAGAGAAGTTAATGTTTGCATAATTCCTTAGACCATGAGAGTATCGAGTTCCTTCATGCTTGCTTCGAGAACTTTGGGGTTTGTTAAACGTCATTCGTAACTGGGTGGCTATTACGGCGGCTTACGGGTTCACGGAAAAGTATGACTAGGAACGAGATAGCTCAAGATTGGGATTTGCTTCTCCGACGATGGAGAGATATTCTCGGGCCCTCTCGGTGTTACGGTATCCATCATCGTCTGGCCAGACACAATGTGATTTGCTCACAGGGATGCCGGAACACGAAAACGAGAAAAGAGAACAAAACTGGTAACGAGGTAACTGGCATAGTGGACAGGTTGTTGATCCACGGGGATGCAGATAAATCTCACCTCGGGTGTTTGTAACATATCGCGAAGCAACAGGAATAGCACACGGCAACCGGAGGTTCACTCGAATATTTATTCGTGTGGGTATAGGGGTCAATATGGGTATCCACGGCTCCGATGTTGATCATTGATCGGAAAGAGTTCCGGGTCCTGTCTATACTTCACCGAACCTATAGGGTCACACGCATAAGGGTCATCTATCTGCTGAATACTAGACCGGGAGTCTGAGAGAAAGTCACCGAAAAAGTTTCGGAGACTGCGGAAGAGTTCCGGAGAGAGAACACCGGAAGATTTTTGGTAAAACTGAAAAGTTGTTTCGGAGTATACCATTAAGTCAAAATGGTTTCGGCACACGCCTGGAAATTCTTGGAGGGTACCAGAATTGTTTTGGGAACTTCTGGGATGTTTCCGGAGAAAAAACCCGAAAATGTTCCGGAGCTGCCGGAACCGCTTTGGTTGCTTTTCGCAGATGAAAATCACTAATCCGGAATTGTTTCGGAACGCGTCCAAAATTATTTTAGTGGGTACTAGAAATGTTCTAAGACCTACAGAAATATTTTTGGATTTAACGGTCGCGGAAAAATGTTTCTGCGAATAGTGAAAATCACTTTATGGTTACTTTTTTGGAAAACCACCTTTTTGGGCTTTGCTCCAAAATATCTTGGGGATGACATGGATGGATGTGAGCCCCTCATGGGGGGCCCATTTGAAGTGGCCGGCCATGGAGGAGCTCCTCCATGGAGCTCCTCTAGCCTTCCCATTTTGCCCTTTTGGAAAATCCATATGATGGGTTTTTTGGGTATTTTGAGTGCCACCCTACCCCTTGGGATTTCCTATAAATAGAGGTGGAGAGGCACTCTCCACACTCACTCTTTCTCACATATAAATGCCATGCATGATCTGGCCTTCTCTGTCCCTCCCCGCGAAATAGTTTCGTAGAGCCGAAAGGCTGTCTGGGTTCCGGTAGGAACTAGTTCTGGACGGCGAAGCCCTGCCGGATATCTGACACCGTATGTGTGCAACCCCGTAGAGAGGTCGTAGGTTCGATCTTTTGCCCGAGGGGCTGTTAGAGGGTCCTCCTGAAGGGCTATCCGAGTTACCATTCGAGCTTCGAGGGTCATCCCGAAGGGCTGTCCGTGACATCGTCCGGGGGACTGTCCGACCGCCTCCCGAAGGGCTGTCCGTGACATCGTCCGGGGGACTATCTGACCGCCTCCCGAAGGGCTGTCCGACGAGGGAGTACATCCTCGCGGTTGGGAGGTTGTAAATCCTAGCTGCGGGGATCTGCACCGACGATCTACATCGACTCTACTTCTGCTGCGCTACGAGTCGGTAATGATCAGATCAAACCTTGTATGTAGTCTCCATAGTGGTCCTGGGCGTGCTCACTGTACCGAATTTTTTTGTTTTCTGTCACGTTCCCCTACAGTGGCATCAAGAGCCTTGCTATGCATAGATGCAGGTTACGATCTAGAATACATAGAGATGTATGGGTATTGCATAATATAATTTTGTAGTAGATGAGATCTATTGCTGAAAATTATTTATGCGGGTGGCAGATGAAATCTGTTACCCGATGTTCTTGTTGCTTCCCTAGAATTTGTGTATTTCTGATCTTGAAACGGCGTGGTGGAATTTCACAAAGTTCTGGCAATCCGCGATCCTGATTGATCAACGAAGTGCTATCAGTTCTTTGGGTTCCACCATAGTTGAGAGAAAGATGAAATTTCATAGACGAAAGGGAAATGCAGATATGATCTGCACGGGGGTCATGCGTATGACGAAGTTCAGTATGGGGCTCGAGATTTTATTATCTCGTGTTTCATACACCCTGGAAAGTTAATTTAGCGACTTGAATAATCATACTTGATGATAAAATGTTGGTAGCTGCGGTTTAAGTCAAAACCTTAGAAGCCACGTAAAATAAATTTTTGCATAAACCGATTTGAGGCGTCTAACTTGGTTTTGCAGGATGTGCAAGTGATGTGGTATAGCTGTTCTCATATTAATTTGATTATGTATTTGATGACTATATGATGTAAATTTACTAACATGACCTGCGTGTCATGATTCGGCATGATGGCTGGAGCCATATGATTGTCACTTTAATGACCTGCGTGTCAACCTTAAGTAATGCACTTATTTTATTAGCTATAGAGATAGCAATATTATCTGGTGCATCAACAAGGTGGTGGCAATCTTCACGAAGGTGAACACCGACGCAAATGCCGAAGACGAAGAAATTAAAGACTTCTCCGTCAGAAAGGGCTATACCATATCATGCTATTATGAATTGCCTGAGATGTTTATCCCTTATGATGCACCCTTTTTATTGCGCGGTAGTCGCTTTTTATTAGGGTGATCTCTCACTTAAAATATCAAGTAGATAGTGTTCTCCCAAGTGTAGCACCGTCACAGCATCTATCCTTTCGGGGTGCGCCATGGATTCATGGGTACGAACGATTGGAGAAATGTAAGGCGGGTGAGGTCAGACCTTGCAGCAAGATCACTTGGTTGTCTTGACGTTCATGGCAGGATCGTCCTGAGCTCGGAACACACGCATCAAAAGATGAACAAGAGTCACATAGAGATGTGATCGGCAAGTTGGCCTACCAATTGAAATCCTCATCATGAGATGATGATTCTATGACGTTGAATTGATATTCGGATCTTGAATCACTCATAATCAATTTTGAGAGATATTGATTTGAGTGGGAGCACAATTTAGAATAAAATTGTTTATTCACTAGTGCAAATTAATTATGAACAAAGTCTAAGTGAAACTTGTGTTTACCATTGTAGATCAAATGGCTCGCAACACCGCATTCAACTTAGACCCGATGTTAGAGAAAGAGAAGTTAGCTGTGATTGGAAATAACTATGTGGACTGGGTCCATAACCTGAGGATTGTCCTCAGGAGCGCTAAGAGAACGTATGTGCTTGAAACTCCTCTTCCAGCTAAACCGGCGGCAACTGCCCCGGAAGATGAACAAAATGTCTGGGCCACTAAGGATGATGATTACAACTTAGTGCAGTGCCTCATGCTAGCTTGCATGAGTCCAGAGCTTCAAAAACGTTTTGAATTCCATAACGCCCGTGATATGATCCGGGAATTGGATGCTCTGTACAAGGAAATCGCACGGTCTGAATGATTTGATATCATGAAGACCGTGATGGATTGCAAGATGGCTGAGGGCAGTTCAGTTGGTGAACACGTGGTCAAAATGATTGGCTACGCTGAAAGGCTTAAAACCCTGAAATTTCCAATTCCACTAGCCCATATGATGGACATGTTGCTTGCTTCACTCCCCCCGTCTTACGACGGTTTTACCATGAACTACAACATGAGTGGGATGGAGAAGACACCGAATGAAGTGCTCGCCATGCTGAAAACTGTGGAAGGAGGACTGTGGAAAAATCGCAAGCAAGTGTTGCTTGTGAATAAAACCGCCAGTTTCAAAAAGAATGGCAAGTCCAAGAAGGGCAAGGGCGCCGGTAAGACCGGCTCCCGAAGCAACTCTAAGGGCGGAGCCAAGAATGAAACTGAGTGCTTCTACTGCAAGGGCACAGGACACTGGAAGAGAAACTGCAAGAAGTATCTGGAAGATAAGAAGTCCGGGAAAACCGGAAAAGGTATAACTGTTATACAAGTTAATGTCATCGACGTTTTGCTTGTTAGCGAAAATTCTAAGTCTTGGGTATTTGATACCGGATCGGTTGCTCACATTTGCAACTCGATACAGGGGCTTCAGAAGGTGCGCAAGCTGGCAAAGAATGAAGTCATGATGCGCGTCGGGAACGGCGCTGGGATCGCCGCTCAAGCCATCGGCATTATGCCTCTATGTCTCCCTTCAGGATTTACCTTAGAACTAAGTAACTGTTATTTTGTTCCGGCATTGTGTAGCAACATTATCTCTGGATCATGTTTAGTACACGATGGGTACTCCTACAAGTCTGAGAACAATGGTTGTTCGCTTTATTGTAAGGATATGTTTTATGGATTTGCACCCATTGTTGGGGCCTTTTCATACTAAATCTTGAATGTGGAAAATGATGTCTTTAACATGAATGCTAAAAGCCTTAAGAAGGCCGATACCACCACCACTTACTGGTGGCATTGTCGGCTTGGCCACATCGGAAAGAAACGCATGCAAAGACTCCAGAGAGATGGAGTTTTACCGTCCTTTGATTTTGAATCATTTGACACATGTGAAGCTTGTCTGATGGGGAAAATGACCAAGACGCCATTCACGGGTCATCCTGAACGGGCGGGTGAATTATTGGAAATAATACATAGTGATGTATGTGGTCCAATGAGCACAGCCGCATGGGGTGGGTATTTCTATTTCATGAATTTTACTGATGATTTAAGTCGGTATGGCTATATCTACTTGATGAAGCATAAGTCGGAAACCTTTGAAAAGTTCAAAGAATTTCAGAATGAGGTAGAAAATCATCGTAACAAAAGGATTAAGTTTCTGCGATCAGATCGCGGGGGCGAATATGTTAGTCATGAGTTTAGCCAACATCTGAGTGACCGTGGAATCGTTTCACAGCTTACGCCTCCCGGAACTCCACAGAGAAACGGAGTATCAGAAAGACGTAACCGAACCCTGTTAGACATGGTAAGGTCGATGATGTCTCTTACAGATCTGCCGATATCTTTTTGGGGTCACGCACTAGAAACTGCCGCTCACACATTAAACAGAGCACCGTCTAAGTCTGTTAAGACGACACCACATGAGATGTGGAATGGGAAGAAACCCAGTTTGTCGCATCTTAAGATTTGGGGATGTGAGGTACATGTAAAACGTTTACAACCTACCAAACTTGATCCCAGATCAGACAAATGTAACTTTGTAGGTTATCCAAAAGAAACAGTTGGGTATTCCTTCTACCTACCCTCCGAGCACAAAGTGTTTGTCGCTAAAAGCGGAGTCTTTTTTGAGAAAGAGTTTCTCGCTAAAGAATTGAGTGGGAGGACAGTACAGCTTGATGAGATTAGTGAATCTTCGGCAACCGTTGATATGGCTAAGGAACCGGAAGATAATCCGTAAATTATCCCTACAACCGAGCCGGAAGTTGTCACATGTGATGCAGAAACATCAGACAATGTCGTAACTGAACCGCGTAGATCAGGTAGGGCTATCCAGCCACCTGAGTGGTTTTATAACGAAATCTTCATTCTTGAAGACGATGAACCTGCGCACTACAAGGAAGCAATGGCGGGGCCCAGCTCAAGGGAATGGCACGAAGCCATGAAATCCGAAATGAAATCCAGGTACGAAAATCAAGTTTGGAACTTGGTAGAACTTCCAGAAGGCGTAAAGCCCATTGGTTGT
This sequence comes from Elymus sibiricus, assembly GCA_039707655.1. NCBI lineage: Eukaryota > Viridiplantae > Streptophyta > Magnoliopsida > Poales > Poaceae > Elymus > Elymus sibiricus. The sequence goes on along the minus strand of CM077676.1, from coordinate 473,857,653 downwards.
AAATGGATTTTCAAAAGAAAGACATACACGGATGGTAACATTACTATCCATAAAGTTAGACTTGTCGCGAAAGGGTTCACGCAAGTTCCAGGTGTGGACTACGATGAGACTTTCTCGCCCGTAGCTATGCTTAAGTCTGTTCGGATATTTCGATTATGAAATATGGCAGATGGACATCAAAACGGCTTTCCTAAATGGAAATCTCAAAGAAGATGTATACATGATACAGCCTGAAGGTTTTATCGTTCATAAGGATGCTGGAAAGGGATGCAAACTTCAGAAGGCCATTTATGGTCTGAAGCAAGCATCAAGGAGCTGGAACATTCATTTTGATGAAGTAGTCAAAGAGTTTGGTTCATCAGGAATCATGAAGAATCTTGTGTTTACAAGAAGTTTAGTGGGAGCGCAAAAGCATTTCTAATCTTGTATGTGGATGACATATTGTTGATTGGAAATGACATGAATTTTCTTAGCGAAATAAAAGACTCATTGAAGAAGAGTTTTTCAATGAAAGACTTAGGCGAAGCAGCATATGTATTGGGCATCAGAATCTATAGAGATAGATCAAAACGCCTGATAGCGCTTAGCCAAAGCACGTACATTGACAAGGTTTTGAAAAGGTTCAACATGGAGAACTCCAAGAAAGGCCTACTCCCCATGTCACCTGGCACAGTGCTTTGCAAGAATCAGTGTCCTCGGACTCTCGATGAGCGAGTACAAATGAATGATGTTCCATATGCTTCGGCAGTTGGTTCTATTATGTATGCCATGCTATGTACAAGACCGGATGTTTCCTATGCGCTAAGTGTTAGCAGCCAGTACCAAAGTGATCCAGGATTGGAACACTGGGCCGCAGTCAAAAATATTCTTAAGTACCTCAGAAGGACCAAGGATTTACTCCTTGTGTATGGAGGTGATGAAGAGCTCATTGTAAGTGGTTACACTGATGCAGGCTTCATGACTGACCCAGATGACTTCAAATCTCAATCAGGCTATGTTTTCATATTGAATGGTGGCACAGTTGATTGGAAAAGTTCCAAACAAAAGACTGTGGCAGATTCTACGACGGAGGCGGAATATGTTGCAGCTTCAGAAGCCTCCAAGGAGGCGGTCTGGATCAAGCAGTTTCTTGAAGACCTTGGTGTGGTTCCAAGTGCGCTGGACCCGGTGGAGATCTATTGTGATAATAGTGGTGCCGTGGCTCAGGCGAGGGAGCCATCTTCGCACCATAAGAGAAGACATATTGAACGCAAATATAAACTCATTTGACATCATGTCGAAGCGGGTTTAGTGAAAGTATGCAAAGTTCACACGGATCTGAATGTGTCAGACCCGATGACAAAGCCTCTACCACGAGCAAAGCATGAGCAGCACCGGATAGCCATTGGTGTTAGGGAAGCCATGTAACTGGATTATGACTCTAGTGCAAGTGGGACTCTGTAGGAGATATGCCCTAGAGGCAGTAATAACAGTTATTTTGTATCTCCAAAGTTTGTAATGAATGTTTATGTCCCATGCTATAACTGCAATGATTCTCGAGTCTACAATATCCACGAGGCTCGGAGGGAAACTCATGTGCACATGTGGTATAATAAACGGTAAAATGTTTTCCTAGTCATGCCTCTAAGACTAGCTCAAGTATTGCATGATGATCCTGTTTTCCTGATCATGGGCATGACTATGCCGGCAATTTTGAGGGCACAATGTTAGAAGAACACTTGTGTTGAATCGACCCGAATTGATGTTATGCTATGAGATAAATTCGTCACAAGTTAATGGTTTATAACACAGAGAAGTTAATGTTTGCATAATTCCTTAGACCATGAGAGTATCGAGTTCCTTCGTGCTTGCTTCCTGAACTTTGGGGTTTGTTAAACGTCATCCGTAACTGGGTGGCTATTACGGCGGCTTACGGGTTCACGGAAAAGTATGACTAGGAACGAGATAGCTCAAGATTGGAGAGATATTCTCGGGCCCTCTCGGTGTTACGGTATCCATCATCGTCTGGCCAGACACAATGTGATTTGATCACAGGGATGTCGGAACACGAAAACGAGAAAAGAGAACAAAACCGGTAACGAGGTAACTGGTATAGTGGACAAGTGATACGTCTCCGTCGTATCTATAATTTTTGATTGTTTCATGCCAACATTCTACAACTTTCACATATTTTTGGCAACATTTTACATTATTTTTCGGACTAACATATTGATCCAGTGCCCAGTGTCAGTTCATGTTTTCTTCTTGTTTTTTGTTTCACAGAAAATCCATATCAAACGAAGTCCAGATGCAATAAAATTTTATGGGGAATTATTTTGGAATATATGTGATTTTTGGGAGGTGGAATCAACGCAAATGGAGGCCCACAGCCTCCACAAGCCACCTAGGTGCAGCCCCCCTGGAGCGCGGTGGTGCCTCGTGGGCACACCGTAAGTCAGTTGGGGCTCTTCTTCGGCCGCAAGGAAGCTAATATCCGGAAAAAAATCGTGTTAAAATTTCAGCCCGATCGGAGTTACGGATCTCCGGGAATTTAAGAAACAGTGAAAGGCCAGAAAACAGGAACGCGAAACAGAAGAGAATGATGTCTACTACACAACTTATTCTTGTAGACTCGTGTTGGGCCTCCAAGCGCAGAGTTTTGTAGGACAGTAGCAATTTTCCCTCAAGTGGATGACCTAAGATTTATCAATCCGTGGGAGGCGTAGGATGAAGATGGTCTCTCTCGAACAACCCTGCAATCAAATACAAGAAATCTCTTGTGTCCCCAACACACCCAATACAATGACAAATTGTATAGGTGCACTAGTTCGGCGAAGAGATGGTGATACAAGTGTAGTATAGATAGTAGATATAGGTTTTTGTAATCTGAAAATATAAAACAGCAAGGTAGCAAGTGATAAAACGGAGCACAAATAGTATTGCAATGCTTGAAAACAAGGCCCAGGGTTCATACTTTCACTAGTGCAATCTCTCAACAATGCTAACATAATTGGATCATATAACAATCCCTCAACGTGCGACAAAGAATCACTCCAAAGTTCCTATTCGCGGAGAACATAAGATAGAAATTGTTGTAGGGTACGAAACCACCTCAAAGTTATTCTTTCCGATCAATCCATTGAGCTATTCCTATAAGTGTCACAAACAGCCCTAGAGTTCGTACTAAAATAACACCATATGATACACATCAACCAACTCTAATGTCACCTAGATACTCCAATGTCACCACAAGTATCCGTGAGTTGATTATACGATATGCATCAAACAACTTCAGATTCATAATATTCAATCCAACACAAAGAACTTCAAAGAGTGCCCCAAGATTTCTACCGGCGAAAGTAGGACGAAAACGTGCATCAACCCCTATGCATAGATTACCCCAATGTCACCTTGGGATCCGCGAGTTGAGTGCCAAAACATACATCAAGTGAATCAATATAATACCCCATTGTCACCACGGGTATTCATATGCAAGACATACATCAAGTGTTCTCAAATCCATAAAAGTATTCAATCTGATAATAGTGAAACCTCAAAGGTAAAAACTCAATTCATCACAACAAGATAGAGAGGGAGAAACACCATATGATCCAACTATATTAACAAAGCTTGCGGTACATCAAGATCGTGCGAAATCAAGAACATGAGAGAGAGTGTAACATCCCCAGATCCTAACCTTGTCATTAAGCTAAATAAACTGCCATGTCATCCTGATCATCTTAGTTGAATTGCATTTAGGAAATAATCCAACTACAAATTCAAAATTCAAATCGCAAGTGAAATTTAAAGTTGCTCAAACCTGAGAACTAAATAGTTCATAATTTAGCAAATATTCCACCACTAATTGTGTTCAGGAAAACAACATTACTAAAATTCATGAAAAGCCCCTGGAAAATCAAAATAGTACCAAACAACCCCATTTAATCCCTTTTCTATTTAAGCAAAATTCATATGAATTCAGTTAACCACCTAACCTTTTGTGGCAGTGCCAAATAATGCAATGTTAATTATGTGACAAGTTGCACATTTTACAAAAGTCATTTGGTGGCTCAACTTAATACAAAATAGAGGACAAAATAGAAAATAGAAAAAGAAAATGAAAAAGACCTAACATCTACTGTGCCGCTGGGCTCTAGTGCTACAGTACACAAAAGCCCAGCCCATCACGGCCTTTCCCCCACCTCAGGACAGAGGCAGAGAGGCCATGGTGCTGTGCATGCACGCACGCCGTCCACGCCACCGATTGCCGCCGTGTCAAGCATCCATGACACCCTGGAGATGGATAAGAAGACCCCCGGCCCTGTAGACAAACCCTAGCCCTCGCTTATCCCCTTGCTCGTCCTCTCCCTCTCGTTTCGCTCGTGCCCGAGCTGCCGTTGACACGCCGTCGCCGTCCGCGCGGCCACTGGCCTCCCCGGCGACCGGGAGGATGTCCAGGAGCTTCCTCGTCGATGACTCCTCCTACGTGCCTTGAGTCGAGCCGGACCACAACGTACGCTCGGGATCGAGCTGGTTTTCCGCCACGGCCATCGCATCCCGCCGTCGAGCTCGACGCATCCGGCCGTTCTCGTGCCTCCAAACCACGTCTACGAGCTTCGCAGTGAGCTCCTCTGTCGATTCCCCTCGTTTTCCCCTTCGATCCGTGCCCTTTTATGCCGTTGTTCTTCTTGTACTGAGGTCGGCCGGAGCTTTGCTCCCGTGTACGAGCTGCTGCTGATGCTTGTTACTGCTGCTACTCTGCTGCGGCTGCTTAGCTGCTGCTCTTGCATTGCTGCTGCTCTGCTGATGCGTGCTGTTGCTGCCCTCGCCCGCGCGCGCCCGCAGCCACCCGTTGCTGCTGCTGCTCGCCACTTGCTGTTGCTGCTTTGCCGCTGCCACCTAGCGCCACCATTGCTGCTGCTCCTAGATGCTGCCGCTCGTTGCTGCTGCCACTAGCTGTGGCTGCTCCTGCTAATTGCCGCCGGCAGATGTTGCTTCTGGCCATGGCCAAGGCCATGGCCGTGGGTGGTGTGTGATGTGTGTGTGCGTGCTCTGTGTGTGTGTGTGTGTGCCGTGTGCGTGTTGTGTGTGCATGCTGTGTGTGTTGTGTGTGTGGCCGGCTAGGCCACTGCCTAGTGGGGCCGGCCCTATTAGTTTAGGTCTAAGTAATATTTGGTTAGATTAATTAGGGCCTAGTTAGTCTATTGTATGTATGACATGTGGTCCCCCCTAGCTTAATTAACTGTTAAGATTAATCCAAATGATATAGACTATGCCATGTGGGACCCCCCTGCACTATTCCCCTTTTGACCAGTCAAGTTGACGTGGTCAATTCGGATTAAATTAAATACAATAATTCCAGAAAACTATTAAAACTTCAGAAAATCATAAAAAAATAACCGTAAGTCAGATGAAAATAATTTATATATGAAAAATGATCAGAAAAGTATAACGAATCCGAATATGCCCTCCACATACCTGTCACATGCCTCTAACATACCGAACGTTGAACATTTGCTACCGAAACCGCTAAATGAATAGTGTTCGGAGCTGGAAAAATATTCCCGGATATTTTCCCGCTCCGAGTAAAATACTTAGTACTGCATTAGAACACCCCTAGCATAGCATATTGCCATGGCATGCATTGTGTGATGCATTTGTTTGCTCTATTATTTATTTGTTTCCCCTCCGTTACTTCCTTTCCGGTAGACTCCGAGACCGCGGATGATCCGGTGATCGACTACTTCACCGTCGAGGAACCGTTTCTGTCTGCAGAGCTTCCAGGCAAGCAAAACCCCCTTGATCATTCCTATATCGCCCATTCCTTCTCCCTCGTTCTTGCATTAGATTTTGCTACTATATTTGATTGCTCCTATTCTGATGCATAGCCTGATTTTGTAACCTGCTGTTGATACTTTACCTATTGACCTATATGCTTAGTATAGATTTGGTTAGTGATCCATCAGTGGCCCCGCACCCTTGTCCGTGTTGCCAGGCTTTGCTTCCGGATGTTCGATCAACGTGATCGATGTGCAGAGACCGACACAGCACCGCACACCCCCTTAGTTGTACGACTCTACAGAGCTACTATCGAGTGCCGAGGGTGATACCTCCTACCTCACTCCTGATGATATCTCGGTAGCGTAGCTAATCGGTTGTGGGTTACCGAGGGTGATTCCTCTTTCACCACCTCCGATGATGCCTCTGTCGTGCAGCCCCTCAAGTGTGAACCCATCGAGGGTGATTCCTCCAAGTTCACCTTGACGGTTACATCGAGTGGGAATCCATCGAGGGTGATTCCTCGGATTCCCCACGATGTTATGGACACACGGGTACTTTGACCTCACCTCAGTCCTTTGGGAAGTCGGGTTGGCCATGAGGGCACCCGCGAGAGATTATTGTGGCGGAACGATAGGGCAGGCGGAGACCACCTAGGAGAGAGGTGGGCCTGGTTCCTGGCCATTGGACCGCGGATTACCAAGTTGGTGCGGCAGGGTGTTGGAGGTAAGCCTTGAGCCCTGTTCGTGTCCGCGAGTTACTAATAACACGCTTAACGGATTTGGGTATTTGATCTGAGTTGGCCACTGGCCTATACGCACTACCACCACGCGGGATAATGGTTTAATGGGGCCCTTGGTGTCGTATGTATCAGCCGAAAGCTCTGTCAGACGTCCAGTTCAGCATTGTGGCACGGCTGACAGCAGATACCCATAGGCACAACATGGTGAGGCTGGCCGTGCTCGCAACGACCCGGAGTGCAAAGGGCGATGGGCCCAAGACCCCTGAGCACTTAGGATGTAGACCGGAGGGGACCTCTCTGCTGAGCCTAGGTAGGACTACGTCGTGTCGATCAGCCGAGGCCGGGCATGACCCAGAAAAGTGTGTCCGACCAGAGTTAACCGAGTGTGTTGGGTAACAGTAGTGCACCCCTGCAGGGAAGATTGTCTATTCGAATAGCCGTGTCCACGGTATCAGGACGCTCAGTGTAGTATCCCGATCTACTACAACTTGAACTGGATACATGTTACTTTAATTGTAAGCTCTGAGATCGCTTTCTCGCAGGGAGTTGAGGAAGGATCTCTAGGCTTTGCTACTACATACTTATTACTTTATGTTATGCTGCTAATCTACACTCTTCTAATGCTGCAAGACACTGCAAAATGCTAGTCTTCGATAGGCTAGGTGACGAGGGCATGTACTAGGGATAGGGTAACAGGCCTGACCTACGGACCCTACCCTAGGACTCCTCACACCTTATACTGGGCCCCAGGGCCAGATCAGCGACCAAGAGTTCTGCAGACGGACATTCACTCGGAGTTCAATGAATCACTCGGGAAGTAGGAGTCCACTCGACCAGCTATTTCACTCGGAGTACCTGACAGTCACTCGACCAGAGAAGACCAGGAGGCTCCAGGAGCGCAACGGCCAGGACGTGCGCTCGCTCGTATTAATTGTAATCAATGCGCCCGTTACCTGGCGCCCTTAAACCCCCTCTTAACCCCTGATAATGGCAACATTCATGGGAGGGCTGGCGGACACTATATAAGCCACCCCCAGCTCCATTCCAGAGGTTCGCAATCCATTTGTAACTCATACACTCAAGCAATCAAGCTCCAGAGCACCGAGACGTAGGGCTGTTACCTCCACCGCTGAGGGGCCGGAACTCGTAAATCCGAGTGTACACCTGCGCCGTAGCTAGGCTCTGCCCTCTCATCCGTACCCCTACACACTACTGTCAGGCTTGCACCCACGACAGTTGGCGCCCATCGTGGGGCAGGCGTCTAGTGACTTCCGGCGTAGTTGCATTTTTTCCACCATCACCATGGTTTCCGGGGGCGGATTGACTCTGGGCGGCGAGATCCGTTTCGGCGTTCTCAGCTTCATCGCCGACGATTCGGCGTGGCTCCAGGAAGCCCCGCTGGATGTCGAGGCATTGCCCGTCTACGGCACGGCGCACTTCCGCGCGAGTACCTTCGGCGTCCTTCTTCGGCAACCGTCGACTCCTTATCAGTCGACCTCTTCGCTCTCCACCAGCCGTCGTCGCAAGCGCTCCGGATGCTCGCGGCTTCAACGGTGGATCAGGCACGTGGTGGCCCTTCAGGCTGCAGCCCCGCAGATCACGGCAATCGAGCCCGATGAACCTGTCTTCGATCTATTCGCCTCCGTGCATGAGCACTCGGAAAGCTTATCCGAGTGCGAGAGCAGCGATCCCGCTGCGGAGGTGCTGATGGCCGATTCCCCGCCCAGTCCGCCTGGGTACGGCCGCGGTGGCGCGGAGAACGGTGACCCATCGCGCCCTGATCTTGGCGGCGGCAGGGACCGACATGATGACGAGTATGTCCCCCGGCCTCTCACTCGGCAGCAGAGGGAGGAACAGCAGCGCAGGACCGAGCAGGCCCTCTAGATGCCCATCGTTGGGACGACCCCCGAGGCTCAGGCTTTGAAGGCCGTGCGCCAGGCCAACTTGGCTGAGCGCAATCATCTGGAAGCGCTCCAGAAGTCACTCGACGATCGCGCCCGCAGGCAGCATCAGCCCAGTTCCAGTCGGCGGCAGCGGCAGTTGTTCTCAAATGACCAACATCAGAGTTTCCAGGTATTCCGCACTCCTGTCCAGAATCTGGCGGCGGCCACTCGGATAGCAGATTCCATTGAGCCGTCCCGATCCGAGGCGGGAGAGGGTCTTCGGCAGATCCGGGCCCTGCTCAAGGCGGCTGAAGAGCAAAATTCGGCAGTGTCCCAGTCGCGCAACAGGATTCACAGCAGATCCATTTGGGCTGACACCGTCCAGTCGGCCCACAGCCTTTTGTCCCCATGGAGAAACAGACCCTCGCCTCCGCGGCAAGACAACCAAGACCGCCACCGAGACCATTACTCGGGGCAGGGTCACAGTCGGAATACGCCTCCATGGCGTCAGGACGATCGTCGTCGTATGCAGTCGCCCCCTCCGCGGGATGGCTCATACGCGCCCTGGCCATACGATGCCAGACGTCCTTACGGTAACGATCGGAGGGCCAGCCCTCCCTGCCATGGTGACGGTTATCACCAGAGAGAGCCAGTCGACCATCGTAACCCACAGTTCAACGCGAGATCCGTTCTCGCTCAGAACCTGGTCGACAGAGGCAGAGCTCTGAGAGAGAACTTGGACAGGGATCGTCCGAGTGGAAGTGGAGCCTTCATCTCCGGACCCGAGTGTTTCAGCAGAGCCATCAGGGCCGCCGATATTCCGCCAAACTTCAGATTGGCAGCTGGAATAAGCAAGTTCACCGGTGAGTCCAAGCCAGAAACTTGGTTAGAGGATTACCGAGTGGCTGTGCAGATTGGAGGAGGGAATGACTATGTGGCTATGAAGCATTTGCCATTGATGCTGGAAGGGTCTGCCCGCCCCTGGCTCAATCAGCTCACTCCGGCCAGCATATACTGCTGGGAAGATTTGGCCCGAGTGTTCATCAAAACATTCGAGGGCACGTGCAAACGCCCGGCTGGATTATCTGAGTTACAGCATTGTGTGCAGAAGCCGAATGAAACCTTGAGGGAGTGCATTCAGCGGTGGACAACCTTGCATCATGTGGTGGAGAACGTCACGGAGCATCAAGCAGTCTGTGCCTTCAAGGCAGGAGTCAGATATCGGGAGCTTATCCTGAAATTCGGTCGATCAGGATCTTTGACCATGAGCCGAATGATGGAGATTGCCACTCGGTATGCAAACGGAGAAGAGGAAGACCGTCTTCGTAACGGCAAAGGGAAAACCAGTGAGCCCAACCCCGGAAACAGTAATCCCAGTCGGAAGCCGAAGCGCAAAGCTGATGGTTCGGCCCAGGCCGAGGCTGCCGCTCTGGCCGGTCAAGCCAAGAACAAGGGGAAGGCTAAGGAAAAATGGATCCCGAAGAAAAAGAGAGATCAATTGGGCCAAGATGTCCTCGATTTGCCGTGTCACATCCACACTAGAAAGGTTGAAGAGGGCAATCTGATATTGCCCAAGCATACCACTCGACAGTGCAGACTATTGATTCAGCAGTTCCGAGAGGGCCCGTCGAGTGAGAAGAGCCCATAAGACGCTGATGATGGAGAAAAAGATGAACCTTTTCCCAGTGTCAACGCAACCCTGATGATCTTTGCAGATGTAGAGAGCAGGAGCCGGTTGAAAGTTATCAACCGAGAAGTGAACATGGCCATGCCGGCGACGACAAAGTTTCTAAACTGGTTGAAGACTCCGATCACCTTTGATCAGTCGGACCACCCAGCCTACATTGCCACCCCTGGGCGGCAGGCGTTGGTGGTCGATCCAGTCGTGGGAGGCATCCGATTGCGTAAGGTCCTCATGGACGGTGGAAGCGGACTAAACATACTGTACGCTGATACTCTGCAAGCGATGGGCATTCCGATGTCCCGACTCAACGAGAGCAGCATGCAGTTCCACGGAGTGATCCCCGGCAAGAAAGCAAAGTCACTCGGGCAGATCGCCCTGGATGTGGTCTTTGGAGACGACAAGAACTTCCGGAAGGAAAGGCTGACCTTCGAAGTGGTCGACTTCCGCAGCGCCTACCATGCCATCCTTGGTCGGCCGGCTTACGCACGTTTCATGGCCCGTCCATGTTATGTGTATCTCAAGCTGAAGATGCCCGGCCCCAAAGGTGTGTTCACAGTCACTGGCAGTCGATAGCACGCGGAGGAGTGTTTGCAGCAAGGGTCCAAGATAGCTGATGAGCAGATGGCCATGGTGGAACTGGAAGAGTACAAGAAAAATGCCGATCCGAGTGATCTGCTACGCTCCAAGAAGCCGGCTGTAGAATCTGCGTTTCAGTCGGCCGGTGACCCGAAGCCTGTGCACATCCACCCGGAAGATCCCAATGCTGCTCCCACCAACATATCAACAACACTCGACAACAAATAGGAAGAAGCGCTCATCCAGTTCCTCCGTGAGAACTGGGACATCTTCGCATGGAAACCATCCGACATGCCGGGTGTACCCAGGGAGCTGGCTGAGCACCGTTTGCGAGTTGACCCAAAGGCGAAACCTATGAAGGAGCATCTCCGTCGCTCTTCTACACAAAAGAGGAAGGCCATTGTCGAAGAAGTTGCTCGGCTCCTGGCAGCCGAGTTCATCCGTGAGGTGTACCACTCCGAGTGGCTCGCCAACGTCGTCATGGTCCCTAAGAAGGACAAGTCTCTCCGAATGTGCATTGATTTCAAGCACATCAATCGGGTCTGCTGTGACACCCTGGTTATTGGCAACTTTTTCTTTTCAAAAATTTTCTGGTTTTATTTGCAATTTGGATGGCTTTTGAATCCCTTTTCAGTTGACTTTGGACTTAGGAAACTTCTGTATCTCTCTAAGTGATCCAAAGCCCTCAACATCCTGCCAAAAGCATGCCACGCACCTACTGGATCAAATTTCAATTCTCAATCTTTCCCAATAATTCATTTTCTTCCTTTGGGAAAATCTGTCATCACTATGGGTTATGAAGCAACCTATAGTTCTGATGATCAGAAAAATCCCAAATTAATACCACACCTTCTTGTCATCATCTACTCCCACCATCTTCAAAAACATTTCACGATCCAATATAAAATTTTGTCCAGAAAACTCTATTTACCTTCTGGACAGTACTGGCCCTTTGTGAAGCAACTCATATTTTCCAAACTCAGAAAACTCTCAGATAATTCCCTGGGATACTAGGGAACCTATCTTGCCACAATATCCAAAAATATCATCTTGTCCAGTACAAATTTTCAGTAGCAATATTTTGACCAGTTTCTGCTGAATTTAAACCTCTGTGAAGGAAGTACCAGCTAGAGGTATTCAATTGAGCTGAAATTTTTATGACATCTTCTATCCACCATATAACCCTCACACACCAAATTCCAGCTCCATCAGATCAACCATATGAGTGCTACAAGCTCCTCTTGTTTCTGGACCAGTAACAGCAGTTGTGCATGAACTGCATTACAATCTTAATGAAAATCTCTCAAACTTTGCCAGTTTGTAGTCCTTCCAAAGTAGATCATCCCAGACATCTCTACTGGCTTCATCTCCAGCTCATCTCTTCTCTGGAGCTCTCCCAAAGTTTCTGTCAAAAACTGTAGCTGAAGCTACACTTCGAATCAGAATGCATCTAGCCAAACCAAGGGCACAGGGGGACTAGGTGATCAAAGGAGAACCTGCTGGACATGGTGCGCTAGACTTGCGTGGCCTCCAGATGCCAGTACCCGTGGTGAGCACGGCAATGACATGCCAATGCACGCGCTCTGCACCGCGCCCACGTCTGACGTGATGCATCCGGCTGCCCCGCGTGACTAGGCCTTGTCTCAGCTCGCCGACATCCTCTCCTCCAACCACCTGGCCATTCTGGAGTTCTCCCCTCACCGGAATCGTCCCCGGCGGCCGCCACTGCACACGGGCACTGTGGCACCCGTGCGGGCACAGTGGCCCTGCTGGCCGTCGTCTTCCTCCGCAAGCCGCCACCGCCCGCATTAACTCTATTGCCCTCTCCTATCCCGTCGCCCGCACCAAGCCAGCCAGCGCGGCGTCCTTGCGCCGGCGACGTCGTCGTAGCTCCACTAGTTCCAGAGAGCTCCACCCCGCCTATAAAAGGCCATGGCCTGCCCACCCTAGCTCCTCACCGCCGTCCACCACCTCCCAATCGACCTCTCGGGCATCGAGCCAAGTCGTCGCCGGCGATCCGTTGCCACCCAGCCACCTCGCTCCACCGCAGCCTCGACCGACTACACCCGCGAGCTCCACTCACTCTCCTGACCCCGCCCAACCTCTTCCCCGACCGAAACTCTGCTAGAAACGCCGTCTCCGGCGACACCCGAAAACCACCGCCGCCGGAGAGGTAGGGGACGACGTCGTCCGGCCATCTCTCGTCACGCTATGGGTACGTACATGTTCATCTCCGTGAGCTCGTCCCATCCCTGCTCTCTCCCGACCTCGCCGTCGACTGCATCGCCGGCGACCATCGCCGGAGAGCCGCAGCTCTCTGCTCTCTCTCCCCCCCTTTTAAATCTGACGATGGGGCCCGCACATCAGCGGCTCACCCGCGCGCGCCGAAGAGGTAAGTGGAGGCGCCCCTCCACTTTACGCCTTTGACGTGGCCCCCTGTAGTTTTTTCTATTTTCTGTTTTTAATTCAGATTTGACCAGTAACTTTGACCACTCCTAACTTTTTATCCATAAGTCCAAATCAATTGATTCTTTTTGCATTGGGTTTGTCTCGAGCCCCTCTATTTTCTGGTGAATTTCTGGTGATCAGAACAGTGTTATGTGACATTTTCCTTTGCTTTTTAAAATATTTTCAGAAGGAAATCCTTTTGATTTTGAAGCCCACGAGTTTGAGGACAACCCAACAGAGCAAGGCAAGCCATGTCATCCATTTCATGAAGCATTTCAATAGTGTTGGTTATTTAATTGAATTATATGCATTACTTTAATATGTGATAATTCATAGTAATTTACTTTGATGTATAGCTACTGCCATGTTAAGCTATTCATGATAAATAACCATGCTTTGTTAGGTACTTGTTAAAACTAAACCTAATTGGTTGATCTAGTGCCACCTATCCGGACTTATCCGTGCAGCCACATTTGTCGGTATGGGACGGCCTTGACCTGGTCTAGCTTTGTGCTCTTTTGTCGGTACCACCAAAGAGGGAGGGTTATGCGTGCGTGCTACCCTGATCAGGTAGACGACGATAATCCTGTGAGCCCAGTTGAGTTATTTTGCCGGCGTCCCCGTTTGAGATAGTTTAGTTAGCCACGACGGTGGCAGGTGTCATGGGGTGACACAGGGGCCACCCAGGACATGACCCTGGGAGGGTATGATTGTCGGTGGTGCGATGGAGGAGTCACGGGTTAGGCAAGTTTCGTTGGAGCAGCACCGGTCCACCCGAGAGGGAAGTGTACCGAGGTACGGGACCAGGGACTCCATAGTGTGGGTAAAGTGCGCAACCTCTACAGAGTGTAAGAATCTATTCGAATAGCCGCGTCCACGGTATTGGACAGTCCGTACTAGGCCACTGAACGGTCAACCGCAATGATGATAATAATGATGGAAGAACTTGTCGTATGTTCGAAAGTACTCCATGGATCATGAGTATTTCCAGGGTTGTGGGACAACCCAGAGGAGAGTAAGTGGTAGTTGATAACCGTAAGCACTTTTAGCACTTAATATGATCATTGCCATGCTATTGTTTGCTGCATTGTTATGGCTGCCGTGAGCTTGCGAGTACATTCCAAGTACTCACCTGGCGTATCATGCCAGATGCAGGAGAAGCTGAGGACGGAGGTCCCGATGGTTCATGCTACGCTAACTAGGCCGTGTCCCAGCAGTATCCCTGTGGATGGAGTTTTCCGCGATGTTCCGCTACGCCGTAGAGTCACCTAGTAGTATCGAGGCCCTGCTATGTTCCATAAATAATGTAAATATTGTCATAGCACATGATGTTCTTCTGGCCTCGCTATCAATGTAAATTGTGAGCTTGTACTTGAGTTATATCAATAAAGATCAGTTCTGTTCTGTTCCAAGTTGTTGTGTGTTTCCAGAAGACATGATCTCTGGGTTGGAAACACTGGGTAAACCGGTTCTCTGAGCCGGGGTGCCACAACGCTTGGTATCAGAGCCGCGCTGACTATAGGACACCCTAGTTAACCCTGCGCTAGAACCACGATTAGTTTAGAGTCTTGGTTTGTGTCTTGCTTGTTGCATCTGATTGCTGCATGGCATGCATATAGTTTATTATTGTGCTAACCGTTGGCCTTGTGAGTGTAGATGGCACCGGTTCCGTACCACTACAATCATGAGCCAGCACCGTTCACTTTTCCAGTATTGCTTCGTAGTGTCTGGCTTCGGCTGTACCCCAACGGCGAAGACCCAGTGTACCAGGTGTTCCGAGAGAAGCTTGTTGGTTCAGTATACGAGTATCACGCGGAGGCCTTTCTTACTGCGAGTTCGGACATTGGCAGCTACTCCCGTTCTTCCAAGGGCGGAACTGCTTCTACTCCGGAGCTGGCGATCCAGTTTGCTGCGATGGAGGCTCTCACTGACTTGCGCTTCCATGAGGTCGAGATGCAGACTCATCCAGGTTTCTTTCACTATCCCACCCTGTCGCCTGCGACAGGGCGAGTTCTTTTTGCACCTGTTGACCCGGCGAGTGATCGTGATACTGGTGTGTTATCTCGTTATCTGAATGCCAGTTACCGTATGATCACTTCACTAGCTGAGGAGCTGACTCATGCCCGAGAGGCACTTGCAGCTATTGTGGCAGCACAGTCTCCTCCTCCACTTTCGTTTTCACCTGTGTATACTCCACCCGTTCCACCCTCTGAGACTCCTTCTAGCTCGTTTGGACTGCCAGGCTTTTCGTCTGGTAGGCGACGTGAGACCCTGGCAGAATGGGCCTCACTCCTAGCTACTCCAGCTGCTTCGATGCTACGGCGTCGTTCTTCTTCTCCTTCAGAGGGAGAACCTTCTCGTCAGCGTCGCCGTGTTACCTTTGATCCGGAGACCGAGATTCACATCATCAGCTCAGATTCCGAGACAGGATCAGATGACGAGGAGTCTTCAGTTTGCCAGTGTCCGTGCCACCCGCGCTACTAGAGTGGAGGCTTGAGTTTCAGTGCATGCATCATAGCATCTTTGCATATGTCAACTGCCGTATGAGCAGTCCAGTCATGATAATCCCCCCTGCTAGCTTGTCATCTATGATGTTGGGTTGCCTTGTATAATTATGCTGTTCTCCTTATCTTCTCTTTTATTTGGCTTCTTTTTCTGGGGTCACACTATCATGCTTTCCCTTATGGATGTTGCTCATCGATTCGGTATTTTGCAATGGGAACAAATTTAGGATGAAGAGGTGTAGTAACCAAGGCGGCGATGGAACCCCCATTCGTCGATCCGCTAGACAAGCAGGACAGTCACCAGAAGATTTACCACCTCCGCCACCACAGTCACCACTACTGATCAGATTATGAGAATGTTTGAAGAGAAAAGAAATCAAGATCTCCTGGAATTTCTGAAAAGTATGCAGACCATGGTGGGTCAGAATAACAATAATGGGACACACTCTAAACTATCTGATTTTCAGTGGACCAGGCCACCCAGTTTTGGTCAAGCTGTGGATCCTATGGAAGCTGATGATTGGCTGAGGACCATGGAAAAGAAGTTGGATATAGCCCGCTGTGATGAATCAGACAAGGTTCCTTTTGTTACTCACTACCTGGAGGGACCAGCAGCTATATGGTGGGACAATACAAAAATAATGTGGCCTTTTGGGGAAAGTATTTCTTGGGAAAAGTTCAAGGAGGTATTCCGCAAGTATCATATTCCTACCGGCATAATGAAGGTGAAGCAGAGGGAATTTCTTGCTCTTACTCAAGGAAACATGTCAGTGGGCGAGTATCTAAGCAAGTTTAAAAATCTGGCACGGTACTCTACCCATGACGTGTCCACAGAAGAAAGGAAGATTGACCGATTCCTAGGAGGTCTGAATCATACCCTTCGCTGTCAGCTTTGTATGCTTGACTTTCCTGACTTCCAGACTTTGGTGAACAAGGCTTTCATAGCTGAACGAGAGCTTAAGTCAGGATATGACGATCGTAAGCGGAAGTTTGAACCCAAGAAGGACAACCATGAGCAGTTTGCGCAGAATCCACGCATCTGGCAACCAGGTCCATCTGAATACAAGGCTGCCTGGAACAATGGTAACAACAACAGTAAGCCCGTCAGCCAGGACAAGACCTTCGGCAAACAACCAGTGCTGGAGGACTGCCGTCGCAACAACACATGTTTTAATTGTGGCCAGAGCGGGCATTACTCCAAGCAGTGCCCCGCAAGAAATGGGAAGCCATCATCTGACTACAAGCCACAAGTCAACAATGTTGGACGCCGCCCCAATCCGAACTTCTATCGCGGCCAAGTCCATCATATCTCCGCTGAGGAAGCCCGCGAAGCACCAGATGTGGTCCTTGGTATGTTTTCTATTAACGACATACCTGCAATAATTTTATTTGATTCTGGGGCTTCTCATTCGTTTATTTCGCGGAGTTTTTCCACCTTGCACAAGTTTTCTCCTTCTCTTTTGGATAAAATCATGGTGGTACAATCCCCTGGCTCCATGCTCAGAACAAATGTGATATACAAGGATCTGGAAATTTCAATACATGGTGTTAAGTTTCCAGCTACTCTTGTTGCTATTGAATCCCCTGGACTGGATATAATACTGGGGATGGATTGGTTGACACCACATCACGTGTGTATCAACTATGCCACCAGGACAGTAACACTGGTTAACCCGGCAGGACAAACAGTGCAATTCGCTGCTAGCCGAATGATGTCAAAGAAAGGAATGGCATTCAAAGCCACAGCTACAGATATAAATTTGATTCCAGTAGTCAGTGAATTTTCGGAAGAATTTCCGGAAGAATTACCAGGAATGCCACCTGACCGGGAACTAGAGCTGACTAAAGATTTGACCTATGAGGAAAAACCTGTCAGAATATTGGATGAGATGGAAAGAATTACCAGAAGTAAGGCAATCAAATTTTACAAGGTAATATGGGAGCATCACACTGAGGAGGAAGCTACTTGGGAAAGAGAGGATTTTCTGAGATCAGCATATCCACACTTGTTCCCTAAGCAACCGAATCTCGAGGACGAGATTCATTCTAAGGGGGGTAGGTTTGTGACACCCTGGTTTTTGGCAACTTTTTCTTTTCAAAATTTTTCTGGTTTTATTTGCAATTTGGATGGCTTTTGAATCCCTTTTCAGTTGACTTTGGACTTAGGAAACTTCTGTATCTCTCTAAGTGATCCAAAGCCCTCAACATCCTGCCAAAAGCTTGCCACGCTACTACTGGATCAAATTTCAATTCTCAATCTTTCCCAATAATTCATTTTCTTCCTTTGGGAAAATCTGTCATCACTATGGGTTATGAAGCAACCTATAGTTCTGATGATCAGAAAAATCCCAAATTAATACCACACCTTCTTGTCATCATCTACTCCCACCATCTTCAAAAACATTTCATGATCCAGTATAAAATTTTGTCCAGAAAACTCTATTTACCTTCTGGACAGTACTGGCCCTTTGTGAAGCAACTCATATTTTCCAAACTCAGAAAACTCTCAGATAATTCCCTGGGATACTAGGGAACCTATCTTGCCACAATATCCAAAAATATCATCTTGTCCAGTACAAATTTTCAGTAGCAATATTTTGACCAGTTTCTGCTCAATTCAAACCTCTGTGAAGGAAGTACCAGCTAGAGGTATTCAATTGAGCTGAAATTTTTATGACATCTTCTATCCACCATATAACCCTCACACACCAAATTCCAGCTCCATCAGATCAACCATATGAGTGCTACAAGCTCCTCTTGTTTCTGGACCAGTAACAGCAGTTGTGCATGAACTGCATTACAATCTTAATGAAAATCTCTCAAATTTTGCCAGTTTGTAGTCCTTCCAAAGTAGATCATCCAGACATCTCTACTGGCTTCATCTCCAGCTCATCTCTTCTCTGGAGCTCTCCCAAAGTTTCTGTCGAAAACTGTAGCTGAAGCTACACTTCGAATCAGAATGCATCTAGCCAAACCAAGGGCACAGGGTGACTAGGTGATCAAAGGAGAACCTGTTGGACACGGTGCGCCAGACTTGCGTGGCCTCCAGATGCCAGTACCCGTGGTGAGCACGGCAATGACATGCCAATGCACGCGCTCTGCACCGCGCCCGCGTCTGATGTGATGCATCCGGCTGCCCCGCATGACCAGGCCGTGTCTCAGCTCGCCGACATCCTCTCCTCCAACCACCTGGCCATTCTGGAGTTCTCCCCTCGCCGGAATCGTCCCCGGCGGCCGCCACCGCACACGGGCACTGTGGCACCCGTGCGGGCACAGTGGCCCTGCTGGCCGTCGTCTTCCTCCGCAAGCCGCCACCGCCCGCATTAACTCTCCTGCCCTCTCCTATCCCGTCGCCCGCACCAAGCCAGCCAGCGCGGCGTCCTTGCGCTGGTGACGTGGCCGTAGCTCCGCCAGTTCCAGAGAGCTCCACCCCGCCTATAAAAGGCCGCGGCCAGCCCACCCTAGCTCCTCACCGCCCTCCACCACCTCCCAATCGACCTCCCGGGCATCGAGCCAAGGCCGAGAGGCCCTCTGGCCTCGCATCTCGCCGACGATCTGCCGCCACCCGAGCTCTGCCACCCAGCCACCTCGCTCCACCCCAGCCTCGACCGACTACACCCGCGAGCTCCATTCACTCTCCTGACCCCGCCCAACCTTTTCCCCGACCGAAACTCTGCCGGAAACACCGTCTCCGGCGACACCCGAAAACCGCCGCCGCCGGAGAGGTAGGGGATGACGTCGTCCGGCCATCTCTCGTCACGCTACGGGTACGTACGTGTTCGTCTCCGTAAGCTCGTCCCATCCCTGCTCTCTCCCGACCTCGTCATCGACTGCATCGCCGGCGACCATCGCCGGAGAGCCGTAGCTCTCTGCTCTCTCTCTCCCCCTTTTAAATTTGATGACGGGGCCCGCATGTCAGCGGCTCACCCGCGCGCGCCGAAGCGGTAAGTGGAGGCACCTCTCCACTTTACGCCTTCGACGTGGCCCCCTGTAGTTTTTTCTATTTTCTGTTTTTAATTCAGATTTGACCAGTAACTTTGACCACTCCTAACTTTTTATCCATAAGTCCAAATCAATTGATTCTTTTTGCATTGGGTTTGTCTTGAGCCGCTCTATTTTCTGGTGAATTTTGGTATTTTTCTCATGCTCACAGAATTTCTGGTGATCAGAACAGTGTTATGTGACATTTTCCTTTGCCTTTTTAAAATATTTTCAGAAGGAAATCCTTTTGATTTTGAAGCCCAGGAGTTTGAGGACAACCCAACAGAGCAAGGCAAGCCATGTCATCCATTTCATGAAGCATTTCAATAGTGTTGGTCATTTAATTGAATTATATGCATTACTTTAATATGTGATAATTCATAGTAATTTACTTTGATGTATAGCTACAGCCATGTTAAGCTATTCATGATAAATAACCATGCTTTGTTAGGTACTTGTTAAAACTAAACCTAATTGGTTGATCTACTGCCACCTATCCGGACTTATCCGTGCAACCACATTTGCCGGTGTGGGACGGCCTTGACTTGGTCTAGCTTTGTGCTCTTTTGTCGGTGCCACCAAAGAGGGAGGGTTATGCGTGCGTGCTACCCTGATCAGGTAGACGACGATAATCCTGTGAGCCCAGTTGGGTTATTTTGCCGGCGTCCCCGTTTGAGATAGTTTAGTTAGCCACGACGGTGGCAGGTGTCACGGGGTGACACAGGGGCCACCCAGGACATGACCCTGGGAGGGTATGATTGTCGGTGGTGCAATGGAGGAGTCACGGGTTAGGCAAGTTTCGTTGGAGCAGCACCGGTCCACCCGAGAGGGAAGTGTACCGAGGTACGGGACCAGGAGCTCCATAGTGTGGGTAAAGTCCGCAACCTCTGTAGAGTGTAAGAATCTATTCGAATAGCCGCGTCCACAGTATTGGACAGTCCATACTAGGCCACTGAACGGTCAACCGCAATGATGATAATAATGATGGAAGAACTTGTCGTATGTTCGAAAGTACTCCATGGATCATGAGTATTTCGAGGGTTGTGGGACAACCCAGAGGAGAGTAAGTGGTAGTTGATAACCGTAAGCACTTTTAGCACTTAATATGATCATTGACATGCTATTGTTTGCTGCATTGTTATGGCTGCCATGAGCTTGCGAGTACATTCCAAGTACTCACCTGGCGTATCATGCCAGATGCAGGAGAAGCCGAGGACGGAGGTCCCGATGGTTCATGCTACGCTAACTAGGCCGTGTCCCAGCAGTGTCCCTGTGGATGGAGTTTTCCATGATGTTCCGCTACGCCGTAGAGTCACCTAGTAGTATCGAGGCCCTACTATGTTCCATAAATAATGTAGATATTGTCATATCACATGATGTGCTTCTCGCCTCGCTATCAATGTAAATTGTGAGCTTGTACTTGAGTTATATCAATAAAGATCAGTTCTGTTCTGTTCCAAGTTGTTGTGTGTTTCCAGAATACATGATCTCTGGGTTGGAAACACTGGGTAAACCGGTTCTCTGAGCCGGGGTGCCACATCTGCCCCAAGGATCATTTCCCGCTCCCCCGCATAGATCAAATCGTAGATTCCACCGCGGGTTGTGAGCGACTGCCTTTTCTGGATGCGTACTCCGGGTACCACCAGATCCGACTGTATGGGCCAGATGAAATAAAAACAGCCTTTATCACCCCATTCGGGTGTTTCTGCTATATCACCATGCCTTTCGGTCTTAAAAATGCTGGTGCCACTTTCATGCGCATGGTGCAGAAGTGTTTGCAAAAACAGATCAGTCAGAATATCGAAGCATACATGGATTACATAGTGGTCAAGTCCAGAAAGGGTTCCGACCTACTGGCTGACTTAGCTGAAACTTTCGCAAATTTGCGGAAGTATGATATCAAGCTGAATCCAGCAAAATGCACTTTCGGAGTTCCTGGGGGCAAGTTACTCGGTTTCCTCGTTTCCGAACGAGGGATAGATGCCAATTCTGAGAAGATCGGGGCGATTGTACGAATGAAACGTCCAGAACGTCTTCATGATGTACAGAAGCTCACAGGTTGCCTCGCAGCTCTGAGCCAATTCATCTCCCGTCTTGGTGAGAAGGCACTGCCCCTGTACCGATTGATGAAGAAATCTGATTCGTTCGAGTGGACTGCTGAAGCACAAGCAGGGTTTGTTGAGCTCAAAGCCCTGCTTTCCACCCAGCCGGTGCTTGCCGCTCCGAACAGCAACGAGCCGTTGCTCTTGTACATTGCGGCCACTGGTCAAGTTGTCAACACTGTCCTCACAGTCGAGCGAGAAGAACTGGGCAAGGCTTACAAAGTTCAGCGCCCAATCTATTACATCTCTGAAGTTCTGACTCCTTCCAAGCAGAGGTATCCTCATTATCAGAAGCTTGTCTATGGCATCTACCTGACTGCGAAGAAAGTAGCCCATTACTTCCAAGAACACACTATGTCAGTCGTCAGCGACGCCCCGCTGTCTGAGATCATGAACAATCGAGATGCGACTGGTCGAGTGGCGAAGTGGGCTATCGAGCTCCTGCCCCTGGACATCAAGTTTGAGGCGAAGAAGGCGATCAAGTCCCAAGCATTAGCCGATTTCCTAGCCGAGTGGACTGAACAGCAGCAACCGACTGAGAGTCACCCGGAACACTGGACCATGTTCTTTGATGGTTCCAAGATGCTGAATGGTTCAAGAGCTGGAGTTGTGTTAGTATCTCCGAAGGGCGATCGTCTCAGATATGTTCTGCGGATTCACTTTGATTCCTCCAACAATGAAGCCGAGTACGAGGCGCTCCTTTATGGTCTACGTATGGCCATCTCACTCGGCGTCTGGCGCCTGATGGTCTACGGAGACTCGGATCTAGTTGTGAACCAAGTGATGAAGGAGTGGGATATCAGAAGCCCCGCTATGACAGGATACTGCAACGCAGTGAGAAAGTTGGAAAAGAAATTTGAAGGTCTGGAGCTGCATCACGTTCCCCGAGCCAAGAATCAGGAGGCAGACGATCTGGCAAAGATCGGGTCCACTCGGAAATCCATACCCAACAATGTGTGCCTCGAGCATTTACGTTCTCCGACGGTAAAAGAAGATCCCTTCACGGAAGAGCCCCCGCAAGCGGTCAGTCCTTCTGATCTGACTGAAGTCGAGGTCCCGGCAGTCATTGATTTGGTCATGGAGGTCCTAGCAATCACACCCGAGTGGACAGTGCCTTACATTGCATACCTGCTCAGGCAGGAACTTCCAGAAGATGAAGCTGAAGCCCGCCAGATTGTTCGCAGGTCCAAAGCCTTTACAGTGATGGGCGATCAGTTATACAGAAAGAGCGTCACCAGTGTGACTCAGCGCTGCATCGCCCCGGAGGAAGGTCGATTGATCCTGGAGGAGATTCACTCGGGAACTTGTGGACACCACGCGTCCTCTCGGACAATCGTGGCTAAAGCTTACCGAGCCGGTTTTTTCTGGCCACGTGCCAATGAAGTTGCGTAGGAGATAGTCCAACACTGCGCCGGATGCCAGTTCTATGCAAACTTATCGCACAAGCATGCGTCTGCTCTGAAGACAATTCCTCTCGTCTGGCCGTTTGCAGTCTGGGGACTCGACATGGTGGGACCCCTCTGGACAGGGGCGAGTGGATTCACCCACTTGCTGGTTGCAGTCGACAAGTTCACTAAGTGGATCGAAGCCAAACCTATCAAGAAGCTAGACTCTCGTACGGTGATCAAGTTCATGAAGGAGATAGTCTTCAGATACGGCGTGCCCCACAACATTATCACTGACAATGGTTCAAACTTCGACTCAGAAGAATTCAGGGCGTTCTGTGCCGCCCAAGGCACCCGAGTCGACTATGCGTCTGTGGCGCACCCACAGTCAAATGGACAAGCTGAGAGAGCAAACAAACTGATTCTGCAGGGGTTAAAGCCATGACTCATGCGTGATTTGGAGCACGCAGCTAGAGCTTGGGTCACCGAGTTGCCGTCAGTACTTTGGGGCTTGAGGACGACCCCCAATCGGTCTACCAATCGCACTCCCTTCTTCATGGTGTACGGAGCTGAAGCCGTCCTGCCGAGTGACCTGCTCCACAATTCACCCCGAGTGGAATTGTACTCTAAAGCTGAAGCAGAGCAAGCATGGCAAGACGTCGTTGATCTCTTGGAGGAGGAAAGGGAGATGGCTCTGATCCGTTCTGCCACTTATCAGCAAGATCTAAGACGTTTTCACAGCAGACACGTCAGAAGTCGGACCTTTCAGGAAGGAGATCTTGTGCTCCGAGTGGATTAGCAGCGACCTCACAAGCTTGCTCCCGCGTGGAAAGGTCCCTTTATCGTGTCAAAGGTTCTGCACAATGGAGCATACCACCTGTACAACCTTCAGAAGCAAGCAGACGAGCCCCGAGCTTGGAATGCGGATTTGCTACGACGATTTTATACTTGACATGAGATGTAATAAAAGTAGCCGAGTGATATTTGGTGAATAAAAGCATGACTTTTCCAGTTCCACATTGAGTTCACTCGTGCGCATTCTCTGGCCTACAACCCCCAGTGGGTGTGCGCCGTTCAACTTAGCTGCAAACCAGTTTGCCTAAGTCAAAACGCTACTCCGAGTGAAGAGCATCACTCTCACTCGGGGGCTTGGCTGCGAACCGGCTTTCGCCCAAGTTAAAAACGCTACTCCGAGTGAAGAGCATCCCTCTCACTCGGAGGCTTGGCTGCGAACCAGCTTTCGCCCAAGTTAAAATGATTCTCCGGGTGAAGAGCGACCCTCTCACTCCGGGGCTTGGCTGCAAACCAGCTTTCGCCCAAGTTAAATACACTACTCCGAGTGAAGAGCATCCCTCTCACTCGGGGGCTTGGCTGCGAACCAGCTTTCGGCCAAGCTAAATACGCTACTCCGCGTGAAGAGCATCCCTCTCACTCGGGGGCTTGGCTGCGAACCAGCTTTCGCCCAAGTTAAATACGTTACTCCGAGTGAAGGGCATCCCTCTCCCTTGGGGGCTTGGCTGCGAACCAGCTTTCGCCCAAGTTAAATACGCTACTCCGAGTGAAGAGCATCCCTCTCACTCGGGGGCTTGGCTGCAAACCAGCTTTCGCCCAAGTTAAATATGCTACTCCAAGTGTAGAGCATCCCTCTGACTCGGGGGCTTGGCTGCGAACCAGCTTTCGCCCAACTTAAAAACGCTACTCCGAGTGAAGAGCATCCCTCTCGCTCGGGGGCTTGGCTGCGAACCAGATTTCGCCCAAGTTGAAAACCTACTCCGAGTGAAGAGCATCCCTCTCACTCGGGGGCTTGGCTGCGAACCAGCTTTCGCCCAAGTTAAAATACTACTCCAAGTGAAGAGCGACCCTCTCACTCGGGGGCTTGGCTGCGAACCAGCTTTCGCCCAAGATTAAAGTACTACTCCGAGTGAAGACCGACCCTCTCACTCGGGGCTTGGCTGTGAACCAGCTTTCGCCCAAGTTAAAATACTACTCCGAGTGAAGAGCGACCCTCTCACTCGGGGGCTTGGCTGCGAACCAGCTTTCGCCCAAGATTAAAGTACTACTCCGAGTGAAGAGTGACCCTCCCACTCGGAGGCTTGGCTGCAAACCAGCTTTCGCCCAAGTTAAGACGCTTCTCCGAGTGAAGAGCGTCCCTCTCACTCGGAGGCTTAGCTGTGAACCATCTTTCGCCTAAGCTAAAACCCATTTCAAAGATTCGAAAGACTCGAAAGAAAGCATTCAGATAACTTCAGCAGTTCAAAAGCGAATACGAGTACGCGGGCCCGAAGCCCGAAAGAGTTTAACGAGTACAATTTCACTCGGCATACCGAGGCTAATGGGTAGGACTTAAAGTTTTCTCATGCCCCTGTAGGGCTGGCTGGCTCAACGAAGGAATCCAAGTCGATGCCGTCTGCGATCCGAGTGGCCGCTTCGATGAATGTCTCCATGAAGTCCTCAAACTTGAGTTTCTTCGTGTTGGCAACTTGGAGAGTCTTCGGTTTCTCCTCCTTGGCGTCCTTGCAATGCACTCGGACCAGGGAGAGCGCCACGTCGGCCCCGCAGCGAGCAGCCGACTTCTTCCATGCTTGCACTCGGCTGGGAATGTCGTTGAGACGAGTCATCATGGCTTCTAGGTTGGTGTCGAAGGTGTCTTCGGGCCATAGCTCCTTGTCGATTCTGCCGAGTGCACCCCGCAGATGAATGATGTAACCTTGGACGTCTTCGATGCGAGATTCCACCCGCAGGACACCTAGAGCAGCCTTGTCACCGACGAGTGACCTGGAAGGATCCAGATCCCTCTAGATTCTGTCAGTTTCCAGCTCGAAGTCTCGGCAGTACTCTGCGGACAAGAAAAGAGGAGAGTTGAAGATCAACATGCATGAAGTTCACTCGGATAAAAGTTCACTCGGGTGTTATAAGTTACCTGCAAGCTTGGTGTACATTTCCTCCATGAACTCTTCTATGTACCTTTCCAGAGCGTTCTTCTTCTCGATCAGCTGGGTGATCTTCTCGTCGAGAGTCTTCTTCTCTTGCTCATAGACTTCCGCCTGGGGCTTGAGCTTGCTGTCCCACTCGGCCTTCTGCTTCTTGAGCTCGGCCGCCTCCTTCTTCGCCTCCTTGACGGTGGCCTTCAGCAATGTGTTCTCCGCTTCAAGCTTCTCGAGTGAGGCCAACTTCTCTTCGGCGGCCTTGGTCTTTTCCTTTGCCAATTTCTGTGCTCCCGCCAGCTCGTTGTCCTTATTCTCGAGTGCCTGCTTCATAGTTTCTAAAGAAACAGAGGTTCTGAGCCGCACTTGGAGTCGATGGTTTTCACTACGCACATCTGTTCGAGTGAAGTCACTCGGTTCAAAGAACAGAGAGAGATGAAAGCGGAATGCTCAGCAATTGAAGCTTACCTCCCATGGTCTTGAGCTCTGCTTCAGCACGAGCTGTGTTCCTCCTCTCCACCTCCAAATCCAGTCGGAGCCGAGCCGTCTCCTTCTCCAGTGCCACATACTGAGTCCCAAGCTCACAAGTTTTCTGAAACACAAGAAAGAGCAGATCAGTTAACGTTTAGAAATATTCCGAGTGCTCAGAGACTGACGCCCCTGGAAGGAACAAGCTTGACCAGTATCAGATCCTGAAGTACCCTTTGAAAGGGAGGAACAAGCTTGACCAGTATCAGATTCTAAGTTCTAAGACTCCCGCCGACTGCCCGCAGTCGACGGCAGTCTCGGGGACTACACCCAGTGGGTGCACTTAGCGTGCCCCCACTGGAATGGCATCCACTCGGACCAGTCCGCCCGATACGAGTGACGGCCGAACACAAAAAAAAAGAGAAAAAGCTCTAAGACTCCCGCCGACTGCCCGCGGTCGATGGCAGTCTCGGGGAGTACACCCAGTGGGTGCACTCAGCGTGCCCCCACTGGAATGGTATCCACTCAGACCGGTCCACCCGATCTGAGTGACGGCCGAACACAAAAACAACAACAACAACAACAACACAACAGAACAGATTTTAAGTTCTAAGACTCCCGCCGACTGCCTGCAGTCGACGGCAGTCTCGGGGACTACACCCAGTGGGTGCACTCAGCGTGCCCCCACTGGAACGGTATCCACTCGGACCGGTCCGAACGATCCGAGTGATGGCCGAACACAGAAAACACCAAGTGGGTGTACCGGATATTTTCCGACTAAAATTCCTACTGAAGAAAAATGATTTGGAGATCAACTTACAAGGGCACTTACTCGAACATTCTCCAGGAGAGCAGCACTGGCATCGTATGCCAGCTTCCCAGCTGCGCACATCTCCTTGAGTCGTTGGGTCATCAGCTCCGCCTGGATCATCGCCTCCTTGCTGGCACCTTGTACAAACTGAAGATATTGACGGGAGGAGTCGGAACCGAAGCCAGAGCAGTCGACGGAGCCGCAGCAGAACCAACTCCAGCCTGAGAAGAACCCAGCCCCAGAGGCACGGTCACGGCAAGTGCAGGGGGAACTTGAGGCGCTTTGCTCGGCGGCGTCTTCCGCGTGGTGGTCTGAGAAGCAGTCGGAGCTGCGGTCTCCTTCTCGGTGTCCTTCCGTGGCGGCTCTTCATCGTCGTCCCCGACGTGGATGACCTCTGCAAGCGCTACACACACTCGACACAATCAGTCGCAGTTCACAATTCAATCGGATGAAGACATTTCAGTCGAATGACAGGTCGAAGTAAAGTGAAATCACTGTCACCTTTCTGAGAAGTGGCCGCGTCTACCGACTCGGCTTCGATGCGGTCCCCGTCGATCTGCATAGGAGACATGGTCGAAGTGGCAGCTCTGGTTCAGAAGATTCACTTGGTCAGAAGAAGAGTCCAAAGGTTGGCAAAGACAGAAAAGAAAAACTGACAAAGACACTCACGTTGAGGCGACAGGCACGGTGACCTTGATCCTGGGCAGGGCCTTCCGAGGCTTGGGAGAAGCGACCTTGAGCTGCTTGGCGGTCTTCTCAGTCGGTTTGGGTGACGACGTCCGAGTGCGTTTCGGAGCCTTGGCACTCGGGACCGCCTCCTTCTCCGGGCCAGCACTCGGATCATGGGTTAGCTTGGAGCGGCGCTCGGAGCGCAGCTCCGGAGACTGGGAAGACTCGACCTCGTTGCTCCCTTCCGAGTCATCGCTTTCATCCTCGCTGTCCTCCACGTAGCTGCCCTCGACGCTGCCATGTTCGCTCCCCGCATCTCCGCCAAGTTGTTCTCCATTCGGCACGAGCGAAACCATCTTTTGGAACTCCTGCAAGACACGAAGAGCATAAACAGCCAGTCCAGTCAGTTCGCTCAGATTATTAAATTCACTCGGATAATTTGAGGAAGAGAAATTCACTCGGAGATACGTGTTGTACCTCCAACGGCAAGTTATTGGCGTCGTAGGGCGGGATCCGTCTCGACCCCCGTGGATTGTCGCGCGCGCTGGTGATGCACTTGAGCCACTCCTTCACGGTCTTCTCGTCGAGCTCCTCTGGGTGCACTCGAGTCTTGTCCTCAGTGCCAGTATACTGTCACATCGGGTGAGCTCGCTCCTGCAGCGGCTGGATTCGTCGACTGAGGAAGACCTCCAGCAGATCCAGACCTGTCAACCCACCTTGGACCAGGTTGACTACCGCGGTGACCAGGATTCCCACGTCGGTCTTCTCCTCCTTGTCCACCGTCAGAGATGGAGGCACATTGACTCTCTCGGATGTATAAGGGGGGAGACCAGTCGACAAGCCGCCACAAGGGACGTCGTTGCAGTAAAACCATGTCGACTGCCAACCCCTAACTGAGTCGGAAAAAGTCATCGCAGGAAAAGCGCTCCTACCCCGCATCTGAATACCCAAGCCGCCGCACAACTGGGTCACATGGGTTCTCTCCCCCTCGGGGTTGGCCTTTTTAATCGACTGAGAACGGCATGTGAAGATGTGCTTGAATAAGCCCCAGTGCGGCGGGCAACCCAGGAAATTCTCACACAAAGAATTGAAAGCGGCGAAGTACACTATGGCATTCGGAGGCAAATGCTGGAGCTGAGCGCCGAAGAAGTTCAAGAAACTGCGGAAAAGGGGGTGGGGTGGCATGGAGAAACCTTGCTCCACGTGCGTGGTGAGGAGCACTCGTTCTCCGGGGCGCGGCGCGGGCTCGATCTCCCCTTCCTCCGGCAGCCTCCACGTCCCGTCGCGGATCAGCCCGTCCACGACGAGCCCGCGAACGTCGTCGACCGTGGTGGTCGGCGGAAGCCAGTCGCCTTGGATCCACCCGCGCGGAGGCACGGCTCGGGAGCTCGACGCTTTCCTACCCTTCGCCGCCTTCTTCGCCCTCTCAAGCTTCTCCGTCTTGTCTTTCACCATCGCCGTCGGGCTCTTCAGCACTGAGGACGGTTCGTGCGGAGTGGGTCTCTGGAGAAGAAGTAGGGCGGAATGGGAGGAGTGGAGAAAAGGGGATCTGGTCTTCTCTTCCTCTCCGACGCGGTGGCTCTATATATCGTCGCCCGCTCCCCAATCCATGCCGCTGAATCGTGGGCCCGCAGATCCCTCAAATCACGCCGTCGAAGATCCAGCAGTACGTGGCGAAAAGTGGGGCGAAAATCGAGGCGTCATGCCCCACTTTCCCCACTCGTTGCGCTGCAACCGTTCGCGCGCGCTCAAATATGGTTTCAAATCCCACAAAATCCGGAGTCCAGCAACCCGATTGCTCTCACTCTGAAGACGCGCCACGTACGCTCAGATCCGCTCCGACACACGGCATGTGACTACTCACTTCACTTGGATGGAGGCTACTCATTTCATTCGGAGGGAGACTACTCATTTCACTCGGACGACACACGGTCCGGAATCCGTCAAGGTGCCACGCGAAGACAAGGCCGTCTAAAGACCAGTAGGAATTCTTGAGCGCCTCCGTAGCGCTCAACTCTCCTAGGGATTCGCCTTGACTCGACCCGCCTAACCTCGACCGATTCGGGGGCTAATGACGAGGGCATGTACTAGGTATAGGGTAACAGGCCTGACCTATGGACCCTACCCTAGGACTCCTCACGCCTTATACTTCGCCCCAGGGCCAGATCAGCGACC
The DNA here is from genome assembly GCA_039707655.1 of Elymus sibiricus. Lineage (NCBI taxonomy): Eukaryota > Viridiplantae > Streptophyta > Magnoliopsida > Poales > Poaceae > Elymus > Elymus sibiricus. The sequence goes on along the minus strand of CM077676.1, from coordinate 473,827,544 downwards.
AAGAGTTCTGCAGACGGACATTCACTCGGAGTTCAATGAATTACTCGGGAAGCAGGAGTCCACTCGACCAGCTATTTCACTCGGAGTACCTGACAGTCACTCGACCAGAGAAGACTAGGAGGCTCCAGGAGCGCAACGGCCAGGATGTGCGCTCGCTCGTATTAATTGTAATCAATGCGCCCGTTACCTGGCACCCTTAAACCCCCTCTTAACCCCTGATAATGGCAGCATTCATGGGAGGGCTGGCGGACACTATATAAGCCACCCCCAGCTCCATTCCAGAGGTTCACAATCCATTTGTAACTCATACACTCAAGCAATCAAGCTCCAGAGCACCGAGACGTAGGGCTGTTACCTCCACCGCTGAGGGGCCTGAACTCGTAAATCCGAGTGTACACCTGCGCCGTAGTTAGGCTTTGCCCTCTCATCCGTACCCCTACACACTACTGTCAGGCTTGCACCCACGACACAAGGCTTTCCACTCTATTCTGGCATTTCTGCAGTTTAGTCCACAGATACAGCCCCTTCCCCTTGATACCGATGCATACTTAGCATAGATCTGATGTAAGTCTTGTGAGTACTTTGGATGAGTACTCATGGTTGCTTTGCTACCTTTTCCCCTACTACCCGATTGCTGCGATCAGATGTTGGGTCCCGGAGCCACCTGATCCCGCCGACTACTACTACCCCACCGGTGGAGCTTACTACTACATGGAGACCGACGACCAGGAGTAGTTGGAAGGCTCCCAGGCAGGAGGCCTGCGCCTTTTCGATCAGATGTCGTTGTTTTGCTCAGCCTTCTTAAGGCGGACTTGTTTAACTTTATGTCTGTACTCAGATATTATTGTTGCTTCCTCTAACGCTTGTACGCGAGCTTATGTATTCGAGCCCTCGAGGCCCCTGGCTTGTAATATAAAGCTTGTATGACTTTTATTTGTGTTTACAGTTGTGTTGTGATATCTTCCCGTGAGTCCTTAGGCTTGATCGTGTGCATTTGCGTGTATGATTAGTGCACGGTCGGGCCGGGGGCGTCACAAGTTGGTATCAGAGCCGACTGCCAGTAGGAACCCCCTTTCCAACTCCTTGGCCGAAGTTGAGTCTTGTCTTTGAAAAACTATTTTACTAACATGGCTGTGTGGCTTACGGGCCCACGTCGCCAATGGGTGGTATTAGGATATTTTATTCCTCTCCTTTACTCTGGGACTCTGATCTCTCTTCCATTCGGGTTAAAGATTTTGCTAACTCTAACTCTAGGATCTCGTGACCATATTCTCCCAGAGAGCCACTCGATCCAGATGTTCCCGCTACTCTTGATTTACCAGAAGATTCCGAAGATACTCTCTGATGTTTCGAGAATCCCTTGTGTCTACTGCCTTGCTGTTCCTTTCCACATGAATACACCTACGAATAATTCTTTGCACTTAACTGGGATTTGTTCATCCCCAGTTGTTCATGTGTTTCATAAAATACTTCGTTATGCTATCCGATCTTCCGAGAATCCTCTGCAACCTATTGCTCCGGAAAGTCTTGATTGCCTGCACTATGGTTAATTCCATATGTATAGAAATCTTTGTTGACATCCTTTGCCATTATCATTCTAAGTCCCTCGATTCAATATAGTTGCGAATACTCGCAGCCATCAGTCGGATCTTAGATTTCGTCCTTCCGGCTCAGACATCATTCCGAACATGAGCTGGTTCTCGGCCAATCAAATTGCCATCGATTGTGCCCCTAAATCTATTCAACTTATCCATCCTTAATCAGAGCATCGGCTTCTGATTCCCAGATTTAGAAATTGCAAACTCTTTGTAATTTTATACTTTGAGTTGGTTAGTTGATTCCGTAACCTGATGCAAATGCATTCCTTTCTTCTTCTGGTTGAGTACCGATACTCACATCAGATTCTTGCGGACCACCTGATCCTCTGGTGGATTACTATCCGACAGCTCCCCCGTACTTTAAATCATTGATGAAATTTCCTCTGATACAAAATGCCTTTGGCGAACTGTATCATCTACTCCGTGCCGTTAGCCCTCTGCGTTCGAGCTTGTATCCGTTGCTTCTAGAATTGCGTTGTATAGATTCGTAAAATGTCCCGATGGGTTGAATATATGCTTTTGCTATCTGTGTGAACCCGAAAATCTTCACGGGTCATACTCTACTGGTGTTACACCATATAAAATTCCAACACTGCAACTTCATCGAAAGCGAGGAGTGAATGGAAGGTTATGCATTGAAGAAGTGGGAGTCGACCTTGAACCTTGTGTTCATGCCCATGGAAATGATGTAGACCGTTACGGAAGCTTCTTATAAAATATTTATTCATTTGTATAATTCTTCTGGTATCCTTAAGCTGATTCCATGTAGTTATGGTTCTGACCATGCTGACCCCATTCGATAACTCCATTCCCGTGCATCGTTTATTTTTCGGCAAGGTTGAAGCACCTGCCGTCCGCAGGTCAACAATCCAGTTCAACCTCTATTATGTTCTGCCTTTGAATATCACCCTCTGGTATCTCGAAGATATCATGCTCTGCTTGGGAAAGGATATACTCCTAATTTTTGTGAATAAACACATTTTCCTTTCCGTTCGTCTGTTTAACCTTTTTTGTGATCTAACTTATCTGAGCAGTGATAATTCCCTGCTTATGTAAACACTCCGGTGTACCACTCTATCAGGAAGACCCTATTACTATATGTTGATGACATTCCGGTAACACCGGTGGACGAGAACTTTGCCTATTGGTCCGCCTCGCCTTGCGAGCAGGAAAATGGTTCTCTTCATCCCCCGCCCATGGTACCAACGTTGTTGCCGACATAGCTGACAGATTATCCTCTGACATGCCTTGCTATCGTGACCGTGCAAGATGTCACTATCCTCCCTACTCATAATCCACACTAACCACAGTTCCATAGGATCGAAACCTGACTCTCCTGTTCCAAGGTTGTTCCTCATGCGTGGCTTCGTATGTAATTCTATGAGCTACTTTTCCTCAGGTGTTTTGTTTCGGTATCAGATGCAATCTTATTCCCTATTGCTCTGAACCCCTTTCACACTCTGCTTCGGGCATCGAACGATCGCCTACCTACTTGAAACTCCTTATAACTTCTTATATATGTATCTTGCTCTCGATGATTTCCCTGAGTTTCCAACTCGAGAGATACCTTGTGCTTCATTCCCTGAGATAATTACCGGATGACAATCCTTCCAGACATCCGACCCTATAAGAGTTTCCCCTCCTACCCTATTTGTAAATACGATGGAGTTCCCGAAGGAAGGATGACGACTTCAACATGATGCCCTGAAGCAGAGAAGTGAAGACAACAACGAAAAGGATCAACTTCTTCGAGAAGGGCAACCAAGACCGGGAAGACTCGTTAGAATTTCGAAACCAATTTCTTCCCTCTAACTCTACCTCTTAAATCTCGGGACGAGATTTCTTTGAGTGGAGGAGATTTGTAACATCCCCAGATCCTAACCTTGTCATTAAGCTAAATAAACTGCCATGTCATCTTGATCATCTTAGTTGAATTGCATTTAGGAAATAATCCAACTACAAATTCAAAATTCAAATCGCAAGTGAAATTTAAAGTTGCTCAAACCTGAGAACTAAATAGTTCATAATTTAGCAAATATTCCACCACTAATTGTGTTTAGGAAAACAACATTACTAAAATTCATGAAAAGCCCCTGGAAAATCAAAACAGTACCAAACAGCCCCATTTGATCCCTTTTCTATTTAAGCAAAATTCATATGAATTCAGTTAACCACCTAACCTTTTGTGGCAGTGCCAAATAATGCAATGTTAATTATGTGACAAGTTGCACATTTTACAAAAGTCATTTGGTGGCTCAACTTAATACAAAATAGAGGACAAAATAGAAATCAGAAAAAGAAAATGAAAAAGACCTAACATCTACTGTGCCACTGGGCTTTAGTGCTACAGTACATGAAAGCCCAGCCCAACACGGCCTTTCCCCCACCTCTGGACAGAGGCAGAGAGGCCATGGCGCTGTGCATGCGCGCACGCCATCCACGCCACCGATTGACGCCGTGTCGAGCATCCACGACATCCTGGAGATGGATAAGAAGACCCCGGCCCTATAGACAAACCCTAGCCCTCGCTTATCCCCTCGCTCGTCCTGTCCCTCTCGTTTTGCTCGTGCCCGAGCTGCCGTCGACACACCGTCGCCGTCCACGCGGCCACTGGCCTCCCCGGCGGCCGGGAGGATGTCCAGGAGCTTCCTCGTCGATGACTCCTTCTCCTACGCGCCTTGAGTCGAGCCGGACCGCAACGTACGCTCGGGATCGAGCTGGTTTTCCGCCACGGCCATCGCATCCCGCCGTCAAGCTCGACGCATCCGGCCGTCCCCGCGCCTCCAAACCACGTCTACGAGCTTCGCAGTGAGCTCCTCTGTCGATTCCCCTCGTTTTCCCCTTCGATCCGTGCCCTTTTACGCCGTTGTTCTTCGTGTACCAAGCTCGGCCGGAGCTTTGCTCCCGTGTACGAGCTGCTGCTGATGCTTGTTACTGCTGCTACTCTGCTGTGGCTGCTTTGCTGCTGCTCTTGCATCGCTGCTGCTCTGCTGATGCGTGCTGCTGCCGCCCTCGCCAGCGCGCGCCCGCAACCACCCGTTGCTGCTGCTGCTCGCCACCTGCTGTTGCTGCTTTGCCGCTGCCACCTAGCGCCACCATTGCTGCTGCTCCTAGATGCTGCCGCTCGTTGCTACTGCCGCTAGCTGCGGCTGCTCCTGCTAATTGCCGCCGGCAGGATGTTGCTTCTGGCCATGGCCAAGGCCATGGCCGTGGGTGATGTGTGATGTGTGTGTGCGTGCTTTGTGTGTGTGTGTGTGTGTGTGTGTGTGTGTGCTGTGTGCGTGCTGTGTGTGCGTGATGTGTGTGTTGTGTGTGGTGTGTGTGTGGCCGGCTAGGCCACTGCCTAGTGGGGCCGGCCCTATTAGTTTAGGTCTAATTAATATTTGGTTAGATTAATTAGGGCCTAGTTAGTCTATTGTATGTATGACATGTGGTCCCCCCTAGCTTAATTAACTGTTAAGATTAATCCAAATGATATAGACTATGCCATGTGGGACCCCCCTACACTATTCCCTTTTGACCAGTCAAGTTGACTTGGTCAATTCGGATTAAATTAAATACAATAATTCCAGAAAACTATTAAAACTTCAGAAAATCATAAAAAAATAACCGTAAGTCAGATGAAAATAATTTATATATGAAAAATGATCAGAAAAGTATAACGAATCTGAATATGCCCTCCACATACCTGTCACATGCCTCTAACATACCGAACGTTGAACATTTGCTACCGAAACCGCTAAATAAATAGTGTTCGGAGCTGGGAAAATATTCCCGGATATTTTCCCAGTATTGCATTGGAACTCCCCTAGCATAGCATATTGCCATGGCATGCATTGTGTGATGCATTTGTTTGCTCTTATTTATTTGTTTCCCCTCCGTTACTTCCTTTCCGGTAGACTCCGAGACCGCTGATGATCCGGTGATCGACTACTTCACCGTCGAGGAACCGTTTCTGTCTGCAGAGCTTCCAGGCAAGCAAAACCCCCTTGATCATTCCTATATCGCCCATTCCTTCTCCCTCGTGCTTGCATTAGATTTTGCTACTGTATTTGATTGCTCCTATTCTGATGCATAGCCTGATTTTGTAACCTGCTGTTGATACTTTACCTGTTGACCTATATGCTTAGTATAGATTTGCTTAGTGATCCATCAGTGGCCCCGCACCCTTGTCTGTATTGCCAGGCTTTGCTTCCGGATGTTCGATCAACGTGATCGATGTGCAGAGACCGACACAGCACCGCACACCCCCTTAGTTGTATGACTCTACAGAGCTACTATCGAGTGCCGAGGGTGATACCTCCTACCTCACTCCTGATGATATCTCTGTAGCGTAGCTAATCGGTTGTGGGTTACCGAGGGTGATTCCTCTTTCACCACCTCTGATGATGCCTCTGTCGTGCAGCCCCTCAAGTGTGAACCCATCGAGGGTGATTCCTCCAAGTTCACCTTGACGGTTACATCGAGTGGGAATCCATCGAGGGTGATTCCTCGGATTCCCCATGATGTTATGGACACATGGGTACTTTGACCTCACCTCAGTCCTTTGGGAAGTCGGGTTGGCCATGAGGGCACCCGCGAGAGATTATTGTGGCGGAACGACAGGGCAGGCGGAGACCACCTAGGAGAGAGGTGGGCCTGGTTCCTGGTCGTTGGACCGCGGATTACCAAGTCGGTGCGGCAGGGTGTCGGAGGTGAGCCTTGAGCCCTGTTCGTGTCCGCGAGTTACTAATAACACGCTTAACGGATTTGGGTATTTGATCTGAGTTGGCCACTGGCCTATACGCACTACCACCATGCGGGATAATGGTTTAATGGGGCCCTCGGCGCCGTATGTATCAGCCGAAAGCTCTGTCAGACGTCCAGTTCAGCATTGCGGCACGGCTGACAGTAGATACCCACAGGCACAACGTGGTGAAGCTGGCCCTGCTCGCAACGACCCGGAGTGCAAAGGGCGATGGGCCCAAGACCCCTGAGCACTTAGGATGTAGACCGGCGGGGACCTCTCTGCTGAGCCTAGGTAGGACTACGCCGTGTCGATCAGCCGAGGCCGGGCATGACCCAGAAAAGTGTGTCCGGCCAGAGTTAATCGAGCGTGTTGGGTAACAGTAGTGCACCCCTGCAGGGAAGATTATCTATTCGAATAGCCGTGTCCACGATAACAGGACGCTCAGTGTCGTATCCTGATCTACTACAACTTGAACTGGATACATGTTACTTTAATTGTAAGCTCCGGGATCGCTTTCTCGCAGGGAGTTGAGGAAGGATCTCTAGGCTTTGCTACTACATACTTATTACTTTATGTTATGCTGCTAATCTGCACTCTTCTAATGCTGCAAGACACTGCAAGATGCTAGTCTTCGATAGGCTAGGATTTCCCCTCTATTCTGGCATTTCTGCAGTTTAGTCCACAGATACAACCCCTTCCCCTTGATACCGATGCATACTTAGCATCGATCTGATGTAAGTCTTGCGAGTACTTTGGATGAGTACTCACGGTTGCTTTGCTACCTTTTCCCCTACCCGATTGCTGCGATCAGATGTTGGAGTCCCGGAGCCACCTAATCCCGCCGACTACTACTACCCCACCGGTGGATCTTACTACTACGTGGAGACCGACGACCAGGAGTAGATGGGAGGCTTCCAGGCAGGAGGCCTGCGCCTTTTCGATCAGATGTCATTGTTTTGCTCAGCCTTCTTAAGGCAGACTTGTTTAACTTTATGTCTGTACTCAGATATTATTGTTGCTTCCTCTAACGCTTGTACGCGAGCTTATGTATTCGAGCCCTCGAGGCCCCTGGCTTGTAATATAAAGCTTGTATGACTTTTATTTGTGTTTAGAGTTGTGTTGTGATATCTTCCCGTGAGTCCTTAGGCTTGATCGTGTGCATTTGTGTGTAGGATTAGTGCACGGTCGGGCCGGGGTCGTCACAGAGAGAGATCAAACACATAGCTACAAGTACATACCCACAGCCCCGTGGGTGAACTACTCCCTCCTCGTCATGGAGACCGTCGGGATGATGAAGATGGCCTCCGGTGATGATTCCCCCCTCCGGCAGGGTGTCGGAAAAGGGCTCCAGATGGGATCTCCTTGGTACAGAGGCTTGCGGCGGCGTAAAAACTCATCTACGTTAAATTTTGGGGGTTTCTGAATATATAGGATGTTTCAGCGTTGGAATCACGCAAAGAGGTGCCACAAGGGGCCCACGAGGCACCAGGGCGCGCCGGGGGGGGAGGGGGGGCAGGCGCGCCCAGGTGGCTCGTGGGGCCCCTGTGGCTCTTCTGCTGCTCCTCCGAAGCTTCCTGGGTCTGTTTCCTTCCAGAAAAAATCGTCAAAAAGTTTCGCTGCATTTGGACTTCATTTGATATGGATTTTCTGGAAAACCAAAAACAAGCAAAAAACAGCAACTGGCACTGGGCACTAGGTCAATATGTTAGTCCATGAAAATCATATAAAACCCATATAAAAGTGCACCAAAATCATACAAAACTATAATAAACATGGCATGAATACTTCATAAATTATAGATACGTTGGAGACGTATCAGCATCCCCAAGCTTAATTCCTGCTCGTCCTCGAGTAGGTAAATGATAAAAGAAACAATTTATGAAGTGTGAATGCTAGCATAGTGCATAAGTTTGATCAATGATAATTTCAATCACTTTTCCTAGCATCATAACAGCAACTCTTTCTCATAAAACTCATCATGATAAAGTAGCAATCAATTCACATATTATGGTTCAAACAATGCAATCTCTTTAAACTTAACAACCTATCTTCTTAGTCACCAAACAATTGCAATTCAACTTAATTTCAACAAAGTCTAAGTAAGAGCTCCACATACTCAATTATCATATAGTCTTCTATGATTGCTAGTACTCAAAGCATATTTTTAGAACAAATGGCATCCATCGAACACAGAGAAAGACAGGGGCATAATTTTCGCCTCCCAACTCATTTATCATAGAGATAATTGTCAACAATAATAATTCATGATCAAATATATTTGACTGGCCATATGTGCCTGGATCTTTCCCCACCACATGATGCTTACCAACTAGAGAATAATTGAGGTTGAAATGCGAATGAATACTTATTGACTCTTGCATAAAAGTAAATGCATAAAAGTAAATACATGAAAGTAAATGCATAAAAGTAAAAGATAGGCCCTTCGCAGAGGGAAGCAGAGGTTGTCATGCGCTTTTTATTTTTGGATGCACAAGCCCTTAATGCAAAGGAACGTCACGTTATATTGCCCCTTGTGATAGCAACCTTTATTATGCAGTCCGTCGCTTTTATTTCTTTACCATCACAAGTTCGTACAACGCTTATTTTCCCTTACAATAAAAGATCATACATATTTTAGGAGCAATTTTTATTGCTTTTTGCACCGATGACAACTTACTTGAAGGATCTTATTCAATCCATAGGTAGATATGGTGGACACTCATGGCAAGAAACTAGATTTAAGGGTTTTTGGATGCACAAGTAGTATCTCTACTTAGTACGAATTTTTGGTTAGCAAAAGTTCCTAAGCAAGCACCACATGTTGGAGGATCCATAACAATATAACTTATATCCAAATATACCCAAACATAACTCATTACGTTGTCTTCCTTGTCCAACTTCAACTAATTTGCTCAAGTTTGAAAATAATTAATGGGTATTCACAATCATAAAAGATGTCCAAGATAATATATTTATATGTGAAAGTTCTCTTCCTTATACTAATCATTCATGAATTGCTTGTATGACCAATATTGTGATTGTCAAGCTTCAATAGATTTCACTTTCTAAACCCAATGTGAAACTACTACTAGGCACGATACAAGCATATGAAGCACATATAATTTCAACTTTATGATATTCAATTTATTTAACAATTTACTCATAGGATATAAGTGAAGAACAAGAGTAAATGACAAACTACTCCAAAAAGATATAAGTGAAGACCAAATGAGTGGTTAAGTAAATAGGTGGCTATGTGAGGACTCTCTCTCATTTAAAAATTTCAGATCTTAAGTATTTTATTCAAACAGCAAACAAAACAAAATAAAATGACATTCCAAGAATAGCACATCTCATGTGAAGAAGCAAAAACTTAGGCTCAACCAAGACTAACCGATAATTGTTGATGAAGAAAGGTGGGATGCCTACCGGGGAATCCCCAAGCTTGGATGCTTGAGACTTCTTGGAATATTATATTGGGATGCCTTGGGCATTCCCAAGCTTGAGCTTTTGTGTCTCCTTAATTCCTGTCATATCACGGTTTCCCTAAATCTTAAATACTTCATCCACACAAAACTCAACAAGAACTCGTGAGATAAGTTAGTATAAATCAATTCAAAACCTTAACATTCTCTACTGTAGAAAATTACTAAAATTATAATTAAACATTGAATACTAAATGCCTCTTCATATTTAATACTCCTATCCACAAATAAAAACATGAAACACGCAAACATATGCAAACAATGCAACTATAACAGCAATCTGCCAAAACAGAACAGTCTGTAAAAGGGGAATAAGAATCCATACTTCCCTAACTCCAAAAATTCTGAAAAATTACCACGTGATAGAGAACTCATGCATGCTTGCTGTGTAAAAATTTCAAATTTTTATCATGTTCTGACTATTTAGGAATATTCTAGACATAACAGAAAACTTTCTGTTTTCAAACAGCAACACATGAACTTGCAAACTGAGCATGGTAAGGCTATAATTGGCATTTTATTGAACAAAAAAAATACAAAACATGATTATTGATAACAGCAAGAAAATATAAACAGAATAAAATTACGCTCCAAGCAAAACTCATATTATGTGACGAATAAAAATATAGCTCCAAGTAAGGTTACCGATAATGTTGAAGACGAAAGTGGGGATGCCTTCCGGGGCATCCCCAAGCTTAGTTGCTTGGGTATTCCTGGAATATTACCTTGGGGTGCCTTGGGAATCCCCAAGCTTAGGGTCTTGCTGCTCCTTATTCTCCTCTTATCAATGTCTCACAGAAAACTTGAAAACTTCAATCACACAAAACTTAACGGAACTTCGTGAGATAGGTTAGTATGATAAAAATAAATCATCCACTTAGGTACTGTCAGGACAAGATTCATAATTTTTATCACATAATGCCTACTGTAGTCTATCATTTCCACAATTTATATTACTCAATATAAGCTATGGAAACACTAAAACAAGCAAACTATGCATCGAAAACAGAATCTGTCAAAAACAGAACAGCGTGTAGTAAGCGATTTAAAAACCATACTTCTGTACCTCAAAAAATTCTGAAACATTTGGACAACATAAAAAATTTGTAACCCAATTCTGTGTAAAAATTTCAGAATTTTCTCACGCTCCAGTACAGAATAGAAATTCCAGTACTGGACGCAAAAGTTTCTATTTTTGCACAGAATCAAATCAACAAGCATCCTCACTATCCCAAAGCCTTTACTTGACACATTATTGAAATAAAACATATAAAACATGATTACTACAGTATCTTAATCATGTGAACACACAAAAATAGTAGGTATAAATATTGGGTTGTCTCCCAACAAGCGCTTTTCTTTAATGCCTTTTAGCTAGGCATGACGATTTCAATGATGCTCGCATGAAGTAAAGAATTGAAACACAAAGAGAGCATCATGAAGCATATCACTAGCACATTTAAGCCTAACCCACTTCCTATGCATAGGGATTTTGTGAGAAAACAATTTGTGGGACCAAGAATCAACTAGCATAGGAAGGCAAAACAAGCATGACTTCAAAACTTTCAACACATAGAGAGGAAACTTGATATTATTACAACACCTACAAGCATATAATCCTCTCTCATAATAATTTTCAGTAGCATCATGAATAAATTCAACAATATAACTATCACATAAAGCATTCTTTTCATGATCTACAAGCATAGAAATTTTATTACTCTCCACATAAGCAATTTTGTTCTCATCAATAATAGTGGGAGCAAATTTAACAAAATAACTATCATGAGGTACTTGATTGGCATAACCAAATTGAAAGTTAAAATCATGATGAAAAGTTTCATGGTTATCATTATTCTTTATAGCATACATGTCATCGCAATAATCATCATAGATAGCAATTTTGTTGTCATAATCAATTGAAACCTCTTCCAAAATAATGGAATCATCATTAAATAAAGTCATGACCTCTCTAAATCCACTTTTATCAATATAATCATCATAAATAGGAGGCCTACTTTCATCATAATAAATTTTCTCATCAAAACTTGGGGGACTAAAAATATCATCTTCATCAAACATAGCATCCCCAAGCTTGTAGCTTTGCATATCATTAGCATCATGGATATTCATAGAATTCATACTAACAACATTGCAATCATGCTCATCATTCAAAGATTTTATGCCAAACATTTTATTGAATTCTTCTTCTATCAATTGAGCACAATTTTCCACTCCATCATTTTCAAGAAAGACATTATAAAGATGAATAACATGAGGCAACCTCAATTCCATTTTTTTGTAGATTTCTTTTATAAACCAAACTAGTGATAAAACAAGAAACTAAAAGATTCGATTACAAGATCTAAAGATATACCTTCATGCACTCACCTCCCCGACAATGGCGCCAGAAAAGAGCTTGATTTCTACTACACAACTTATTCTTGTAGACTCATGTTGGGCCTCCAAGCGTAGAGTTTTGTAGGACAGTAGTAATTTTCCCTCAAGTGCATGACCTAAGGTTTATCAATCCATGGGAGGCGTAGGATGAAGATGGTCTCTCTCAAACAACCCTCAATCAAATACAAGAAATCTCTTGTGTCCCCAACACACCCAATACAATGGCAAATTGTATAGGTGCACTAGTTCGGCGAAGAGATGGTGATACAAGTGTAGTATGGATAGTAGATATAGGTTTTTGTAATCTGAAAATATAAAAACAGCAAGGTAGCAAGTGATAAAACGAAGGACAAATAGTATTGCAATGCTTGAAAACAAGGCCTAGGGTTCATACTTTCACTAGTGCAATCTCTCAACAATGCTAACATAATTGGATCATATAACAATCCCTCAACGTGCGACAAAGAATCACTCCAAAGTTCCTATTCGCGGAGAACATAAGATAGAAATTGTTGTAGGGTACGAAACCACCTCAAAGTTATTCTTTCCGATCAATCCATTGAGCTATTCCTATAAGTGTCACAAACAGCCCTAGAGTTCGTACTAAAATAACACCATATGATACACATCAACCAACTCTAATGTCACCTAGATACTCCAATGTCACCACAAGTATCCGTGAGTTGATTATATGATATGCATCAAACAACTTCAGATTCATAATATTCAATCCAACACAAAGAACTTTTTCAAAGAGTGCCCCAAGATTTCAACCGGAGAAAGTAGGACGAAAACGTGCAACAACCCCTATGCATAGATTACCCCAATGTCACCTCAGGAATCCGCGAGTTGAGTGCCAAAACATACATCAAGTGAATCAATATAATACCCCATTTTCACCACGGGTATTCATATGCAAGACATACATCAAGTGTTCTCAAATCCATAAAAGTATTCAATCCGATAATAGTGAAACCTCAAAGGTAAAAACTCAATTCATCACAACAAGATAGAGAGGGATAAACACTATATGTTCCAACTATATTAACAAAGCTCGCGGTACATCAAGATCGTGCCAAATCAAGAACACGAGAGAGAGAGATCAAACACATAGCTACTAGTACATACCCTCAGCCCCGAGGGTGAACTACTCCCTCCTCGTCATGGAGACCGCCGGGATGATGAAGATGGCCTCCGGTGATGATTCCCCCCTCTGGCAGGGTGCCGGAAATGGGCTCCAGATGGGATCTCCTTGGTACAGAGGCTTGCGGTGGCGTAAAAACTCATCTAGGTTAACTTTCGGGGGTTTCTGAATATATAGGATTTTTCAGCGTTGGAATCACGCAAAGAGGTGCCACAGGGGGCCCACGAGGCACCAGGGCGCGCCTGGGGGGCAGGCGCGCCCAGGTGGCTCGTGGGGACCCTATGGCTCTTCTGCTGCTCCTTCGAAGCTTCATGGGTCTGTTTCCTTCCAGAAAAAATCATCGAAAAGTTTCGCTGCATTTGGACTTCATTTGATATGGATTTTCTGGGAAACCAAAAACAAGCAAAAAACAGCAACTGGCACTGGGCACTAGGTCAATATGTTAGTCCATGAAAATCATATAAAACCCATATAAAAGTGCACCAAAATCATACAAAACTATAATAAACATGGCATGAATACTTCATAAATTATAGATACGTTGGAGACGTATCAGAGAACAGAGAGAGATCCAATCTCGGAGGGGCTCCCGCCTCTCCGGGTGCCATGGAGGCCAAGGACCAGAGGGGCAACTCTCCTCCCATCTAGGGGGGAGGCCAAGCAAGAATAAGAAGGAGGGGGCTCTCTCCCCCACTCTCCCGGTGGCGCCGGAATGCCGCCGGGGAATCATTGTGACGGCGATCTACACCAACAACTTTGCTGCCGTCAACACCAACTCTCTCCCCCTCTATGCAGTGGTGTAACACCTCTTCTCCCCGCTATAATCTCTACTTAAACATGGTGCTTAATGCTATATATTATTATCCTATGATGTTTGAGTAGATTTGTTTTGTCCTATGGGTTGATTGATGATCGCGATTGATTTGAGTTGTATGTTTTATTTTGGTGTTGTCCTATGGTGCCCTCCGTGTCGCGCAAGCGTGAGGGATTCCCGCTGTAGGGTTTGCAATACGTTCATAATTCTCTTATAGTGGGCGGCTAGAGTGACAGAAGCTTACACCCGAGTAAGGGGGTTGTTGCGTATGGGAGTAAAGGGGACTTGATACTTAATGCTATGGTTGGGTTTTACCTTAATGATCTTTAGTCGTTGCGGATGCTTGCTAGAGTTCCAATCATAAGTGCATATGATCCAAGTACGGAAAGTATGTTAGCTCATGCCTCTCCCTCATATAAAATTGCAATAATGATTACCAGTGTAGTTATCGATTGCCTATGGACAAATCATTCTCTTGTGTTACAAAAACTTTCTTCTAAACAACTAACTTTTATTATCTTGCAATTTACTCATAGTTTTATTATCTCACAAATTACTCCTAGTTTTATTCTCGTTAAGTACTTCTAGTCTTATCCTTACACCAGCAAAATAGTTTCATACTTGTTCTAGGTAAAGCGAACGTTAAGTGCGCGTAGAGTTGGATCGGTGGTTGATAGAACTTGAAGGGAATATTAATTCTACCTTTAGCTCCTCGTTGGGGTTGACACTCTTATTTATCGAAAAAGCTACAATTGATCCCCTATACTTGTGGGTTATCAAGACCTTTTTCTGGCGCCGTTGCCGGGGAGCAACAGCGTGGGGTTGATATTCTCGTGTGTACTTGTTTGCTTTATCACTAAGTAGATTTTATTTTCTGTTCTAAGTTGTTCTCTATCTTTATTTATGGATATGGAACACGAAATACCAAAAAAATTAGTTGTACTTGCTACTCATGGAGATGGGGAACCTCCTAAAACCCTCGATGCTCGTTATGTGGAAAATATTAAATACTATTTTGATAATCCTGATAAATCTCCATTCAACTTGATAATGGGATATACTTTGGATCAACGGGAATACTTTAGGGATTATTGCTTGTCTCAAAAAGGGAAACTCTTATGTGGGATCAAATTGATTATTTGCAATGGTATGCTTGGAATTTATGCTTGAGATATGAATATACTTGTTGCTCTAGGATGAAGGCTCCACACCTTCCCTTTTCATGTAAATTTAATGATAATGAAACCTTGGCTTCTTATGCTAATGGTATATATGATTACTATGATGTGGAACGAATAGAAGAATTTGTTGCTTTTAAGGGTGCTTATGAAATTGAATCTTTGTTTGAAAAGTATGAAGATTGTGATGATGTTGTTTACAGATCTGAAACTTTTGCTATACTTAAATATTGCTATGAGAATTATAAATACAATGCCAATATTGATGAATTTATTGAGAAAGTCTCCGCTGTCCAAGAAGAGACTAATATTTTGCAGGAAACTATGGAAGAAGAAATTGCTGAAATTGTGAGCTCATTAGATGAAAAAGATGAGGAGGAGAGCGAAGAACAAAAGGAGGAAGAGTGGATTAGCTACCCGTGCCCACCTTCTAATGAGAGTAACTCTTCAACTCATACATTGTTTAATTTCCCTTCGTACTTACCGAAGGATGAATGCTATGGTCCATTGGATTCGTTTGAAATATCCCTTTTTGATGAAATTGATGCTTGCTATGCTTGTGGCCATGATGCCAATTTGAATGATGCTTATGGACATGAACTTGCTATAGTTCCTTATGTTAAGAATGAAATTGTTGCTATTGCACCTACACATGATAGTCCTATTATATTTTTGAATTCTCCAAACTACACTATATCGGAGAAGTTTGTGCTTATTAAGGATTATATTGATGGGTTGCGTTTTACTATTGCACATGATAATTTTGATGAATATAATATGCATGTGCTTGCTGCTCCTACTTTCAATAATTACGAGAGAGGAACTACATCTCCGCCTCTCTATGTTTCCAATACGATAAAATTGCAAGAAACTGTTTATACTATGCATCGGCCTTTATTATGTGTGCATGAATTGTTCTCTTATGACATGCCGATGCATAGGAAGAGAGTTAGACTTCGTCATTGCATGATATATATTGCTTTGTGCTCACTACTAAATTACAAATCATTGTTAATTAAAATTGGCTTTGATATACCTTGGGATCCGGGTGGATCAATTACTTGAGCACTTTATGCCTAGCTTAATGGCTTTAAAGAAAGCGCTGCCAGGGAGACAACCCGAAAGTTTTAGCGAGTCATTTATTTCTGTTGTGTGCTTTTAAAAAGTTTAAAAACAAAAAAAATATAGAGGGGAACCTAAAACTTTTCAAAAATAAAAGTGAAAGTGAGACAGATGAGCAATGTGGAAGTGGGGCCTAGCCTTGAACTTTGTTCATGCCCATGGAAACTTTGTGAACCTTGATTACAGAAACTTTTCACCAAAAATAATTATCCCCTTATACAAATCCATTGTATTATAAAAATAATGTGCCAAGATTTACTGTTAGGATGTTTAAATTGCTTGTTTGGTATGTGCAGTGCAAAAACAGAAACTTTTGCTGTAGTGCGTGAATTTACATTTTTTACTGGAACATGAAAAAATTATGAAATTTTTACACATGCTATGCAAATTTTTTATTTTTTCCTAATGTTTCAGAATTTTTTGAGTTACATAAGTATATGTACCATCTGCATCTTTACAGACTGTCCTGTTTTCACAGATTGCTGTTATAGTTTCGTTATTTGCTTATGCTTGAAATCTTGTTGAGCCCCATTGACTTGGGAGCCATAGAATTGTGATAGCATACATTGGGTAATGTTTGATTATAATTATACAATAATGTTAGAGCTGGACATGATGGGATTTGATGTTATATGTACTAACCCTTCTAATAAAAAGTTCGGTTAAGTTTTGTGTGGATGAAGTGTTCGAAGATCAAGGAGGTATTGATATGAGAAGAATGGGGACAAGAAAGAGCTCAAGCTTGGGGATGCCCAAGGCACCCCAAGTAAATATTCAAGGAGACTCAAGCGTCTAAGCTTGGGGATGCCCCAGAAGGCATCCCATCTTTATTCGACAATTATCGGTATGTCTCGGTTATTGTTTTGTTCACATGATATGCGTAAATTCTTGGAGCATCT
Organism: Elymus sibiricus; assembly: GCA_039707655.1. Classification (NCBI taxonomy): domain Eukaryota; kingdom Viridiplantae; phylum Streptophyta; class Magnoliopsida; order Poales; family Poaceae; genus Elymus; species Elymus sibiricus. Next base: position 473,810,175 of record CM077676.1, on the reverse strand, counting down.
TTTGTGTTTATTTTTCCCTTTTGTTTTATGCACCATGCTGGTATGAGATAGTCCTTGGTTGATTTATAGAATGCTTCATGCACTTCACTTATATCTTTTGAGTATGGCTTTATAGAATGCTTCATGTGCTTCACTTATATCATTTGAAGTTTGGATGCCTGTTTCTCTTCATATAGAAAAACATTATTTGTAGAATGCTCTTTTGGTTCACTTATATTTATTAGAGTGTGGTATTTTATAGAAAGAATTCAACTCTCATGCTTCACTTATATCTATTTAGAGAGTCAACAGGAATTGGTCATTCACATGGTTAGTCATAAAATCCTACATAAAACTTGTAGATCACTGAATATGATATGTTTGATTCCTTGCAATAGTTTTGCGATATAGAGATGGTAATATGTGGGAGGTACTAGTGAATGATTGTGGTTTAGTAGGAATATTGGTGTTAAGGTTTGTGATTCCCGAAGCATGCACGTAGTCTCTCGTTATGCTAAGAAGTTGGAGCATGATTTATTATTGATTGTCTTCCTTTGCATGGAGGTCGGGGGCCGCGCGATGGTGAACTCCTACCAACCTCCCCCCCTAGGGGCATGCGTAGTAGTACTTTGCTTCGAGGGCTAATAAACTTTCGCAATAAGTATGTGAGTTCTTTATGACTAATGTGAGTCCATGGATTATACGCACTCTCACCTTTCCTCAATTTGCTAGCCTCTTCGGTACCATGCATTGCCCTTTCTCACCTCGAGAGTCGGTGCAAACTTCGCCGGTGCATCCAAACCCCGTGATATGATACGCTCTATCACACATAAGCCTCCTTATATCTTCCTCAAAACAGCCACCATACCTACCTATTATGTCATTCCGAGATATATTGTCATGCAACTTCCATCATCATCATATACATGACTTGAGCATTCATTGTCATATTGCTTTGCATGATCGTAAGATAGCTAGCATGATATTTTCATGGCTTGTCCGTTTTTTGATATCTTTGCTACGCTAGATCGTTGCACATCCTGGTACACTGCCAGAGGCATTCATATAGAGTCATATTTTGTTCTAGTATCGAGTTGTAATATTGAGTTGTAAGTAAATAAAAGTGTGATGATCATCATTATTAGAGCATTGTCCCAGTGAGGAAAGGATGATGGAGACTATGATTCCCCCACAAGTCGGGATGAGACTCTGGACGAAAAGAAAAAAACAGAAAAAAAAGGAGGCCAAAAAGAGCCCAACAAAAAAAAGAAAAAAAAGAAAAAAAATGAGAAAACAAAAAAATGAAATGAGAGAAAAAGAGAGAAGGGGCAATGTTACTATCCTTTCCACATTTGTGCTTCAAAGTAGCACCATGTTTTTCATATAGAGAGTCTCCTATGTTGTCACTTTCATATACTAGTGGGAATTTTTCATTATAGAACTTGGCTTGTATATTCCGATGATGGGCTTCCTCAAATGCCTGAGGTTTTCATGAGCAAGCAAGTTGGATGCACACCCACTTAGTTTTCATGTTGAGCTTTCATACACTTATAGCTCTTAGTGCATCCGTTGCATGGAAATCCCTACTCCTCGCATTGACATCAATTGATGGGCATCTCCATAGCCCGTTGATTAGCCACGTCAATGTGAGACTTTCTTCTTTTTTCTTCTTCTCCATATTAATCTCTACCACCGCATTCTATTTCCACCCATAGTGCTATATCCATGGCTTGCGCTCATGTATTGCGTGGGGGTTGAAAAAGCTGAAGCGCGTTAAAAAGTATGAACCAATTGCTTGGCTGACACCGGGCTAGTACATCATTTATATTTTGTGTTAAGAAGATGGAGCATGACAAGGCTATATGATTTTGTAGGGATAGCGTTCTTTAGCATTTTTATTCTGAAAGGCATGATTGTTTGTTGGGATGCCTGAGTATTAATGTCTTTATGTCAAATTATAGACTATTGCTTTGAATCACTCGTGTCTTAATATTCATGCCATGATTAAATTATATCATCAAGATTATGCTAGGTAGCATTCCACATCAAAAATTATCTTTTTTATCATTTACCTACTCGAGGACGAGCAGGAATAAAACTTGGGGATGCTGATACGTCTTCGTTGTATCTATAATTTTTGATTGTTTCATGCCAATATTCTACAACTTTCACATATTTTTCGCAACATTTTATATTATTTTTGGGACTAACATATTGATCCAGTGCCCAGTGCCAGTTCCTGTTTTCTGCTTGTTTTTTGTTTCACAGAAAATCCATATCAAACGAAGTCCAAATGCAATAAAATTTTACGGAGAATTATTTTGGAATATATGTGATTTTTGGGAGGTGGAATCAACACAAACGGAGGCCCACAGCCTCCACAAGCCACCTGGGTGCGGCCTGCCCCCTAGCGCGCGGTCGTGCCTCGTGGGCACATCGTAAGTCGGTTGGGGCTCTTCTTCGGCCGCAAGGAAGCTAATATCTGGAAAAAATCGTGTTAAAATTTCAGCCCGATCGGAGTTACGGATCTCCGGGAATTTAAGAAATGGTGAAAGGCCAGAAAACAGGAACGCGAAACAGAAGAGAACAGAGAGAGAGAGATCCAATCTCGGAGGGGCTCCCGCCTCTCCGGGTGCCATGGAGGCCAAGGACCAGAGGGGGAACTCTCCTCCCATCTAGGGGGGAGGCCAAGCAAGAAGAAGAAGGAGGGGGGCTCTCTCCCCCCCTCTCCCGGTGGCGCCGGAACGCCGCCGGGGCAATCATCATGACGGCGATCTACACCAACAACTTTGCCGCCGTCAACACCAACTCTCTCCCCCTCTATGCAGCGGTGTAACACCTCTTCTCCCCGCTGTAATCTCTACTTAAATTTGGTGATTAACACTATATATTATTATCCAATGATGTATGGCAATCCTATGATGTTTGAGTAGATTTGTTTTGTCCTACGGGTTGATTGATGATCGTGATTGGTTTGAGTTGTATGTTTTATTTTGGTGCTGTCCTATGGTGCCCTCCGTGTCGCGCAAGCGTGAGGGATTCCCGCTGTAGGGTTTGCAATACGTTCATAATTCTCTTATAGTGGGCGGCTAGAGTGACAGAAGCTTACACCCGAGTAAGGGGGTTGTTGCGTATGGGAGTAAAGGGGACTTGATACTTAATGCTATGGTTGGGTTTTACCTTAATGATCTTTAGTAGTTGCGGATGCTTGCTAGAGTTCCAATCATAAGTGCATATGATCCAAGTACGGAAAGTATGTTAGCTCATGCCTCTCCCTCATACACTACTGGAATCAGAGAATTTGCCATCAGTCCATTCTTTGCCGTCTGCTAGCGGACGGCAAAGAAGGTCTTTGCCGTCTGCTTCCACAAAGATGACGGCAAAGAAAGGACTCATGGCAAAGAAATTTTTTGCCGTCAGTACACTCTTTGCCGTCTGTTAGCGGACGGCTGATACGTCTCCAACGTATCTATAATTCATGAAGTATTCATGCCATATTTATAACAATTCTATATGGTTTTGGTATGATTTGATTAGAACTAACCCGGACTGACGCTGTTTTCAGCAGAACTACCGTGGTGTTGTTTTTTGTGCAGAAATGAAAGTTTTCCAAATGAGCTAAAACTTTTTTGAGATTTTTTATTGGACATATAAAAAATATTGGCACCAAGACACACTGGAGGGGGGCCACCCAGTGCCCACGAGGCACCAGGGCGCGCCACCCCCCAGGCGCGCCCTGGTACCTCGTGGGGCCCACGTGGCTCCGTTTCGCGTGAATCCAACGCTGAAAAATCATATATATTCAGAAACCCCCGAAAGTTAACCTAGATGAGTTTTTACGCCGCCACAAGCCTCTGTACCAGAGAGATCCCATCTACAGCCCTTTTCCGGCACCCTGCCGGAGGGGGGGGAAGGCATCACCGGAGGCCATCTTCATCATCCCGACGGTCTCCATGATGAGGAGGGAGTAGTTCACCCTCGGGGCTGAGGGTTTGTACCAGTAGCTATGTGTTTGATCTCTCTCTCGTGTTCTTGAGATGGCACGATCTTGATGTATCGCGAGCTTTGTTGATATAGATGAATCATATGGAGTTTTCCCCTCTCTATCTTCTTGTGATGAATTGAGTTTTCCCTTTGAAGTTTTCTTATCGGATTGAGTCTTTAAGGATTTGAGAACACTTGATGTATGTCTTGCATATGGATATCTGTGGTGACAATGGGATATTCACTTGAGTTACTTGATGTATGTTTTGGTGATCAACTTGCGGGTTCCATGACCTTGGGGATTTATGCATAAGGGTTGGCACACGTTTTCGTCTTGACTTTCCGGTAGAAACTTTGGGGCACTCTTTGAAGTTCTTTGTGTTGGTTTGAATAGATGAATCTGAGATTGTGTGATGCATATCGTATAATCAAACCCGTGGGTACTCGTGGTGACATTGGAGTGCCTAGGTGACATTAGGGTTTTGGTTGATGTGTATCTTAAGGTGTTATTCTAGTACGAACTCTAGGGCTGTTCGTGACAATTAATGGGGATGGCTCATAAGATTGATCGGGAAGGATAACTTTGAGGTGGTTTCGTACCCTACAACAATTTCTTCGTTTGTTCTCCGCTATTTGTGACTTTGGAGTGAACTCTTTGTCGCACGTGAGTGATTTACATATGATTCAACTATGTCAACATTGTTGAGAGATTGCACTAGCGAAAGTATGAACCCTAGGCCTTGTTTCTAAGCATTGCAATACCGTTTTTATGCCCGTTTACTTTTTGCTACCTTGCTGTTTTTATATTTTCAGATTACAAAAACCTATATCTACTATCCATACTACACTTTTATCATCATCTCTTCGCCGAACTAGTGCACCTATACAATTTACCATTGTATTGGGTGTGTTGGGGACACAAGAGATTTCTTGTATTTGGTTGCAGGGTTGCTTGAGAGATACCATCTTCAACCTACGCCTCCCACGGATTGATAAACGTTAGGTCATCCACTTGAAGGAAAATTGCTACTGTCCTACAAACCTCTGCGCTTGGAGGCCCAACACGAGTCTACAAGAACAAGTTGTGTAGTAGACATCAAGCTCTTTTCTGGCGCCGTTGTTGGGGAGGTGAGTGCTTGAAGGTATATCTTTAGATCTTGCAATCGAATCTTTTAGTTTCTTGTTTTATCACTAGTTTGGCTTATAAAAGAAAACTACAAAAAAATGGAATTGAGGTTGCCTCATATTATTCGTCTTTATCATGTCTTTCTTGAAAATGATGGAAAGCAAAATTTTGCTCAATTGATAGAAGAAGAATTCAATAAAATGTTTGGCATAAAATATTTGAATGATGAGCATGATTGCAATGTTGCTAGTATGAATTCTTTGAATATCCATGATGCTAGTGATATGCAAAGCCATAAGCTTGGGGATGCTATGTTTGATGAAGATGAAATTTTTAGTCCCCCAAGTTATGATGAGCAAAATTATTATGATGATTTCATGCCTCCTATTTATGATGATTACAATGATGAAAGTGGATTTGGAGAGGTCACAACTTTATTTAATGATGATTCCACTATTTTGGAGGAGGTTTCAATTGATTATGAAAGCAAAGTTGCTATATATGATAATTATTGTGATGATATGTATGATATAAAGAATAATGATAACTATGAAACTTGTCATCATGATTTTAATGCTCAAATTTATTATGCCAATCAAGTATCTCATGATAGTTATTTTGTTGAGTTTGCTCCCACTATTATGAATGAAAAGAAAATTGCTTATGTGGAGAGTAGTAAAATTTCTATGCTTGTGGATCATGAAAAGAATGCTTTATGTGATAGCTATATTGTTGAATTTCTTCATGATGCTACTGAAAATTATTATGAGAGAGAATCATATGGTTCTACATATCTCAATAATATCAAGTTTCCTCTCTTTATGTTGAAAGTTTTGAAGTCTTGCCTGTTTTGCCTTCCTATGCTAGTTGATTCTTGCTCACATAAATTATTTGCTCACAAAATCCCTATGCATAGGAAGTGGGTTAGGCTTAAATGTGCTAGTCATATGCTTCATGATGCTCCGATTGTGTTTCAATTCTTTACTTCTATGTGAGCATCATTGAAATCATCATGCCTAGCTAAAAAGGCATTAAAGAAAAGCGCTTGTTGGGAGACAACCCAATATATATCCTTTCTGTTTTAGTGTGTTCACATGATTAAGCTACTGTAGTAATCATGTTTTATATGTTTTCTTTCAATAAAGTGCCAAGTAAAACCTTTGGGATAGTGTGGATACTTGTTGATTCAATTCTGTGCAAAAACAGAAACTTTTGCCTCCAGTGTTTAATTTCCCAGATTTTACTGGAGCGTCAAAAAATTCTGATATTTTTACAGGGAATTGACTTACAATTTTTTTACGTTGTCCTAATTTTTCAGAATTTTTAGAATTCAAGAAGTTTGGTAGTTGCTCAGATCATTACAGACTGTTCTGTTTTTGACAGATTCTGTTTTCAATGCATAGTTTGCTTGTTTTAATGTTTCCGTAGCTTATATTATGAGATATAAATTGTGGAAATGATATAATACAGTAGGCATTATATGGGAACAATTGTGAATCTTGTCTTGGACAGTACCTAAGTGATGGTTTATTCTTTATCATACTAACCGTTCTCACGAAGTTCCGTTAAGTTTTGTGTGATTGAAGTTTTCAAGTTTTGGGTGAGATATCGATATGAGGAGAATAAGGAGCAGCAAGACCCTAAGCTTGGGGATTCCCAAGGAACCCCAAGGTAATAATAATCATGTTTTGTATCTTTTAGTTCAATAAAATGCCATTTATAGCCTTTACTATGCTCAGTTTGCAAGTTCATGTGTTGCTGTTTGAAAACAGAAAGTTTTCTGTTATGTCCAGAATATTCCTGAATAGTACGAACGTGATACAAATCTGAAATTTTTACACAGTAATAATGAATGAGTTATCTGTCACGTGGTAATTTTTTAGAATTTTTGGAGTTAGGTAAGTATGGATTCTAATTCACTCTTTACAGACTGTTCTGTTTTGGCAGATTGCTGTTATAGTTACATTGTTTGCATATGTTTGCGTGTTTAATGTTTCTATTTGAGGATAGGAGTATTAAATATGAAGAGGCATTTAGTATGCAATGTTTAATTATAATTTTTGTGATTTGCTACAGTATAGAATGTTAAAGTTTTGAGTTGATTTATACTAACTTATCTCACGAGTTCTTGTGGAGTTTTGTGTGGATGAAGTTTTTAAGATTTATAGAAGCCGTGATATGAGAGGAACTAAGGAGACACAAAAGCTCAAGCTTGGGGATGCCCAAGGCATCCCAATATAATATTTCAAGAAGTCTCAAGCATCTAAGCTTGGGGATGCCCCGGTAGGCATCCCACCTTTCTTCATCAACAATTATCGGTTAGTTGTGGTTGAGCCTAAGTTTTCGCTTCTTCACATGATATGTGCTATTCTTGGAATGTTATTTTATTTTGTTTTCTTTGCTGTTTGAATAAAATAATAAGATCTAAAACTTTTTTTTATGAGAGAGAGTCCTCACATAGTTACTTAATTGTTTCACTACTCATTGATCTTCGCTTATATCTTTTTGGAGTAGTTTGTCATTTACTCTTGTCCTTCACTTATATCCTATGAGTAAATTGTTGAAATGAATTGAATATCATATAGTTGAAATTTATATGCTTCATATGCTTGTCCCATGGGGAGTAATGATATTACATAAAGAAAAGTATAAGTGGTAAAATTTATTGGAGGTTAACAAGCATAGCATTAGTCAATGATGCAATTCATGAAAATGTTAATAAGGGAAGAGAAGATTCGCATGCAAATATACTATCTTGGACATCTTTTATGATTGTGAGCCCCCATTAAGTATTTTTTGTCAAATTGTTGACGTTGGACAAGGAAGACAACGTAATGAATTATGTTTGTTCATATTCACATAGAAGTTATATTGTTATAGATCCTCCAACATGTGGTGCTTGCCCAATATCTTTGCTAGCCAAAAATCCGCACCAAGTAGAGATACTACTTGTGCATCCAAAACACTTAAACCCAGTTTCTTCCCATGAGTGTCCACCATATCTACCTATGGATTGAATAAGATCCTTCAAGTAAGTTGTCATCGGTGCAAAAAGCAATAAAAATTGCCTCTAAATATGTATGATATTTTATTGTAAGGGAAATAAGCGTTGTACGAACTTGTTATGGTAAAGAAATAAAAGCGACGGACTGCATAATAAAGGTTGCTATCACAAGGGGCAATATAATGTGACGTTCCTTTTCATTAAGGGCTTGTGCATCCAACAACAAAAAGCGCATGACAACCTCTGCTTCCCTCTGCGAAGGGCCTATCTTTTACTTTTATGCATTTACTTTTATGTATTTATTTTTTATGCAAGAGTCAATAGTGTTCTCCTCTACTTCCTTTTTATTTTTCTCTTTTGCAAGCATCATGTGGTGGGGAAAGATCTAGGCACATATATCCAGTTGGATATGAGTGATCATGAATTATTATTGTTGACATCACCCTTGAGGTGAATAAGTTGGGAGGCGAAATCACAAGCCCCTATCTTTCTATGTGTCTGGCTGAAACTTTTGCTCCATATATATGTCGTGAGTGTTAGCAATCATAAAAGACTAAATGATGGTTGAGTATGTGGACTTGCTAAAAAGCTCCTACATGAGACCCTTCCTGAAAATATGATGAATTGCAATTGCATTGTTGACTAGAATAGTTTGTTAGTTTCCAAGAAAGTTTATGCCTTATACTTCATTGTTGTGATGAATTGTTACTCGCTCATGAGAAGTTCTATGATAATAAATATTGCTGTTATAATAATGATCTTGCTTTGCATCATTCAAGTCCAATGTCCGTGCTATAAAAGAAAAGATTATATGATGATTATGATAGGTTGCATTCCACATCAAAATTTCTGTTTTTAATTGGTACTTTATCATGATGACTTTTATGAGAGAAAGTTGCTGTTATGATGCTAGGAAAAGTGATTGAAATTATCATTGATCAAACTTATGCACTATGCTAGCATTCACACTTCATAACTTATTTCTTTTATCATTTACCTACTCGAGGACGAGTAGGAATTAAGCTTGGGGATGCTGATACGTCTCCAACGTAACTATAATTTATGAAGTATTCATGCCATATTTATAACAATTCTATATGGTTTTAGTATGATTTGATTAGAACTAACACAGACTGACGCTGTTTTCAGCAAAACTACCGTGGTGTTGTTTTTTGTGTAGAAATGAAAGTTTTCCAAATGAGCTGAAACTTTTTGGAGATTTTTTATTGGACAAATAAAAAATATTGGCACCAAGACCCACTGGAGGGGGGCCACCCAGTGCCCACGAGGCACCAGGGCGCGCCACCCCCCCCCCCCCAGGCGCGCCCTGGTACCTCGTGGGGCCCATGTGGCTCCGTTTTGCGTGATTCCAACGCTGAAAAATCATATATATTCAGAGACCCCCGAAAGTTAACCTAGATGAGTTTTTACGCCGCCGCAAGCCTTTGTACCAGAGAGATCCCATCTACAGCCCTTTTCCGGCACCCTGCCGGAGGGGGGGGAAGGCATCACCGGAGGCCATCTTCATCATCCCGGCGGTCTCCATGATGAGGAGGGAGTAGTTCACCCTTGGGGATGAGGGTTTGTACCAGTAGCTATGTGTTTGATCTCTCTCTCTCTTGTGTTCTTGAGATGGCACGATCTTGATGTATAGCGAGCTTTGTTGATATAGATGAATCATATGGAGTTTTCCCCTCTCTATCTTCTTGTGATGAATTGAGTTTTCCCTTTAAAGTTTTCTTATCGGATTGAGTCTTTAAGGATTTGAGAATACTTGATGTATGTCTTGCATATGGATATCTGTGGTGACAATGGGATATTCACTTGAGTTACTTGATGTATGTTTTGGTGATCAACTTGCAGGTTCCGTGACCTTGGGGATTTATGCATAAGGGTTGGCACACGTTTTCGTCTTGACTTTCCGGTAGAAACTTTGGGGCACTCTTTGAAGTTCTTTGTGTTGGTTTGAATAGATGAATCTGAGATTGTGTGATGCATATCGTATAATCAAACCCGTGGGTACTCGTGGTGACATTGGAGTGCCTAGGTGACATTAGGGTTTTGGTTGATGTGTATCTTAAGGTGTTATTCTAGTACGAACTCTAGGGCTGTTCATGACAATTAATGGGGATGGCTCATAAGATTGATCGGGAAGGATAACTTTGAGGTGGTTTCGTACCCTACAACAATTTCTTCGTTTGTTCTCCGCTATTTGTGACATTGGAGTGAACTCTTTGTCGCACGTGAGGGATTTACATATGATTCAACTATGTCAACATTGTTGAGAGATTGCACTAGCGAAAGTATGAACCCTAGGCCTTGTTTCTAAGCATTGCAATACCATTTTTATGCCCGTTTACTTTTTGCTACCTTGCTATTTTTATATTTTCAGATTACAAAAACCTATATCTACTATCCATACTACACTTTTATCATCATCTCTTCGCCGAACTAGTGCACCTATACAATTTACCATTGTATTGGGTGTGTTGGGGACACAAGAGATTTCTTGTATTTGGTTGCAGGGTTGCTTGAGAGATACCATCTTCAACCTACGCCTCCCACGGATTGATAAACCTTAGGTCATCCACTTGAGGGGAAATTGCTACTGTCCTACAAACCTCTGCGCTTGGAGGCCCAACACGAGTCTACAAGAACAAGTTGTGTAGTAGACATCAACGGCAAAGAGATTTTTTGCCGTCAGTACACTCTTTGCCGTCTGTTAGCGGACGGCAAAGAGCCAAAAGGCAGACGGCAAAGAGCTCAGCTGGGCCCCACTGGACCATGCAGTTGGTTAGGTCAAATGGAATACATTTTGCCGTCTGCTAGCAGACGGCAAAGTGCCTTTAAGCAGACGGCAAATATCGGCGGACGGCAAATATTTGACTTAACTAACGGCCGCCCCCCACCCCTCCCCCTCTCTCTCTCTCTCTCTCTCTGCCTCTCTCCCCGACGACCACCACGACCCCGCCGCCCTCACCACCCGCCGCCTCCCCGCCGCCCCACCACCCGGTGCCCGGCCGCTGCCGCCGCCCCGCCGCCCCACCACAAGCCGCCCTGCCGCCCCGGCGGCCCCGGATCCCCGCCGCCCCCGCCGACCCAGCGCCCCCGCCGACCCGGCGCCCCCGCCACCCCAGCGCCCCGCTCCGGTGAGCATTGTTTTTTCTCTGTTTTTTTTCATTTAATTGCTGCTAGAAAGAACTAGTTATAATTAGGTTAATTAGTTAGAACTAGTTAGAAATAGTTATTAGTTTAGAAAAGAATTAGGTTAATTAGTCATAATTAGAAGAAGAAGAAAAAAGATGAAAAAAGAAGAAGAAGAAAACAAGAATAAGTAGAAGAAGAGGAAAAAGGAAAAGAAGGAAGAAGAAGAAGAAGAAGAAGAAGAAGAAGAAGAAGAAGAAGAAGAAGAAGAAGAAGAGGAGGAGGAGAAGAAAAGAAGAAGAAGAAGAAGAAGAAGAAGAAGAAGAAGAAGAAGAAGAAGAAGAAGAAGAAGAAGAAGAAGAAGAAGAAGAAGAAGAAGAAGAAGAAGAAGAAGAAGAAGAAAAAGAGGAGAAGAGGAGAAGAAGAGGAGAAGAAGAGGAAAAAGGAAAAGAAGAAGAAGAAGAAGAGGAGGAGGAGGAGAAGAAAAGAATAAGAAGAAGAAAAAGAGGAGAAGAGGAGAAGAAGAAGAGAAGAAGACGAGTAGAAGAAGAGGAAGAAGAAGAAAAACAGGAGAAGAGGAGAAGAAGAGGAAAAACAGAAGAAGAGGAGAAGAAGAAGGAATAGAGGAGAAGAAGAATAAAATAGAAAAGTAGTTATATATATATAGATTTTTTATCGGGATTGAATATTCGTAGTTGTTTCGTCGCTGCGAGGGTCTGGTGTTCGACGACCTCCCCGTGCGTTCGACGAGCTCCCCTGCGTTCGTGGGTGAGCACAAATGACATCTCCTCCTCCCCCCTTAATTTGCTCTGTTCCGGTCTTCGTGCCGATGAAACTTCCTAGCTATAGGTGTCTTCAATCATCAGTATGCGTGACCAGTATGCGTCTCCCGTTCGAAAGGGTTACAGTTATAAATATGCATGCATTTGCATATTTATAACCGTGATTCTTTCGAATTGGCCAACGTTATCTATGGACAGCCCGAGTATGTGTAGATTGGGTTCGTTTTCCCATGCTCTGCTCCGGATCCGATGCAGAATTTCGTCAGTGCCTCCCTGTTGTTCTCCGGGTACACATCCTCTCTATTTATTGCCGAGACGTGTATCAGGAGAACAGCAGGGAGGTGCTGCCGAAATTTTGTGTCGGATCCGGAGCAGAGCATGGGAAAATGAACCCAATCTACACATACTCGGGTGGGATTAGAACCTATCTTTACCTATTAGCGTGTAGGTTGCATGGACGTAATAAAATTGACAAACTTCATTAATTGATGAATATATATATATATATATATATATATATATATATATATATATATATATATATATATATATATATATATATAGGGTCACGCTATTCGTCACCCTGGGTGAGGAATTCTTATTCCTCACCCCAGCCATCCCACGCACTGAGCGGAACCAGCGTGCATTCATCATAAGGAAAACTGCTTGTGAGGTAAGATTACGTTCTTTAGACTGGTCCTGCGCTTGTAACACAACGGGACAAAGTCACGAAGGGACCAAGGGAGGTGAGGTAAGATTGGTTGCATGCGAAGTAAGATTACGGCCTAGAGAATCCATACCAAACGCGAGAGATTGCGCCATAAAGTTACTGCATGATTTCTTTGGATAAGGCTGCATGCCCCCCGTGTTTAGATGAGGAAAAAAGTAGAAATCAGCATTATGAGGCAATCTGAATTTTTAATATGACAAGGCTGCGTTAAAAAATTGTAGGTATTTTTGAATGTGAAATCTATGTTGTGTTATTCATTATGACTCTAGTAGTCCAAAAGATATTAGAACGTCATTACCTCTAAAATCATTGTTCTGGCATTATTTCATATTATACCTGTTTGCTGGCCGTGAACATTTATTAATTGCTGGAATCCTTTTTATTTCTTCAGCACATTTTGAATTTTGAACTCTCAATTTGAACATCCAGCTGAAACAAAAACTTATCTCAAAAAATATTGCCCAAATAGTCACAAAATTTCCCTGACCAGTACTAGACACGTTTGTGAATTACTGGAATTTTCGCGTGTATTTGTAGTTAGTTCTAATTTTGAACTCAAAACATGAACATAAAGGTGAAAAAGCTATTATCTGTAAATCGACATTGGAATAATCCAAAATTTTCACTGATAACTAACGGGAACATGGCTATGTGGAACGAATTTTTGGATGAGATTAAAGTCAATCCTGACAAGTTTTTGGTCTGAACTTCATATGACAAAATGGGGGAATGCATGATGTGCTGAAGGAGAGGTGGAACACATAAGAATGACTCCGTTCTCATTGCTAATATACACCCACTTGATAGTAAAAATAAGCGTCCAAGCAGACATACACAAGTACGTTACAACGACCAGGCACAAGAGAGAGCATTTTGGGTTGTTACCATATGAGCAGCTATGTAATTTACATCTAATTTTTTATGGCCTGAATTTCTCCAATGAATCAGGTAAAGGCTTGCATTCATTCAACTCATGGAACAAGATATAGGAGAGAACTTCATCACTGTACTGATTAGCCTTTGTCTGCAGAACATTAATTTGGATTAGAACATCACATTAAAAAGGGACTGAAAATTAAAGGTTGTACACACTAATATGTGAATCTGAATGAAGTAGTAAACCAAAGTGAACAGAAACTAGTAGAATTATGTAATATGGTCAAAATGAGAAAATTCTAAAAGAACAAATGGAACCTTAAACTTGTGATATCTCCTCCTAAAGAGGTAAACATAAATCTCTAAGATTATGAGCTTCAAAGCTTGACATGATAATTTACATCCATAACGAAGTTTGTACTGAACATTTTTTTTGAAGGAACATAATAAATAATACCGTACAAGCTAATTTTTAGATGGGAGTTGCAATCAGTAATGAAGGGGACGCAAGGCGACAGTCTATATTAGAACATGCTAGTAATAACGAAAAATCAACCATAGCAAATAAGCCACAAGTCAATAAAGATTCAGACCATATTGGACGGATAAATAGACATATACTCCTACAAATTTATGGGGAGGGGGCGATACTGGAGAGCTCCATCGGCGAAGACCTGGTTGCTGACCATCTTGCAGGGAGGAGATGCAAAGCACATCAATAAGCAAGCCAACGGTCAACGAAACCTGACACTGAGGACCGCCAGCGATGTTGCACGACTGGTTGGCCTACTGCGAATCGACGACCACCCACCAATGGAAAAAATGGAGTGTTCCTAAGAAAATGCAGTTACAGAGTGTTAAATACAAAAATACAACCACAAGTAAGCATATACTGTAAAATGTAGATAACCTTTTTTGACAAAAGGTTCGATCCCTGCTTTAACAAAAGCGATAGTTTGCTGGGTACCAGCTCTTACAAGAACTCCGGAACAGAACATAACAAGTGCAACCCAGGATGCAAAACTCCTCATGTAGCAAAACACATCTAATAACCAAGGAACCACTACACACAGCAAGTAACATCCATCAAATAGAAAAATAGTTACTGAAGGACGGGAGCCTAAGAAAAAAAAAAGGAAACATAGCATCATGACTCCCAGCGATTGCAATGATCTTTGGTATGGTTCTGAGGTTGAAGGAATGACTGGAATGGCTCCTGATAGCTCAAGCAATTCTGCTGGGTAGAACCATTTATTTTCATATGAGCATATATAAAATCAGTAGTTGAGCAATTAGGTGCGTCTGTAAAAACTACTTGGTTTGGTAAAGAAGGCAACATAAATGAATGAAGGGTATTGTTCTTTAGTTGCAGCAGGAGCTTCAGGAAAAAGATGTGCAAATTAGCACAATCGAATCAGAGATTGCATCTCAGATAAGGGAAGCTGAATCTTATGCAAAACAACTTTCTGTTGAATTGGAAGGTGCAAGAATGGAAGTACGCAATTTGGAGAAACATGCTGAGATATTGTTTAATCAAAGAAAGCTTAGAGAATAAAAATAAATAAGCTTAAAGATTTGGAGACAGTGGCAAGCGAGCAACATGGAAGAATAAAGGAGTTGACTGATGAACTCAGCATAAAAGACCAAGGTGGACTGATACATCTTTCTTTAAACTGAATTTTCTTTGGTAGCGTATGTTTTATTTTTGTTAGCTTTTGTAGATTTAAAGAAATAAATGCCTGCATACTGTCGGCAACGACTCCCAACATCCATCATGGCTTGCCAAAAAAAAAAAAATCACCTCCAAGATTACTACAACAACATAGAAAATCTAGTATCTGAACCAATCATAAAATGCTAAATAACATGACCTGCAGATTGTTCTGTCTAGTTTTATTGAGCGAATGATACTAATCAGAACACCAAACTCGCAACTTCGGAAGAGCATGAGAAAGCAATTTAGAAAGAGCGTGATAAAGGGAAACATCAGTGGTACCTAATTGGAATTTTGGAACACAAATCACTATAACTGGGGTTGCTCAGTTGCTCACCTCCTCCCGTGCAATCACACCCAACCAAACTTGAATCCCTCATGTAGCATCCCATGCACGGGCATCCACTGCAGCGCCGCCATGATCACCTGCCACAGCTCCGCCAAGATCACCAGCCACGCCTCCGCACAGCGCCGCCCAATACCTAGGCAGACGACGCACACCACGCCGCCCGAATTGCCCGGAGACCACGCCGCCGAGCAGCACGCCGCAGCGCACCGCGCCGCCGGTGACCGTCGATACTCTTGAAACTGTACACAGCTATTTCTGTTTTGAAAATATAAGAAACCGTCCGCAGCAGATTAGGAAAAGACGAGGAGGTTAGTGGAGGTGGGCAGGCTCGAGTCAGGACATGAATTTCTGAAACAAACAACTGCAGATGCTAGGTTTGCTCACCACGAAATCGCGAATGGAAACCAGTAACAAAACCTGAACCAAAAAAAGCCTAGCTGGACTCAGGATTTAGCTCGCCACCATACCCTGACGTCGAAGCCCACTGGTGCGCTCCGCCCACCATATAACGACCCGCAGCAGTGGCGAGGCCGGCCAGCGCTTGCTGATGCCACCTGTCGGGCCGGCCGCAGGCTCCCAAAGCTTCAAAACATTTGGGTAAAAGGACAAAGAGTCTTAGAAATTGTCCTAGAAAGGAACGGCTTAAAGATTCGCGTACACCTAAACCATGTACTTGTATGAGCACACAACTAGTAAACACTCCTTAATCTGAATCGTGTTATTCATTTTCTGTAGATGGCTTAATAAACTCCAAATTACAACAGTCGCCTTGTCCTGTTCTTATGCAACTAAACCAATTAATGTTTGCTAACAGGAAAAATTGTTTGCTTTATACTGAATCCTTGATTTGTTGGAACTGCCGAAGACACTAGTTGTAAATTCCAATTAGGTAACTGCAAAGTCCAGCTAGCTACGCCAGCAGCTATTCCTGATTGTACTACTTCAAATCAAGCTAATTTCCTGGCGCACATGACCATTGCTGAAGTGACTGATGCAACCAACTTTGATGTAATAAACTGCAGAGCAGTCAAACCCCAATCCTAACCAATCAGAACAATAATTTTCTTGCCTGCGCACCATTGCATCGTCTCCAAGTCCCTTGCATACATACTCTTCTGCTCCTAGATTTCTTGACAGAATTCCAATTCCTCGTTTTCCTAATAAATTCATCAAACATAAAGTTAGCATCATCGATTCAAATCTTATCTTACGAATAGCATAAAACAAAATTCCTCGTAAAGTGAATATTATTTAATTGAAGAAATATTGCTCGTATGTATGTGCAAATTTCGATTAACACAAATTTACAGAGAATTAGCATTGTCATCTAGGTACAGGCTGATTCTTTATGTACATCATTACGAACATTCAATTAAGTCAGAACAATCGTTTATTGCTACAGAATAAAAATTCGTGAAATTTAGACAAAAGAAAATTCAGAGAGAAGATTCACATGCCCGTGACAAACAAAAATTGATCTCAGCTAGATCGAAGTCTGATAATCTACTGTTGTTCCTTTGTCTCCCCAGCCTTGAGCTCCTCCTCTTCTTCTATGCATCCACATGGCCTTCATCTCCTCTACTATGATCTCCACCTCCACCTTGAATTGATCCCACCGCCAGGAGCCCATCTCCAGCATTACCTCCACCCGAGCTCCTCATTTTCCTTTCCTTTCCTTTTTTGGTCTTCTTCCCCTTCCCCTGCACCGCTCCCAAAAACCAATAACCCTAACCCTAGAAATTCAGAAGTTCATGGAGGAGGCTAGGGGAAGAAGAGGAGGAGGGGGGGAGGGTCTTACCGGCAATAATACCGCCGACGGTGGAGAGGGACGCCGGAGAAGGCTGTTGTCGCTGCCGAGCTCGCCCGGATCTTGCACCGCCCACGCGCCTCCGAGTCCCTACCGCATGAGAGAGGAAAGGGAAGTACTCCACGCACGAGAGAGGTAGTCCTCGCCGCCGGGTCGTCCCTCCGGTGCCATCGCTGCCCCTGCCGCTGCTCCGCAATGAGGAGATGGGAGGGGCCGGAGGGAGAAAGGAACCGACGGGGAAGTGGGCTAGTTTTTTTTTTTGACATCCGGGGGAGTGGGCGACCGCTAATGTTTCCGATCACCGTAAAATTACATAGGCTGATGATAAGTTAAACTAGACCAGAATCGGTCGGTCGATCGACACGGGTGAAGAATTGCTTATTCTTCACCCAGGGTTACAAATATTCTTCACAACTTTTCACAGGTTGTGTGTTTAGTAGGTAGGCAAGATGAGTGATCGTGCGTGGATGTACACCGACCACACTAGTGAGGAAGACATGACCAATGAATGGTTAACAAAAACCAAGGGGTTTGTGAAAGCCGCATTTGCAAATGGCCAGAGAAAAACCTGGTGCCCCTGTGTTAGGTGCGACAACTTTTCACAGAGGACTGAGGGTGAAATGGGTAAACACCTGCAGAAGTGGGGTTTTACGCCTGATTATACGGTGTGGACATTTCATGGTGAGTCTGCCCAACGTACCAGAGCTGAGGTGGTTCGTCGTCGCACCGACGAGCATGGTACCGGGATCGAAGACATGGTGCAAGACTTTGATGATGCTCGGGATTCGGACGATGAGATGGAGGAATCTGCAAAGGCCTTCAATGAAATGTTGGAGTCTTCAAAACGTCCTCTCCACGAGCACACTGAGCTTTGTCAGCTGGATGCCATCGCACAAGTAATGGCTCTGAAGGCTCAATTCAACTTGGGCAGAGAATGCTACGACGCGATGATGACACTATTTGGACGCTTTCTACCCAAAGGCCATGTACAGCCTACAAACCTGTACCAGTCGGACAAAATCCTCTGTGTACTTAAGATGCCCTATGAGAAGATAGATGCCTGTGAGAAAAGATGTGCCTTATTTAGGCTTGAGTATGCGGACTTGAACTATTGTCCCATTTGCAAGTCTTCCAGGTATGTTGTGGTAGACAACAGTATGGGTGAGAAGAGACAGACCAAAATCCCCGTTAATGTTCTTCGATATCTGCCAATCGTACCAAGACTTCAACGTCTTTTCATGGTCGAAGAGACGGCCAGACAGATGACATGGCACAAATTGGGCAAAAGAACCGAACTAGATGCAGATGGGAATCAGATGTTGGTACACACATCGGATGGTTTTGCGTGGAAGCACTTCGATGCATTACATGAGCATAAAGCGGCAGATCCAAGGCATCCTCGAGTCTGCATCAGCACGGATGGGTTCAATCCGTTTGGTATGACAGCAACCCAATACAGTTGTTGGCCTGTATTTGTCATTCCACTCAATCTCCCCCCCGGACAGATTATGCAAAGAAAGAACATTTTCCAGACGTTGATAATTCCAGGGCCCAACTATCCGGGGAAGAATATGAATGTGTACATGCAGCCGCTTAAGGATGAATTGCAAGAAGCTTGGGATAATGGGTTCAAGACATACGACGCCGCTAGCAAGCAAAACTTCATAATGCGTGTCTGGTACATGTACTCGATGCATGACTTGCCGGCGTATGCGCTATTCGTTAGCTGGTGTACGCATGGAAGGTTCCCGTGCCCCACATGCAAGGCAGCTCTTCAGTTTCATTGGCTGCAGGCGGGTCGCAAGTATTCTTACTTCGACTTGCATAGACAGTTCCTGGATCCTCGCCATAAGTTCATAAAAGACAAGAAGAACTTCATCAAAGGTAGAGTTGTCAAAAACTCTGCAGCACCTGCGTTGACTGGCCAACAAATCCTGGATCAATTAAACGCTCTCGAGCCTGATCCAGAGCGTCCAGGGTATTTCAAGGGGTATAATTCGGAACACGCCTGGACTCACAAGACATGCTTGTGGGATCTGCCTTACTTCAAAGACCTCCTTCTTCCACACAACATCGATGTGATGCACACTGAAAAGAATATCGGCGAGGCCCTTTTTGGTACATTGTTCGGCATAGAGGGGAAGTCAAAGGATAATCCTAAGGCTAGAGTCGATCAGCAGACTCTATGTGATAGACCGTTACAAAACATGCGACAACCGAAAGGAAAGCAGAACTGGACGAAGCCAAAGGCCTAGTTCAATCTTGGAAGGCCAGCTATGAGGGAAATTATCTTGTGGGTGAAAATGCAGTTGATGTTCCCCGATGGGTATGCAGCGAATCTAAAGAGGGGAGCGAGTCTTGAAAAATTGAAAATATTTGGTCTCAAGAGTCATGATTGGCACATATTCAATTTTTTTATGTTGTACTAATTTCGTTTACTCTTTGTCATGGCAGGTGTTGAAAGATGGTGGGCGCGGGTCCAGAGCGCTCTGTGGGTACTTCTTCGGCGGCGGCCCGCGGGAGGGCTACCATTCCACCCCTACCTCTCCGGAGAGCGTTGATAGAGAGTATGGGGACACCGGTGGGCGCTTCTTCGTCGGCATCGTTGCCCACCGGGAGAGGCCGAGTTCGGGGAGGGAAGAAGAGAGGTGGAGGACGTGGCCGCGGGAGAGGTAGGCAGATTGGTACGCCTTCCTCGCCGCCACCCCCAGCTCATTCACCCGAGCACAGGACTGCTAGGGTGGACCCGTCTGAGGTGGAGGCTACAGGGACTCCGGACCACGAGCCTCGGGTCGACGGGCCTTCGGCCCACGAGACTCCGGACCAGGACGGGGCTACGTCCCAGGAGACGTCCGGATGGGGTACCTGGCCGGATCCGTCTCGGGGGCCGAGTGGTCTCGGGGGCCGCAGGCTGTTCGAGACTACTACGCCATGCGTGGTATTAAGAAGGACAAGCCGTCGTTCCGCGAAAAGTTTCTGAAGAAGCATCAGTACATGAAGGTAATTACCTATTCTTAAGGCCTTGTACTTAGTTTCCTTGATTTGATTCGTAGGCGTAGCCCTCAAATTTCTCTTTACTAACTTAGGTGCCCCCGAGATGGTGTGCGGATAAGATGGATTGTTGGGAGGCGTTGGTGGATGAGTGGTGCACAGACCACTGGCGAGCCGTCCACGACAATGCCAAGGACCGGCGTGCCCAAATGGTTGGTGTGCCACACCATCAAGGCAGCGCCAACTTATTTCAGTTCGGGCGGAACTGGGTATGTGGTTTGCTTCATGATTCATGCAATTCATTCTTCATGCTAGCTTGAGCCCTTTACTAATACTTTGTTCCTCTCTTTTAGGCACGACACAATAACACAGAGGTACCAGAGGTGTACGACCTCTATGCCATGGCCCATACTGCCTCGTACAACAAGGCCAAGGCATTCTCTGAGTCTGACCTCGATCATCCAGAACAGTTCACCAACATCTCCTCCCACCACAAGCTCGTGATGTACAACAAGGTGGCGAAGGCGAGGAAAGGGGAGGACTATAACCCGAGCCGGAATCCTATTGATCCAGAGCTGGTGATGATAGCTGGTCGCGGGAGGCCCCATGGCTCGATAGCCATTGGAGATGGACTGATACGTGTTGGAAATATGCCCTAGAGGCAATAATAAATTGGTTATTATTATATTTCCTTGTTCATGATAATCGTTTATTATCCATGCTATAATTGTATTGATTGGAAACTCAAATACATGTGTGGGTACATAGACAACACTGTGTCCCTAGTATGCCTCTAGTTGACTAGCTCGTTGATCAAAGATGGTTAAGGTTTCCTAGCCATTGATATGAGATGTCATTTGATAACGGGATCACATCATTAGGAGAATGATGTGATGGACAAGACCCAAACTGTAAACGTAGCATTTGATCGTGTCAGTTTATTGCTATTGTTTTCTGCATGTCAAGTATCTGTTCCTTTGACCATGAGATCATGCAACTCACTGACACCGGAGGAATACCTTGTGTGTATCAAACGTCGCAACGTAACTGGGTGACTATAAAGGTGCTCTACAGGTATCTCCGAGGGTGTCTGTTGGGTTGGCATGGATCAAGACTGGGATTTGTTACTCCGTGTGACGTAGAGGTATCTCAGGGCCCACTCGGTAATACAACATCACATTGAGCCTTGCAAGCAAAGTGACTAAAGAGTTAGCCACAGGATCTTGTATTACGGAACGAGTAAAGAGACTTGCCGGTAACTAGATTGAACTAGGTATAGTGATACCGACGATCGAATCTCGGGCAAGTAACATACCGAAGAACAAAGGGAACAGCATACGGGATTAACTGAATCCTTGACATAGAGGTTCGACCGATAAAGATCTTCGTAGAATATGTAGGAGCCAATATGGGCATCTAGGTCCCGCTATTGGTTATTGATCGTAGAAGTGTCTCGGTCATGTCTACATAGTTCTCGAACCCGCAGGGTCTACACACTTAACGTTTGGTGACGATTAGTATAATTGAGTTATTATGTTGGTGACCGAAAGTTGTTCGGAGTCCCGGATAAGATCCCGGACATGACGAGGATCTCCGGAAGAGTCCGGAGGTAAAGATTGATATATGTGATAATAGTGTTTTGATCTCCGGAAGAGTTCCGGAGTTCACCGGAATGGGTTCCGGATGTTTACCGAAGTGTTCGGGTGCAGCAACACTTTATATGGGCCAAAGGGATAAAGCCCACAAGGTATTGGAAAGTGCAAAAAGTAGTTTTGCTGCCGCGTAAGCGGTACTACCGTTTTGTGAAGCGGTACTACCGCCCAAGCGGTACTACCGCTTGTGTGAAGCGGTACTACCGCCAAAGCGGTACTACCGCTTGTGTGAAGCGGTACTACCGCTTGTGTGCGGTACTGCAGGGATCCGAGTTGGACTCTTTCCCTGCGGGCCAAACCGACCTTGTGCAGGCAAAACCGACCTGGAGGAGGCTTTTACTCCAAGTTTAGACCCCAAGGCTCAACATATAAATAGAGGGGCAGGGCTAGCACACGGGACACATCAAGATTTCCCCAAGCCGTGTGCGGCAACCCTAACCCTCTAGTTCCTCCGTCATAATCTCCGTAGCGCTTGGCGAAGCCCTGCAGAGATTGTTCCTCACCACCATCACCACGCCGTCGTGCTGCTGGAACTCAACCACTACTTCACCATCGCTCGCTGGATCGAGGAGGTGAAGGCGTCATCAAGCCGTACGTGTGTTGAACGCGGAGGTGCCGTCCGTTCGGCGCTAGTTCGTGATCGGATCGAGGGACGACTTGCGATTTGGATCGCGGAGACGTTCGACTACATCAACCGCGTTTCTTAAACGCTTCCGCTTAGCGATCTACAAGGGTATGTAGATTCACTCTCCCTCTCGTAGATGCTCATCACCATGGATAGATCTTGTGTGTGCGTAGGAAAAATTTTGTTTCCCATGCAACGTTCCCCAACAGTGGTATCATGAGCCAGGTCTATGCGTAGATGAGATCTCGAGTAGAACACAAACGAGTTGTGGGCGTGGGTGTATACATATTGCTTGCCGTTACTAGTTGATATTTGATTCGGCGGTACTGTGAGATGAAGCGGCCCGGACCGACATTACGCGTACACTTACGCGAGACAGGTTCCTTCAACTGACATGTAACTTCGTTGCATAAAGATGGCTAGCGGGTGTCTGTCTCTCTCACTTTCGTTGAATCGATTTCAATGAAGAGGGTTCTTTTAGAAGATCAAAAAGCAATCACTACACCACGTTGTGGTTTTGTGTAGGTAAGAACGGTTCTTGCAAACCCGTAGCAGCCACGTAAAATTTGCAACAACAATTAGAGGACGTCTAACTTGTTTTTGCAGGGTATGTTGTGATGTGATATGGCCAATTACATGATGAGATATATGTGATGTATGAGATGATCATGTGATGTATAGAATATCACGACTTGCATGTCGATGAGTACGGCAACTGGCAGGAGCCATAGAGTTGTCTTTAATTATTGTATGACCTGCGTGTCAATCATTAAGCGCTATGTAATGCTTTACTTTATCGCTAAACGTTAGCAATAGTCGTGGAAGCAACAGTCGGCGCGACAACCTTATGGTGACACGTTGATGGAGATCAAGATGATGGAGATCATGGTGTCATGCCGGTGACGATGGAGATCATGCCGGTGCTTTGGAGATGGAGATCAAAAGCACAAGTTCATGGCCATATCATGTCACTTATGATTTGCATGTGATATTAATCCTTTTTTGCATCTTATTTTGCTTAGGACGACGGTAGCATTATAAGGTGATCCCTCACTTAAATTTCAAGATAAATTGTGTTCTCCCCGAGTGTGCACCGTTGCGAAAGTTCGTCGTTTCGAGACACGCCGTGATGATCGGGTGTGATAGACTCCACGTTCACATACAACGGGTGCAAGCCATGTTGCACACGCGGAACACTCGGGTTAAACTTGACGAGCCTAGCATGTACAGACATGGCCTCGGAACACAAGAGACCGAAAGGTCGAACATGAGTCATATAGTAGATATGATCAACATGAAGATGTTCACCATTGAAACCACCTCGACTCACGTGATGATCGGACTTGAGTTGGTAGATTTGGATCATGTTACACTCGAATGACCGGAGGGATGTCAATTTGAGTGGGAGTTTTTAAGTAATATGATTAACTAAACTCATTATCTAGAACAATAGTCTAAGTTGTCTTTGCTATATTTATGTTGTAGATCATGGCTCGCGCAGTAGCACCCCTGAATTTTAATGCGTTCCTAGAGAAAGCTAAGTTGAAAGATGATGGAAGTAACTTTGTGGACTGGGCCCGTAATCTAAGGATTATCCTTACGGCTTCCCAGAAGGCTTATGTCCTTGATGCACCGCTTGGTGATCCACCCGCTCCAGTTGAGTCTCTAGACGTTGTGAACGCCTGGCAGGCTTGTTCTGATGATTACTCAATAGTTCAATGTGCAATGTTGTCTGGCTTAGAACCGGGACTTCAAAGACGTTTTGAACGTCATGGAGCATATGAGATGTTCCAGGAGTTGAAGTTTATCTTTCAGAAGAATGCCCGGATCGAGAGATATGAGATCTCCGATAAGTTCTATGCTTGCAAGATGGAGGAGAACGGGTCTATCAGTGATCACGTGCTCAGAATGTCTGGGTACTCCACCCGTCTGGCTGAGTTAGGGATGCCCCTTCCGCCAGAGGCTATCACTGACAGAGTTCTTCAATCATTGCCACCTAGCTACAAGAGCTTCGTGTTGAACTATAACATGCACGGGATGAACAAGTCAGTCGCCGAGCTGTTTGCGATGCTGAAAGCCGCTGAGTCTGAAATTCAGAAGGAGCATCAAGTGTTGATGGTCAATAAAACCACTAGTTTCAAGAAAAATGGCAAGGGTAAGAAGGGTAACTCCAAAAAGAGTGGCAAAGCAGTTGCTCCTCTCGTGAAGAAACCCAAGGCTGGACCCAAACCAGAAACTGTGTGTTTTCATTGCAAGGGAACTGGACACTGGAAGCGGAATTGCCCCAAGTATTTGGCTGACAAGAAGGCGGCCAACAACAAACAAGGTATATATGATATACATGTTATTGATGTGTACCTTACCAACTCTCGTTGTAGTGCCTGGGTATTTGATACCGGTGCGGTTGCTCATATTTGCAACTCAAAACAGGAACTGCGGAATAGACGGAGGCTGGCAAAGGACGAAGTGACGATGCGCGTGGGAAATGGTTCCAAGGTTGATGTGATCGCCGTCGGCACGCTCGCTCTTCGATTACCGTCGGGATTAGTGATGAACCTAAATAAGTGTTATTTGGTGCCTGCGTTAAGCATGAACATTATATCTGGATCTTGTTTATTGCGAGACGGTTACTCATTTAAATCAGAGAATAATGGTTGTTCTATTTATATGAGTAATATCTTTTATGGTCATGCACCCGATGTGAGGGGTTTATTCTTATTGAATCTCGATAGTAATGATACAAATGTTCATAACATTGATGCCAAAAGATGTAGAATTGATAATGATAATACCACTTTCTTGTGGCACTGTCGTTTAGGTCATATTGGCGTAAAACGCATGAGGAAGCTCCATGCTGATGGACTTTTGGAGTCACTTGATTTTGAATCACTTGACACATGTGAGCCATGCCTCATGGGCAAGATGACTAAAACGCCGTTCTCTGGAACAATGGAACGGGCAAGTGACTTATTGGAAATCATACATACTGATGTGTGTGGTCCGATGAGTATTGAGGCGCGCGGTGGTTATCGTTATTTTCTCACCTTCACTGATGACTTAAGTAGATATGGGTATATTTACTTAATGAAACACAAGTCTGAAACATTTGAAAAGTTCAAACAATTTCAGAGTGAAGTTGAGAATCATCGTAACAAGAAAATTAAATTCCTGCGATCTGATCGAGGAGGAGAATATCTGAGTTATGAGTTTGGCAGTCACTTAAGACAGTGTGGAATTGTTTCACAATTGACACCGCCTGGAACACCACAGCGTAATGGTGTGTCCGAACGTCGTAATCGAACCTTATTGGATATGGTGCGATCTATGATGTCTCTTGCCGATTTTCCACTATCGTTTTGGGGTTATGCATTAGAGACAGCTGCATTCACTTTAAATAGGGCACCATCGAAATCCGTTGAGACGACGCCATATGAACTTTGGTTTGGCAAGAAGCCAAAGCTGTCGTTTCTTAAAGTTTGGGGATGTGATGCTTATGTCAAAAAGCTTCAGCCTGAAAAGCTGGAACCCAAAGCGGAGAAATGCATCTTCATAGGATACCCAAAAGAGACAGTTGGGTATACCTTCTACCTCAGATCCGAAGGCAAAGTGTTTGTCGCTAAAAATGGAACATTTCTTGAGAAAGAGTTTCTCTCGAAAGAATTGAGTGGGAGGAAGATAGAACTTGATGAGGTTGTTGAACCTTTACTTCAACCTGAGAGTAGCGCAGTGCAGAAAGTTGTTTCTGTGGAGCCTACATTAGCTGAAGAGGAAGTTAATGATGATGATCATGAAGCTTTGGATCAAGTTGCTATTGAACCTCGTAGGTCGACAAGGACGCGTACTGCTCCCGAGTGGTACGGCAACCCTGTCTTAGAGGTCATGTTGTTAGACAACGATGAACCTACGAGCTATGGAGAAGCGATGATGGGCCCGGATTCCGAGAAGTGGTTAGAGGCCATGAAATCCGAGATGGGATCCATGTATGAAAACAAAGTATGGACTTTGGAAGTATTACCTGAAGGGCGTAAAGCCATTCAGAACAAATGGATCTTTAAGAGGAAGACGGACGCGGACGATAATGTCACCGTCTATAAAGCTCGACTTGTGGCAAAGGGTTTTTCACAAGTTCAAGGAGTTGACTACGATGAGACCTTCTCACCCGTAGCGATGCTTAAGTCCGTCAGAATCATGTTAGCAATAGCTGCCTTTTTCGATTATGAAATTTGGCAGATGGATGTCAAAACAGCGTTCCTTAACGGTTACCTTAAGGAAGAGTTGTATATGATGCAACCAAAAGGTTTTGTCGATCCAGAGAATGCTGACAAAGTTTGCAAACTCCAGCGATCCATTTATGGACTGGTGCAAGCATCTCGGAGTTGGAATCTTCGTTTTGATGAGGTGATCAAAGCGTTCGAGTTTATACAAGTTTACGGAGAAGCTTGTATTTACAAGAAAGTGAGTGGGAGCTCTATAGCGTTTCTAATATTATATGTGGATGACATATTACTGCTTGGAAACAATATAGAAATGCTGGAAAGCGTAAAGGAATATTTGAACAAGAGTTTTTCAATGAAGGACCTAGGAGAAGCTGCTTTCATATTAGGCATCAAGATCTATAGAGATAGATCGAGACGCTTAATAGGACTTTCACAAAGCACATACCTTGACAAAGTTTTGAAGAAGTTCAAAATGGATCAGTCCAAGAAGGGGTTCTTGCCTTTATTGCAAGGTGTGAAGTTGAGTAAGACTCAATGCCCAGTGACTGCAGAAGATAGAGAAAAGATGAGTGTCATCCCCTATGCTTCGGCCATAGGCTCTATCATGTATGCAATGCTGTGCACAAGACCCGATGTCAGCCTTGCCATAAGTATGGTCGGAAGGTTTCAAGGTGATCCAGGAATGGAACACTGGACGGCGGTCAAGAATATCCTGAAGTACCTGAAAAGGACTAAGGACATGTTTCTCGTTTATGGAGGTGATCAAGAGCTCGACGTAAAGGGTTACGTCGATGCAAGCTTTGACACTGATCCGGATGACTCAAAGTCGCAAACCGGATACGTATTTATTCTAAATGGGGGTGCGGTTAGCTGGTGCAGTTCCAAGCAAAGCGTGGTAGCAGATTCTACATGCGAAGCGGAGTACATCGCTGCCTCGGAGGCGGCGAAGGAAGGTGTCTGGATGAAGGAGTTCATGACAGATCTTGGAGTAGTGCCTAGTGCACTTAACCCAATGATTCTGCTTTGTGATAATACTGGTGCCATTGCTCTAGCCAAGGAACCAAGATTTCACAAGAGGACCAGACACATAAAGCGACGTTTCAATTCCATCCGCGATTACATCAAGGAGGACGACATAAATATTTGCAAAGTACACACGGATCTAAATGTTGCAGATCCGATGACTAAACCTCTTCCAAGGGCTAAACATGAACAACACCAGAACTGCATGGGTGTTCGATTCATTACAATGTAAATCACATAGTGATGTGAACTAGATTATTGACTCTAGTGCAAGTGGGAGACTGTTGGAAATATGCCCTAGAGGCAATAATAAATTGGTTATTATTATATTTCCTTGTTCATGATAATCGTTTATTATCCATGCTATAATTGTATTGATTGGAAACTCAAATACATGTGTGGGTACATAGACAACACTGTGTCCCTAGTATGCCTCTAGTTGACTAGCTCGTTGATCAAAGATGGTTAAGGTTTCCTAGCCATTGATATGAGATGTCATTTGATAACGGGATCACATCATTAGGAGAATGATGTGATGGACAAGACCCAAACTGTAAACGTAGCATTTGATCGTGTCAGTTTATTGCTATTGTTTTCTGCATGTCAAGTATCTGTTCCTTTGACCATGAGATCATGCAACTCACTGACACCGGAGGAATACCTTGTGTGTATCAAACGTCGCAACGTAACTGGGTGACTATAAAGGTGCTCTACAGGTATCTCCGAGGGTGTCTGTTGGGTTGGCATGGATCAAGACTGGGATTTGTTACTCCGTGTGACGTAGAGGTATCTCAGGGCCCACTCGGTAATACAACATCACATTGAGCCTTGCAAGCAAAGTGACTAAAGAGTTAGCCACAGGATCTTGTATTACGGAACGAGTAAAGAGACTTGCCGGTAACTAGATTGAACTAGGTATAGTGATACCGACGATCGAATCTCGGGCAAGTAACATACCGAAGAACAAAGGGAACAGCATACGGGATTAACTGAATCCTTGACATAGAGGTTCGACCGATAAAGATCTTCGTAGAATATGTAGGAGCCAATATGGGCATCCAGGTCCCGCTATTGGTTATTGATCGTAGAAGTGTCTCGGTCATGTCTACATAGTTCTCGAACCCGCAGGGTCTACACACTTAACGTTTGGTGACGATTAGTATAATTGAGTTATTATGTTGGTGACCGAAAGTTGTTCGGAGTCCCGGATAAGATCCCGGACATGACGAGGATCTCCGGAAGAGTCCAGAGGTAAAGATTGATATATGTGATAATAGTGTTTTGATCTCCGGAAGAGTTCCGGAGTTCACCGGAATGGGTTCCGGATGTTTACCGAAGTGTTCGGGTGCAGCAACACTTTATATGGGCCAAAGGGATAAAGCCCACAAGGTATTGGAAAGTGCAAAAAGTAGTTTTGCTGCCGCGTAAGCGGTACTACCGTTTTGTGAAGCGGTACTACCGCCCAAGCGGTACTACCGCTTGTGTGAAGCGGTACTACCGCCAAAGCGGTACTACCGCTTGTGTGAAGCGGTACTACCGCCCAAGCGGTACTACCGCTTGTGTGAAGCGGTACTACCGCTTGTGTGCGGTACTGCAGGGATCCGAGTTGGACTCTTTCCCTGCGGGCCAAACCGACCTTGTGCGGGCAAAACCGACCTGGAGGAGGCTTTTACTCCAAGTTTAGACCCCAAGGCTCAACATATAAATAGAGGGGCAGGGCTAGCACACGGGACACATCAAGATTTCCCCAAGCCGTGTGCGGCAACCCTAACCCTCTAGTTCCTCCGTCATAATCTCCGTAGCGCTTGGCGAAGCCCTGCAGAGATTGTTCCTCACCACCATCACCACGCCGTCGTGCTGCTGGAACTCAACCACTACTTCACCATCGCTCGCTGGATCGAGGAGGTGAAGGCGTCATCAAGCCGTACGTGTGTTGAACGCGGAGGTGCCGTCCGTTCGGCGCTAGTTCGTGATCGGATCGAGGGACGACTTGCGATTTGGATCGCGGAGACGTTCGACTACATCAACCGCGTTTCTTAAACGCTTCCGCTTAGCGATCTACAAGGGTATGTAGATTCACTCTCCCTCTCGTAGATGCTCATCACCATGGATAGATCTTGTGTGTGCGTAGGAAAATTTTTGTTTCCCATGCAACGTTCCCCAACAATACGTTGTCCTCTCACTCTCCCGGAGATCAAGGCGCGCCAAACGAGCTCCTCGCCTGAGATAAGGGCTCGTCCACGGCCAGTCGATCTCGCCATCGAGGTTAGTTATACGGACTCAGATATCTTTCCTCCATCACATTGTGTGTGCGGCCATCGATGATTACAATGCTAACGAGGAGTGGTGTTGCAGGCTGCTCTTCAGAAAGAGAGAGCGACAACCCAGGCGCTTCTGGAGGAGAGGGATCGGGTGGCGGCGGAGAAGGAACGGCTGGCGGAGGAGAAGACGGCTAGGTTGTTGGAGGAGGAGAGGGCACGGAATGACATGGCTCACCTGGCCATGTACGAGCTCCTCGTGGTAAGTTTCTTCTGCATATTAGCCAAATCATGCAAGTAATGTTCGTTTCATTACTAACTAATATGACTGACTCGTCAAAACCAAATGTGCAGTCTGTGTGCGAGAAGACCGGTCAGACCCCTCCGCCGATGCCCGTCATTACTCGGGTGGGAATGGTGAGTTTCATTTGAATGGTCATTAGTTACTAGTCTTAACATTTGAGTGTCATCATGCTAACGAGACATTGCAAATGATCTTTGGTGCAGCATAACTCCGGAGCCGCATCGCACAACCCTTCTGCAGGGCAACCTTCTCCAGGTGAAACCGGCCCGAGCAACTCCGGTGCTTGACCTCCGTGATGACGACGACGGTAAGTTTTCTCTAGTTAGCCCTAATATGCCACATACTTAGCTTATTTTCCCCAAAAAAGACATACTTAGCTAATTATCCTCCAAAATGACATAATTAGCTTATTTAGTTCATTTATGACATAATTAGCTTAGTTAGGTCAAAAATGGCATAATAACCTTGGTTAGCTCATAAATGTCATATACTTAGCTTATTTTCCTCCAAAATGACATAATAAGCTAAGTTAGCTCAATAATGACCTATACTTACCTAAGTTAGCTCAATAATGACCTATACTTACCTTCATTTCCTCCAAAATGACATAATAAGCTTAGTTAGCTGAAAAATGGCATCATTACCTAGGTTAGGTCAATAATGACCTGTACTTACCTTATTTTCCTCCAAAATGACATAATATGCTTAGTTAGCTCTAAAATGGCATAATTACCTAAGTTAGCTCTAAAATGACACAAATAAGGAATAAGAAGAAGAAAAACAAGGAATAGGAGAAAAAGAAAGAATAGAAGAAGAAAGAGAAGAAAAAGAAAGAATAAAAGAAGAAGAATGAGAAGGAAAAGGATAAAAAGATAGAAGAGAAGAAGAAAGATGAGAAAAAGAGAGGAGAAGAAGAAAATATATTCTTTTTCTTCCTTTTTCTCTTCTTTCTTTTTCTCCATCTTCTACTCATTCTTATTCTTATTCTTCTTCTTTCTTCTTCTTTCTTTCTTCTTATTATTTTTCTTCTCTTTCTTCTTCTTCTTCTTCTTCTTCTTCTAGTCTTCTTCTTCTTCTTCTTCTTCTTCTTCTAACTTTCTTACTCCCATTTTTGCAGATTTGATTCACTTCATGGAAGCTGGCATTGATGGACTGCTAGTGTTTAGTTTTTGTTTTGATTTGTATTGATGAACAATGTGAAACTATGTATGTATATATGGATGAACTCCTTGACACTATGTATGTATTGGATCTTTTAATACCCTATGTGTTCTCTTTGCATTGATGGACTACTGATGTTGGATACATGGCCTATGCTTCAGCTTGAAACTATATATATCATATTTGTGTTTTGAAAATGCAGGGAAATAATAGAAAACAGACAAAAAAGTGGCAATACAGGCACTTTGCCGTCTGCCAGCCGACGGCAAAGCACTTTGCTGTCTGCCAGCCGACGGCAAAGCACTTTGTCGTCGGTAGGCGGACGGCAAAGGGGCCACGTGGCAGCAACCTGTGCAACCTGGGAGCACTATGTCTGACCAGTTTGGTCATTTTGCCGTCCGCTGGCAGACGGCAAAGACAAGGCAGGCAGACGGCAAAGGCAAACCAGAAGTGACGTGCAGCGGCAGGCCGGCTGACGTCACTGAGCAGACGGCAAAGGAAGTGCTTGTTTGCCGTCAGCAGGCAGACGGCAAAGTCTGCCGTTAGCCACCTAACGGGGCTAACAGCTATACGTTGCCGTCCACGAGCTTTGCCGTCAGCTTAGCCAGGAGGACCGACGGCAAACGTCTTTGCCGTCCGCTGTGCGTCTGCAGACGGCAAAGTAGCTCATTACCGTGACTTCCAGTGCCGAAAATTGGGCCGACAGCCAGCAGACGGCAAAGCTGTTTGCCGTCCGTGGGCTGGTCCTTTGCCGTCTGTTATGGCAGACGGCAAAGTAGCTAATTCCTGTAGTGATATAAAATTGCAATAATGATTAACGGTCTAGTTATCGATTGCCTATGGACAAATCATTCTCTTGTGTTACAAAAACTTTCTACTAAACAACTAACTTTTATTATCTTGCAATTTAATCGTAGTTTTATTATCTCGCAAATTACTCCTAGTTTTATTCTCGTTAAGTACTTCTAGTCTTATCCTTACACCAGCAAAATAGTTTCATACTTGTTCTAAGTAAAGCGAGCGTTAAGTGCGCATAGAGTTGTATCGGTGGTCGATAGAACTTGAAGGGAATATTAATTCTACCTTTAGCTCCTCGTTGGGTTTGACACTCTTATTTATCGAAAAAGCTACAATTGATCCCCAATACTTGTGGGTTATCAACAAGTTGTTGATCCACGGGGATGCAGATAAATCTCACCTCGGGTGTTTGTATCATATCGCGAAGCAACAGGAATAGCACACGGCAACCGAAGGTTCACTCGAATATTTATTCGTGTGGGTATAGGGGTCAATATGGGTGTCCACGGCTCCGATGTTGATCATTGATCGAAAAGAGTTCCGGGTCATGTCTATACTTCACCGAACCTATAGGGTCACATTCTTAAGGGTCATCTATCTGTTGAATACTAGACAGGGAGTCTGAGAGAAAGTCACCGAAAAAGTTTCGGAGACAGCGGAAGAGTTCCAGAGAGAGAACACCGGAAGAGTTTTGGTAAAACTGAAAAGTTATTTCGGAGTATACCATTAAGTCAAAATGGTTTCGGCACATGCCTGGAAATTCTTGGAGGGTGCCAGAATTGTTCTGGGAACTTCTGGGATGTTTCCGGAGAAAAAACCCGGAAATGTTCTGGTGCTGCCGGAACCACTTTGGTTGTTTTTCGCAGATGAAAATCACTAATCCGGAATTGTTTCGGAACAGGTCCAAACTTATTTTAGTGGGTACTGGAAATATTCTAAGGCCTACAGAAATATTTTCGGATTTAACGGTCGCGGAAAAATGTTTCCGTGAATAGTGAAAATCACTTTATGGTTACTTTTTTGGGAAGCCACCTTTTTGGGCTTTGCTCCAAAATATCTTGGGGATGACATGGATGGATGAGAGCACCTCATGGGGGGCCCACTTGAAGTGGCCGGCCAAGGAGGAAATCCTCCATGGAGCTTCTCTAGCCTTCCCATTTTGCCCTTTTGGAAAATCCATGTGATGGGTTTTTTGGGTATTTTGAGTGCCACCCTACCCCTAGGGATTTCCTATAAATAGAGGTGGAGAGGCACTCTCCACACTCACTCTTTCTCACATACAAATGCCATGCATGATCTGGCCTTCTCCCTCCCTCCCCGCGAAATAGTTTTGTAGAGCCGAAAGGCTGTCTGGGTTCCGACAGGAACTAGTTCTGGACGGCGAAGCCCTGCCGAATAGCTGACACCGTATGTGTGCAACCCCGTAGAGAGGTCATAGGTTCGATCTTTTTCCTGAGGGGCTGTTCAAGGGTCCTCCCGAAGGGCTGTCTGAGTTACCGTTCGAGCTTCGAGGGTCCTCCCGAAGGGCTGTCCGTGACATCGTTCGGGGGACTGTCCGACCGCCTCCCGAAGGGCTGTCCGACGAGGGAGTACATCCTCGCGGTTGGGAGGTTGTAAATCCTAGCTGCGGGGATCTGCACCAATGATCTACATCGACTCTACTTCCGCTGCGCTACGAGTCGGTAATGATCAGATCAAACCTTGTATGCAGTCTCCATAGTGGTCCTGGGCGTGCTCGCTGTACCGATTTTTTTTGTTTTCTGTCGCATTCCCCTACAACATCATCCTCTCCTCTTCGGTGAATTACCAATGCCGCTCACAAGTAGCAGGAAGAATTTTTGGCGCTGTTGCCGAGGAGACATCACCAAAATCTATCAAGTACCTTCGCACAAACTATCATCCACTTGCATTTATTTTATTTGCCTTTTTATTTGCATTTGCCTCTTGTTTTCATCTCCCCCACTTCTAAAACAATTTTACAAAAACCAAAAATATTTTGTGTTACTATCTTTGTTTGTGTTGCCATGTGCCTTCTATTTGCTTGCATCTTCGCTTGCTAAAAATCTATTGATATGGATCCTCATCCACTTGCTAATCTTTTCAAAAGATCCAATTATGATGAACCAATTGCTAGTGATTTGAGTGCACTTGATTATCTCTATGAAGTTTTGCTTGAAAATCATGAATCTGAAAATTGTGATGAAGTGTTGAAAGAATAAATTTATAAAGTGATTCATGATAGCTCCTTGAATGAAAAGCATGTTTGCAATGATGTTGTTATAAATACTATTAATGTCAATTGTGCTAATAATATGCAAAACTACAAGCTTGGGGATGATGATTTTGTTATGTCCACTACTTATTGTAATGATCATGATTGGGGTGATGCTTCTTATGATCTTGAAAATTTATTTAAGCCTCATGATGAATATGATATTGATAATAATGCTTGCAATAATATTGAAAGTGGTTTTGGAGAGGTCATGACTTTAGTTGATGTTAATCCCACTATCTTGGAAGATTATAAAACTTTTATGCATGTGGATCATGAAGAGAATATTTTATATTATAGCTATATTGTTGACTTTGAATATGATCCTACATGTAATTATTATGAGAGAGGAAAATATGGTTTTAGAAATTTTTATGTTACTAAATTACCTCTCGTTATGTTGAGATCGTCAATGTTTTATTCTTCTCCCTTGCATATGCTAGATATTTCTTGTCTTGATAATTTGTTTTCCTATAAAATTCCTATGCATAGGAAGTATGTTAGACTTAAATGTGTTTGTCACATGTTTTATTATGCTCTCTTTGTGTTTCAATTATTATCTTCCATGTGAGCATCATTGAAATCTCAAGCCTATCTTAATGGCTATAAAGAAAGAGCTTGTTGGGAGACAACCCAATATTTTTTTTATTGCAAAACTTTATGTTCTTGTGTGTTTACACAATTATAGCCTCTGTTATGATTGTGTTTTTATGTTTTAATTAGTGTTTGTGCCAAGTAATGCCTTTGGGATGATTTGGAAGATAGTATGATAGATGTTGTTTCAAAACAGAAACTTTATTGTCCAGTGCATGAATTTTAATTTTTCGCTGGAATGTCAATAATTGCTGAATTTTTTACACATTATTGAAATATGAATTTCCCACGTTGTCCCAATTTTTCATAATTTTTAGAGTTACATAAGTATGACCATAATTCAGATCTTTACAGACTGTTTTGTTTTAGACAGATTCTATTTTTGTTGCATAGTTTGCTTAATTTGATGTATCTATGGATTGTATCGGGGGGTATGAGTCATGGAGAAGTTGGAGTACAGTAGCATTATGCCAATATTAAATATGAATCAATTTACTACAGCACCTAGAGTACAAGATTTATTTGTTATACTAATGGATCTCACGAGGTTTCTGTTGAGTTTTGTGTGCTGAAGTTTTCAAGTTTTGGGTGAGACTACGATGGATAAAGGAATAAGGAGTGGCAAGAGCCTAATCTTGGGGATGCCCAAGGCACCCCAAGGTAATATTCAAGGAATACTCAAGCGTCTAAGCTTGGGGATGCCCCGGATGGCATCCCCTCTTTCTTCTACAATCTATCGGTAACTCACTTGGAGCTATATTTTTATTCATCACATGATATGGGTTTTACTTGGAGCGTCTTGTGGAATAGTTTGTTTGCTTTTGTTTGCTTTTTAGTTTGTCACAATCATCTTTGCTGAACACACCTTTTTGAGAGGGACACACATTATTCGGAATTTATTAGAATACTCTATGTGCTTCACTTATATCTTTTGAGCTAGGCAGTTGCTCTAGTGCTTCACTTATATCTTTTAGAGCACGGCGGTGGTTATATTTTAAAGAAATAGTTGCACTCTCATGCTTAACTTATATCTTTTTGAGAGTCTAATAAATAGTAATGGCAATTTGCACATGTTAAAAGAATGGTCTCTATATGATCGGTATTCAAGAGGGATATAATAAAAACTTTCATGTAGATCACTGAATATGACCAGTTTGATTCCTTGCAATAGTTTTGCGATATTAAGATGGTAATATGGGGGGTACTAGTAGATGATTGTGGTTTAGTAAGAATAATTGTGTTAAGGTTTGTGATTCCCGAAGCATGCACGTATGATCTGTCGTTATGCCATGAAATTGGAGCATGATTTATTGTTGATTGTCTTGTAGGAGATATGCCCTAGAGGCAATAATAAATGTTATTATTTATCCCCATGTTCATAATTAAGTTCATATTCCGTGCTATAACTGCTATGGTTCTCGAGTCTACAATAACCACGAGGCTCGGAGGGAAACTCATATGCACGTGTGGAATAATAAACGGTAAAATGTAATCCTAGTCTGGCCTCTAAGACTAGCTCAAGTGTTGCATGATGGTTCTGTTTTCCTGATCATGGGCATAACTATGCCAGCAACTTTGAGGGCACAATGTTAGAAGAACATTTGTGTTGAATCGACCCGAATTGATGTTATGCTATGAGATACATTCATCACAAGTTAATGGTTAATAACACAGAGAAATTTAATGTTTGCATAATTCCTTAGACCATGAGAGTGTCGAGTTTCTTTATGCTTGCTTCATGAACTTTGGGGTTTGTTAAACGTCATCCGTAAATGGGTGGCTATTACGGCGGCTTCCGGGTTCATGGAAAAGTGTGTCAAGGGACTTGATAGCTCAAGATTGGGATTTGCTCCTCTGACGATGGAGAGATATCTCTAGGCCTTCTCGGTGTTACGGTATCCACCATCGTCTGGCCAGACACATTGTGATTTGATCACAGGGATGCCGGAACAC
The DNA here is from genome assembly GCA_039707655.1 of Elymus sibiricus. Lineage (NCBI taxonomy): Eukaryota > Viridiplantae > Streptophyta > Magnoliopsida > Poales > Poaceae > Elymus > Elymus sibiricus. The sequence continues at coordinate 473,772,832 of CM077676.1, read as the reverse complement.
GGGAACGAGAAAAGAGAACAAAACCGGTAACGAGGTAACTGGCATAGTGGACAAGTTGTTGATTCACGGGGATGCCGATAAGTCTCACCTCGGGTGTTTGTAACATATCGCGAAGCAACAGGAATAGCATACGGCAACTGGAGGTTCACTCGAATATTTATTCGTGTGGGTATAGGGGTCAATATGGGTGTCCACGGCTCCGATGTTGATCATTGATCGGAAAGTGTTCCAGCCATGTCTATGCTTTACCGAACCTATAGGGTCACACGCTTAAGGGTCATCTATCTGCTGAATACTAGACAGGGAGTCTGAGAGAAAGTCACCGGAAAAGTTTCGGAGACAACGGAAAAGTTCCGGAGAGAGAACACCGGAATAGTTTCGGTAAAACTGAAAAGTTGTTTCAGGGTATACCATTAAGTCAAATTGGTTTCGGCACACGCCTGGAAATTCTTGGAGGGTGCCAGAATTGTTCTGGTAACTTCTGGGATTTTTCGGAGAAAAAACCCGGAAATGTTCTGCAGCTGCCGGGACTGCTTTGTTTGCTTTTCGCAGATGAAAATCAGTAATCCGGAATTGTTTCGGAATGCGTCCAAAATTATTTTAGTGGGTACTAGAAATGTTCTAAGACCTACAGAAATATTTTCGGATTTAACGGTCACGGAAAAATGTTTCCGTGAATAGTGAAAGTGCTTTTTGGGTTACTTTATGGAAAGGCACCTTTTAGGGCTTTTCCCAAAAGGCTTCTAGAAGGACTTGGGGACTAAGGAACCCCTTTTGGGGTGGACCCACTAGGGGGTGGCCAGCCATGGTGAGGCTCCTTCATGGGGCCCCACTTGCCCTCTTACCTTCCCCTTTATGCCCTTGTGGAGGACTCCATTCATGGGCATTTTGGGGTTTTGGAATGCCACCCCACCCCTTGGGATTTCCTATAAATAGAGGTGGATAGGTGCTCTCCACACTCACTCCTTTCTCACATACAAGTGCCATGCATGATCTGGCTTCTCTCTCCCTCCCCGCGAAATAGTTTCGTAGAGCCGAAAGGTTGTCTGGGTTCCGGTGGGAACTAGTTCTGGACGGCGAAGCCCTACCAGATAGATGAAACCGTATGTCTGCAACCCCGTAGAGAGGTCGTAGGTTCAATCTTTTTCCCCGAGGGGCTGTTCGAGAGTGCCTCCCGAAGGGCTGTCCGAGTGACCGTCCGAGTTTTGAGGGTCCTCCCGCAGGGCTGTCCGTGACACCGTCTGAGGGACTGTCCGACCGCCTCCCGGAGGGCTGTCCGACGAGCAGACAAGGGAGAACATCCTCGCGGTTGGGAGGTTGTAAATCCTAGCTGTGGGGATCTGCACCGACGATCTACATCGACTCTACTTCCGCTGCGCTACGAGTCGGTAACGTCGGATCGAAACCTTGTATGCAGTCTTCATAGTGGTCCTGGGCTGGTGCGTAGGTCAGAATTTTTTTGTTTTCTGCTGTGTTACCCTAAAGTGGCATCATGAGCCGTGCTATGCGTAGATGCAGGTTACGATCTAGAATACATAGAGATGTATGGGTGTGGCATAATATAATTTTGTAGTAGATGAGATCTATTGCTGAAAATTATTTATGCGGGTAGCAGATGAAATCTATTACCCGATGTTCTTGTTGCTTCCCTTGAATTTGCGTATTTCTGATCTTGATAACGGTATGGTGGAGTTTCAAAGTTCTGGCAATCCGCGATCCTGATTGATCAACGAAGTGCTAACAGTTCTTTGAATTCCACCATAGTTAAAAGAAAGATGAAATTTCACAGACGAAAGGGCAATGCAGATATGATCTGCACGGGGGTCATGTGTATGACGAAGTTAAGTATGGGGCTCGAGATTTTATTATCTCGTGTTTCATACACCCCGCAAAGTTAATCTAGCGACTTGAATAATCATACTTGATGATGGACGTTGGTAGCTTCGGTTTGTTTCGAAACCTTAGAAGCCACGTAAAATAAATTTTTGCATAAACCGATTAGAGGCGTCTAACTTGGTTTTGCAGGATGTGCATGTGATGTGGTATAGCAATGCTCATATTAATTTCATTATGTATGAGATGACTATATAATGTAAATTTACTAACATGACCTGCGTGTCATGATTCGGCATGATGGCTGGAGCCATATGATTGTCACTTTAATGACCTGCGTGTCAACCTTAAGTAATGCACTTATTTTATTAGCTATAGAGATAGCAATATTATCTGGTGCATCGACAAGGTGGTGGCAAACTTCGCAAAGGTGAACACCGACACTAATGCCGAAGACGAAGAAATTAAAGACTTCTCCGTCAGAAAGGCTATACCATATCATGCTATTATGAATTGCCTGAGATGTTTATCCCTTATGATGCACCCTTTTGATTGTGCGGTAGTCACTTTTATTAGGGTGATCTCTCACTTAAAATATCAAGTAGTTAGTGTTCTCCCAAGTGTAGCACCATCCCAGCATCTTTCCTTTCGGGGTGCGCCATGTCTACATGGGTACGAACGATTGTACGGGTGTAAGGCGGGTGAGGTCAGACCTCGCAGCGAGATCACTTGGTTGTCTTGACGTTCTGGCTTGATCGTCCTGAGCTCGGAACACGCCCATCGAAAGATGAACAATAATCACATAGAGATGTGATTTGCAAGTTGGCCTACCGATTAAAATTCTCGTCATCAGTGATGTCCACATCAATGGCGTTGAATTGAAATGCGGGTCTTGTATCACTCACAATCAATTATGAGAGATATTGATTTGAGTGGGAGCGCACTGTAGAATTAACTTGTTTAATTCTCTGTGCAATTAATTATGAACTTTCTCTAAGTGAAATTTGCATAATAGTTGTAGAATAATGGCTCGCGTTTCCACCTTCCCTATTAAAATTGAATAGCTGTTATATATCTGGTTAAAACTTTACAATTGGTAACGTAATATGAGGATTGTCCTCAAGAGTGCCGAGAAGGATTTTGTCCTATCGCATGCTTTCGGTATCCTCCCGCTAATGCTATGGATGATGTGACTCTCGTCCTTCGATCCCAAAGCTAGAATTCCGTTACGGTCAAGTGCAATATGTTTGCTTCCATGAGACCCGAACTTCAAAACTTGGAGATAGCTATGTGATATTCATGGAACGGAAAATTAGTTTCAGATACAAACAAAGGCTAAAAGATATGAGATATCCAAAGAAATGTTTGTTTGCAAACTATTAGTAAAAGTGTTTACTATGCATTTGACTAATACGAGAGGGATCCAGAAGAACGCCTATCATATGATGAAGGTGAATAAAACAACAACTTAAAGAGAAAGGAAATGTCCAAAGGGTGTTAGTGTGACTTACACACCTAGGAAGTCTGGGGCTAACGCCACTCTTAAGTTGAGTGCTTCTTCTGAGAGTAGGAGAAATACTGAAAGTTAAACTGTTAGAAGTATAAAGGCAAAAGGAGAGAAGACTGGAATGTCCAGCTCATGTATGAAAGTCATACAAGCTATTGATGTATAGAAGGCTGGTCAAAGAAATAGTTCTTGGGAATTGTGATTAAATTGTTAGTCACTAATTCTTGGGTATTGTGAGTTGATCACAAAGATACCCGCTCGATTGCATTCTGCTGCGACTCGATGCAAGAACTACTACGGCCTAAAAGACTTGCCGGAGTGAGGTTTAGATATGCGCTGGGAACATAGTAAAAGTTGCTATACTCAGTACATTACCTATGTATTTATTTTCATAATTCATTTTAGAGTTTTTATACACTCTAGCCCATTGCATAAAGTATCTTGCAAGAAGGTTGTTCATAAGAGAACTTTTGATGTTCGGTGTTATGAATAACATAAGGGCCATGCTTCCATCATGGATGGGATGTATGTTATGAATATTGATAATAATATATTACCTCCGTATTTACTTTCATAATTCATTTTAGAGTTTTACACACTCTAGCCCATTGCATAATCTTTGTTGCAAAAGGGTTGTTCAAAAAAGAACAATTGTTGTTCAGTGTTATGAATAACATAAGGGCCATACTTCCATCATGAATGGGATGTATGTTATGAATATTGATGGTAATATAATACATCCATAACACTGACGCTAAATATCGCAAGACGAAGGGAATACCACACATGTGTGGCACTGCATTTGGTCACATTGGAGAAACCCGCATGGAGAAATTCCATAATGATGGATTTTGAAGTCGTTTGATTATGAATCATCTGACACTTGCAACTTTCCTCCGAAAAGTGAAGTGACTGAAATACCGTTCACAGGCCATAAGGAACGAGCAATGAACTTATTGGTGATCATACATTTTGATGTATGTAGTCCGATAAATGTTGTTGCTAGCAGTGGATTTATCTATCTTCAGAAATAACTCAAGTAGATATATGGATATTTACTTGATGAGACGTAAGTCTGGATCTTTTGAAATCATTCATAAGGTTTTCAAAAATGAAGTAGAAATTATTGTAACAAGAAAATTATGTTTCTGCAAACTAGATTGCCGAAAGGAGTATTTGAGTTACAAGTTTAGCGAATGTCTAATGAGTTGTGAAAAGAGTTTCATAACTTACACCTCACGGAGCACCACTGTGAGTGGAATATCCGTGAAGATGTAATCAAACCATTTATGACATGGTAAGATCAAAGATGACATAAATCAATTTGCCATTATCCCTTTTAAAAGTAATGCTTTAGAGACTGCGGCTTTTACACTGAAAAGAGCACCATTAGATCTGTTGAAATGACTCCATGGTATGGTACACCCAACCATGTTATGTCTTTTCTTAACATTTGGAATATGGGGGTTGTGTAAAATATTTACAAACCTATTCCAAATCAGACAAGTGCTACTTTGTAGGTTATCCCAAGTTATTGGGTATTCCCCCACCACTGTACCAAGGCAAAAGGTTTTGCCACAAAGAACGGTATGCTTTTGAAGAAAATGGTTCTTGCAAAAAGGTGAGTGGGAGGACAGTGCGACTCGACGAGATAACAGTATCTTCGTCATCGGATCAAAGGAAAGAAACCTTGGAAGTAATTCCAGAGTTTCATACTGCGACTGATACGGAAGCCTCTACATGAGATGTATGGACTTTGGTCGAACTTGCAACTGAACCACGTAGGCAAAACTCGTGCAAACCTCTCAGGTGCGCAAGCGAGATATTGTTGTTAGACAACAGTATACCTACGATACACAAGGAAGCGTTGATGGGCCCTGACTCCGGAATTGGCTAAATGCCAATATAATCCGAGATAGTTTCCATATAAATGATTCAAGATTATATCTTGATAAACCCTTCGGAAGACTTAGAGTCTAACGAACATTAATGGAACTATAAACTGATGTGGATAAAATGTTTTACCCATAAAGCTTGACTTGTTGCAATAACAAATTCAAGGAGTTGACTACGATGAGATTGTCTCACCGTAGCGATGCTTAAATTCAGACCGGGTTAAACTAGCAATTAATACATATTTCAATCTTGAGATATGATACATGGATGCCAAAAGGATTTCCATGTGATGGAAATGCAACCTAGGACTTGCATGTGATACAGTCCGAAGTATTTTGTCAATCCAGAGGATGCTAGTAAGTATGCAAACTTCAGAGTTCCAGCAATGGATAGAAGAGAGCAAAATGGAGTTGGAATCTTCGTTTTGATGAAATAGTCAAAAGAGTTTGATTTCATCAATGGATAACGAAGATGCTTGTGGTTACAAGAAAGTAAGTGGGAGCATAATAATATTTCTAAAATCTTTGTGTGCTTGACACATTGTTGATTGGAAATAATATAAATTTCTTGACACGAATTAGGACTTCATTGGAAATAGTTTTTCGATGAAGTGCTTGGGCTAAATAGCCTTGATATTAGGCATATTTATCTACGAGATAGAATTGCCTAATAGGATAAGCCAAAAATACATATTGACAAGATGCTAAAACAGTTTAGCATAAGAACGCCAAGGAGTGATTCTTGCCGAAGTCACATGGAAAGAGTTTTGCAAGACTCGGTGTCCCAAAACACTGATGAGCAAAATACATGATGGAGATCCCACACACTCTTGTGTTTGGATTAATCATATATTCCATGGTATGTAAAACAACCAGATATGTCCGATACTCCCAAGCTGTTGCGAGTATAGATACCAAAGTGATCAAAGTACTGATCATGGGACAACAGTGGAAAATGTCATTAAGTACTAAAGTAGCACTGATGACATGTTTTCTCGCAAGCAGAGATTATGAAGTGCTCGTTGTAAGTAATTACATCGATACAGTCTTCATCAATGCTCCATGCGATTTTCGATTTAAGTTAATGGTTTTGTGTAATACATGATATGGTGGCACGGTAGTTGGAAATTGTTCCAAACAAGTTACTATGGCGATTTCTATAACAAAGGCTAAGTATGTTGATGCTTTGGAAGCGACTAAAAGATGTTGAATCATATAGTTCATTCATGAACTTAGTATGGTTCCAAGAAGGCTTTGGTCAATGAGACACTATTGTAGATAGTCGCTCCATTGATCAGTCTGAGGAATCAAGGTTTGACCTACGCAATGGTACTGCAGAACAACCATACATCTTTTATTCCAATAATTACAACAGTAGATACAGATATGTAATAAACATGGTTCAAGAGGGATACTTTGCGGCTTTCTCATAGCAGAGACACCACCATCCTGTAAGAGAACACTCTCATTCGGATGGTTAGATGGAGCAATACCAATTTGCTTGCTAGGTGGAGCAATATCATCGCCAGCCTTCTCCTTAGACACATACAGATGGACATCTTTCACAATATCAGGGTCGGACAACATTTTCATCACAAGACCTTCATCATAAATGTGAACGAAGTAGGGGCTGCCTAGACGGGTTTTTTTCACATAGTACAGAAAATCAACTGCCTGAAATCCAACTTCCTCGATCATCAAGATTAAGTCATAGTACGAGACATCATGCCTCATCATGAACCTTTGTAAACTTTTGGTTTCCTGATTTGCATCTTCATAGTGCAGGTATATGGTCAACATGTCCCTCGCCATCCTAGATATATATTAAAATGTCAATTAAACTATTACAAGTAAAGACAAATTAACTAATGACATAACAGGGACCATTTAATTTACCAATAGACATGTGAATGGAGAGGGCAGAGAAGTACACAGTACCATGTCAATGCACTATCAGCATGGTGTGCCAACTAACAATATTAGTGTGGATGATCGCCATGATATTGCTACACCCATTTAAAAAAATCCTCATTGCTTTAAACATTTCAAATCAATACAGACAACAGTGTGTCTATTTAGTATATGAGGAGTCTACTGTGAGGTGCTGAAATAGTATAATGAGCTCAGTTTGTTGTTTTTTATGACATTTGATAGATGACATTCAGGTTAATTTATTTTCTCTTTTTCAGGCAAACTGAAGGGAAGGAAGCCTTCTGTGCATGATTTGACGCATACGCCCAGCTCAGCGATGACAACACCATCATGGTTAGGACTCGGGGCATGCGCCATGATGGATGAAGCTGAAGATTTTGGTCCGGCAATGACAGGGCACCTATTGTTGACAGTTTCTCCAACGGTGACATGTATGACGTTTGTGCATATGGGAACCTATGTGATATGTGCATAATTCTAATGTTGAAATCATGTATGTTTTCATATAAGATAGCACGTACCTTATGATATAAATAACTTCCAAGTTTTAGATTGAAATTTTTCTGAAAAGGCAAGCGCGGCAAGCCGTCGTGGGCAGCGGCGAACAGGTAGAAGGAATCAGCCAGCGGCCGGCGGATGGAAAGGATTCAGCCAGCAGCAGGCGGAGGTGCCCTTGATCAATCCCTCGTCTCTATGGTTCAGATCAGAGAAGGGCTGAGCGTTCAGATCAGAGAATGGGTGGGGGTTCAGATCAGAGAAGGGGTGGGTGTTCGGAGCAATACCAGCCACGAGAGGTGTCGGAGCTGAAGACCGACGAAGCTGTAGCCGCACCGATCCAGACGGCGCCGAGGCAGGTCGAGGAACAGCCAGATCGATCCGGTGGCTGAGGTGGGGATGTGGGTCATTGCAGCCGACGGCGGGGCTGGGCGCTGAAGGGCGATGTGCTCGGCGTTGGAGGGCAGCGAGGTAGCAGCTAGAATGGGGGCGTCCTGGGCGGTCGGGCGGTGAGGTGGCGGCTGGGCTTGGGTTGAGTTGGGGCGGGGGTTGCAGGCGATGACCATGCTCGGCGCCGAAGGGCGGCGATGGAAGGGGCGTGCTGGGCGCTTAGACGGTTGATCGTGATTTATTTAGCCTATTTTTGTAATTGGAGGGAAAAGTAAGCTTGAAATTAGAGCTTTGGTGCCAGGAAAAAACTTATTTTTTCAACATCGATTACTGAAGAAGGACAATGTTAAATATTTTTATTTGTTTGACATGAAAATTATCCGAAAGTGTTTTTTGCATGAAAAATATATTTTATTTTATTTATTATTGAGAGGGAAATTAGATATAGTTAAATAGTACTGACAATTGGCGGGGCGGTGTCATTATGACCATCGACAATTGGTTAAAGAAAAACATTGTAATTTGGCCAATTGATCTCACTCCAGATCGGTCACCTCGATGAAGATCGCTTCATTCCCACAAGACTACCCATGTAAGCTACGACAGGCATGGGAGAAAGCCAAGACCACAAGGCCGACGACTTTCAATGGGTGCTAAGAGCAAATGTGGTGGTGCTACAAAGTGGCGACGACGAGATGTGTTAGGTGTAGCCAAGCGCCGACGGTGCTGCAACGACAGATATGAGAGGTTGGCACATCAAACCAGTCCCCTCATTCCTTCAACCTCCATGGCGACAGTGAATAAGGAAAGAGGATACTAACTACAACCATAGTTAAAAATACTGACCGTATTTGCAGTTGACCAAAAAAAAGAACATGCTACCTTGATGGTTCATTAAAGAAAAAACATTGTAATTCAGTCGAGGAGGTAATTCGGTTGACTTTGCATCGGTCAATAAAAATTTCTTTGGGCTTGATTGGAGGGTCTAATAACTCAACGACCAGAGTTGGCATAAAAATTTCAATGGAAGAATCGCATGAAAAGACCCTGCAGGAAATGTGTTAGTGTTGGAAATATGCCCTAGAGGCAATAATAAATTGGTTATTATTATATTTCCTTGTTCATGATAATCGTTTATTATCCATGCTATAATTGTATTGATTGGAAACTCAAATACATGTGTGGGTACATAAACAACACTGTGTCCCTAGTAAGCCTCTAGTTGACTAGCTCGTTGATCAAAGATGGTTAAGGTTTCCTAGCCATTGACATGAGATGTCATTTGATAACGGGATCACATCATTAGGAGAATGATGTGATGGACAAGACCCAAACTAAGAACGTAGCATTTGATCGTGTCAGTTTATTGCTATTGTTTTCTGCATGTCAAGTATCTGTTCCTATGACCATGAGATCATGCAACTCCCTGACATCGGAGGAGTACCTTGTGTGTATCAAACGTCGCAACGTAACTGGGTGACTATAAAGGTGCTCTACAGGTATCTCCGAGGGTGTCTGTTGGGTTGGCATGGATCAAGACTGGGATTTGTTACTCTGTGTGACGGAGAGGTATCTCAGGGCCCACTCGGTAATACAACATCACAATGAGCCTTGCAAGCAATGTGACTAAAGTGTTAGCCACGAGATCTTGTATTACGGAACGAGTAAAGAGACTTGCCGGTAACGAGATTGAACTAGGTATAGAGATACCGACGATTGAATCTCGGGCAAGTAACATACCGAAGAACAAAGGGAACAACATACGGGATTAACTGAATCCTTGACATAGAGGTTCGACCGATAAAGATCTTCGTAGAATATGTAGGAGCCAATATGGGCATCCAGGTCCCGCTATTGGTTATTGACCGTAGAGGTGTCTCGGTCATGTCTACATAGTTCTCGAACCCGCAGGGTCTACACACTTAACGTTTGGTGAGAATATAAGTATAGTTGAGTTGTTATGTTGGTGACCGAAAGTTGTTCGGAGTCCCGGATGAGATCACGGACATGACGAGGAGTCTCGGAATGTCCGAGAGGTAAAGATCGATATATTGGACGATATGTTTGGGCCAAGAGGTGAGACCCACGGGGCGTTAGCAAAAGGCAGTTTTGCAGAGGGCAGGGTCCAGACGCCAGGAACCCTGGCGTCTGGCCCTGGGCCAGATGCCGAGGCCCATGGCGTCTGGGCCAGACGCCGGGAACCGTGGCGTTTGGTACTGGAATCCGAGAAGGACTCTTCCTTTTGTTCCAAACCGACTTTGAGGAGGCTCTTTCTCCAAGTTTCGACCCCAGGGCTCAACATATAAATAGAGGGGCAGGGCTAGCACCCGGAAGACATCAAGATTTCCCCAAGCCGTGTGCGGAAACCCTAACCCTCTAGTTCCTCCGTCATAATCTCCGTAGCGCTTGGCGAAGCCCTGCAGAGATTGTTCCTCACCACCATCACCACGCCGTCGTGCTGCTGGAACTCAACCACTACTTCACCATCGCTCGCTGGATCGAGGAGGTGAAGGCGTCATCAAGCCGTACGTGTGTTGAACGCGGAGGTGCCGTCCGTTCGGCGCTAGTTCGTGATCGGATCGAGGGACGACTTGCGATTTGGATCGCGGAGACGTTCGACTACATCAACCGCGTTTCTTAAACGCTTTCGCTTAGCGATCTACAAGGGTATGTAGATTCACTCTCCCTCTCGTAGATGCTCATCACCATGGATAGATCTTGTGTGTGCGTAGGAAAATTTTGTTTCCCATGCAACGTTCCCCAATAGTGGCATCATGAGCCAGGTCTATGCGTAGATGAGATCTCGAGTAGAACACAAACGAGTTGTGGGCGTGGGTGTATACATATTGCTTGCCGTTACTAGTTGATATTTGATTCGGCGGTACTGTGAGATGAAGCGGCCCGGACCGACATTACGCGTACACTTACGCGAGACAGGTTCCTTCAACTGACATGTAACTTCGTTGCATAAAGATGGCTAGCGGGTGTCTGTCTCTCTCACTTTAGTTGAATCGATTTCAATGAAGAGGGTTCTTTTAGAAGATCAAAAAGCAATCACTACACCACGTTGTGGTTTTGCGTAGGTAAGAACGGTTCTTGCAAACCCGTAGCAGCCACGTAAAATTTGCAACAACAATTAGAGGACGTCTAACTTGTTTTTGCAGGGTATGATGTGATATGATATGGCCAATTACATGATGAGATATATGTGATGTATGAGATGATCATGTGTTGTATAGAATATCACGACTTGCATGTCGATGAGTACGGCAACTGGCAGGAGCCATAGAGTTGTCTTTAATTATTGTATGACCTGTGTGTCAATCATTAAGCGCTATGTAATGCTTTACTTTATCGCTAAACGTTAGCAATAGTCGTGGAAGCAACAGTCGGCGCGACAACCTTATGGCGACACGTTGATGGAGATCAAGATGATGGAGATCATGGTGTCATGCCGGTGACGATGGAGATCATGCCAGTGCTTTGGAGATGGAGATCAAAAGCACAAGTTCATGGCCATATCATGTCACTTATGATTTGCATGTGATGTTAATCCTTTTATGCATCTTATTTTGCTTAGGACGACGGTAGCATTATAAGGTGATCCCTCACTTAAATTTCAAGATAAATTGTGTTCTCCCCGAGTGTGCACCGTTGCGAAAGTTCGTCGTTTCGAGACACGCCGTGATGATCGGGTGTGATAGACTCCACGTTCACATACAACGGGTGCAAGCCATGTTGCACACGCGGAACACTCGGGTTAAACTTGACGAGCCTAGCATGTACAGACATGGCCTCGGAACACAAGAGACCGAAAGGTCGAACATGAGTCATATAGTAGATATGATCAACATGAAGATGTTCACCATTGAAACCACCTCAACTCACGTGATGATCGGACTTGAGTTGGTGGATTTGGATCATGTTACACTCGAATGACCGGAGGGATGTCAATTTGAGTGGGAGTTTTTTAAATAATATGATTAACTAAACTCATTATCTAGAACAATAGTCTAAGTTGTCTTTGCTGTATTTATGTTGTAGATCATGGCTCGCGCAGTAGCACCCCTGAATTTTAATGCGTTCCCAGAGAAAGCTAAGTTGAAAGATGATGGAAGTAACTTTGTGGATTGGGCCCGTAATCTAAGGATTATCCTTACGGCTTCCCAGAAGGCTTATGTCCTTGATGCACCGCTTGGTGATCCACCCGCTCCAGTTGAGTCTCTAGACGTTGTGAACGCCTGGCAGGCTCGTTCTGATGATTACTCAATAGTTCAATGTGCAATGTTGTATGGCTTAGAACCGGGACTTCAAAGACGTTTTGAACGTCATGGAGCATATGAGATGTTCCAGGAGTTGAAGTTTATCTTTCAGAAGAATGCCCGGATCGAGAGATATGAGATCTCCGATAAGTTCTATGCTTGCAAGATGGAGGAGAACGGGTCTATCAGTGATCACGTGCTCAGAATGTCTGGGTACTCCACCCGTCTGGCTGAGTTAGGGATGCCCCTTCCGCCAGAGGCTATCACTGACAGAGTTCTTCAATCATTGCCACCTAGCTACAAGAGCTTCGTGTTGAACTATAACATGCACGGGATGAACAAGTCAGTCGCCGAGCTGTTTGCGATGCTGAAAGCCGCTGAGTCTGAAATTCAGAAGGAGCATCAAGTGTTGATGGTCAATAAAACCACTAGTTTCAAGAAAAATGGCAAGGGTAAGAAGGGTAAATCCAAGAAGAGTGGCAAAGCAGTTGCTCCTCTCGTGAAGAAACCCAAGGCTGGACCCAAACCAGAAACTGTGTGTTTTCATTGCAAGGGAACTGGACACTGGAAGCGGAATTGCCCCAAGTATTTGGCTGACAAGAAGGCGGCCAACAACAAACAAGGTATATATGATATACATGTTATTGATGTGTACCTTACCAACTCTCGTTGTAGTGCCTGGGTATTTGATACCGGTGCGGTTGCTCATATTTGCAACTCAAAACAGGAACTGCGGAATAGACGGAGGCTGGCAAAGGACGAAGTGACGATGCGCGTGGGAAATGGTTCCAAGGTTGATGTGATCGCCGTCGGCACGCTCGCTCTTCGATTACCGTCGGGATTAGTGATGAACCTAAATAAGTGTTATTTGGTGCCTGCGTTAAGCATGAACATTATATCTGGATCTTGTTTATTGCGAGACGGTTACTCATTTAAATCAGAGAATAATGGTTGTTCTATTTATATGAGTAATATCTTTTATGGTCATGCACCCGATGTGAGGGGTTTATTCTTATTGAATCTCGATAGTAATGATACACATGTTCATAACATTGATGCCAAAAGATGTAGAATTGATAATGATAATACCACTTTCTTGTGGCACTGCCGTTTAGGTCATATTGGCGTAAAACGCATGAGGAAGCTCCATGCTGATGGACTTTTGGAGTCACTTGATTTTGAATCACTTGACACATGTGAGCCATGCCTCATGGGCAAGATGACTAAAACGCCGTTCTCTGGAACAATGGAACGGGCAAGTGACTTATTGGAAATCATACATACTGATGTGTGTGGTCCGATGAGTATTGAGGCGCGCGGTGGTTATCGTTATTTTCTCACCTTCACTGATGACTTAAGTAGATATGGGTATATTTACTTAATGAAACACAAGTCTGAAACATTTGAAAAGTTCAAACAATTTCAGAGTGAAGTAGAGAATCATCGTAACAAGAAAATTAAATTCCTGCGATCTGATCGAGGAGGAGAATATCTGAGTTATGAGTTTGGCAGTCACTTAAGACAGTGTGGAATTGTTTCACAATTGACACCGCCTGGAACACCACAGCGTAATGGTGTGTCCGAACGTCGTAATCGAACCTTATTGGATATGGTGCGATCTATGATGTCTCTTGCCGATTTGCCACTATCGTTTTGGGGTTATGCATTAGAGACAGCTGCATTCACTTTAAATAGGGCACCATCGAAATCTGTTGAGACGACGCCATATGAACTTTGGTTTGGCAAGAAGCCAAAACTGTCGTTTCTTAAAGTTTGGGGATGTGATGCTTATGTCAAAAAGCTTCAGCCTGAAAAGCTGGAACCCAAAGCGGAGAAATGCGTCTTCATAGGATACCCAAAAGAGACAGTTGGGTATACCTTCTACCTCAGATCCGAAGGCAAAGTGTTTGTCACTAAAAACGGAACATTTCTTGAGAAAGAGTTTCTCTCGAAAGAATTGAGTGGGAGGAAGATAGAACTTGATGAGGTTGTTGAACCTTTACTTCAACCTGAGAGTAGCGCAGTGCAGAAAGTTGTTTCTGTGGAGCCTACATTAGCTGAAGAGGAAGTTAATGATGATGATCATGAAGCTTTGGATCAAGTTGCTATCGAACCTCGTAGGTCGACAAGGACGCGTACTGCTCCTGAGTGGTACGGCAACCCTGTCTTAGAGGTCATGTTGTTAGACAACGATGAACCTACGAGCTATGGAGAAGCGATGATGGGCCCGGATTCCGAGAAGTGGTTAGAGGCCATGAAATCCGAGATGGGATCCATGTATGAAAACAAAGTATGGACTTTGGAAGTATTACCTGAAGGGCGTAAGGCCATTCAGAACAAATGGATCTTTAAGAGGAAGACGGACGCGGACGGTAATGTCACCGTCTATAAAGCTCGACTTGTGGCAAAGGGTTTTTCACAAGTTCAAGGAGTTGACTACGATGAGACCTTCTCACCCGTAGCGATGCTTAAGTCCGTCAGAATCATGTTAGCAATAGCTGCCTTTTTCGATTATGAAATTTGGCAGATGGATGTCAAAACAGCGTTCCTTAACGGTTACCATAAGGAAGAGTTGTATATGATGCAACCAGAAGGTTTTGTCGATCCAGAGAATGCTGACAAAGTTTACAAACTCCAGCGATCCATTTATGGACTGGTGCAAGCATCTCGGAGTTGGAATCTTCGTTTTGATGAGGTGATCAAAGCGTTCGAGTTTATACAAGTTTACGGAGAAGCTTGTATTTACAAGAAAGTGAGTGGGAGCTCTATAGCGTTTCTAATATTATATGTGGATGACATATTACTGATTGGAAACAATATAGAAATGCTGGAAAGCGTAAAGGAATATTTGAACAAGAGTTTTTCAATGAAGGACCTAGGAGAAGCTGCTTTCATATTAGGCATCAAGATCTATAGAGATAGATCGAGACGCTTGATAGGACTTTCACAAAGCACATACCTTGACAAAGTTTTGAAGAAGTTCAAAATGGATCAGTCCAAGAAGGGGTTCTTACCTGTATTGCAAGGTGTGAAGTTGAGTAAGACTCAATGCCCAGTGACTGCAGAAGATAGAGAAAAGATGAGTGTCATCCCCTATGCTTCGGCCATAGGCTCTATCATGTATGCAATGCTGTGCACAAGACCCGATGTCAGCCTTGCCATAAGTATGGTCGGAAGGTTTCAAAGTGATCCAGGAATGGAACACTGGACGGCGGTCAAGAATATCCTGAAGTACCTGAAAAGGACTAAGGATATGTTTCTCGTTTATGGAGGTGATCAAGAGCTCGTCGTAAAGGGTTACGTCGATGCAAGCTTTGACACTGATCCGGATGACTCTAAGTCTCAAACCGGATACGTGTTTATTCTTAATGGGGGTGCGGTTAGCTGGTGCAGTTCCAAGCAAAGCGTGGTAGCAGATTCTACATGCGAAGCGGAGTACATCGCTGCCTCGGAGGCGGCGAAGGAAGGTGTCTGGATGAAGGAGTTCATGACAGATCTTGGAGTAGTGCCTAGTGCGCTTAACCCAATGACTCTGTTTTGTGATAATACTGGTGCCATTGCTCTAGCCAAGGAACCAAGATTTCACAAGAGGACCAGACACATAAAGCGACGTTTCAATTCCATCCGCGATTACATCAAGGAGGACGACATAAATATTTGCAAAGTACACACGGATCTAAATGTTGCAGATCCGATGACTAAACCTCTTCCAAGGGCTAAACATGAACAACACCAGAACTGCATGGGTGTTCGATTCATTACAATGTAAATCACATAGTGATGTGAACTAGATTATTGACTCTAGTGCAAGTGGGAGACTGTTGGAAATATGCCCTAGAGGCAATAATAAATTGGTTATTATTATATTTCCTTGTTCATGATAATCGTTTATTATCCATGCTATAATTGTATTGATTGGAAACTCAAATACATGTGTGGGTACATAAACAACACTGTGTCCCTAGTAAACCTCTAGTTGACTAGCTCGTTGATCAAAGATGGTTAAGGTTTCCTAGCCATTGACATGAGATGTCATTTGATAACGGGATCACATCATTAGGAGAATGATGTGATGGACAAGACCCAAACTAAGAACGTAGCATTTGATCGTGTCAGTTTATTGCTATTATTTTCTGCATGTCAAGTATCTGTTCCTATGACCATGAGATCATGCAACTCCCTGACATCGGAGGAGTACCTTGTGTGTATCAAACGTCGCAACGTAACTGGGTGACTATAAAGGTGCTCTACAGGTATCTCCGAGGGTGTCTGTTGGGTTGGCATGGATCAAGACTGGGATTTGTTACTCTGTGTGACGGAGAGGTATCTCAGGGCCCACTCGGTAATACAACATCACAATGAGCCTTGCAAGCAATGTGACTAAAGTGTTAGCCACGAGATCTTGTATTACGGAACGAGTAAAGAGACTTGCCGGTAACGAGATTGAACTAGGTATAGAGATACCGACGATCGAATCTCGGGCAAGTAACATACCGAAGAACAAAGGGAACAGCATACGGGATTAACTGAATCCTTGACATAGAGGTTCGACCGATAAAGATCTTCGTAGAATATGTAGGAGCCAATATGGGCATCCAGGTCCCGCTATTGGTTATTGACCGTAGAGGTGTCTCGGTCATGTCTACATAGTTCTCGAACCCGCAGGGTCTACACACTTAACGTTTGGTGACGATATAAGTATAGTTGAGTTGTTATGTTGGTGACCGAAAGTTGTTCGGAGTCCCGGATGAGATCACGGACATGACGAGGAGTCTCGGAATGTCCGAGAGGTAAAGATCGATATATTGGACGATATGTTTGGGCCAAGAGGTGAGACCCACGGGGCGTTAGCAAAAGGCAGTTTTGCAGAGGGCAGGGTCCAGACGCCAGGAACCCTGGCGTCTGGCCCTGGGCCAGATGCCGAGGCCCATGGCGTCTGGGCCAGACGCCGGGAACCGTGGCGTTTGGTACTGGAATCCGAGAAGGACTCTTCCTTTTGTTCCAAACCGACTTTGAGGAGGCTCTTTCTCCAAGTTTCGACCCCAGGGCTCAACATATAAATAGAGGGGCAGGGCTAGCACCCGGAAGACATCAAGATTTCCCCAAGCCGTGTGCGGCAACCCTAACCCTCTAGTTCCTCCGTCATAATCTCCGTAGCGCTTGGCGAAGCCCTGCAGAGATTGTTCCTCACCACCATCACCACGCCGTCGTGCTGCTGGAACTCAACCACTACTTCACCATCGCTCGCTGGATCGAGGAGGTGAAGGCGTCATCAAGCCGTACGTGTGTTGAACGCGGAGGTGCCGTCCGTTCGGCGCTAGTTCGTGATCGGATCGAGGGACGACTTGCGATTTGGATCGCGGAGACGTTCGACTACATCAACCGCGTTTCTTAAACGCTTCCGCTTAGCGATCTACAAGGGTATGTAGATTCACTCTCCCTCTCGTAGATGCTCATCACCATGGATAGATCTTGTGTGTGCGTAGGAAAATTTTGTTTCCCATGCAACGTTCCCCAACAGTTAGGGGAATAAAAGATTGGACAAGTGCATGGCATGAGTTTGCTTCCAACTCCTAAGCAAGTTTTTTGTCGGACACCACGATGTTTAAAGAAAAAACATCACCATTAAGTTGTTAAAAAGAAACAACACCATCATCTTGTCATTGGTAGCCTCTCAAATGGTTATCACTAGCTACTACTCAAAGCTAGAGAGATTATTCTATCAAGTTGAGAACTAGTCTAGTGTTTCTTTTTCCCTACCCCTTGACGGCTAGGGTAAACTCTCCCTTCTAAGTTAGTCCATCTGCACGCAGTCGACGGAGGTCCAGTGTAGATTCGTGCCGTCTCCTTGGGACGGTGATGTTAGGGTTTCTCGCCATGTGGCGAGATTTAATGTCAGGTGATTCGGATCTGTTTAAGAGTTCAACGACGCCGACACGCCTCGAGGGTACTAATTCTTAGGGGCACGAGCATGAAGACTTCCGTGCAGTCATCGACAAGGTCAAGCCGGCTTCGATAGAAGAGCGGCGACAACAACGCTTTAATGGCTCATTTCTACTGTGCTTATGGTCAGACAGTGGTCTCGAAATCTTGATGCATTTTTTTATTATATTTGAGGTAATTAGTACTTTCATAAAACTGTAATAATAGATCTGGATCATTTAAAAGAAAACTTTGGTTGATTTTTTTTTGAGACAAAAACATTGGTCGACTTGGCCGTACTTATCGTGATGGCTCGTGTCCTCCTTTTTCTTCTTTATTACGGATAGGTAGGCCCACTGCCCAGTGAGAAACGACACATAAACAGCGAGAAAGCGTGATTATGTGGCAATATTTTGGTCAGTTATTATTAGGTCTCCATCCCTCGGTCCTAAATCCCCCTTCTCTGTCGAAGGTTCTCCTATCCAAGATCCACCGCCGTCCTGTCGTTCCCCACCGTCGTCCGCATCGAAGCCGCCCCGCCGTTTCCTCTGCCGGACTATCGTGTCCCACCGCCGCCCGTCTCCCCACCGCCGCCCCGCCTCCCCTCCGTCCAGCCGTGTCCCCTGCATCACCACCGCACTGCCGTGACGGCCGCGCTAACCATGGCCATGTCGGCAAGGATGACGGCGACGCGCGACCCATGGTGACTTCGCCCCGGCTGGTAGTTGGACGACCACCGGATCTACCTGACATCGTACCCCCTCCTTCTCCCCAACAGGTTCCCCTTGTCTCTCTCACGGTTTTACTTGTGTGCCAGAACTCGTGCTTCCATCAAGAATTGCTCATATTACATTATTGTCAATGCCTGCTCACTTTAGAGAGATATGTTTCTTTCCCTATAAATCTGTATAGTCACGAGGTCAATAGACTACTTGGGGATAATCATGTGACATTATTTTTGAACTATCAAGTAGCTATTATTAATTTGAGTACTTTCTAATAGGTAAAAAAGAGTAAGTCCAGAAATAGATTGACATGAGCAGCAACAAGAGAAACTCGGTAAAAGTTGTTGAATTTCACATGAATGTGAAAGTATCTGTGGACACACTCCAAGTAGCTAGATTAACCTTATCTTGTTATTTCTGTCCTACAAACAGGTCTGTCCAGTTTTCTGAAACCCAAAACAAAAATCTTGCAGTCTGAATAATTATGTCTTTAGAACTTAAAGTTCCTACCAAAAAATGCAGAACATGTCTGAATTTGCATTACACGGTATTCAGTCAAAGCCGGGAGGATATCATACGTCGAGTACTGCATGTCCGCGGCAGCCAACTTATAGTCAATTTTCTGCAAAAACGGATTTACCTTGTAAGTGGGACTCGACAGTTTGTAATTACACAAGATCAAAAGCAGGTTCTTCATGTGAGAGATCTTGAGAAGTTAGAGGAAAGAATAAAGATAACATTATGCCGTATGGAGATGATATTTCCGCCCGGATTTTTTACTGTTATGGTGCATTTGGTTCTTCATCTAGCAACAGAGGCAAAAATAGGTGGTCCTGTGGCCTACCGTTCAATGTGGTTTCTGGAAAGGTATTCTTTCAAAAGGGTGACATATATATATTCAAATTATTGCAATACCACTTTCGTTAACAATTTTTGTCTTATTTTCTCATTTTTTATTTATGCAGGTATCTCTGTGTCCTAAAGTCATATGTGCGTAACAGAGCACATCCAGAAGGATCTATCGCAGAAGCACATCTTGCAGACGAGTGCATGACGTTTTGTTCAAGATATATTGATGGTTTCGCCACCAAGCATAACCGGCCTTCAAGGAATGATGATGACGATGATGCGGTTGATGTTGAACAAGGATCAACTCTCTTTCCTTTTGTAGGAAAACCACTAGGAAAGCCTGGCAATTATGTTCTTAGAGGGTTGGCTAAATTCCAAGCACATAGATATGTGTTGTTCAACTGCTCAGATGTCAACCCATTCCTTCGGTAATACCTCGATCCTCTAAACAATTTCAGTTCTTCCTGACATGTTTTCACAACTCTTTCTCTGACTTCAAAACTAATTATAAAATTACTTCGTAGAGCTCACGCTGACGAGCTCACTAGCGAGCGTGATGTCTCCTCAAGCACAGTCGAGTCCATCCAGCATGTTAAGTTCAACGACTGGTTCAAAGCTCATGTAAGTCCATATTTCATATCCTTTGTAGGTACAACTGAAGCCATTTACTAAACAACTTCGTAATCTGCAGATGATTAAATTGGAGAAGGAAAATGGTATTGGTAGTATTAACAATGATATTAGATGGCTAGCACGTGCCCCGGTTGATGCAGCAAAAAGGTACCGCGCTTACAACTCCAGAGGATATCGGTTTAGGCCTAAACGCTTAGATAGGGTAAGTCAAAATAGTGGAGTGGTGGTACGTGCCAAAACATCTACATATGCTGCACCAGGTGATGCGACCCCTGTTTTAGGCGATGTGACTTACTATGGCAGGATAATTGATATTATTCAGTTGAACTACTCTGGACAATTTTCAGTGGATTTATTTAAGTGTGAATGGGTCGATGTTTCGGACAAAGGAGTTAAAAAGGACAAGTATGGCTACACACTTGTTAACTTCTCACATTTGTTGCACAAAGGAGACAAGATTGAACATGAGCCTTTTATTTTGCCTAACCAAGCCGATCAAGTGTTTTATCTAGAAGACGAACTGAACCCAGTTTGGTCAGTGGTGATGCAGGATAAACTACCTAGAGATAGATATGACACTGGAAATGATGAATGCACACGAGACGTAGAAGCTGAGCCATTCCATGTTTCTCACCTCACGGATATGTTTAAAAAGAAAAGGAAAGATCAACATTGGGTAAGATCCGATATTGAGGGAACAATTGTGGATGCTACTGATAATGCTTTGATCGATGAAGAATAGTGGAGGTAAATCATCTAAAGGTATCTTCTATTCCTAAATAGCTGCCTCCCTTGCAGATTCAGTTACTCAAAATCCACCTTAGTTTGATCTTTCCTAAACTATATCGAACCACCACACCTGCTATAGATTATAGATCCACCTCCTTTTAGACTGCTTGCTATATAATCTTGACACTGACTTAGTGATTTATAGGATACGTTGTTCAGTTTGTTGTAGCATACCAATTTCATGGAATTTTGCTTGCTATATAATCTTGACATGGACTTAGTGATTTATAGAATACGTTGTTCAGTTTGTTGTAGCATACCAATTTAATGGAATGCCCAGGGGAGAAAATTTGGTATCTGCCATTGATCTACCTAAATCAGCAGGTTCTCAGAACACAAAACATGAATGCCATTTTATATTTGGCTCGGAGTGGTTAGTGCATTGAGCAATGGAATTTTTTTTGGCTCGTAGTGATAAACTGTACAAAAACAACGAGCACAAATAAGCGCCCACTTACTGGTAACATGCAGCTGCTAGCTTGATGAACATGCATGTCTCTGCTTTTTCAGCAGTATTACTTTTTCTTTTTCAGTATTAGTTTCTCCATATCTGCGTACTAGGTTGTATATCTCTTAGTTTTCTGTATTATTTTTCTCCATAGCAGCTTGCTATATATTGCATCATGTCTCAAAGAAGTCAACGCAAAATTCCGCTGCAACGCGCGGAGCATCATCTAGTTTCTCTGTTTGAGCAACATTTTCATGATTTTATCTACACTGTAGTTTTACCTGAAGTCAAAGCTGAGTTTGTATGACACTATGAACCATTGTATGTTCTTGCAGATCGTTGGCTGAGCTTACACCCTTCAGAAAATTCAAAGGAATGAGGTCTTCCACTCAACATATAAACCCAACTTTTGTTTTTCTTTATTGCTTTTCAATTTCTTCTGACCCATCTAATAATGATGATCCCCAGGATTAACAACAGCAGCAGATCTTCATCATCATCCAGCGTGCGTGCGTGAAGTTATTTTTTATACTAGTGCTAGACTCGGACAATTAGCCGCCCTGGCGGCGACGGTAGCAACAGCAGAAACAAAAATTGTACATACATATTCGTAGTAGGTTCACAGCAGGCCCTCATCTTATTTAAGATTCTGTTATTCTGAACATGCAAACAGTTTTGTACAAACAACCATGGTTTTTCTCGATATATATCTTGGTGAATTTTGTTAAGCCTGTACCGATCGGCGTCGGCGTCAGACGGGACGAAGTAGTTTTCGTGGGATTAGCACTGGCCTAGTTCAAGTTAAAGATAAACAGGTCAATGATTTTGTGTTCAACAGCTTGTTTATTTTTCCTTAACCGCATCCATATTTTGTAAAGTATGCGTGGCTGCAAAAGGATTGACCGGAGGTCAACTGTGAGTGGCTTCTTTTCTTTTAAAGTATATGTGTGCTTTGCAGTTGCAAGTCAGAGATTGTTCTGCTACTCATGCCTCTTGAGAGCGACGTTGGCCTGATCTATTATCTGTGCTAATCTTCTAATTATCCAATGACAGACTCGCCTGGCATCCTTTAAAAAATACATGTCCTGATCAATTAGCTGTACAAAGCATGGACGTGAATAAAAAGACACCGCGGCTCTTTGTCTGGTCAAGCGCGTGACGTTCCCTTTCTTTTCTCTCTTTCCCTTGATCTCTCTCTGAATACGTTCTCTCGAGCGAGGCCTCGCGCGGCCTGCCAGACATCGTCGCTGAGGTGTCTGGTGGGTCGCGTGACTATTTTTTCTTTTGAAAAATTACATGCCTTCCTAGTTCGCCCTCGCCCGATCACAAAAACCAAACCCAGTTGGTATTGGGCCGTTGGCCATGCGACGGCTCAAGGTCAATTGTCCGATTCCTATTTTCACATGATTTTTTAATAATTTACTAGTTTTTTGTTAAAAGAGCGACACACCTTAAAAACCCGGACGAGGCCTTGGTTCCCTTTTTTTCCGGTCAGACCACCGGTCCGGTTCTTAAATCAAACGGTCAAATTGAAGCTCTCGTTTGTTGTTGATCTTCCACTCCTTTGTGAGTATTGACATCAAATACTTAATTTCATATGATCATTTCAAAGTGTGTATTTCGCATTTATGGTCAGCGAGTCATCCTAAAGTTCGCGTAAAAATATGGTTAATATGATATTCACTGCAACCATACGAAAAATAGTTCGGTATTTACCAACCAAACTATATTGTTTTTTCATACCATATTACCAAAGAATGAGAACACTATTTACCAAGACAAGAACATATTTATAAAAAATTATTTTGACACATGGGCCCTATGTGTCAAGGTATTTGTGATCTATGTATGCAATTGATTTTAGGTTTTTCTAATTCTCACTATAATAGAGCTTGTAACACTGTGTATCTACCATGATTATATGCTACTAAGTTGAACTAACGTAACACATTTTACTAACACATATTTATATGTTACCATGTCAGAATATATGTAACACATTTGCCCAACACCTATTTATATGTTACCATTACAATATCCCTGTAACACGTTTGAGGCCTTATATAGTATGTGTTACTGTCTGTCGTTGGACATAAAATGATGTGTTACAGTAATTTTCCTTGTAACACATTGAAAAATGTGTTACATGATTGTGTTACTTAATGTCTGTTTTGTTGTAGTGCCTGTGATTCACATATATACAAAGCCAAGTCCACACAAAATATGAATTTTGTGAAAGCGTGAAAATGCGAGGAGATGCAAAGATACACACGGAACTGAAGTTGTCAGATCCGTTGGACATCAGGCTATACCACGAGCGAAGCTTATTTTACACCGGTATGCCATAGGTGTAAAGTGTTTTAGCATTGACTAGATTATTGACTCTAGTGCAAGTGGGAGTCTGTAGGAGATATGCCCTAGAGGCAATAATAAATGTTATTATTTATCCCCATGTTCATAATTAAGTTTATATTTCGTGCTATAACTGCTATGGTTCTCGAGTCTACAATAACCATGAGGCTCGGAGGGAAACTCATATGCACGTGTGGAATCATAAACGGTAAAATGTATTCCTAGTCTGGCCTCTAAGACTAGCTCAAGTGTTGCATGATGGTTCTGTTTTCCTGATCATGGGCATGACTATGCCAGCAACTTTGAGGGCACAATGTTAGAAGAACATTTGTGTTGAATCGACCCGAATTGATGTTATGCTATGAGATACATTCATCACAAGTTAATGGTTAATAACACAGAGAAATTTAACATTTGCATAATTCCTTAGACCATGAGAGTGTCGAGTTTCTTCATGCTTGCTTCATGAACTTTGGGGTTTGTTAAACGTCATCCGTAAATGGGTGGCTATTACGGCGGTTTCCGGGTTCATGGAAAAGTGTGTCAAGGGACTTGATAGCTCAAGATTGGGATTTGCTCCTCCGACGATGGAGAGATATCTCTAGGCCCTCTCGGTGTTACGGTATCCACCATCATCTGGCCAGACACATTGTGATTTGATCACAGGGATGCCGGAACACGGGAACGAGAAAAGAGAACAAAACCGGTAACGAGGTAACTGGCATAGTGGACAAGTTGTTGATTCACGGGGATGCCGATAAGTCTCACCTCGGGTGTTTGTAACATATTGCGAAGCAACAGGAATAGCACACGGCAACTGGAGGTTCACTCGAATATTTATTCGTGTGGGTATAGGGGTCAATATGGGTGTCCACGGCTCCGATGTTGATCATTCATCGGAAAGTGTTCCGGCCATGTCTATGCTTCACCGAACCTATAGGGTCACACGCTTAAGGGTCAT
The DNA here is from genome assembly GCA_039707655.1 of Elymus sibiricus. Classification (NCBI taxonomy): domain Eukaryota; kingdom Viridiplantae; phylum Streptophyta; class Magnoliopsida; order Poales; family Poaceae; genus Elymus; species Elymus sibiricus. Next base: position 473,747,839 of record CM077676.1, on the reverse strand, counting down.
CTATCTGCTGAATACTAGACAGGGAGTCTGAGACAAAGTCACCGGAAAAGTTTCGGAGACAACGGAAAAGTTCCGGAGAGAGAACACCGGAATAGTTTCGGTAAAACTGAAAAGTTGTTTCAGGGTATACCATTAACTCAAATTGGTTTCGGCACATGCCTGGAAATTCTTGGAGGGTGCCAGAATTGTTCTGGTAACTTCTAGGATTTTTCGGAGAAAAAACCCAGAAATGTTCCGGAGCTGCCGGGACCGCTTTGTTTGCTTTTCGCAGATGAAAATCACCAATCCGGAATTGTTTCGGAACGTGTCCAAAATTATTTTAGTGGGTACTGGAAATGTTCTAAGACCTACAGAAATATTTTTGGATTTAACGGTCGCGGAAAAATGTTTCCATGAATAGTGAAAGTGCTTTTTGGGTTACTTTATGGAAAGCCACCTTTTAGGGATTTTCCCAAAAGGCTTCTAGAAGGACTTGGGGACTAAGGAACCCCTTTTGCGGGGGACCCACTAGGGGGTGGCCAGCCATGGTGAGGCTCCTTCATGGGGCCCCACTTGCCCTCTTACCTTCCCCTTTATGCCCTTGTGGATGACTCCATTCATGAGCATTTTTGGGTTTTGGAATGCCACCCCACCCCTTGGGATTTCCTATAAATAGAGGTGGAGAGGTGCTCTCCATACTCACTGCTTTCTCACATACAAGTGCCATGCATGATCTGGCTTCTCTCTCCCTCCACGCGAAATAGTTTCGTAGAGCCGAAAGGCTGTCTGGGTCCCGGTGGGAATTAGTTCTGGACGGCGAAGCCCTGCCGAATAGATGACACCGTATGTGTGCAACCCCGTAGAGAGGTCGTAGGTTCGATCTTTTTGCCCGAGGGGCTGTTCGAGAGTGCCTCCCGAAGGGCTGTCCGAGTGACCGTCCGAGTTTTGAGGGTCCTCCCGAAGGGCTGTCCGTGACACCGTCCGAGGGACTGTATGACCGCCTCCCGGAGGGCTGTCCGACAAGCAAACAAGGGAGAACATCCTCGCGGTTGGGAGGTTGTAAATCCTAGTTGTGGGGATCTGCACCGACGATCTACATCGACTCTACTTCCGCTGCGTTACGAGTCGGTAACGATCAGATCGAAACCTTGTATGCAGTCTTCATAGTGGTCCTGGGCTGGTGTGTAGGTCGGAAAATTTTTGTTTTCTGCTGCGTTCCCCTAAATGTTTACCTTATGAGTGGCGGTCGGGGACGAGCGATGGTCTTTTCCTACCAATCTATCCCCCTAGGGGCATGCGTAGTAGTACTTTGCTTCGAGGGCTAATAAACTTTCGCAATAAGTATGTGAGTTCTTTATGACTAATGTGAGTCCATGGATTATACGCACTCTCACCCTTCCGCAATTTGCTAGCCTCTTCCGTACCGTGCATTGCCCTTTCTCACATCGAGAGTTGGTGCAAACTTCGCCGGTGCATCCAAACCCCGTGATATGATACGCTCTATCACACATAAGCCTCTTTATATCTTCCTCAAAACAGCCACCATACCTACCTATCATGGCATTTCCATAGCCATTCCGAGATATATTGCCATGCAGCTTCCACCGTTATTTTTATATGACACACATCATCATTGTCATATTGCTTTGCATGATCATATTGCTGACATAGTATTTGTGGCAAAACCACCGTTCATCATTTTTTATACATGTTACGCTAGATCATTGCACATCCTGGTACACCGCCAGAGGCATTCATATAGAGTCATATTTTGTTCTAAGTATCGAGTTGTAATCTTGAGTTGTAAGTAAATAAAAGTGTGATGATCATCATTATTAGAGCATTGTCCCAGTGAGGAAAGGATGATGGAGGCTATGATTCCCCCACAAGTCGGGATGAGGCTCCGAACGAAAAAAAAAGAGGCCAAAAGAGCCCACCAAAAAAAATGAGATAATAAGAGAGAAGGGACAATGTTACTATCCTCTTTTTCCACACTTGTGCTTCAAAGTAGCACCATGTTTTTCATATAGAGTCTCCTATGTTATCACTATCATATACTAGTGGGAATTTTTCATTATAGAACTTGGCTTGTATATTCCGATGATGGGCTTCCTCAAATGCCCGAGGTCTTCATGAGCAAGCAAGTTGGATGCACACCCAGTTAGTTTTCATTGTTGAGCTTTCATACACTTATAGCTCTTAGTGCATCCATTGCATGGCAATCCCTACTCCTCGCATTAACATCAATTGATGGGCATCTCCATAGCCCGTTGATTAGCCGTGTTGATGTGAGACTATCTTCTTCTTTTTGACTTCCCCTTATTATCTCTATCATCATATTCTATTCCACCCATAGTGCTATGTCCATGGCTTGCGCTCATGTATTGCGTGGGGGTTGAAAAAGCTGAAGCGCGTTAAAAAGTATGAACCAATTGCTCAGCTTGTCATCGGGGTAGTGCATGATAAATACTTTGTGTGAAGAAGATGGAGCATGACAGGATTATATGATTTTGTAGGGATAACTTATTTTAGCATCGTTATTTTGAAAGGCATGATTGTTTGTTAGTATGCCTGAGTATTGATGTCTTTATATCAAATTATAGACTATTGCTTTGAATCATTTGGATCATAATATTCATACCGTAAAAGAGATTACATGATGAAACATGTTAGGTAGCATTCCACATCAAAAATTCTATTTTTATCATTTACCTACTCGAGGACGAGCAGGAATTAAGCTTGGGGATGCTTGATACGTCTCCAACGTATCTATAGTTTTTGATTGTTCCATGCTATTATAGTATCAATCTTGGATGTTTTATATGCAACTTTATGCAATTATATATCAATTTTTGGGACTAACCTATTAACTCAGTGCCCAGTGCCAGTTGTTGTTTTTTGCTTGTTTTTGTCTTTTCAGAAAATCATTATCAAAAAGTGTCCAAACGAGAAAAAAACTTTGGATTAATTTTTTCTGGACCAGAAGAGACCCACGAAGCTTCGGGAGAAGACCAGAGGAGTTACGAGGGAGCGACAAGCTCAGAGGGCGCGCCCCCCAGGCTTGTGGGCCCCTCGTGGCACCTCTTGACCTAATTCTTCCACTATAAATTCTCAAATATTCCAGAAACACCAGAAAGAAAAAAGAGAAAACCTTTCCGCCGCCGCAAGCCTCTGTTCTTCCGCGATCCCATCTGGAGGCCTTCTCCGATAATCTGCCGGAGGGGGAATCGATCACGGAGGGCTTCTACATCAACCTTGCTGCCCTACCGATGATGTGTGAGTAGTTTACCACAGACCTATGGGTCCATAGCTAGTAGCTAGATGGCTTCTTCTCTCTCTCTCTTTGATCTTCAATACCAAGTTCTCCTCGATGTTCTTGGAGTTCTATCCGATGTAATCTTCTTTTGCGGTGTGTTTGTTGGGATCCGATGAATTGTGAGTTTATGATCAGATTATTCATTAGAAATATTTGAGTCTTCTCTGAACTCTTTTATGCATGATTAAATATAGCTTTGTATTTCTCTCTGATCTATCGATTTGGTTTCGCCAACTAGATTGGTTTATCTTGCAATGGGAGAGGTGCTTTGTGATGGGTTCAATCTTGCGGTGCTCAATCCCAGTGATAGAAAGGGACATGACACATATTTGTATTGTTGCCATTAAGGATAAAAAGATGGGGTTTATTAATTTTGCTTGAATTTGCTTCTCTACATCATGTCATCTTGCTTAAGGCGTTACTTCGTTTTTATTAACTTAATACCCTAGATGCATGCTGGATAGCGGTCGATGGATGGAGTAATAGTAGTAGATGCAGGCAGGAGTCGGTCTACTTGTCTCGGACGTGATGCCTATATACATGATCATTGCCATGAATCCGTCATAATTATTTGCTTTTCTATCAATTGCCCAACAGTAATTTGTTTACCCACCGTATGCTATTTGTTCGAGAGAGAAGCCTCTAGTGAAAACTATGGCCCCCGGGTCTATTTAATCATATATAAAAAAAAACAAAAATACCTTACTGCAATTTATTTACTTTTATTTAGTTTAGTAATTTACTTTATCAATTTATCTCTATCAGACTTAATCCTTGCAAGTAACCGCTAAGAGGATTGACAACCCTCTTATTTGCGTTGGGTGCAAGTGTTTGCTTTTGTGTGTGTAGGTGCTGTTCACTGGATTTTGTCGTGGTTCTCCTACTGGATTGATTACCTTGGTTCTTAACTGAGGGAAATACTTATCTCTACTATACTGCATCATCCTCTCCTCTTCGGGGAATCACCAACGCAGCTCACAAGTAGCACTCCACATTGAAGCCGGCCCAGAGCGGGCGCGACCTCTCACTGGCTCCGCCAATTAAGTGGCACGCCGGTCGAGGGCGCCGCCCGCGCCTGTTAATGCCGGTGACGCATTACTGGACGGGACAGCACGGATATCTACCACGCTCGTTCAATGCCCCGTCCATCCGTATGCCGCCATTAAGCAGCCTCGCCGGCCGAGAAACCCACTCCGGTGCCGCGCATTGACGCACCCGCACGCCTGGCCTCATTGGAATCCGCTATTTAAAGGCGACCACACCAGCCTACTCCATGCCACAACACAAGCCGCTCCCCATCCTCCTCCCTTGCACCGCATCCGCCATGACTGCAGGCGGCAAAACTCTGTGGGAGAGCCTTTCCATGGAGATGAAGCACGAGGTGGCCGCCCTTGCCGCCGCCTGGTAGAGCCGCCGTGCCAGGCGGATCGAGGCCGGCTTGCCGGCCAGCTTGCCCGAGGTCTCCAACGACGAGGACGACCCCACGATGGAGACGTGCTCCGACGACACCGCACCAAACCCCGCGCCCGTGCACGCTGGTTTCACCATGGAGCAGGCACAGGAGCACTACAACGCCGCCATGGAGGACGTGCAGCCTGCGCCGGCGCCTACGTCGGCGTTCCAGCAAGGGCGGGAGGAATAGCGGTACAACCTATTCCTACTGGAGCAGCACCGGCTGGCGGAGGGCCGGATCTACGGCGAGCGCGCTAAAGGGCATCAGCACAAAGTAGCAACTGAAGCAAACTTCGCTAAGGGCATCTCCAACGGCGACCCGCAAATTTCCTCCCGCATCCGCCCGCGGACATGGGTGGACCAGTCCCCGAACGCGGATGCGGGAGGCCGTCATCCAACGCTGCCCTTATACATTCGGCCAACAATTCAAACTAATCGAACGAAATTCGATCAAACACGGCCGGATTTCATATAAACATGACTGATTTCATATAAACATGATGGATTTCATATAAACATGACGGATTTCATTACATCTACATCAACTTAGCGGTGCTAGTCCGGCTCTGGAGGTATAATTAATACCTAATCTAAATGGTCGCCGGTGCCCGTTCCCCGTGTCCGTCCATGAGCCCCGAGAACTGAACATTCTTGTGGCACCCTGATAGAGGGCCGACGCACGCCAGTCCCAGGATAAGACCTGGCGCACGTCTGAGACATGATACAGCAATTCCAGGCACAAAAATGGCTTTATTATATGAAATGGAGTATTACAATACTGTTGCTTACAATAATATTACATGGCTCCAAGACTAACTAAATGGCAGCGGAGGTCTTGGTTCAGCGGCAACGACGTCTCTGGCTGGGCTCCACAACTCACAGGACTGGCTGGGTTACGATCTAGCCTGACGGATCTTCTCCTGCAACTGGCCACGTGCAACGCCAGGTGAGTACTTTGAATGTACTCGCAAGACAACCAAATACAAAGCATCCAAACAAGCAGATGACAAAGCGAGCACTATGCTTATATAAGAATTTATTCTAAACATGGCATGGAATTAACTAGAAATCGTGGATCAAGCATGGCATAACATGGATCAGGCATATCAACTATATCTCATGGCATGGCATGACTACTTCTACGAAGCATGGTATCCAGAACTAAGCTGCAACCTATGCTACACTTACCTCCCGTGAAGCATTAAAGTAATATGTTGTAACATCATTCAGTTTTACTGCTCCCTTGGGCTAACTTATGACTCACCGAGATCCCATCTCGTGATCATATCAGAACAACATGGTGACTGCTCACAATTATCCTATATTCCAAGTTACCACATTACCTAGTAGCACATTCTTTAGCAAGTTTATGACAGGTTTATCCTCCAGATCGACAAAGACCAAATAGTGGCCTAGTACGAACTGTGTCCAATACCATGGACTCGGCTATTCGAATAGATTCTTACACTCTGCAGAGGTTGCGCACTTTACCCACACTATGGAGCTCCTCGTCCCGTACCTCGGTACACTTCCCTTCTAGGTGGACCGGTGCTGCTCCAACGAAACTTGCCTAACCCGTGACTCCTCCACCGTACCACCGACAATCATACCCTCCCAGGATCATGTCCTGGGTGGCCCCTGTGTCACCCCGTGACACCTGCCACCGTCGTGGTCAAACAAACTGTCCCAAACGGGGACCGCGCGCAAAAACTCAACTGGGCTCACAAGGTTATCGCCGCCTACCTGATCAGGGTAGCACGCGCGTATAACCTTCCCTCTTTGGTGGTACCGATAAAAGAGCACGTGGTTAGACCAAGTCAAGGCTGTCCCATACCGGCAAATGTGGCTGCACGGATAAGTCCGGATAGGTGGCACTATGACTCGATCCCATCGACGACGGAGGAGGTTTAGTTTATAAGTTCAATTTAATATTTCCATCATCTCATCATAACATCAATATTTATGAGCAAGAACAAATACTTAACCACAGCATAGCAAAATCATAACGGTACTGACAATCAAGGCATGAGATCCAATCCTAGTACTAACATGATAACGGTATTAAAAATATTGTCACTAGCATGGGAGCATATGACATGAAAGCAATTCATGGTATTACATGGCAAGTAACACTAACATCTGGCACAGATGAAATAACAGGGCTATGTATGTGCAGACTAACAGATGATCTGAAATATATTGCAACACACACACACAGGGTGCAAGCAAAGTCATCACACAAGTCCGGAGCTCATGATAAGAGGTTGGCTTGCCTTGGGGTTGAGGAATACACCGGGAAGAAGTGCGATGAGCTCGCGGAAAGATTTGCCGGAAATGTTTCCCTCTCGCAGGGGCTGATCGAAGGGCAAGGGTAAAATGGTCATTTTCACAGTGTGAAAACATTATGAAAATGATGCCATCGGAACGGGCTCGACGAACTGAAGATGTGGGCGTTGGATTTACCTCAATCGGAGTTACGGTCGTGGAGAAAAGCCCGTTCGTTCGTTAAGCGATAAAACAGACAGAAAACTGTCCGTTTTGGACCTTAACGGGTGAATGTCCACTATATAGTGGTTTCGGCCGGTGGCTGAGAAAGTGAAAACGTATTTTCGTGAATACGCCTTCCACAACTGAAAACGGTTAAGCTGAAAACCGTTTCCACTTACTCAGCTGAGCCCGGGCAGAGTCAACGCCGTGAGGATGACATGCGGGCCCCACCCTATCTCTTTCTCTCTCCCTCTGGTCCTCTTCTCCCTCCCGACCGGCTACAGGAAGGCGCCATGGCCGTTCGGGCCACGCTCGATGCCGGCGTTCCCCCACTCGGCTGCACCCGCCGGCGAGCTAGACAGGTTCACGGCGCCGTCCCGCGTCCAGTGGTGGTCGCCGGGGACTCGGGGACGCTCGGGGAAGGGGCATCCCCAGCCAGCAGAGGCGGCAGCCATGGCGATTGGAGGAACGGCTCCAGCGGCGCCTCCCCGGAGGAGCTGAGGACGGCGGCAGCTTCGCGGGACTCAGGTGAGTCCGAGGGCAGAGAGGAGAGGGAGGGAGAAGGGCTAGGGCGCGGGGTAGGCCGAGGGGACCGGGCGGCAGTCTTGCAGCCATGGGAGGGCAAAGAGCTCCGGGAGCTCGAGAGGGAGGGGCTGGGCTCAATGGTGAGGAGGGAGAGCTCGGGGGCACGAATTAAATAGCTCGGGGAGGAGCTAGCCGACGATGGACGGAGCTTCCAGAGGGCGGCACCGTGGCGGCGATCCGGTGGAGCATCGGCGTCGGCAGAGGCGGCCACGAGCTAGGGGACGAGCGGGAGAGGCTTCCAGGCGGTCCACGCGTGCGGTGGGCAGCTCGCCGACGCTCGCAGATAAGCCGGAGGCCGCTGGAGAGGGCTCCCGAAGACTCCAATGCACAGAGCTCCGATTTGGCGCGCTCTGCCCGTGGTCACCACGTGGCCAGGGCGTTGCCACGCCGCACTCGGGGCCAAACCTTGCCTGGGGTGTTCTCCACGCATCCCTGAGTTGACTAGTGCAGCTGGATGGAACGGGAGAGCTCTGTTGTGACTACACCATGGTCAAACAGATTCTAGCAGCAAACTTTGGACACGTGGTGTGGACACCACAGTGCTCCTCTTGGCATGATCTTGGGCATGAGTCAATCATCCACTAAGGTAGTCATCCTGGCCATGTTTCAGCACAAATGGACAATTCTAGATAGTACTTCCTTTGTAACCTAGCAATCTGACCAGAAATGAAGATGATGATGTTGGGGTCAAATGGCTAGATGGATTTGAATGATTTTTGTTGTAGAGTGATGATATGGTCATGAGAGCTTGCTGGAAAAGTTTGAGCTCAAATTGATCATCCATGAGGGTACTTCCTTCACAGAGATACAATCTGGACAGAAACTTCGATAATTTACTGAGGAAAATGGCTATATGAAATGGGCTGGTTTTTGGTATCTAGGGGTTATTTATCAATGTTAACCACCCTGAAAAATTTCAGCCCAAAAAGATCAAGGGAACAAGCACTTCCTTTGCAAACTGGAAATCTGGACAGAATTTGCAAATGGATGTTGTGCTCAAAATTTTAATTGTGAAACTTGAGATTTTGATGGAAATGGTGAATATATGGATAGGATGAGCTCCACAAATTATTTGGGATTTTTCCTAGCTACCAAAATGGTAGTTCCTTTGGAAAGGCCCCAAATTGAAATATTGGCTTTAAATAGGAAAATGCAATTTCCCTTATTTAATTATGGCCAATATTTTTGTGAGAGCTCAATATGGCCACAAAGAATATCTCCACAAGTTTTCACGAACTTTGGAGATGGATAGATATTTTCCTGGATTTAATTCTCAGGAAGGCAGAAAGAGGAATTAATTCTAGATGAAAAATATTGCATAAAACTTGGCAATATTTTGGCATCGCTAGGGTTTATGGATGAAGGAGGATCTCTAGAAATTTTGGGAGAATTAACAGAGCAAAGAAAGTGATAGCTCCTTTGTAAACACAAAGGCAGGATTTCCAGTTCCAAAATATTGGAACTAGGGTTTGAATGAGATTCAGGGTTTACTGCTAGGAGCTTGGCTAGCACAAGAGCATGGGAAAGGTATGGAGAGGCTGAGGATTGTCTGGATTCACCTGGTCACTCACCAGATTCCAGAGGAAAAATTTGGGAGAGGAAAGCTAGGAAGGAATAATAGCACAAAAATCGATAACCCGATTTTTTGGGGTGTTACAAACCTTCCCCCCTTAAAAGAATCTCGTCCTCGAGATTCCTAGGGTTAGCTCAAAACAAACACTACTCCTGGAAAAGTCTCTGCGAAAAAAAATTGGGACCGGGGAATTTTTGGGGAGAACTGGTTCTCCAGAGTACTGGGTTTAGGAGGCTGGCAAACGGAGAAAGCACGAATGGATGTGGGCATGCGGCTTGCATTCTACCCGAGTACTGCTGCGAATGTACTCAGGAGAATAACTTGGCGTGCAAACTTTGCTCGCACAATACACATACAATCTATTCAACCAATATGCAAGCAGATGCAAAATGCATATAGAGCAAAATACATGCAATGGAAAAAGAACACATCCAGCAGATTACACTAAGGTGTTTTAATGCTAGTGGGTGTATGTATTCCTGGTATACACATACCTACACCAGCTCGTATTTCCTTAGGGATTCTGGGCGAGTCCGATGTTATTAAGTGTAAGTGCTCTACTGACTAAAATCTTGTTAAGAAACCATTGCCGGCTCTGTTAAACATTTCTGCTTAATGGAGAGGCAGATGAACCAAACACACAGAGCAAACAGACATACATAACATTACAAAAGCACACAAGCAGTACAGGCATACAACAACATGCAACCTCACTATGCAGCTAACAACAACTACTCGCTCCGAACTACAGGGTTCTACTCTTGCTGGGGCTCTCCTGGGGGACGTAGGCTGAGCCAACTTCCGTCTTCATCGTCGGACACCTCTATAGGTTGGGGCTCAACTACTGGAGCTGCGGCTAGAACTTGACGGAACACATCCCGACGACGACGACGCCGAATAGCTCCTCGAATAGAATTTGGATGGACGGAGCCAGAGTTCCACGGGTTCACGGGCTTCGAGGGTAACACTAGCTGCGAAGGTGGCACTGGGTTTGGCATCATGGAACTGGTGGCCTGGGATGCAGCTTGACGGGCCTCACGGTATGCTTCCGTAACAACCCGAGTGGTGCCTTGGTCAATGGCTTTAAACTCTCCAAGAATGCCGGAGATCAGCAGTCCCTGGGCAGCAATGAACTGAACTAGGCGAGCCATTGCCGAGTCGGTATCTTCGACTGTGCTGAAGAACTGGCAGCCTTCGCTGGACGCAGAGGGAAAGTAGCGGAACTCCCGCATCTCCGCTACTTGCGAGAACTGGAAACGAAGACGGGCGATAGCTTCCGCAGCAGCTGTCTGGACAGCCAATGCGGGGGTGGGCATGGGTTTGCCCTGAAAAGTCAAGGGCTTCCCATCCTCTGCTGGACCTGGGCAGATATGCGCATTCGCATGGAATCGGCAAAGGTGAGAGACGGGTTCCGATTGGAACACCAGATACACCAGGCTAGTGCTACAGCCAAGGGCTTGGGTGAGCATACTCGAAAGGATGGGCGGAAAGCCGGGATAACCATTAGCCAAAGTTCGGCTATGAAAAGTGGGTGCTCTGGACGAACTAGCCATGGCTGCTGGTTTGGAGATACCGGCTTGGGTTCTCTAGCGGGGATCTGGCTCACTGAACGGATAGGGTTGCGACTCGCAGGTGGGAGGGGTTTTAAATAGGCGGCCAGGCTGGGACACACCATCATGGCGTGGATCCTTCTCGTGCCGGGTAAAGGATACGCCGGCACGGCCGACAACTGGGTAGGGTCGCGGTCCAATCCAGGGATGGCTGGGTGGGCGGACAGCTGGGTAGGGACACGTCAATTCCGACTGCGCTACCGGTTGGTTAACAGTGCCGTGTCGGACGCCAGGGATGGGTCAACTCTATTGGGCTCACTATCGGTCGAAAATAGGGGTGGTTCGAGCCTAGGGTAACCTACAGCCAGCCTGGCTCTGATACCACGTCTTGTGGCTCCCCGATAGAGGGCCGACACACGCCAGTCCCAGGATAAGACCTGGCGCACGTCTGAGACATGATACAGCAATTCCAGGCACAAAAATGGCTTTATTATATGAAATGGAGTATTACAATACTGTTGCTTACAACAATATTGCATGGCTCCAAGACTAACTAAATGGCAGCGGAGGTCTTGGTTTAGCGGCAACGACGTCTCTGGCTGGGCTCCACAACTCACAGGACTGGCTGGGTTACGATCTAGCCTGACGGATCTTCTCTTGCAACTGGCCACGTGCAAGGCCAGGTGAGTACTTTGAATGTACTCGCAAGACAACCAAATACATAGCATCCAAACAAGCAGATGACAAAGCGAGCACTATGCTTATATAAGAATTTATTCTAAACATGGCATGGAATTAACTCGAAATCATGGATCAAGCATGGCATAACATGGATCAGGCATATCAACTATATCTCATGGCATGGCATGACTACTTCTACGAAGCATGGTATCCAGAACTAAGTTGCAACCTATGCTACACTTACCTCCCGTGAAGCATTAAAGTAATATGTTGTAACATCATTCAGTTTTACTGCTCCCTTGGGCTAACTTATGACTCACCGAGATCCCATCTCGTGATCATATCAGAACAACATGCTGACTGCTCACAATTATCCTATATTCCAAGTTACCACATTACCTAGTAGCACATTCTTTAGCAAGTTTATGACAGGTTTATCCTCCAGATCGACAAAGACCAAATAGTGGCCTAGTACGAACTGTGTCCAATACCATGGACTCGGCTATTCGAATAGATTCTTACACTCTGCAGAGGTTGCGCACTTTACCCACACTATGGAGCTCCTCGTCCCGTACCTCGGTACACTTCCCTTCTAGGTGGACCGGTGCTGCTCCAACGAAACTTGCCTAACCCGTGACTCCTCCACCGTACCACCGACAATCATACCCTCCCAGGGTCATGTCCTGGGTGGCCCCTGTGTCACCCCTTGACACCTGCCACCGTCGTCGCCAAACAAACTGTCCCAAACGGGGACCGCGCGCAAACACTCAACTGGGCTCACAAGGTTATCGCCGCCTACCTGATCAGGGTAGCACGCGCGTATAACCTTCCCTCTTTGGTGGTACCGATAAAAGACCACGTGGTTAGACCAAGTCAAGGTCGTCCCATACCGGCAAATGTGGCTGCACGGATAAGTCCGGATAGGTGGCACTATGACTCGATCCCATCGACGATGGAGGAGGTTTAATTTATAAGTTCAATTTAATATTTGCATCATCTCATCATAACATCAATATTTATGAGCAAGAACAAATACTTAACCACAGCATAGCAAAATCATAACGGTACTGACAATCAAGGCATGAGATCCAATCCTAGTACTAACATGATAACGGTATTAAAAATATTGTCACTAGCATGGGAGCATATGACATGAAAGCAATTCATGGTATTACATGGCAAGTAACACTAACATCTGGCACAGATGAAATAACAGGGCTATGTATGTGCAGACTAACAGATGATCTGAAATATATTGCAACACACACACACACAGGGTGCAAGCAAAGTCATCACGCAAGTCCGGAGCTCATGATAAGAGGTTGGCTTGCCTTGGGGTTGAGGAATACACCGGGAAGAAGTGCGATGAGCTCGCGGAAAGAATTGCCGGAAATGTTTCCCTCTCGGAGGGGCTGATCGAAGGGCAAGGGAAAAATGGTCATTTTCACAGTGTGAAAACATTATGAAAATGATGCCATCGGACCGGGCTCGACGAACTGAAGACGTGGGCGTTGGATTTACCTCAATCGGAGTTACGGTCGCGGAGAAAAGCCCGTTCGTTCGTTAAGCGATAAAACAGACAGAAAACTGTCCGTTTTGGGCCTTAACGGGTGAACGTCCACTATATAGTGGTTTTGGTCGGCGGCTGAAAAAGTGAAAACGTATTTTCGGGAATACGCCTTCCACAACTGAAAACGGTTCAGCCAAAAACCGTTTCCACTTAGCTGGGCCCGGGCAGAGTAAACGCCGTGAGGATGACATGCGGGCCCCACCCTATCTCTTTCTCTCTCCCGCTGGTCCTCTTTTCCCTCCCGACCGGCTACAGGAAGGCGCCATGGCCGTTCGGGCCACGCTCGATGCCGGCGTTCCCCCACTCGGCTGCACCCGCCGGCGAGCTAGACGGGTTCACGGCGCCGTCCCGCGTCCAGTGGTGGTCGCCGGGGACTCGGAGACGCTCGGGGAAGGGGCATCCCCAGCCAGCAGAGGCAGTGGCCACGGCGACTGGAGGAACGGCTCCAGCGGCGCCTCTCCGGAGGAGCTGAGGACGGCGGCAGCTTCGCGGGACTCAGGGGAGTCCGAGGGCAGAGAGGAGAGGGAGGGAGAAGGGCTAGGGCGCGGGGTAGGCCGAGGGGACCGGGCGGCGATCTTGCGGCCATGGGAGGGCAGAGAGCTCCGGGAGCTCGAGAGGGAGGGGCTGGGGTCAATGGTGAAGAGGGAGAGCTCGGGGGCACGCCTTAAATAGCTCGGGGAGGAGCTAGCCGACGATGGACGGAGCTTCCAGAGGGCGGCACCGTGGCTGCGATCCGGTGGAGCATCGGCGTCGGCAGAGGCGGCCACGAGCTAGGGGACGAGGGTGAGAGGCTTCCAGGCGGTCCACGCATGCGGTGGGCAGCTCGCCGACGCTCGCGGATAAACCGGAGGCCGCTGGAGAGGGCTCCCGAAGACTCCAATGCACAGAGCTCCGATTTGGCGCGCTCTGCCCGTGGTCACCACGTGGCCACGGCGTTGCCATGCCGCACTCGGGGCCAAACCTTGCCTGGGGTGTTCTGCACGCATCCCTGAGTTGACTAGTGCAGCTGGATGGAACGGGAGAGCTCTGGTGTGACTACACCATGGTCAAACAGATTCTAGCAGCAAACTTTGGACACGTGGTGTGGCCACCACAGTGCTCCTCTTGGCATGATCTTGGGCATGGGTCAATCATCCACTAAGGTAGTCATCCTGGCCAAGTTTCAGCACAAATGGACAATTCTAGATAGTACTTCCTTTGTAACCTAGCAATCTGACCAGAAATGAAGATGATGATGTTGGGGTCAAATGGCTAGATAGATTTGAATGATTTTTGTTGTAGAGTGATGATATGGTCATGAGAGCTTGCTGGAAAAGTTTCAGCTCAAATTGATCATCCATGAGGGTACTTCCTTCACAGAGATACAATCTGGACAGAAACTTGGATAATTTACTGAGGAAAAATGGCTAGATGAAATGGGCTGGTTTTTGGTATCCAGGGGTTATTTATCAATGTTAACCACCCTGAAAAATTTCAGCCCAAAAAGATCAAGCGAACAAGCACTTCCTTTGCAAACTGGAAATCTGGACAGAATTTGCAAATGGATGTTGTGCTCAAAATTTGAATTGTGGAACTTGAGATTTTGATGGAAATGGTGAATATATGGATAGGATGAGCTCCACAAATTATTTGGGATTTTTCCTAGCTACCAAAATGGTAGTTCCTTTGGAAAGGCCCCAAATTGAAATATTGGCTTTAAATAGAAAAATGCAATTTCCTTTATTTAATTATGGCCAATATTTTTGTGAGAGCTCAATATGGCCACAAAGAATATCTCCACAAGTTTTCATGAACCTTGGAGATGGATAGATATTTTCCTGGATTTAATTCCTCGGGAAGGCAGAAAGAGGAATTAATTCTAGATGAAAAATATTGCATAAAACTTGGCAATATTTTTGCACATCTAGGGTTTATGGATGAAGGAGGATCTCTATAAATTTTGGGATAATTAACAGAGCAAAGAAAGTGATAGCTCCTTTGTAAACACAAAGGCAGGATTTCCATTTCCAAAATATTGGAACTAGAGTTTGAATGAGATTCGGGGTTTACTGACAGGAGCTTGGCTGGCACAAGAGCATGGAAAAGGTATGGAGAGGCTGAGGATTGTCTGGATTCACCTGGTCACTCACCAGATTCCAGAGGAAAAATTTGGGAGAGGAAAGCTAGGAAGGAATAACAGCACAAAAATCGATAACCCGATTTTTTGGGGTGTTACAGTTCTCCTTCTCCAACTCCACCTCGGCGCTCTCCAG
This sequence comes from Elymus sibiricus, assembly GCA_039707655.1. Lineage (NCBI taxonomy): Eukaryota > Viridiplantae > Streptophyta > Magnoliopsida > Poales > Poaceae > Elymus > Elymus sibiricus. The sequence goes on along the minus strand of CM077676.1, from coordinate 473,732,394 downwards.
CTCCGCCCCCGTAACCTCCGCCTCCGGAGACTCGAGAAGTGAAGCTGTCCGCCTCCACGACACCGCCAAGCGACTAATCGGCCACCGATGTTGAGCCCACCAAGCTTGGCGTCGATGGGAGGGGACGAGCGGTGGCCTTCATGGGACCCGAGCGGTGGCGACCTATCGTGCACTACTCTTCCTCGCTGCCGGCGGCGCCTGATGTCTACTACAAAACTTATTCTTGTAGACTCGTGTTGGGCCTCCAAGCGCAGAGTTTTGTAGGACAGTAGCAATTTTCCCTCAAGTGGATGACCTAAGGTTTATCAATCCGTGGGAGGCGTAGGATGAAGATGGTATCTCTCAAACAACTCTGCAATCAAATACAAGAAATCTCTTGTGTCCCCAACACACCCAATACAATGGCAAATTATATAGGTGCACTAGTTCGGCGAAGAGATGGTGATACAAGTGTATTATGGATAGTAGATATAGGTTTTTGTAATCTGAAAATAAAAAACAGCAAGGTAGCAAGTGATAAAATGGAGCACAAACGGTATTGCAATGCTTGAAAACAAGGCCTAGGGTTCATACTTTCACTAGTGCAATCTCTCAACAATGCTAACATAATTGAATCATATGACAATCCCTCAACGTGCAACAAAGAATCACTCCAAAGTTCTTATCTAGCGGAGAACATAAGATAAAATTGTTTGTAGGGTATGAAACCACCTCAAAGTTATCCTTTCCGATCAATCTATTGAGCTATTCCTATAAGTGTCACAAACAACCCTAGAGTTCGTACTAAAATAACACCATATGATACGCATCAACCAACTCTAATGTCACCTAGATACTCCAATGTCACCACAAGTATCCGTGAGTCAATTATACGGTACACATCAAACAACTTCAGATTCATAATATTCAATCCAACACAAAGAACTTCAAAGAGTTCCCCAAGATTTCTACCGAAGAAAGTAGGACGAAAACGTGCATCAACCCCTATGCATAGATTACCCCAATGTCACCTCGGGAATCCGCGAGTTGAGTGCCAAAACATATATCAAGTGAATCAATATAATACCCCATTGTCACCATGGGTATTCATATGCAAGACATACATCAAGTGTTCTCAAATCCATAAAAATATTCAAACCGATAATAGTGAAACCTGAAAGGTAAAAACTCAATTCATCACAATAAGATAGAGAGGGAGAAACACCATATGACCCAACTATATTAACAAAGCTCGCGGTACATCAAGATCGTGCCAAATCAAGAACACGAGAGAGAGATCAAACACATAGCTACTTGTACATACCCCTAGCCTCGAGGGTGAACTACTCCCTCCTCGTCATGGAGACCGCCGGGATGATGAAGATGGCCTCCGGTGATGATTTCCCCCTCCGGCAGGGTGCCGGAACAGGGCTCTAGATGAGATCGTGGAGGTATAGAGGCTTGCGGCGGCGGAGTCGAAGTTCTAGGGTTATTTCTAGGGGTTTTGGTATTTATAAGAATTTTTGGCGTTGGAATCACGCGAAGAAGGGCCACAGGGGGCCCACGAGGCACCAGGGCGCGCCTGGGGGGGTGGCGCGCCCAGGTGGCTTGTGGGGCCCCAGTGGGTCTTCTGCTGCTCCCCCGAAGCTTCCTGGGTCTGTTTCCTTCCAAAAAAATCATCAAAAAGTTTCGCTGCATTTGGACTTCATTTGATATGGATTTTCTGGAAAACCAAAAACAAGCAGAAAACAGCAACTGGCACTGGGCACTAGGTCAATATGTTAGTCCATGAAAATCATATAAAATCCATATAAAAGTGCACCAAAAGCATACAAAACTATAATAAACATGGCATGAATACTTCATAAATTATAGATATGTTGGAGACGTATCAGCATCCCCAAGCTTAATTCCTGCTCATCCTCGAGTAGGTAAATGATAAAAGAAATAATTTATGAAGTGTGAATGCTAGCATAGTGCATAAGTTTGATAAATGATAATTTTAATCACTTTTCCTAGCATCATAACATCAACTCTTTCTCATAAAACTCATCATGATAAAGTAGCAATCAATTCACATGTTATGGTTCAAACAATGCATTCTCTTGAAACTTAACAACCTATGTTCTTAGTCACCAAACAATTGCAATTCAACTTAATTTCAACAAAGTCTTAATAAGAGCTCCACATACTCAATTATCATATAGTCTTCTATGATTGCTAGTACTCAAAGCATATTTTTAGAACAAATAGCATCCATCGAACACAGAGAAAGATAGGGGCTTAATGTTTCGGCTCCTAACTTATTTATCATAGAGATAATTGTCAACAATAATAATTCATGATCAAATATATTTGACTGGCCATATGTGTCTGGATCTTTCCCCACCACATGATGCTTGCCAACTAGAGAATAATTAAGGTTGAAAATGAGAAGTGATACTATTGACTCTTGCATAAAAGTAGGTACATAAAGTAAAAGATAGGCCCTTCGCAGAGGGAAGCAGAGGTTGTCATGCACTTTTTATTTTTGGATGTGCAAGCTCTTAATGCAAAGGAACGTCACGTTATATTGCCCCTTGTGATAGCAACCTTTATTATGCAGTCCGCCGCTTTTATTTCTTTACCATCACAAGTTCGTACAACGCTTATTTTCCCTTGCAATAAAAGATCATACATATTTTAGGAGCAATTTTTATTGCTTTTTGCACCGATGACAACTTACTTGAAGGATCTTATTCCATCCATAGGTAGATATGGTGGACACTCATGGCAAGAAACTGGGTTTAAGGGTTTTTGGATGCACAAGTAGTATCTCTACTTAGTACAAATTTTTGGCTAGCAAAAGATCCTAAGCAAGCACCACGTGTTGGAGGATCCATAACAATATAACTTCTATGCAAATATACCCAAACATAACTCATTACGTTGTCTTCCTTGTCCAACTTCAACTAATTTGTTCAAGTTTGAAAATAATTAATGGGTATTCACAATCATAAAAGATGTCCAAGATAATATATTTATATGTGAAAGTTCTCTTCCTTATACTAATCATTCATGAATTGCTTGTATGACCAATATTGTGATTGTCAAGCTTCAATAGATTTCACTTTCTAACCCAAATGTGAAACTACTACTAGACATGATACAAGCATATGAAGCACATATAATTTCAACTTTATGATATTCAATTCATTCAATAATTTACTCTTAGGATATAAGTGAAACACAAGAGTAAATGACAAACTACTCCAAAAAGATATAAGTGAAGATCAATGAGTAGTCAAACAATTAAGTAGCTATGTGAGGACTCTCTCTCAAAAAAAATCAGATCTTAAGTATTTTATTCAAACAGCAAATAAAACAAAATAAAATGACATTCCAAGAATAGCACATCTCATGCGAAGAAGCAAAAAACTTATGCTCAACCGATACTAACCGATAATTGTTGAAGAAGAAAGGTGGGATGCCTACCGGGGCATCCCCAAGCTTAGATGCTTGAGACTTCTTGAAATATTATATTGGGATGCCTTGGGAATCCCCAAGCTTGAGCTTTTGTGTCTCCATAATTCCTCTCCTATCACGGTTTCATTAAATCTTAATAACTTCATTCACACAAAACTCAACAAGAACTCGTGAGATAAGTTAGTATAAATCCATTCAAAACCTTAACATTCTCTACTGTAGCAAATCACAAAAATTATAATTAAACATTGCATACTAAATGCCTCTGCATATTCAATACTCCTATCAACAAATAGAAACATTAAACAAGCAACATATGCAAACAATGCAACTATAACCGAAATCTGTCTAAACAGAATAGTCTGTAAAGGGTGAATAAGAATTCATACTTCCCTAACTCCAAAAATTCTGAAAAATTACCACGTGACAGAGAACTTATGCATGCTTACTGTGTAAAAATTTCAGATTTTTATTATGTTCTGACTATTCAGGAATATTCTGGACATAACAAAAAACTTTCTGTTTTCAAACAGCAACACATGAACTTGCAAACTGAGCATGGTAAAGGATATATTTGGTATTTTATTGAACTAAAAGATACAAAACATGATTATTGATAACAGCAAGCAAATCTCAACAAAATAAAATGACGCTCCAAGCAAAACTATGAATAAAAATATAGCTCCAAGTGAGGTTATCGATAATGTTGAAGACGAAAGAGGGGATGCCTTCCGGGGCATCCCCAAGCTTATTTGCTTGGGTCTTCCTTGAATATTACCTTGGGGTGCCTTGGGCATCCCCAAGATTAGGTTCTTTCCACTCCTTATTCTCCTCATATCGTTATCTCACCCAAAACTTAAAAACTTCAATCACACAAAACTTAACGGAACTTGTGAGATAGGTTAGTATGATAAAAATAAATCATCCACTTAGGTACTGTCAAGACAAGATTCATAATTGTTCTCACATAATGCCTACTGTAGTCTATCATTTCCACAATTTATATCTCATAATATAAGCTATGGAAACACTAAAACAAGCAAACTATGCAATAAAAACAGAATCTGTCAAAAACAGAACAATATGTAGTGAGCGATTTAAAAGCCATACTTCTGTACCTCCAAAAATTCTGAAAAATTAGGACAACGTAAAAACTTTCGAACCCAATACTGTGTAAAATTTTCAGAATTTTCTCACGCTCCAGTATAGAATAGAAATTCCAGCACTAGACGCAAAAGTTTCTGTTTTTGCACAGAATCGAATCAACAAGTATCCACACTATCCCAAAGGCTTTACTTGGCACATTATTGAAAGAAAACATATAAAACATGATTACCACAGTAGCTTAATCATGTGAACACACAAAAACAGAAGGTATAAGTATTGGGTTGTCTCCCAACAAGCGCTTTTCTTTAATGCCTTTTTAGCTAGGCATGATTATTTCAATGATGCTCACATAAAAGTAAAGAATTGAAACACAAAGAGAGCATCATGAAGCATATGACTAGCACATTTAAGCCTAACTCACATCCTATGCATAGGGATTTTATGAGCAAATATTTTATGGGAGCAAGAATCAACTAGCATAGGAAGGCAAAGCAAGCATAACTTCAAAACTTTCAACACATAGAGAGGAAACTTGATATTATTGCAACATCTACAAGCATATAATCCTCTCTCATAATAATTTTCAGTAGCATCATGAAGAAATTCAACAATATATCCATCACACAAAGCATTCTTGTCATGATACATAAGCATAGAATTTTTATTACTCTCCACATAAGCAATTTTCTTCTCATTCATAATAGTGGGAGCAAACTCAACAAAATAACTATCATGAGATACTTGATTGGCATAATCCAATTGAAAATTAAAATCATGATGACAAGTTTCATAGTTATCATTATTCTTTAAAGCATACATGTCATCACAATAATCATCATAGATAGCAACTTTGTTGTCATAATCAATTGAAACCTCTTCCAAAATAGTGGAATCATCATTAAATAAAGTTGTGACCTCTCCAAATCCACTTTCATAAATATAATCATCATAAATAGGAGGCATGTTATCATCATAATAAACTTGCTTATCAAAACTTGGAGGACTAAAAATATCTTCTTCATCAAACATAGCTTCCCCAAGCTTGTAGCTTTGCATATCCTTAGCATCATGGATATTCATAGAAAGCATACTAACAATATTGCAATCTTGCTCATCATTCAAAGATTTTATGCCAAACATTTTAGCACAATTTTCTGCTCCATCATTTTCAAGAAAAACATTATAAAGATGAATAATATAAGGCAACCTCAATTCCATTTTTTTATAGTTTTCTTTTTATAAAACCAAACTAGTGATAAACAAGAAACTAAAAGATTCAATTGCAAGATCTAAAGATATACCTTCAAGTACTCACCTCCTCGGCAACGGCGCCAGAAAAGAGCTTGATGTCTACTACACAACTTATTCTTGTAGACTCGTGTTGGGCCTCCAAGCGCAGAGTTTTGTAGGACAGTAGCAATTTTCCCTCAAGTGGATGACCTAAGGTTTATCAATCCGTGGGAGGCGTAGGATGAAGATGGTATCTCTTAAACAACCCTGCAATCAAATACAAGAAATCTCTTGTGTCCCCATCACACCCAATACAATGGCAAATTGTATAGGTGCACTAGTTCGGCGAAGAGATGGTGATACAAGTGTAGTATGGATAGTAGATATAGGTTTTTGTAATCTGAAAATAAAAAATGGCAAGGTAGCAAGTGATAAAACGGAGCACAAACGGTATTGCAATGCTTGAAAACAAGGCCTAGGGTTCATACTTTCACTAGTGCAATCTCTCAACAATGCTAACATAATTGAATCACATGACAATCCCTCAACGTGCGACAAAGAATCACTCCAAAGTTCTTATCTAGCGGAGAACATAAGATGAAATTGTTTGTAGGGTACGAAACTACCTCAAAGTTATCATTTCCGATCAATCTATTGAGCTATTCCTATAAGTGTCACAAACAGCCCTAGAGTTCGTACTAAAATAACACCATATGATACGCATCAACCAACTCTAATGTCACCTAGATACTCCAATGTCACCAAGTATCCATGAGTCAATTATACGATACGCATCAAACAACTTCAGATTCATAATATTCAATCCAACACAAAGAACTTCAAAGAGTGCCCCAAGATTTCTACCGGAGAAAGTAGGACGAAAACGTGCATCAACCCATATGCATAGATTACCCCAATGTCACCTCGGGAATCCGCAAGTTGAGTGCCAAAACATATATCAAGTGAATCAATATAATACCCCATTGTCACCACGGGTATTCATATGCAAGACATACATCAAGTGTTCTCAAATCCATAAAAATATTCAATCCGATAATAGTGAAACCTCAAAGGTAAAAACTTAATTCATCACAACAAGATAGAGAGGGAGAAACACCATATGATCCAACTATATTAACAAAGCTCGCGGTACATCAAGATCGTGCCAAATCAAGAACACGAGAGAGAGATCAAACACATAGCTACTTGTACATACCCCTAGCCTCGAGGGTGAACTACTCCCTCCTCGTCATGGAGACCGCCGGGATGATGAAAATGGCCTTCGGTGATGATTTCCCCCTCCAGCAGGGTGCCGGAACAGGGCTCCAGATGAGATCATGGAGGTATAGAGGCTTGCGGCGGCGGAGTCGAAGTTCTAGGGTTATTTCTGGGGGTTTTGGTATTTATAAGAATTTTTGGCGTTGGAATCAAGCGAAGAAGGGCCACAGGGGGCCCACTAGGCACCAGGGCGCGCCTGGGGGGGTGGCGCACCCAGGTGGTTTGTGGGGCCCCTGTGGGTCTTCTGCTGCTCCACCGAACCTTCCTGGGTCTGTTTCCTTCCAGAAAAAATCATCAAAAAGTTTCGCTGCATTTGGACTTCATTTGATATGGATTTTCTGAAAAACCAAAAACAAGCAGAAAACAGCAACTAGCACTGGGCACTAGGTCAATATGTTAGTCCATGAAAATCATATAAAATCCATATAAAAGTACACCAAAAGCATACAAAACTATAATGAACATGGTATGAATACTTTATAAATTATAGATACGTTGGAGACGTATCAGCGCCCGCGGACGTGCCGGCTTCGTGGTCGTGGCGGCGGGTCGCGGCCTCGGCGTTGTCTTCTTCCTCGTCGTCAGTCTCGCCGAACACCGCTTCGCCCGCCCCGTCGTCGCACTTCTTGTAAGGCAGCCGCCACCTGCGCCGCCCGCTGGCGGTACCGCCAGCGGGCGAGGCGGATCTTGCGGGCGGAGCGGTAGGACTCCAGCAGCGCCTCCTGCTCTGCAGGGTCCGCGTCCGGCGCGATCACCCTGCCGGCTATTGGTGCTTCATCTCCCGTGCGTTCTCGCTGAAGACGCCCCATCACTAGCTCACTGCCCCCACGCGGCCATTCTGAGAGGCCAAGTTTTCAACAGGGCGACAACGAGATTTTACGTAAAGTGTGTTTCTTATTTTCTTTTTGCGGATAACAACATCATTAGTGACTTTGCATGTAAGTATGTTATTTTTTTCCTGATAATATCTATACATAAGTGGAAATGGATATTATTTTGGATGCATTTAAATGTTTATCAGTAAGATTTCATATATATATATAAATTGATGCTTGCAAGGGCACTGTAGTCTACTTTTGCCCCGGGCCCTCAAAATCTCAGGGCCGGCCGTGTAGCCACATGCAACCCAAGAAACCAAACACACCCTATATGATCCAGTTCCCGAGTTTAAATTCAAAATTTTCAAAAACAATTTTTCCAGTAACAACATATTTCGGCAGGTAACGGTAAGGCCGGTAATCGGTGACCGACCAGTTTCCGAAAAATTCGCTCCAAAAAAATAAAATAAAAATCCTGCCTACCACCATACGAACCAAAACCAATTGCAGAGCACATGCCGCAACCGCACCGGCGCTGGCCCCGTGGATCTTCTTGTTTTTCCGTGTTTTCATTGTCAACCCGTGTCGGCTAGTAAAGAGATGGTGTAATCCAGATAGGGGGCTGGTTATCCAGCCAAGGGTGCAGATCCTCGAACTGGCTCATGCTCCTGCTCTCAAAATCCCAGATGCCAACGTCTCGTCGGGTGATCGGTGGGAAGTGTTGTTCGCTGTCGTCGGCAAGATAGGCACAATTACGCCGTAGCATGGGATATTCCTTCATCGGAAGGCATATCGGCGATCCGTATCCAAGGAACAGGGCATAGTCCTCCCCAATGCCGGCCAGTCTCACCAACTTAGACCTACCGAGACCAACCTTCTCGATACAAATGTCAGTCGTGGAGACATCCTTCTCGCCCTCACGTGGTCTTGTTAGTAGCAAGTGCCTTGTCACTAGCAGGAGCTCGCCACCGCGGAAGACGAGGTAATGAGTGTGCCTCCGCTCGAAGATTCTGATCAGGTACGACATGGGCCATGCCGTCGGCGCTGCCGGTCCATCAACGACCACCGCGAAGATGATGCCCCCGCCTTCGCATAGCACGTAGAAAAGACCGTCGTCATCGTTGTGAACAACGCTGATGGCGTCGGGTTCAAGGTGGGAGGAGAGCGAGGTCCAGCGCTCGTCGCCTGGCCTGGCATAGGAGGCCTCCCCATGCGGCATGTGCACCAGGACGACGACGCCGGCAGCAGATATGGTGACGTGGCGGAACATCCAGTTCCGGACCCTCCGCGCCGTGACGAGCTGCATGTCTGGGGCGGCCCCGTCGAACGCGTGGTCAACGTCGTACACGGCGGTGCCGTCGTCGTCAAAGAAGGTGCCTTTGACGCGCGCGAGGGTGGCGATGGTCGGGAGCGCGGCCCGCGCCCCGGTGAGAGGGTTGACCAGGTAAGGGTTGGCCGTGGCCACGTCTGCGGCGAACACCCACCCGTGCGCCGAGCCGCCGGTGATGAAGCCGTTGCCACCACCGCCGCATGGGAAGGTAGCACCGGTGGACGGCGAGTAGATCGCGGCAGCACCGTCGGCGTTGGCGTGCATTAGGCAGGGCGGTGGGTTGGGCTTCGCGAGGAGGCGGAGGCGGCGGAACTCAGCGTAGGCGGAATGCCACGGAGAGCAGACGGCCCCGGCGCGGACGACGTCGGTGACCTCCATCAACGCCATGGCCGTGAGCAGCACGTCCTCCGGCAGCCCGGACCAGCAGTCCCGGTCGTTGTCGTCATTGTCGCCATGAGCGTCTAGCTGTTCGATCACCGCTGATGCTGGTGCCCGCTGTCGTTTTGGGAGCGAGAAGCAGTGTCGGCGCGCCCACCGTGCGACCTGGCCCGCCGCCGCTGCCACCAGCCAGGTCCGCCGCCCTTTGGACGGTCGTCTCGTCCTCCCGCCGAAGCACACGGAAATTGTTGCCGTCATTGCGTTGAGTTCCCGGGACTTGCGCCGCCATCGATCGATCATATCATATAAACGGAATTTGAGGGAGATTCCAGCTCGAGTTCTTTCCGGGGATGGATTTGATCCGTCCGAGTTGTACACGAGCGATCCCAGCGGACTGCTTTTTAGCCGTGGGATTCCCAGGCGACCGATTGTGTAGCAGAGTCCGTGCCCGGTAGGCCGGTACGATCGAGGGGGAACCTCCGATCCTGGCCGGAGATGCAGCCCTTCTGGCTATGGTGGTGGAGGAGCGAATAGATTGGTTCGTGCGCTTGAGAAGATACGAGAGAACCCTTATCTCTTTGGCTAGTTAACACTGTAGTCCGTTTTGTTACCTTATTATTCACAAATCAGTTTCTTGGTTTACTGTTCAGTCCCTAAAGGTTAGGCTGATCGAAACAAGCGAATAAGACCTTATTTTGTTTCGGTTTCTCAAAACTATCACAGTAATTTGTAGCTTAGCCCTCAGGCATATTGTCATTAACACTCTGACCTTATGGTTATAATTATTTTCCTTTTAAACCTTCGGCTTTCACAGAAATGCTTATACACACTTTCAATCCACGCCAGTCCCGGTCCTAACGCCCCACTTCATGGTTAGTAGCGTCCCATTTTATCGAAAAATGCCAATGGTGACCGCGCTGCAGGCAGGCCGGAATCTTGGCTTAAGATGGATGTGTGGAATGTTGATGTTTCATTTGCTAAGAAAATGTGTACTGACAATCTGACATGCTACAGCGTCGTCATTGTCACACCAACAGATTCATGGCAGGCTGCATAACTGAGCTTAATTAAGCCGGTTAGAGGCCAAACAATGATTTAAACCGCGTCAGTTTGGACGTAAAGTGTCCATGCTCATTGCACATTGGGCACACCACCCCCGCTCGGTGAGAACAGCTTTGCGCAGGCCGGTGCCCTTTAAGCCGTACTAGATCATTGATGGCGCGCGTTGTCGCACCCGTCCATTTTGACAATAAAATGGTAGGAATTTTCACAAATATTTGTATATGTTTATTCTTTTAAGCAATGTTGAGGATATCGCTTATCGTTATCGTCTCGGTCAGCTAGGGATTAGAGATTAATCGGAAATCGGTCGATTAATCGATTTTATCGGTCGACTATTAATTGGATATTTTTTGCAAATCTCATGTTCCCAACACTAAAATACGCCATATTCAACACCAAAACAATATTGGACTGAAGTGTTACCTTGATTCCTAGGCTTTGAATCCTTGTATAATGACAAACAAAATAGGACAACAGTACATATTGCGTAACATAGTCCACAAAACACAAATAAACATAGTTTTTGCAAACATAGTGCTATGAATAGGTCCGATTTATTGGTAGATTCCCGATAAATCGCTTGTCAGAGCGATAAATCGGTCCAAAAGATAAACGGTGAAGATAAGGCATAATCTTATCGGTCACCCCCCGATTAGCGATAAATCGGAAGATTAATCGCTGAATCGGAAGATTTTTTGAACAGTTAATGGAAGAGAAAGGTCAAAGGCTTCCGTTTGATGTCCTTAATTTGAATATGCAAGTTCCTTGATGTGCTGGACACAACATTGCTTTATGAAACTGACTGCCTTAATGGATGATGCCATACTTTGTCACTATGACTACAGGTCCCAAGCCCAAAGTTGTACTGTTAAAAGAAAAACCATGGTTGTAGAATTCGTTTGTCTGCATTTATTGATATATAGAATTACAGATCATAAGGCAGCGTAGCATTAGAAGACACGGTTCAGCAATCGATGGCCTTTCAACTGAAGAAATCAAAAGACATATAACATGATCAAGGTAATTAATGGCTCATGATTGAGCAACACGCTTGATTCTTCAGCATCACTTTCCTTGAGAGCAGCCAACAGTTTCACTGAACAACATCACTTGACATTTCAACAGTTCTGGTCACTTCTCAGGAATCCTTGAACCCTGCAATATAACAGAAGAGGAAAGAAAGGTGATTTAATACAACATAACAACACAAAATATTTTTCATGCCAATGTACTAACAGTATAACAGCAATGCAAAAGTTACTCTGGGCAATCATTGTAGCATTTCCGAGCTTACCGAATTTTGAAAAATCCTGTTCATACGTAGGTGATGATTGCACTCGGTAAGCCTGCACACACAAAACAACTTTGGAATTAAATACTTTTGGCATTCAAATCGTGATACTGCTTACCTAAGCGAAAAAGATCTGATACACATTTCGTTTTCCACATGAAGATTCTATTAGGGATAAACCTCCAACTGACCTTGAAGCTGACCTTGAAGCTAACAGAGATAATCTAGATGACAACGATTTGAATTTCCTTGGCCAACACTGAGACGACAATGCTTTGGACATCTAGTCGCACAGAACAAGAGCTTGCATGTAGAGAAAATAAAGATGTGTATTGAGGCGGGCATCCATCTTGGTGAAAGAATGGTAGAAATATTAGAGGCAAAGTGGGTGTATGAGAGAAGCCATATCTTTCGGAGATAATTAATCAGATGAAGCATTGGGTGTATGAGAGAAGAATAATTGACAGATGAAGTGAACACCAATAAGACCCGGTGAGCCATATCTTTAGGAGATAATTGACAGATGAAGCACTGGGTGTATGAGAGAAGAATAATCCGCATACCTTCAGTGTAGTTGCACTTTTGGTCAATGCAAAAAACAAAAAAATGAATTCTGTTGGGCTTGGATTCTTGTTGCACGTTTTGATGACATGAACAACTTCCTGATGCTAGCTTTAATAGTGAGCCTGGAGCTCTGCATGCTTGTTTAGAGGGGATCTCTTGTGTTTCTTCTCAGCGTTGACTAGGAGTTTTCCCGTATAATTTACAGTAGCTCCAGCATAGGTATGGTGATGGATGTGCTGATATAGCACTTGAAACTGCACTGGTGGCTATACCTTGGCTTTCTTGCCAATTCTTCCTTTAATATATGATGCGCACAAGCCATTCTAGAAAAAGATAGATTGTATATTTTCTCCCTAAACATAATCAATTAAGCAATCAGTCCAGGATGTCTATATAGAGAAATCACAAGAAATCTGTACAACTGACAAGATTCTAATTTGGCTGAACGAAATTCAGTTACTCAAGTTTCCAAACTTCCAGTTCAGATTTCCTGAGAAGTAGAAAGTTGGTGGGTGCAGGTGAAAGAACCTGTCCAGAAAATGCCCTGAGCACGTTCCAATTGAGGTCCCCAACCAAAACTTCCCTGACGTCCGTGCGCACCTTCGGCCTGGTGCTCGATGATGAATCATGCTGAAGTAGGTTGTGCTGCCAGAGTGAAAAGTGGTAGGAGAGGCAGCATCTGTAAACGTACCTGTACCCCGAGGCAGCGGAAAGAACGACCACATCACAAACCATGAATGTGTGCACGGAAAATGAACAATGAATGTGTCCTTGAAATCTTGGTGGAACAGTTTCGCTCAGACAGAGGCGGCGGGCGAGCTGGATCCCCTCCTTTCTCCCTCGCAGATCAATCGGCCACGTCGGCTGGATCGAGCGATCCCCATGTAGCCCGCATCACGCGTCGGCTAGATCCCCTCATGTCTCCCTTGCAAACCGTTTGCCCACATCGGCTGGATGGAGCGATGTCGCCTGCAATCATCGCAGCAATCATGCAGCGTAAAAACATGGATGGTAAAAGTTGTAAGGAATAAGGATAATGTGTGTAATTACCTGTCCAAATACCATTTCAGATTATGAACTGCCAAACAAAAAAAATCCCAGTACCGAGCTCCAAGATGTGCCCAAATCCGTTGAGTACAACCAGCATGAACATCACCTGTGACTTGAATATGTATACAAGCTCCCGAGTAACTGACTATCTGATTGCACCTCTGCGTTCTCTTTTCCTACTCACAAATAACATAAGTTCTATGTTGCAGAGCCTGCAAACATGAATAATTAATGGTCATATAGAAATTATGGAAATCAATAATTCAAAAAAAGAATCAGATAAACACATTACTTATATTGTGCAGACATCCGGTGGATCAAGAGCATCCAAAGCGATTGACCAGTGGATCAACATGATCCAAACATAATCAGACTGTGCGATGTGGAACATAAAGGCGGCCACTAACTTTAGTACAAAGTTGTACTAGAGCAGAGACACTTATTTTGAGACGGGACGGAGGGAGTATGTATTTATCAGCAACATGTAACAAGAATATGGACAGATTGAAAAGGACAGTGCATGCGATACAATAGAAATTTGGGCAAACCATACAGAGGCAACAGACCTTATTAACAGTACATTGGCCAAACCATAGAGACCTTATTAACAAGAATATGGGCAGATTGAAAAGGACAGTACATTGGCGATACAATAGAGCAGTTTCGATCAGCTGAGGCGTCGACCTTCATCACCCGTTCCCTCCCTTTCTCCCTCGCAGCCCGATCGACGGCGTCGGCTGGATCGAGCGCCCCCGAGTCACCCGCTATGCGTGCGTCGGCTGGATCCCCTCGCCGACGATCGCCCGCGTCGGCCGCAGCGCGCGTGCGTCGGCTCGACCGATCGACCGCGGCGCCCGCATCACGCGCACCTCGATCCGCTCCTCTGTATCCATCGGCAGCACCAACCAATCCGGCAATCCGCTCGTCCTCCGTGGAGCAGCCAGCACCCAGCGCACCTTTTTTCTGTCGAAGCTGCGGCCTGATAAACGTGCAATCAGATAGTCAGTGGGGTAGGCGATTGGGTTGGGAGAAACATAGCAGCCCGTAGAAGCCCAATTAACCACAGGCCTTCAAAATGGTCTCCAGAATAGTGGCCTTTTAGGACAGCCAGCCCAGCTCGCGGTAAACTATAGCATATGGGAAATCTGACGGACGGAAACTAACAAAACGCGAAATCCAACGGCTGGGAACGTTGAGGGCGTGAGAGACCTCGCTTTAGGCTCAGTTTTAGGCGCGCATTGCCGCACCCGTCTATTTGACAAAAACATTGGTAGGAGTATTTCAAATATATTAAAATGATCCTCAAATCATGTGAGGACTATTACAACCAAGCTCAAGGTAATCAAATTTGTCTAAGCTGCATAAACATGCATGTAAAGGCTTTCATTCTTAGAGCCAACATAAAGTAATAATTATTAAAGGCAAAGTTGCAGTTGTAGAAACCCAGGAATCAAGGAATTTAGGATGGTCCAGGTATAGCATCAAGTAGTACTACTACTAAGTAAAACCACTATGCTAAAGAACGTCGGTGTGAAACACCACAGATAACATAGTAGTAAGACTTGCAGTTAGCTGAAAAAAAAACGTTCCATTGAGATTTATCTGAAAAAGATGGATATATAAACATTCAATGAAATCTGAAATTGCAATGCCACAGTAGAAGGTGATATGGTACATTTATATGAAGTCACAACTGATCCACTACCATAAATACTTTATTTCTTCACACATTCTAACACCACGAAACATATTCTGAACCATCTCTCTTCTCTTAAGCTGTGTACATATGGCATATAGGCATTGGAAAAGCTCTCTGAAAAACATTGAAGAAGCCAAAACCATGTATTTCTTCGCTTTGAGACGGAAGCGCTTAGAAGGTGTCCTAACAACTAAAAACTCATAAGGTGTACAGGATGCCAAATTACCTCAGTACACGATTCTCAAAAATTTGGAAAGAAAATACCATTACAAAGGTCATGTGCTAATCCTCCTTAGTAAGCCATCAACATCAATGGCACTGCTAATTAAATAGGATGAAGCTGACCTTCATGGTAACCTTCAGACCATCAGGATGAAAACCATCTAAATTGGATTTGCAAGCACTAACATGAGCCTATAGTGAGAGAAAACAAAATAGTTTCATTAGGAGTTTACTTGCACAATTAGCATCCAATAAGTGTACTGAATCCATAGCTTGTAATTAACTTCAAGCCTTAATGTAGATAAAAAACTTATGTGATCTTAAATCTAATTCATATGAGAGCAGGGAGTATGCGATAACTTTTCAGTTTGACTTACGTGGCCACGCTGGGTTGGTTTCATCAATTGGGAGCCTTCCATCTTTGGTGGTAACAACTGGAGTCAGGACTCGGGAGGCTCACCAGAGAGACAATAATGTTTCAAGTCAAGCACACGACCCCTCAAAAAATCGTGGATCAAAGTAACTATTGAAATATATATAAACCTCAAACGGAAGGACAATGACTCAACCTACAATGGAGAAAGATTTGTCCAACTGTTTTCATGGATAAAAGATCTACCTAGCTGCCCCTCCCACTGAATGCATTATAACAACCCGTTTTCCACCAAATCAAGCCATACAGAAAATACCACGAGTATTTCAGTGGACAACAATTTGAAAAACAGCAAACTCCAGAAATCACATCATCATTTATTCCTAATTGTAAGCATACAAACAATTAGCAGGAGATAAAGCATAATAGAACTAACCCGACCACCACCAAATTGAGTAAGCCCCATGTCACCAGCGTTAGCTTTCCATGGAGTGTTGTGTGGCTGGAGGTGTCCATCCCCAGGTAGCTGCACCTATACCATTAGACAAATCTTATGTTTATGATTGGAGAAAGGCCCGGCCGAAAACATAGCCTTGTCACAATTGAGAGTAAGAGGGGTTGATCCTGGAGTGCAGAGGAACATGAGACCTGCCGCTCACTGCACCCTCCACCCTGTACACAGTATATCTAATCTAATACATACCTTTTACACACTACAAAACATGTCTAATACAATCAAACTGCTCGCTGCATCAACTGAGATCTAAGTTCAATAAAGAAATTAAAAAAAAACTTATACAACGTGGTTGGTGGAGTTGGGGAGGGCCCCAGAGGGCTGCGGGCGTTGGACATGGGGCAGGGGCGGGCGGAGGAGCAGCTGGTCGGCGTTGCGAGGTGCTGGACGCCGTGGAATTGGGTCGGAGCAGCGCCGACGAACTGGCGTGGTCGGGCCTGAGTGGTTGGGCGGAGGAACATGGGGAGCACCTTAACGACGGACTGAGATGACGCCGGTGGAGGACGAGGTTGACCTAGATGGCGGGGGGACTGAGATGATTCTTCTGGGCGGAGGGATACCTTGGTGGCGGCGGACGTCAGCCCGATCTCGGCAACGAATTAGGCATCGCGTAGAGATCTCGGGGAGGGGAGCGGGATCCCCATGTTGTAGAGGAATGGGGATGGCGGGGGCGGCGGCATGGCAGATTCGCCGGAGGCGGGCGAGAGAACGAAAGGTCGCCCCTCTCAGCGACAGTCCGCATTTTTTTTTTTGAGTGGTGAGACTGTCCGCATTGGGTCGCCCCTTCTTTTTTTTTTCTTTTTTTTTTGATCTGGAACACCTTGCATTCCAATTACGAGGGACCGACCATATCGGCGGTCACAGCACGGATTACATCGTCCGGAAAGTCCGATTGCCAAACATGTAGGCTGTCGGGAGCTCCACTCGACCCACTAGCCGCCAGCACATGCGCTGGGACATTACATAAACGGGGGCAATACAAGACTTGATGATCTATGAAGCCTAGCTGTAGCAGATACTTTGCCCGCCCCATGCCGTGCAATTCGGCTAACCTGATGGCTTGTAGAAGAGCTTCATATTCCGCCTGTAAGGCTGAACTTTGGTTAAGGAGCTTCCCAGCGGCGGCGAGAACAACTCCACCATCCGAATCCCTTGCAATAGCTCCCCAGCCTCCTCCACCGGCAACAATATTGTAGGCTGCATCAACATTTATTTTTATAAACTCGCGGGGGGGCGCCAACCACCTTGGATTGGGCTTCGTTTGATTTGTCGTTTTCGTGCCCAGGAACTCTTGCCATTCAGCGATTGCATGACCAACCTGTGCCTGGAAAGCATCATCTGGTAGTCTCTGTTTCTTATGATTCGTTTTGTTCCTCTCAGACCACCAGGACCACAAGGTGCAAATAATCCGCAGCTTCTTCTCCTCCGGGAGCTTAAAAATGGCCTGAAGCATTTCCCTTGGTGATTGGCATATGAGAAGCTGTTGGCGGATCTGCTCCAAGCCCCCTCCTCTCCAGACTTTTTTAACCTCCTTACACCGCAGAAACAAATGTGCACCATCTTCCGGAAGGCGTTGGCAGATCACACACTTAGTGTCCAACTCGACCCCAATGCGCTCCACATTCCGCAACAGGGGATGACTATTGTGTGCGAGACGCCACATGAAATGATGAACTCTACCAGGACAGCGAATCGCCCATAAACTCTTCCAGAACCTCACCACTTCTTCTGAGCCCGACGAGCTATCCCCCCTTTGGTGCACACGTTGTCTTGACTGCATATCCACGTACAGCCTATAAGCAGATCGAACAGAGAACAATCCCTTTGGGTCGAAGTACCAGGCCATGAAATCATCATAGTGCTCACAAATTGGAATACTCAAAATGGTTGCTGCATCCGCCGGACAGAAAGTCTGACGAACAAGCTGGTCGTCCCATGTATTTGTAACCGGATCCACAAGCTCAGACACCTTTGTCAGAATATTGGCACCTTGCAAGGTACTTGGCAGCCGTGTGTCATTGGAAGGCAGCCAGGGGTCCGACCAGATGTTGATATGCTCGCCCGAGCCCACCCTCCATATCATGCCTGCCCTGACAACCTCTACTCCTTGAAGCAGACTTCTCCACACATAACTCATGCCGGGCTGGCTCGTAGCCTTTAGGACATCACCCTCCGGGAAATATTTGGCTTGTAACACACGTGCACAAAGCGAGTCCGGTACTTGGATGATACGCCAAATCTGACGGGATAACATAGCTATGTTGAAAGAGTGCAGATCGCGGAAACCCAGGCCCCCCTGTTCCTTAGGTAACGTCATTTTTTCCTAACTCACCCAGTGGTGTTTATCCTCCTCTTCCTGATTAGCCCACCAGAACTTGCAAACCATTTGGCTGATACTCTCGCACAAGGACTTTGTGAGATCGAAACAGGCCATCGCATAAGTGGGTACCGCTTGTAGCACTGCTTTGATCAAGATCTCCTTTGCCGCCTTGGATAGAAGCTTTATCTTCCAGCCCTGAATGATCTCCCAAATCCGGTCTCTTAGGTATTCAAAACACTTTTGTCTGGACTGTCCAACATAGCTCGGTAAGCCAAAGTACTTGCCCTGTAGGCTTTCCATGTGTAACCCAAGTAACGCTAGCAACTGCTGCTTTTTTTGATTTTTTGTATTTCGGCTGAACAACACTGCAGATTTATCCCGGTTAATAACCTGCCCCGATCCCAGCTCGTACACCTGCAGGATCTGGTTCACCACATCAATGCTAGCAGGGTTGGCCTCAAACAACAGTAGCGAATCATCCGCAAAAAGCAGATGGCTGACCGTCGGTGCGCCCGGTGCCACCTGAATGCCTTTGAGTTGTCCACTGTTTTCAGCATGTTGCAAGAGTGCGGACAGCCCCTCCGCGCACAGTAGGAATAGATACGGCGAAATTGGGTCGCCTTGACGGAGCCCCCTCCCGGGAATAACTAGGTCAGTACATGTACCATTCACCTTGAACTGAAACCGTACAGTCCTGATGCACTTGTTTATCAGACTCACAAAGCTTGGTGCGAAGCCCAGTTGCCTCATTACTTTCTCCAAAAAAAACCACTCCACCCGGTCGTAGGCCTTACTCATGTCCAGTTTTAACGCAGCATAATTAGCACTTCCGGACCTCTTCCTCTTCAAGAAATGTGTCATCTCATAAGCGAGGATAGTGTTGTCAGAAATGAGCCTTCCCGGCACAAAAGCGCTTTGATTCGGTGATATAATCTCCCCTAAGATGCACTTGAGTCTGTTTGCGAGGACCTTGGACACGAGCTTGTACACCACGTTGCATAGGCTAATAGGGCGTAAATCTTTCAGAGTCTCGGGGTTCTGAACCTTTGGGATTAGTACTACAAGAGTATCGTTCCATCCCTCCGGTATACTGCCGCCACGCAACACATGTAGCACCTCACGTACCACGTCATCGCCAACCAAGTGCCAGTAGTGCTTATAGAAGACGGCCGGTAGACCATCCATTCCCGGCGCCTTAAGATCACCGATGCCATCTAGAGCAGATTTGACCTCCTCAGGGGTGAACTCCGCACCCAGGAAGTCATTCATTTGCGGCGTGACCTTCGGAGAAATGTGATTTGGGATATTACTTGCATCAGCACCTGCCACGGGGGTAAACAGAGAGGTAAAGTAATTAGTAATAAGATTTTTTATGCCCTCTTCATCCTCCACTACCACTCCATCCTCCCTTCTTAGTTTCTGAATGGTATTCCGATTCTTTCTCTTCGAGGCATAAGCTTGGAAGTAGCGGGTATTACGATCAACCTTGGTCAGCCAATTAACATGAGCCCGCTGCCTCCAAACAAGGTCCTCCTGTTACTCTAGCCTCTCAATCTTGAAACTAATGGTTTGTTCCTTCCGAACTTGACTATTTGAGATTGGTTCCCTCCTGACATTCTCCAGCTCCACCTTTAATTTTTTTATTCTCTTCCGCAGATCTCCCAGCACCTCTCTACTCCAAGTATTCAGAGCCTTAAGTACAGCACCCAACCTTTGCCGAACCGTAGGACCGGTCGCCCCCTCCCAGGCCTCCTGGACTATTCCATCACAACCCTCCTCTAACAGCCAATTTGCCTCAAAACGTAGCAGGCGTTCACCCCCAGCCGGGCGTTGCACACGAGGGCTCCCATCCCGCAGCAGCGTCACAGGGCGGTGATCAGAGTGGCGGGGGTCCCCATTCATTATTTTGTACGCTGGAAAACGAGCACACCACTCCGGGGTTGCAACAACACGATCTAAGCGCTCACGAATATAGCCCTGAACACGATAGTTTTTATTCCTCCATGTGAAAACATCTCCCTCAAAACCGAGGTCATGCAAATTACAATAATCAAGAGCATCACGAAAATTCTGCATATATCTATGGGCTCGAGGGACACCTCCTTGCTTCTCATGGTTGAACAGGATCTCGTTGAAGTCGCCCAAGCATACCCATGGGAGTTGAGTTTGGTGGTGTAGTGTACGCAACAGCCGCCATGTTTCCACTTTCTTCTCCATATGTGACTCTCCGTAGATGCCAGTCAGACGCCATTTGTACCCATCCCCCTCCTCAACGATCGCATCAATATGCATTCTTCCCATCCATCTAACCATGACATTTATTCCACGCCTCCAAAAGAGCGCCAAGCCTCCACTCTTCCCTACATTATTCTTCACTTCCATGTGATATAAACCTAACTTATCCCTAAACTTACTCATCCTCGCCCTATCAAGCTTTGTCTCTGACAAGAAAAGGATGTCGGGGTCCTCCTCCTTCTGTAATTTCAGAAGGCCTCGAACTGCCGGGCCATTCCCCAAGCCCCGGCAGTTCCAAGCAATTATCTTCATTGGGTCTCGCAGGGCTGTCCCGGCAGCCCCGCGTCTTCTTTTGTCTTGTCCTCCTTCTGCTTGTACTCCCCATCGAGGAGCTTAGTTTTTTTTTGCAGCCTCAGCCTCCCCCAACACCGGTTCCTCAGCTCCCCTTTTGTGCTCATTTTGCCTCCCCTCACTGCCTCCCTTACCAGCCCCATTCTCCCCTGCCAGCCTCTCTCTTCCCTTTTGCTTCCTGTGTAGGAGATATGCCCTAGAGGCAGTAATAACAGTTACTTTATATCTCCGAGTTTGTAATGAATGTTTATGTTCCATGCTATAACTGCAATGATTCTCGAGTCTACAATAACCACGAGGCTCGGAGGGAAACTCATGTGCACGTGTGGTATAATAAATGGAAAAGTATTCCTAGTCATGCCTCTATGACTGGCTCAAGTATTGCATGATGATCATGTTTTCCTGATCATGGGCATGGCTATGCCGGCAATTTTGAGGGCACAATGTTAGTAGAACACTTGTGTTGAATCGACCCAAATTAATGTTATGCTATGAGATACATTCGTCATGAGTTAATGGTTAATAACACAGAGATAGTTATTGTTTGCATAATTCCTTAGACCATGAGAGTGTCGAGTTTCTTCATGCTTGCTTCATGAACTTTGGGGTTTGTTAAACGTCATCCGTAAATGGGTGGCTATTACGGCGGCTTACGGGTTCATGGAAAAGTATGTCAAGTAACTTGATAGCTCAAGATTGGGATTTGCTCCTCCGACGATGGAGAGATATTCTCGGGCCCTCTCGGTGTTACGGTATCCATCATCGTCTGGCCAGACACATTGTGATTTGATCACTGGGATGCCGGAACACGGAAACGAGTAAAGAGAACAAAACCGGTTACGAGGTAACTTGCATAATGGACAAGTTGTTGATCCACGGGGATGCATAAATCTCACCTCGGGTTTTGTAATATATCGTGAAGCAACAGGAATAGCACACGGCAACTGGAGGTTCACTCGAATATTCATTCGTGTGGGTATAGGGTTCAATATGGGTGTCCACGGCTCCGATGTTGATCATTGATCGGAAAGTGTTCCGGGTCATGTCTATACTTCACCGAACCTATAGGGTCACACGCTTAAGGGTCATCTATCTGCTGAATACTAGACGGGGAGTCTGAGAGAAATTCACCGGAAAAGTTTCGGATGAAACGGAAACGTTCCGGAGAGGATATCGGAATAGTTCCGGTAAAACTGAAAAGTTGTTTCAGGGGATACCATAAAGTCAAATTGGTTTCGGCACATGCCTGATAATTCTTGGAGGGTGCCAGAATCATTCTGGAAACTTTCTAGAATTTTCCGAGATGAAAACCGGAAATGTTCCGGAGCTGCCGGAACCGCTTCAGATGCTTTTCGCAGATGAAAATCACTAAACCGGAATTGTTCCGGATCGCATTGAAAATTATTTTTGTGGGTACTGGAAATGTTCTAAGCCCACATAAATATTTTTAGTTCGAACAGACGCTGAAAAATGTCGTCGTGAATAGTGAAAAGCACTTTTTGGGCTGATTTGCAAATGGGGTTTTTCTTCTAGAAGAAAACCACTTTTGGTGAGAGATAAGGTGTGTGAAAGGTGGTGGGCCCCCCCTCCAAAGGGGGCAGCACCAAATTTCGTCCATAGGTGGTGGGGAGGGCCCCCTTGGGGTTTCCTTCCACCTCATGGTGGATATGTTCTACACACACCCTTATGTGGCATTTGGGTGAAAAGATCTTAAGCCCCTTTTGGTCTTTTTACCCCTTGCCTCCACCCCTTGGCTTTCCTATAAATAGGAGGTGAGGGGGCTGCCCAAAGATCATCCCTTGCTCTCATACACATGCTATGCTTTGCTAGCTCTCTCTCTCCCTCCCACGAAAATAGTTTTTCATAGAGCCGAAAGGCTGTCTGGGTTCCGGCAGGAACTAGCTCTGGACGGCGAAGCCCTGCCGGATAGCTGACACCGTATGTGTGCAACCCCGTAGAGAGATTGTAGTTTCGATCTTTTGCCCGAAGGGCTGTTCGAGTTACCGTTCGAGTTTCCGGCGTCCTCCCGAAGGGCTGTCCGAGTTACTGTTCGGGTTCCGAGGGTCCTCCCGAAGGGCTGTCCGCGACATTGTCCAGGGGACTGTCCGACCGCCTCCCGAAGGGCTGTCCGGAGTGGGAGTACATCCTTGCGGTTGGGAGGTTGTAAATCCTAGCTGCAGGGATCTGCACCGACGATCTACACCGACTCTTCTTCCGCTGCGCTTCGAGTTGGTACGGATCAGATCAAATCTTGTATGCAGTCTCCATAGTGATCCTGGGCGTGCTCGCTGTACCGAAATTTTTTGTTTTCTGTCGCGTTCCCCAACATCCTGTACGTGCCTCCCTTCCTGCCATCTTTCCTTCCACCACCACTCCCTGGAGGTACTACTGCCATGTCATTCCCACCAGGACTTGTATCTTTCCCCCCGACATCAATCTGCATGCTTTTACGTAGCATGGCCTCGGTCGGCCCTCCCACACTAGTACTCCCACTGCCATCCCCACTGCCTCCACTCCCAGCCTCCTTCTTCTCGCTATCGTCTGCATTTGTTTTATCCTCCACAGAGTACGACGCCCTCTTTGCAGCCCCTTCTTTTCCCACCTCCTGGCCCCTCTCCTCCTCCTCTGCTATCTCCCCCCAACTTTTACTATTCTTGCGCCATGAGGGGGCATCGCTGCCGGAATAGGATCTTCTCCCCCAATCACCCACATATCTGTTCCCCAGACTCCAACCACCCGCCCCAGCTCTGCTGTCTCCCCCTCTGCCGCGAGCATCACCGCCACCCTTACGTGGGAGGAAGGCTCTCAACCAGGGACCAAACTGACGTTTTTCACCTCGCTTCAGCTTCACACCACACACCTTATCGATGTGCCCAATTATCCCGCACACATAGCAGAAATCCGGCAAATATTCGTACTCAAATGGACACCAGTTCTTCTCTTCCTCCTCCTCTCTACCAGGCTCCGTTACCATCTCCTTGCCAGAACTATCTTTATCCTCTCCATCATCCAGTGTAAAACCTCTCATCAAGGGAGCTTTAATATTCATACGGACCTTAACCCTTAAGAACTTGCCGACCGCTTTGCCATCTGCCCGTGCCTCCACGTCCATGACTTCGCCTATCTCGGCACCAATTGCCTCCCCCGCCTCCCTGCACATCATCCCTAATGGGAGGCGCATAACTCTCACCCAGATCGGGATCGAGTCAAAAGCATAATCCTCCGGGCGCTTACTTGCAACAAAATCTTCAAAAACGAGCAGATCATTCCCAAACTCCCAAGGTCCTCCTTCCAACGCCATCCGTTTCCCCGACTCCTGGCCAAAGGTGAACAGGAAAATATTCTCGCCAACCTCCTTGCACTCTAACCCCCTGATCGGGCACCAGATCCGGCCCAAAGTTTCCGCCATAGCCTCCACAAACACTGGTTTTTCCGACAGGAGTTTAGCCAGTGCCTGTGGTTCCACAACACCTGCCTTGCCTAATCCAGCCCAACCGATCTTGATGCACTTCTTCTCCTTGTCCGACAATTTCAGATTCTGCAGCAGTCCTTCCACCTTCTCCATCGTCCTCCTTGACCGGAAACAGGAAACAGGATCTCAAAACTAGGGAGCGGTGGTGGTGTACGATCACGAGCCCTAGCTCCCGTGAAAGGCTTTTGGTGGATGGGTTAGACAGGGAAGGGAAACCTAGTGCCCGATCGAGAGGAGAGATCTCTCGACAGACACCAACGAGAGGAGCACCGGCGGTGAGGGGACAGTTGTGGCGGCGGCCTAGGAGAAAACCTAGATCGCCCTAAGAAACGCCAGACGACAGGACCAAACCGTCACCCTAGAGGGGCGTGTTTGTAAATGATATATATTTCTAGATCATACACTCATGATGAATATGAATAGGTAATTTGTGAGGCACTGGGGTGATCATTTCGTTCTTGCATGCCAACCTGTTAAAATTCCCATTTATGCGAGCAGTTGATGGAAACTGTAAATGATTTCATACGTTGTGCTTAATCTTTGGAAATGATGGACCAGTAGTCTAATGATTTCTGTAACGGAGCGCTTGAATCATCTTCGTCCCAGCCATAATCATTCATTCTTGGTGTACAAATCAATGGTTCGACTAAGGTTTTGGATTGGTTGTTCGATTGGTTCGTGGACTTGGAGAGAAGTTTGAATGGTGCCCATGCCTAGCGACGTACAGCTGCTGTAGCTACGTGCTAGTGAACTTGACCACACTGAAAAGTGCAACGTCCTATGGAATGCTGATCTAACTGTGGTGAGGTGACATGACAATTTATTAAGGACAGTAAAACTGAGCCTAAAGCGAGCCCTCTCAGCGATTTGAGTTTTTGGCCGTCCGTTTTCGTGATCTGGACGTTTTTGGCCGTCGGATCTCGTGTGTACAGCCATCTCTTCCGCACTGGGCCAGCTGTCCTATGGGCTGCTGCTCCGGTGGCCGAAAGGAAGCCCTCTGGTAAACTGGGCCTTTTCCTCAGCCCAATTAGCTAATTGACCGTGTGGTCCACGACCACGAGCGTGCGAGAGAGAAGAAGAGAGGCCGACTGATCCATTACCCACCTTAACAATTTGACATGGCTCACAAATGGTACAAATCCATTAATATAGTTACAAACATATGCCCGAATCGAATGGATCGCCGACAGGAAACAACAGCCAAAGAAACAGAGCTTGAGCAGCTTCAACCAGGGAATCTGCTGAATTGGCCAGAAGGCAATATTACAAGATCACAACAGTAGGAAAATGTATCAGATTAAACGCCTTCTACTTCAGGGTTCATGATACAGACCATATCAACATGGTTTTGATCAAGAACAGAACAAAAACCGCTTCATTAGAGGATGCTCCGAAGTAAGTTATGCAGTGAACAAAGAACAAGCCAATCAGGCAATGCATTCAGACATGTCAAATTCATTTTGTGAATAAACAAAACCCATCCATCCAGGAACACGAATGATTGACAACCCTACAAACGCAGAAGAACACAAATGCAGCATCATATTTTTCTATATATCTAACCCACAGAATGTTTCTCGCACAAGGGACACAGAAGCCACAAAATTTGATTTTGTATGATACTGATTTCGGGAGAGAAATGTGCTTGTATTCAAAATCTAACCAAGAACAAGGCCGACACATACTATGTTTAGAATTAAAGGTTTGTTGGATGAGAACATTTTAATCTGAAATACCTTCTGGTCCAGCCACTTGTAGCTCCTCAACTAGCGTTTCTGGCAAGGGATGCGGCCTCGCCACCACGGCACACTTGACCATCCGCGTTTCTGGCAAGGGATGCGGCCTCGCCACCACGGCACACTTGACCATAGCGGCGGTGGCGCCCTAACCATTTGTGTAGTTACAGTCTTTACCACTGATTACGTATCACATTTTTCTTTATTATTGCATAGTGTATCCTATGCAAAGTAAGGGTGGACTTCAACAATGCAATAGGTCACACTTTGCTCTTTAAGGATGATAAGGGGCGGTCATTCCAAGTTGAAGTGCATAAACAAAATGCATGTCGTCCCTCGGTCTCATCCCACCCCATGCCATGCCGCGCCACACGACGCGTTTCCACGCACACCGAATACAAATCGCCAGGCGCCGGCCATCCCTCCGATCTCACCCCACACGCAGTGCCACGCCACATATTTCTGCGCCCGCACCGAATACAAACTTACAGCTACAAAATCCCAGATCCATAAAAGGGCAAGGAAACAAAAAATGGCACCCTATCTATCTACGATGTGGCAACTCTCCAACGTTCAAATCCCAGATCCATCATAGGGTAAAACAAATCACCCACCGTCCCTTGGTCTCATCCCAAACGCCACGGCATGCCGCGCGCTTACCGAATACAAACTACACCTACGAAATCCAGTACTTCCAATAAAAAAAATAAGGAAACAAACATGGCACCCTATCTATCTACGATGTGGCAACCCTCCAATGGTCAAATCCACACCCATCATAGGGTAAGACAAAAGCCGCCCGCCCGCCGTCCCTTGGTCTCATCCCACACGCCACGCAGCGCCGCGCGGTTCCGCCCGCGCACCGAATTCAAACTACACAAATGAAATCCCAGTAATCCCAATAATTAAATAAAAAAGGAAACAAAAATGGCACCCTGTCTATCTACTACACTACTTGGCAACCCTCCAAGGGTCAAATCCCAGACCCATCACGGGGCAAACCAAACCGCCCAACGCCCTTTGGTCCCATCCCACACGCCGCACCGCACCGCGCACCGAAAACAAACCACGCCAACGAAATCCCAGTGGTTCCAGTAAAAGAAGAAAGAAACAAACATGGGCACCTACTCTATCCATCAATCTATCTTAAAGCTGACGCTACATTCACAAGAAGGGAAGATGATAAAGTCCGTTTTGAAAGCACATGCGGTGGAAGGGATCCCCTAGCCGTTAAGGCCAACCCCCAAGCGCCCCCGGCCGTCCGACCCGCATCCGACGGTTCGGATCCCACGACCGTTGGGGTTCGAACGCGGCTTCCGTCTCCTGCCCAGGCAGCCAGGCCCCTATTTTATCTCGCCCCTGCCTCCTGCCGATCCCAATCCCCCATCCACCCGTCTCTCTCCTACGCTCTCCGCCCCCGCTCCTCCCCTGCAGCAGCCGCAGCGGCGAGCTATTCGACCTAGATAGAGCTAGGGAGAGAGGCGGCGGTAGCTTCTCCTTCTCCTCCTCTCCTCCGTCGACCTCGCCGGGGAGAGCTCGAGCAACGAGGTCCGTGACGGTAGCTTCTTCTTGGATCGATGGATGGGCGGACGGATGCGTTCTTGAACGGGGTTGAGGGGTCGTTTCTTGTTCTGTCTAGGATGGGATTCTTTGGTTTTCTTGAGGGTTTCTTGCCGGATTTGGTGTTGCGAGCTCTGGTTCCCTCGGATCTCCGGCTTGGATGGATGAATTCGGGGGAAAGCGCTAGCTCAGAGCGTGCGATTGCGTCAGGGCGGCTCGTGGCGTAGATTCTTTGGCGTTCTTGGGGCGGATCTTTGGAGGTCTCGGTTGTTCTTGCTTGGAATTCGAGCAATAGATCGGCAAGAAGCTTGATTCCTCGAGGCATGGTCTGGCAGAGTTCCAGCTGCTCAAACTTTCCTTTTTTGCTTCGGCACGTGCGGGGTTTCTTCTTGGATCTCCCCCGCGAGTCCAGAGAGGCCTGAAGCAGAGTAGCTAGTCCAGTAGGGCGTTCTTGCTCGTTTGGGTTTCGGATTCGCGAGTTTTCCATCGGTTTCTTGGCCAAATCCAAAGTTCTTGGCTCGTTCCACGCGCCCGATGAGAAATCGGCTGCGTTTCGAACCAAAAGATCCCGTTTTTTTTTCTTTTTCTGCAGATGAGTTTCCTCTGTTTCTGAATTTGGATTGTCCTCTTGCTGCAGGGTTTCCGGCCGTCGTCAGCAATGGAGAACATCAGATCCGAGAACCACAGGGGTGCGGCCATGGAGGGCGTGAAGCTCGCGTCGGAGGCGGCGGCCAACACCAACCGCAGGGCCCTGAGGGACATCAAGAACATCCTCGGCGCCCCTCACCAGCCGCAGGCGGTGAGCAAGAGGGGCTTGCAAGAGTAAGCAATCCACCGATCCATGACTGAATTTCGAACTCCAGTTCAATCCCGCATGTAATCCAGAACTGGATCTCTAATCGCTCCGAGTTTCTTTCCATGTTTCAGAAAACACGCCGCCGCCGGAGCCAAGAGCCAACCTGGCGCCGTCGGCCACCGGCCGGTGACCAGGAAATTCGCCGCTATTCTACAGCAAACGCAGCCTGCGAACGCCCCGCTGGTATAGGCAATTAAAATCCTTGCTATTTTGATACTGTCTTGGGTGTGCATTGCTGTTCTTATCTCTGTACTTTCCAGTTGTGCAAATTTTAGAACTTGTTCGCTGAATTTAGATGCTGGGAAGTGGATCCTGAATGCACTTTGTGTTTGCTATCAGTTAGATATATTCAGATTTGCACACACAAATGTGCAATTGCGTATGGTTTGAATTACTACACCTGAATTGCAAATCTTCAGAGATTTGAGCATACCAAATCTTGTACTATATGGTATATCATTAATGCAGGTTTAATATAGTTCTAGCAGATTTAGGCAAGTACTAGTTTATCTTATCTAACTGAACTGGGTGCTCACTTTTACATATGGTATGATATTAATGTAGGTTCAATCGGGCTAGCTGTAGATTTTCATCTTTTGCATCCGTGCCCTGTGTTCCCTTGCTTTTATTGCACTCAGATTTTGTTCAGATTATTTTACCTTGCCTTGTTTGAACCAAGAATCTGAGCAAAATAGGTAACTGTCAACTCAAGGATTTGAATTTATTTGGCAGGCGCCCATTGGCAGCGAGAGGCAGAAAAGGAATGCTGACACCGCGTTCCATGCTCCTCCTTCAGACATGGAGTGCAGCAAGGCTTCAGATGATGATCTTGACGAGATGGTAAGCAGAGTAACGCAAACTACCATTGCACGATCAGCACGAGTTATCTACCATTTTGGTAATTTCATCGCTCATCATCCATGCTTTGTTGTTACTCCAGATGACCAATGAGCTAAAGGAAATTGACATGGAGGACACCGAAGAGGAGGAAATGCCTGACATCGACAGCTGCGACGTCGGCAACTCCCTTGCGGTTGTCGAATATGTGGATGAAATTTACAGCTTCTACAGAAGGACCGAGGTAATTTATCTGCTTGGAACCCCTGTCAAGTTATCTACAGAGTTTTGTACCTGACCTGTTATGGTAGTAATAGTCTCATTTCCAAATTCTTTGTGCTGTAGGAACTGAGCTGTGTGTCCCCCACCTACATGGCACACCAATCTGACATCAATGAGAAAATGCGCGGTATTCTGATTGACTGGCTGATTGAGGTAAGGATTCTATTCGATGACCGGTACATTCGGCAAGTAGTCTTCTTAGTATGCTCTGGAATGGAAAGTTCTTAGAAACTCCATTGTTCCATTGTCCAATGCAGGTGCACTATAAGCTTGAGCTACTGGGTGAAACTTTATTCCTTACTGTCAACATCATTGATAGATACCTGGCCCGGGAAAATGTCGCCAGGAAGAAGCTCCAGCTTGTGGGCGTGACAGCCATGCTGCTGGCATGCAAGTATGAGGAAGTGAGTGTCCCTGTGGTGGAAGATCTCATCCTCATCTGCGATCGCGCCTACTCCCGGGAAGATATTCTGGACATGGTAACAATCCTGTTATACATGCACCTTTCGTCGATTCGATCGATACGAGTTCTTGTTTTGTCTTCAGAGAATTGACACTAGGATATGGTAATTCTACAGGAGAGGATGATTGTGGACAGGCTTGAGTTCAACTTGTCAGTTCCAACCCCATACTGCTTCATGAGGAGGTTCCTCAAGGCAGCAGGGTCTGACAAGAAGGTAAGATCACAGCTCACCTTGGATGTTGCATACTACTACTACTAGCATTACTCTGTTTTGTATGTACTATGAGAGCATTGCTTGTCTGACACAAATGGTGCGGTGTTCTGAATCAGCTGGAGCTGCTCTCCTTCTTCCTAATCGAGCTCAGCCTCGTGGACTACAAGATGCTCAAGTTCCAGCCATCGATGCTGGCGGCGGCGGCCATCTACACCGCGCAATGCACGCTCAACGGGTGCATGTCCTGGAACAAGTGCTGTGAGCTGCACACAAAATACTCTGAAGAACAACTCATGTATGGAAACACACTGTGTAGACATTCAGGCCAACCAACTTTCAGTGAGTGATGCCTTTGTACTCACACAGCTGTTTGGCTTACTGGTTTGCAGGGACTGCAGCACCATGATGGTGGAGATGCACCAGGGGGCGGCGCGTGGGAAGCTCACCGGGGTGCACCGCAAGTACAGCACCTTCAAGTACGGGTGCGCCGCCAAGTCGGAGCCCGCCGCCTTCCTGCTCGACGCGAGGGCTTGACCGACGACTTACATCACCGTGTCTGTAACAACTGCTAAAGAGGAAGAGGTGGTGTACATTGAGGTGCTCTGTTCTGATGAGATTTACACCAAGGAAGAAGGAGACCAACGTTTGCTGTTGGCCGCGTGGCGTGCGTTTTTACTACTACTCTCTCGGTATAACTTAACATCGATCCGGTCCGAGTTGAGTTGAGTTGTGTGTGTGTTGATGGGTTCCAATTATATGTGTTGGAATGTGTTTGTGTATTTGATTCTTCGATTTGTTGTGCGATGATGACACCTACCTGCAAAGCAACTTGCAAATAAACATTAATTGAATTTCCTGTTCAGTACATGGTTTCCTTGCTCCCAATGTGAGCATCTTTGATTATCTTGTCCTGGTTGCAAAATCTGTAATCTGTTCAGTATATGGTTTTTCTTCCTCATCTTGGTCTCAAATTCAAATTTGTATGGCTTGTTCAGATTGGCGGTGCTAATAAATGGTCCCAGAATTTGAATTTGCATAGTGTTTAAAGGTGGCACTAGGATCTAGAACCTAGTAGTGTCATATTCTTGTAGAGTAGGAACCTGAAACATGTGGCATGTTTGCAGTGTACTCGCTCTTTCTGGGCTGTACTGGAGATTTTGAATAAAAGGGTTGTGATCTGAAGCGAAGATGGATATGGTGTGAATTTGTGAACTTGTCAAGCATGTGGATATGAATATCTTGCAAGATCTTGAACTTTGACTTGCAGTAAGGAAGGTGGCACTAGGACCTAGAACATTGACTCGCAGTGTATTCGCTCTTGGTGCTAGAAAATTTGAATAAAAAGGGTAGTACAAGGTTGAGTAGTAGAAGTAGTACTAAACAACACGAGAGATATGAATCTCTCGTGTTGCCAGATCTGGAATGCCAAGGAATATTAACAGGCATTGAAGTACTAATGGCCTTGTATGGTCGTTGATCTTGCCTTGACAGCAAAATCTCTATTTGTTCTCTAGTACTAGTAGTACCGTTGGAATTCAAATTCAAATTCAAATTCGGCATGGATGGCTTGTACTACAGATTGGCAGTGCTGGCCAGTACTGAGTGGTCCCAGATTTGACCGTTTTTCCCTTGAGGACTTATTGGTGGTGTCACTTTGACTTTGCTGTGACCTTGGAGTGAGTAGCATTAGTACTAGACTAGAACAAGTGTAGTACCAGTAGCAGCAACCTGAAACATGTGGGCATGTTTGCAGCGTGTCCTGTATTCGTTGATTCCCTTCCCTTCACTGCCTTAGAAAATTCGAATGTGATCCGAAGCCAACATGCATGCATGTGGACGCTGAACTTGCTTGGCTTTGGAGAAAATCAAACTTGTAGTAGTACTAGTAGGATATAGTACACTCTTGAGTCTTGACCTTGACTTGATGGTAATATATACACACAGTACTAGTGGTGCTGCTCCTTGTTGTCATGGTATGGTGTGGTTGTTTGTGAACTCGGCAACAAGACCGGAGATGTGAATTTCCATGAAAGATGTGGGGAAAATATCAATATTAACTGGATTAATATTTAATAATTCAATTGAAGTGCCACTCCTAAGTCTAACCAACCAACCAACCAACCCCATGGCCTTGTATGAGCCTCACTTTTACAAGCCAATTGGTTGATTTTTTCTCTCTCTCAATAAAGGTAGTGAGATTCCAGTAAAACACATCCCGTCCTTGTGTCAGGCTAATAGACTCTAGTCGGGATAGGACATGTTGCCATGACATAAGGCGAAGGCTAATCAACCAGTACAATCAACAGTGGCGGAGCTAGCAACGAGTTACGTGTAGGATTGAAACGATGAACTCTCGAAACTTTCAGTACTTTGTAGAAAGGAATTGCAAAGGATATTGGTAGTAGGCCTAGGGCTATAGCCATAGCTATCCTAGGCCCGTCTACGGCATGGTTTTCACTTTCAGTGAGATTTTGATGAAATTCACTGAATTTCATTAATTTCAGCAGACACTGAAATATCGATGTTTAGGCCAAAATATTTCAGCAATTTCACTAGTACACAGGAATTCAAATATTTTTCAATTTTTTTTAAATATTTAATTGAATACAGGTTAATATTTCGGCCTTTTGGCTGAAATGCAAACCAAAATTCGGTTGGTGCTGAAATTTTTCTGAAACAGAAATTGAAAACCATACTCTCCGCCACTGATAATCAACTAGTACGTAGGCAACTAGCAAGGAAGCTATGATTGGTTGATTCACCCCAGAAGAAGAAGAAGAAGAAGAAGAAGAGATAGGCTTGATGGTGATGGTTCAGTTGAGGCAGACGACAGTAGTAAGTACCTAGAGAGTGTACCGGTCTCTGCTTGATATCCCATTTGTAAGGGAGGTGCAGAAGATGTTCAACATCTAATGTTCCCATGTCAGTGGGCACGAAAAGTGTGGAAAGCCGTTGGGCCTAAAGGACGCGATCGAGCAAGCGCTTAATGTGTATAGATCGAGTAGCGTGATCCTTGAATACCTTCTCAGAGAGTAGAGGTGTCACTCTCCAACGCTAGAATTTTTTAGATTTAAAGAAAGCATTTTAGTGGGGGCCTGGTATATTTGGTGGCAACGTAGAGAAGTAGTGAAGGGGAAGGTGTCATGAGTCCATCCAAAACTGATCTAGCAATACATGCAATAACATCAAATTCGGCTTCTTCAATGGGCTCTGTCCGGACCAGGAAGGATAAATGGTCCAACCATACTCCAAATTCGTACAAGATGAACGTCGATGCTTGTTTTTTTGATGATGGTACGGGAGCTACAACAGTTGTTCTTCGCAATCATCTGGGTGAGGCGCTGGCATGCTCGACCACCTTAATTGATCACGTTCACCACTGCAGAGGTTTTGGCGATGAGAGATGGATGAACGTTGGCGGATCGCCTTGGCTGCTTGATGGTCACATTTGAATCAGATTGTTTCGAGATCATAATACAAGCTTGCAACGGGGAATCGAAGATTTGGAGCACGTACTCTGCAGTCCTCGCTGAGTGCTTTCAGTTTGCCTTTAGGATCGGCTCGGTATCTTTTGCGCATTGCCCAAGGGAGGCGAACAAAGTCTCACATTGTTTAGCTAGAAATTCTTGTGATTCAGACTCCGTAGTTTTTCGGGACGGAAATCCTGAGTTTTCTCTTAGCTGAACTTGTTCATGATGTAACTGTCTTTTGATTTGAATAAAGTGTGCCACACCTTAGAAAAATGTTACGTACATAGTGCAGGAACTGAACTGTAGCGAATGGAGCTTGTCCGTAGTATGAAGTTCGTTATGACTTATGAGGAATTGAACTGTAGCGAACGAAACTACTAGTAGTAGGGATTTCACGGGATGCGAATTTTCAGAGGCCGAGCACCAGGCAGGCCGCTATCCTGGGCGTCCTTTTGGGCCTGGGGATCTGGTTTTTGTCAGTGGGTGGCAGGCCTATGCAGGGGAATACAGCCCGCGGTACGTCTAGGATATGTGTAGGCGTATTGTGTGCGGCCCATCGCCAGCGTCTGTGCCCGCGCGTCGTTTGCCTGGAACGAAATCAGGGCCCATGACCACTTGTTCAAAACAGCACAGGCGAGAGAATCTTGTCCTACTCACCCCCCTCGCACGACGGGGCTGCGTGGAATAAACCAGAGCCACGCAGCTGGTCGTCTCCTCCATCCCAATCTGCATCACTTTGGCAAACAGCGGCGACTGTGCTGCTTCGGCGAGATGTCTACCAATGGCGTCGAGATCAACGGGTATGTTTTGTCCCCCCTCCGGCCACCCCTACTTGGTACCAAGTGCCCTTTTATCGCCACAGATTTTGGGGATTTCTCACCGGGATGGCCGCCCTGTTGATTCATACAGGATGTGTGTTGCGCCCAGGGTGTGGAGCAGTTCCATCTTCCCAGTGGAGTCTCAGGATTCGATGAGCGTCCCAAACGCCGCGTTTGGCGCCGCCAGCGGCGCGCAGCCGGCCGTGGATGCAGTGTTGGGCGAGGTGTGCTCTGAAGCCACCAGCGGCTGGACGCGCAGGTCAGTTAAAATCAATGTTCTCGTTTCTCTGCTGATATGATTCTTATGGAGTGCTGTGGAATCTTGGATCTGAACAATACTTAGGTTCTTAGGCAAAGAAATTTGTTGATTGGGATTTCAGCAACGATTCATAGTATCTTCTGATTTAGCAGTAAACTATTTCGTTCAGTACATGTTAGGTTCCTAGGCAACGATATTTTAGCAGTAAACTATTGGGTCTAGCTATTGGGTCTTGGGTTTTATGGTGTGATATGTGCATTTTTTGCATAATGTGAGTTGGAGAATGGTAAGGCTGATTGGAGTTTCGAGATTGGAATTTATAGAGCATGATGCAATTTTTCTGGGAGCATTTTGCAGGGTTGTTTCTGTTTTGTGGTGTTATAGTGAGCATTGGTATTAATTTCTGGTAGTTTTTTGCGTCTGATTTGCTTGAGAAGATGTTCTAGTGATGGGTTTCAGAGCTTTTGTTATTTGGATTGCAGAGTTGGCTGTGAAAGTGCCCGTGTCGAATAAGATATCCGCGTAGATTATAGTGGAGTGGTTCTTTGGATTCAGCCTAGTTGGTTTATTTCTGTGGATGGTGCACGTGATCTTGGAATCAGGCTATTTAATTTTTGGGATCCGATAAAATTAGGATTGAGATGTTCTTTCGAATGCAGGTTGTGTTGTTGTTCAATTTTTGTCGGCGCCATTTGGATTTACTGTTGATTATCTATGCATATGCTTTGTTCTATTTTCCATGGTTTTTGTTTTATCCGATGATGATATTTTTAGAATTTATGTGGGGCGGTTATAATTTAGGATTGGTTATGTCTATTAATATACATTCAACTTGCAAGCCTTTCATTATTTGCTTCCTGTCTCCGTCTCTTGCTGAGATGATTGTCCAGGATCTGGATTGGTAAAGCTCTAGAGGAGAGGGAGATGAATCCAAACAGGAAATCAGCTCTGGGATTGTCTCTGCGCGCTTATGCAGAGAAGAGGGAAGGACCTGTTGTCTATCCAAGTATTGGGACAAGCTTTGACTCGTTGGATGAGGCTTATGAATTCTATAATCTGTATTCATGGGAGTGCGGGTTCGGTGTTAGGCTTGCCAAAAGCAGATTGAATGTTGAGAGGAAGAGATGCATGCAAGAGATTGTGTGCGCTTGTGCGGTATGTAAATTGACAATTAACAAATTATTTGTTTCCCCATTGAGTGATTGTAATATCATGGTGCACTAGGTGTGACTAATGGCAGCGCCTGTGCTGCTCCGGCGAGATGTCTACCAATGGCCTCGAGCTCAACGGGTATATTTGCTCCCCCTCCGGCCAACCCTCCCTGGAACTAGTTGTCTTTTTATCGCCGTGGATTTTTGGGGATTTCTTACCGAGTTGGCTCGGCTTCGATTCATGCAGGATGTGTGCTGCGCCAGGGACGTGGAGCAGTTCCGTCTTCCCAGTCAAGTCTTAGGATTCGCTGAGCGTCCCGAACGTCGCGTTTGGTGCCGGCGGCGGTGCACAGGCAGGCGTGGATGCGGCAGCGGGCGAGATGTGCTCTGAAGCCACCAGCGTCTGGACACGTAGGTCAGTGAAAAATCAGTGTTCTCATTATCTGCCACAGTTCTTCTTTGGAGTGCCGTGCCATGTTAGATCTGAATCATGTTTAGGTTCTTAGGTACAGAAGAGTTGATTGGGGTTCCTGCAGCGATTCATAGTATGTTCTGCACATATTTTGGTCTAGTCGGTAGTGTGCTAGCTGTACCTGACATGGATCATTTTCTGGAAAATAGGGTACTGGTAGGAAATTATAGAGCTCATTGGACATCGTTGGATTTGCAGCGC
This sequence comes from Elymus sibiricus, assembly GCA_039707655.1. Taxonomy (NCBI): domain Eukaryota; kingdom Viridiplantae; phylum Streptophyta; class Magnoliopsida; order Poales; family Poaceae; genus Elymus; species Elymus sibiricus. The sequence goes on along the minus strand of CM077676.1, from coordinate 473,695,337 downwards.
CACTGATGTTAGCAGTAAATTAATTGCTGTCGGATTTATAGTGTGGGAGTTGGATTCTTTACATGAATGGATATTTTGGAAATTATAGAGCTGTTTGGAGATTGGATATTTTCGCACAGGTTGTTCGATTCTATAGTATGTTAGTTGGCTTTTGTCCATGATTCAAATTCAGGGGAGCACTGGGATGGTGCCTCATGTTGGTGGTGTTAGAGGGAAAACTGCTATTATTTGTTGATGGATCTTGCGGTTGATTTTACTGGCGTAGATGTTGAAATGATGGGGTTGAGAGGTTCTGTTTTTTGGATTTTCAGAGTTGCAATGTGAAAAGTGTCTGTGCCTAATATGATATACGCGTGGATTAGGGCAGAGTTGTTCTTTTGATTCAGCCTAGCTGGTTATTTTTGTGGATGTCAGTGGTATTGGATTTTTCGGACGACGAATGGTGCACATGTTTTGCTCTGTTTTTACTTTTGTTGATGGTGGTGTTATGGGATCTGATCAAATTAGGATGGGGTTGTTCTTTGGATTCAGGTTATCTTTTTGTTTATGGGTGTCAGCGCCATTGGACTTCCATGGATTTGTTTATCTGTTGATGATGGGTTTTCGAATTTATGGTGGCTAGTTAGAATGTAAAACATAACTAGTCGTATATTAGTATATATTCCATGACAAGCTTTTAAGTCCTTTTCCTCTGCCCGTCTCTTTCTGAGACGATTGTCCAGGGTCAGGATCGGTAAAGCGCCGGAGGAGAGGGACACAAGTGCACAACTTGCCCCGAGAGAGGCGATGTGCCGAAGGTGCCAAGGAAATTGCCGAAGTGTACAAATTGTGGTGTGCTTGGTCATCGGCACAATGCTTGTGGCACGAAAAAATCTGGTCCATTCGAGCCTAACTTTCTGTAGGTCAACTTGATTCATGCCTTGTGTGTACTTCTTTGATCGTCAGAACTGTCTTGTTATTCGCTTCTCATCAGTTTCGTTGTCATTTTGTAATTTCAATGTTGTTTTGGTGTGCTGTTTTGTTGTGTAAACTATGATCACGTTGTGTTTGGTTCACTTCGAAACATTTGTTTGATTTACATGCCACTGCATAGTTTGGCAGGCGGGAACGCTTTCCAGGGTGATGGCTAGATGGGCTTGCATTTTTGTTGGACCTCACTTGTGTCCTCGCCACGAGTGTGTTGCAATGGTCAATCTTGGTTTAAGTCGTAATTTTCCAAAACTCTGAGACCAGGAGAGTGAACCGTTCCTGGCTTGATCATTTGATAATTCGAGTCGCCACGAGTGTGTTGCAATGGTCAATCTTGGTTGGCTGGTGCATCGGCCAATGTTCGTCTTCAGCGAGATGGATATCACCAGGAGAGTGAACCGTTCCTGGCTTGATCATTTGATAATTCGAGTGTCAGCGTCCAAGTATTGCTAAGTAAACGCATGTTGACAATTTTTTGTGAGTGTCAAGGCCTTGTGCTATGCGTTGATCGGCTACGTTGCTTTGTCTTATGGATGGCATGGCCAAGCGATGTCCATGCTGGTGCGACGCATGCCATTGGCTGTATGAGATGACAGGTGATGGAAGCACTGCTCCCGAAATCTTTTTCACACTGGACATGATGACGCTCCTTTCGCGCTGCGCAACGCCAGGCAGTTGGGTGACAAGAAGTGACATGACGTATCGGTGGAAAGCGAACCGGAGGCTCAAAGCTGTTCCACATGACCTGGACTCCGCGTAGAACACTCACGCTAATTAAGCTCTGGTTGTTAAGTCAACACGGACAAAACGTGTTTATTCAAATCCTTTTTTTTTTTGGTGCGTGGATGATTAGTCTATTTGATACATTCGCGTGCTTCGTTACACATTCTAATGCTGATTTTGTGCGGGCAGCCGGGCACGATTTCTATCAATACGGGCGTGGAGCAAAAACACATGCTAGTTTTTGCTGTTAATCTCTTTATTAATCCACTGTAGGAGATCCCCGTTGAAATGATTATGGTTAGCTAAAGAGTTGCGCATACTTACCTGCTCGCAGGCCACGACTGCTCCACGTCCGCGGTAGATGGACTGGTGGACGACCCTCCACACACGCTACAGGCCTACAGCCCATGAATGACCTAGTACGTACAGTACCAGGCTATGCATGGAACATGCACCACAGACGGTTATGATGTGAGAACATGTCGGCGGCGTGCGACAGGCCTAGATGACTTTGCATGTGCGTGGGACCTACGTCGTTGAATGCGGCCCAAAAATAAATTTGAACCATGTCGATGAATCCTAATGCTAATACTTTTGAACCATGTCGTCACAAAAAAAATGTCCAAATAAATTGAACGTGTACGTTAAATGGATGGCTCTTAGTCTAACTGTCTCCCCTAATGATGATCAACTATGTGACTAGCCCTTTCAGGTACAAACTAAGCGCGTGTTAAAACAACTGTTTGCCATATACTGGCTCGATTTCTCTAGCATGCAAAACTGAAAAAATAAATCATTAACAGATGCATCATAAACATTTACACAGCCATCTAAACGTGGAGCGTTTTGTTTGTGCAGCTGCAGAGATCAAAACATTCTGGGTGAGCTTAATGCAGGCTAGCTAATGGTAAACACACTTACGCGCCCGCTGGTCAGCATTGGTCCACGTATGCGCTGGTAGAACTGGTGGGCAGTCAGGCAAGCTGGCGATGCTTCGTCAGTGCAGCCCATGCATGTACAGGTCTGCGAGACACTGCACGCGGGCATGAAGCAAGCTCTGACTTGTGCGCACATCTGAGAGATGATGTGACAAGCCTAGATTCCCTTGCATGTGGTGGGGCCTCGCTGCCTGGATACGGCGCAAAAAGAAATCGAATACAGACAGAATACACTGACTGCACGGATCCCCATTGTGGTTGGACAGCCCAGATACCGGCCGACCTGATGCTCGGCCTCCATTGGCATTTTTCGGGATTTCACGGTGCTAGTACTAGCGAAATTGAAAGAGCGGGCGTGTCTGGTCTGGACATATTTGCAGCAGAGGCTGTGCAGGCACGCCCGGCCACCCGAGTAAATGGCCGGACCGCGCTGGTCAGTGTTATGTGACGGAAATGTCCCTGATGGGCGTGTTTGGTAGGTTACATTGTTTTTGGGGTCTTTTCATCTGTGACTCAATTGGACATGACTGAGTAAATACATATCAAAAATCATATTGTGCATGCTGCTTGGTAGCCTCCATGTAGATTGGCTGCGTCAGGGAACCAATTTTTCCCTATCGTTTGGTGGCCTGCGTTGGACTGGGTTGATGCACTACGTGGTGTTTGGTTGTGCACGACATAAGTTGTGATCACCTCTTCTCACTAGTGATGATCTTACCACACACGAATCAAAATATCGTTTCAGTCCTAACTAGTAAAAAAATGCAGTTCATCCTAACTATTAATAAATTGCAGTACAAATTAACAGTTATGGCTCGATAGGGGAAAGTTCATCGATGCCGAACTAGGTGGAAGTCCATCTTCTTCTTCTGCCGCCACTGTTGCTGTTGCTTCTTCTTCTTCTTCTTCTTCTTCTTCTTCTTCTACTTCTTCTTCTTCTTCTTCAGATTCTTGTCTGGCCTCTGTTTGCCCACATTGTCTCAGCCCACTCCATATTTTTATTCTTTTATTAAGCTTCATTGTGAAATGCCTCCACAACATGGTCGAAGGTTTCAACATCATCAACCGGCACATCTTCCTCCTCCGGCACAAGCCCGTCACAACCCCATTGTAGGATCCAGTTATGGAGGATGCAACATACAAGAACAATTCTAACCTGGATGGTGAAAGTGTGGAATGGAATCTGATTCAGGATGTTAAATCTATTATTTAGAGCTCCAAATGCCCTCTCAACCGTAACTCTAAGGCTAGAGTGTCTCGGATTGAACAATTCATGTGCAGTCTTAGGATAGTTCCTGGCAGAGAACTCATTCAGATGGTACCTGGTTTTTCTGAAGGATGGAAGAACACTAGGCCGACATGTATAGCCAACATCTCCAAGGTAGAACTTGTCATCAAGGATATTGATGCCATCAGGTCGAGCCATGCTGTCAGTGAGAATATTAGCATTATGGGTTTGATCCTTCCCAGCCAACTAACACGTGTGCGAACTTCAGATCGAAAGTCAACAGCAGCAAGCACATTCTGGCTTGTGTAGTGCTTTCTACCCCTATATGTTGCAGCATGTGACTTCATCACTCTAGCAGTCACATGAGTACCATCTATTGCGCCAATGCAATCCTGAAAATGACATAAAAACATGGTGTTATGATTGTATTAGAACAATACAAGCAATACCTGGAAATGATCTTGATTGATCTTCTGAACGTGTTGTGAATAACCCTGAAGGTCTGATTATGACCTACAACATGGAAGAACATGGTAACTTGCTCTTCCAGAGAGGGTGGATGCTATCTTGTAGCACCCCATGTTTCCAAATGTCTCCACAAGCTTGGCGAAAGGTGCTCTTTGTGACGCCCCGACTCAATCGTGCACTAATCATACACACAAATGCGCACGATCAAGCCCAGGGACTCACGGGAAGATATCACAACACAACTCTAGACACAAAATAAAATAATACAAGCTTTATATTACAAGCCAGGGGCCTCGAGAGCTCGAATACATAAGCTCGAGTACAAGCGTTAGCGGAAACAATATCATCTGAGTACAGACATAAGGTTAAATAAGTTTGCCTTAAGAAGGCTGAGCAAAACAACGACATCTAGATCGAAAAGGCGCAGGCCTCCTGCCTGGGAGCCTCCAAAACTACTCCTGGTCGTCGGTCTCCACGTAGTAGTAGGCTCCGTCGGGGTAGTATTAGTCGTCGACGGAATCAGCTGGCTCCGGGGCTCCGTCATCTGATCGCAGCAGTCGGTTATGGGGAAAAGGAGGTAGCAAAGCAACCGTGAGTATTCATCCAAAGTACTCGCAAGACCTACATCAGATCTATGCTAAGTATGCATCGGTATCAAAGGGGAGGGCTGTATCTGTGGACTAAACTGCAGAAATGCCAGAATAGAGAGAAAAGTCCTAGCCTATCGAAGACTAGCATCTTGCAGCATTAGAAGAGTGCAGATTAGCATATAAAAGTAATAAGTAATAGTAGCAATGCCCAGAGATCCTTCCTCGACTCCCTGCGAGAAAGCGATCCCGGAGCTAACATATTATTAAGTTCACCAGTATCCAGTTCTAGTTATAGTAGATCGGGATACTTTCTGAGCGTCCGTTACCGTGGACACGGCTATTCGAATAGATATACTTCCCTGCAGAGGTGCACCAACTTACCCAACACGCTCGATTAACTCTGGCCGGACACACTTTTATTGGGTCATGCCCGGCCTCGGCTGATCGACACGCCGTAGCCCTACCTAGGCTCAACAGAGAGGCCAGCACGCTGGTCTACACCCTAAGCGCTCAGGGGTCTTGGGCCCATCGCCCTTTGCACTCCTGCGCGTTGCGAGGACGGCCGGGAGCAGACCTAGCCCCCTGTATACACAAGCGGGCGTACCCAGTCGAACCCGGCGCGTGCCGCTCAACTGCTGACGTCTGGAGAACTTCGGCTGATGCATACGACGCTGAGTGCCCATACTATTCCTGCGTGGTGGTTAGTGCGAAAAGGCCAGAGGCCTACTCAGATCACATATCCTAACCCATTAGTGTGTTGGGAGCTCGCGGTGACGATCAGTGCTCCACGATCTGTGGTCCCGTCGCCCCGTATCGTGGACTTACGGCAAGGGCCAGGCCCATCCCTCTCCTAGGCGGTCTGCCTGCCCGGCCGTGCCACATAGTTATCTCGCGGGTACCATCCAGGTCAACCCGACTTCCCAAGAGACTGTCGGGAACTCAGGTCCACCTCTACCGGGGTGGTACCGCCTGTCCCTTCAGTCCCGCAGTAACAGTTAACAAGGGGCAACAGTTAATGGTAACAGTGTGTTTTAACATCTAGGGGGAAGTCCGAGGAATCACCCTCGATGGACTCCCACTCGATGTATCCGTCAAGGTGAACTCGGAGGAATCACCCTCGATGGGTTCACACTTGAGGGGTTGCACGACAGAGGCATCATCGGAGGTGGTGAAAGAGGAATCACCCTTGATAACCCACAACCGACTAGCTATACTGCAGGGGTAACATCAGGAGTGAGGTAAGAGGTATCACCCTCGGCACTCGATGGTAGCTATGCAGAGTCGTACAACTAAAGGGGGTGCGGTGATGTGTCGGTCTCAGCACATCGATCACATTGATCGAAACATCCGGAAGCGAAGCATAGCAACACGGACAAGAGTGAGGGGCCACTGATGGATCACTAACCAACCTACACTAGGCATACATGATGCAGGTAGGGTATCAACAGTAGTTACAAAAACAGGCTATGCATCAGAATAGGAGCTATCGGACAACAGTAGCAAATTCTAATGCAAGCACGGGAGAGAAAGAAATGGGCGATATTGAAATGATCAAGGGGGTTTGCTTGCTTGGAAGCTCTGCGGCGAAAGAGGGGTCGTCGGTGGTGTAGCAGTCCTCAGGGGTCACGTCAGTGTCGGGGTCTTCTGGAGAGAAGAGGGGGAAGAAACAGATAAATACACAACATACAAAATGCAACCATAGAGCATGACATGGCAAAATGCAATGCAGGGGTGACCTAATGCATCTCTAAACCATTTTAGTTTTTTTAGTATTTAAGTTGGAATTATTAACCGATAGTTATGGACTATTCATCTACCAGAAACAGGCAAAAGTTACAGGTTCTCCTACTTAGAGGATCCTGACATGTATGTAGATGACATGATCGGATTCGTTGGATTTTTCTGATCAACTTTCATGTAGAAAACTTTTTTATCTGAGCTACGGTTGAATTTCTACGAATTTCCGAAGTTTTAGCAATTTTCAGAAAAATCACTGGATTAATTTAATTCGAAAATAATCCAGAATTGCTATGTGTACCCAGTGGCTAACTAGCCAGAGAGGCTGACATGTGGGGCCAGTCAACTGCTGACTCAGAAGTCAACTTTGACCACGCTGACAGGTCAAACTGATAGGTGGGGCCCTCCTGTCATACACAGAGACTAACTAAATTAACTAACAAAGTTAATTAGCCATGTGGGACCCCACTGTCAGTGACTAACTAACTAACAGATTAACTTAATTAACCGAAAACAGTAATTAAGCGCGCGGGCCCTACGTGTCAGCGACTGCGGTGCACAGTCAGCGCGTTGACCACGGTCAACGCGGTCAACTGGGGCCACGGGGCCCACTGGCAGTGACCCAGGGTGGGCCCCAGGTGAGGCCAGGTCAGCGGCGGCACCGGAGTTTGCTCGGGCGAGCCCTTTTCGTGGCGGAGAGCTACGACCATCGTCGGAAATTCGCTACCGAGGGCCAAATCGAGTGCTGCGACTTGCGTTCGAACGCTGGCATCATCGCGCATCCAACGGAGGTGGTCGCAGAGGCTAGGGTGGCCAGCAGGGGCGCTGACGTCGAGCCGTGGCGGCGGCGAGGTTCGGACACGCTCGGATTCGAGCCTAGGAGCTCGCCCGAGACGAGCTAATGCGCGCACGCGCCTCCCTGGCGTTCCAGGAGCACGGCGACGCACTCAGGCAACGAGGGAAGCGCGGGGACCGCGGTAAACATCAGCCATGGCGGCGGCCGAGGCGCGTCAGCGGCGCGACAAAGAAGCAGCTAGCTACGGCGCACTAGGGAGAGCAAGGAGGTGTCAGGGCGGACCGGGGCTTACAGCGGAGCAGCAGAGCAGACAAGCGTGCACGAAGAGGCACCGGAGACGACGTGGCGTTCGTGGCGATCTCGCTGGCCCGAGGAAGAGGAAGAAGATGTAGGCGAGGGTGGAGCGGCTCCCGGCTCCGAATCGAAGACGCAGGCGACGTGGCGGAGCTCGGCGAACCTCCCGGACACGGTTTCGGCGTTCGGGGCCGCCGGTGGCCGCGGGACCGTAACGGGCTCGGCGGCGGCAGCGTCGGGTGCGGTAGAGAGAGAGAGAGCGAGCGCGCGAGGGAGAAAGGGAAAGTGAGCGAGGGGGAGCCAGAGGAGTGGTTGGGGGTCGCCCTTATCCCCTCCCATCGCCGCTGTGGAGGGACGCGTCGAGGAGCGGCGGCGAGGCAAGCTCCTGTCCATGGCGACGCCGACACGCAAGGGGGAGCAGGTAGGAGGGGGGAAGCTGGGCTGGGCCGGCTGGGCCTTCGCCAGGCGCCAGATAAGCCCTCTGTCCCTTTTGTTTCTATTTTTCCATTTATTTGAAACAGAGACAGTTTCGAAATGTTTAGGCTACCAAATGGCTAAGGAAAAATGTGGGACTAAGCCACAAAATTCCCTTGCATTATTTGGCACTGCCAGAAATATTTTGAGAGGCAACTGAATCCAAATGAATTTTTCACAAATAAAATGGCATTGTAAAATGCTGAAATAGCACTAAATTAATTGCTATAGTCCATCTTAGCTAAGAGGTAATGTTGTTTTCCTTAACAATCAAAGGTTATGGAATTTTTGCTAAATGGTGAACTATTTTGCAGCAACTTTTGTGCAACTTCATATTTCACTTGCAAAATGAATTTGAATTCAGGGAAGGAGTTTGAAATGAGATATGATTCCACTATGATCATTCTTTGCAAACCAAGATAGCTTAGAATTAGTTTGAAGATCATTGTAGTATGATACTGGGGATGTTACACTCTTTTCATTCGAAGCATCCACAAAGCCTCTATGTCGTTGCAGTTGTAGATGTAGCTCAGATTCTCCATCCTCTCCCTATCTCGGATTAACTTTGAACCATAAAGAATGGCAAACTTATCACTCTGAGAAACAACTCTCTTGTGGACCAACATGAGCCAAGGCTGAATCACAGCTATCAGTGCTGCTGCCTGAACAACCAGCTTCATCCGTTCTTCCATAACCTAGGTGACGTCGATGGTGCGGTGAGCAATGGCGAATCGATCCTACACCATCCCTAATGGCCTAACAGACGACCTGACAAAGGTGGGGGTTATATGCTGCTTACCCCTTTAGAGCCGACGACCCGCCCATGGCGCAAATGAGGAGGACAAGACGAAGTCAAAGACGAAGGGGAGAAGTAGGCCCTGCTGCCGGAGAATGAAATCGCCGCAGCCGTCGCTTCCGCAGATCTAAGAGTCACCGCTGCGGAGCAAGGCAATAACGGAGACTGGGTTTTGTCCTAGCGCTAAGGTGAGCGAATAAATTGGGGGGGGGGGGGGTGATGCTAGATTTCGCGCCATCCCGCCCCGGCCAATTTCCTTGTCATGCCATCTCCGCCCTGATTCACCTGCACTGCGACGTACGACGTGCCCCACTTTTGCACCCGACTCAGTCTGGCTCGCTGAAAAACGGTCGATTTAAGCGAGCCAGCCTCTTGGCTACTTTAAAGTCCGTGCACGTGCGATCTAGGCCTTCGTGTACACTATCAAATGAGTTTTTCTCGCTCCCACTGGACCTGTTTGGGGGTCATGCAGGCTAACGAACACGCCATGGTCAAATGGTACTGATTAGAGAGAGATTCTGAGAGGGGTCTGGATGTGGTGAGGGGGGGGGGGGGGCAGCAGCTCACGGAGGAAGAAGATTAGGGGGTTAATCAAGGCCCCTCTTCAAGAAGGGCCTCAACGGCAAGGTATGACGTTCTACCGCCTACGTCCCTAGTGGTAGCCACTTAGTCAGGTCAGCACGGCCCGAGACGGCACAAGCACGTTGAGCAAGGTCTTGCCGCCGTTGACCCGCACGGTAAGGCATGCGACCCTAGCACCGTTGCTGCAGGGGTTACGAAAAGGGTTAGATCCGGAAAAAAAATCATCAAATCGTGCTAATTGTTGCATCAAGGGTCAAAACAGTGATTTTCGCCGTGTGCTTGTTTCAGACTGGCCGGCAGTAGCTAGCGGCGCCGGCGGCCGGAGTAAGGGGCTGTTTGGATTGTGACTATCTTTGCCATATATTGCCACATTATTTTAACCACACCTGTCTTTACTTGAGTTGCTCAAATGGCCTGGCCGCGCCGGTCAGGGCCGGTGCCGACCGTTGCAGGGAGTGACGTGACGGGGCCCAGAGGCGTGGATAACGTGGAAAGCGACCCCCTCTTGATTGGAGAACGTTGGAAGGAACGGGGAAAACCATGTGATGTGATGGGATGGGATGGGATGCTTGTCAGGTCAGGTCGCCGCGCCTAGCTCTGCCCCTGTCCCTAACCTGCACGTCTCACGAGAGAAAATACCAGCACCTAACCTTCTCCTCTCCTCTCCTCTTGTCTGATCTATCTTGACCTGACCTAACCCTCCCCCGATCTCTCTCATCCTCGTCGTCGACCCCTCCTCTCCCTCTCCGCCGGGCCGGGCGCGGAGCCGCGTATCCCCCCAATCCTTCCGTCAGAGGTACGCGCCCCTTCTCCCTCACCCTCCCACCCCCACCCCGCCCCGTCCATGGAGGCCGATTCGACCGTCGCCGCCAAATCAGGGCCCAGATTCGCGGGGCATTGCCCGATCCAGCCACATTTCTCCGACGCGAATTCGGAGGCGAGCGGATTAAGCAGCCAAGGCCCCGCTTCGTTCTTCCGATTGTTACGAGCTCCTAGCATGTTTATTCCTTCATTTTTCCTCCAGTTAAAATCGCGCCATTGCTGGCCCTCCCTTTCGATCTAGCGAACAACTCGCTGCCTCGTGTAAACGGCATTTAAATTTGTACTTGCTTCCTGCCTGCCTGCTGGCCGAATATTATTAGGCGGAGGAAGGGACAAAAACAGGGCACCCCACCCCATTCCGCATTTTCGTCTCACCAAAGGCTCTTCAGTATCAGCAAGGGGCTGGCTCTGCATCACTAGGATTCTTTCATTTGGAAGGTCAAGTTACCGATTATGATGCTCTATGAACCGCAACCCGGAACAGTGAATCCCGGTCGCGAATGTGTCGGCGAAGCAAGAGAGGGCGCATCAGCTTGAGTACGGTCAAGCGGCGGGGCAGACAGGGGCGATGGCAATGGCAATGGAATTGGCCGACAAATTGCTCTTGGTGCTCCGGAGCTACTAACTGCCTGTTTGGGCCACCATCATCTCGGGGCTCTTTGTCGTCGTTTAGCTCTCGCTGTCCCTTTACTTGCTATTGAACCACCTGTCCGCCTACAAGAACCCAGAGGTCTATTGCTTGCTATCATCTATCGTTGTTGAATTTCTTTTCGTGCTCAAGTCAATTTTGTCGTTTTTGCCCCCTCTTGATTGGAAGAACGTTGGAAGGAACGGGGAAAACCATGTGATGTGATGGGATGCTTGTCAGGTCAGGTCGCCGCGCCTAGCTCTGCCCCTGTCCCTAACCTGCGCGTCTCACGAGAGAAAATACCAGCACCTAACCTTCTCCTCTTGTCTGATCTATCCTGACCTGACCTAACCCTCCCCCGATCTCTCTCATCCTCCTCGTCGTCCCCGCGGCTGCTCGTCGTCGACCCCTCCTCTCCCTCTCCGCTGGGCCGGCCCCAATCCTTCCGTCAGAGGTACGCGCCCCTTCTCGTCCATGGAGGCCGATTCGATCGTAGCCGCCAAATTAGGGCGAGGATTCGATCCCTCGCTCCAGATTCCGATCCTCTCTAGCTCCCTCCCCAACCAGGCCATTTGCGATTACCTAGAACCTACCAGCGTTCGCGAATTTGGAGGCGAGTGGATTAAGCTTCTAGTAGGACCCTGCTTCGTTTTCGATTACGAGCTCCCAGCATGTTTGTTTATTTTCCTCGAGTTGAATTGTGCCATTGCTTTGCTGGCCCTTCCCTTTCCATCTAACGGACGCCTCATGGAAACGCCATTTAAGATCGTGCTTGCTTCCTGCCTGCAGGTGACTGAATCCCGCCGAATACTATTAGGCGGAGGAAGGGACAAAAACAGGGCACCCCACTCTGCATTTTCTGGTCTCACCAAAAACACAAAAAGGACTTTAGTATCTCTTCTGCATCACTGAAATTTTCCATTTGGAAGGTCGAATTCCTGATTATGATGCTCTATGCACCGCAACCCGGAAAACTAAATCCCGGTCGCGAATGTGCATCAGCTTGAGCACAGTCAAGCGCCGGGGCAGACAGGTGCGAGGGCAATGGAATTGGCCGACAAATTGCTCCTGGCGCTCAGGAGCTACTCACTGCCTGTTTGGGCCACCATCATCTCGGGGATCTTCGTCGCCGTATCGCTCTCGCTGTCCCTCTACTTGCTCTTGAACCACCTCTCGGCCTACAAGAACCCAGAGGTAGGTTGGCTGCCATGATCGATCGGTGTTACAGCTCTGATTTTAGACAGTGCGGTAAATTGTTGCTGGAGCTGTGTTCGTGTTTGGACTCACCGTTGCTGTGTTTCTGCTTTTCCAGGAGCAGAAGTTCCTCGTCGGTGTCGTTCTCATGGTGCCGATATATGCAATCGAGTCGGTAAGGTGCTATGTCTTGCCTTGTTCAAGTGCGCAGTCACAATGTTGTTGGCTGGGAGAGGTCGATCCAGCCGTTAACTATTTTGTCTTATTCTACTGTTGCAGTATATATCATTGGTGAATCCGTCAATTGGTGTAGATATTGAGATTCTGCGAGACGGTTATGAGGCATTTGCCATGTACTGTTTCGGACGGTATCTAGTTGCGTGCTTAGGTACGCCCCTGTCTAGCATTCCAACATTATTATCCATGTCTCTGCCCTTCCTTACAATCTTCTTCATGCTAGGTGGAGAAGATAGGACGATTGAATTTCTGAAGAAGGAGGGCAGTTCAGGTTCTGATGCACCACTTTTAGGCAATGCATCTGAAGAACGACATGTGAACCACCCTTTTCCGATGAATTACATGTTGAACCCATGGCCCATTGGCGAATGGTTCTACTTGGTAGTTAAGTTCGGGCTTGTCCAATATGTAAGCCTCTTTAGCTCCCATTTGATTTGATTTTGCAGCATCCGACTTCTGACGGAAAATCAACCTAATCTGTTCCCCTTTTCCTTTGGTAGATGATAATAAAGACAATATGTGCTCTTCTTGCGGTGATTCTTGAATCCTTTGGGGTGTACTGTGAAGGAGAGTTTAAATGGAACTGTGGGTAAGATACAAACTCATGAGGCAACCTCTTTTTTTTTCCACTCAACAATCCTTGCATGAACTCGTCTCATTCACTGCTATTGTACTACCACCTCTGCTCTTTTCAAATGATGTTTTAGATTGCGACGCTCAGTTAATGACTTAATGTACACACAAGTGTTTGGATATGCCACGTGTAAAACATATTACTTGATTTTTCATTAAAACGAACTTTAGTTTCAATGTATTTTAAATAATAAAGCTGCCATTAATAATCACAAATAACCGTCATCAAAGCCGTTTACTGGAGACATTTTCAGTGTCCAAAATGACAGGTAAAAGAAAACAGAGGTAGTACCATTTTATTGACAAGTCTTTATTCTAGTGACATTCATGGTCTGTATCGATATTCATGAGAAGATTGTATGGTATATCAAACCCTGTATCCTAGATTTAGTTGTCCTGCAGCTGTCATTCAGTTACAACTTGGAACATTCATGCTACCATATATTTGTCAAATTTAATACAAATTGCAATGAATGGCTTGATTTTTTGGCATCAACTTTTCCTTGTTAGCACTTATAAATGAATCTAACAAGCTGCATGTGATTGGAATACATTTATGCTATCTTTGGTTTACCAACATAACTAAGAGTAAGATTTACCTGTTCTTTCCTCACCTCTGCTTTCATATGTACTACTAGCATCATGGAACCTACTCATGCATCTAATGATGTTTAGTTAAAAAAACATTTTCCTGCTACTGATGAACTAGTTCTGTGGGCATGTGGTAGGATCGGTGAACGTGTTCCTGCATCTGATGATCCAGTAGTTTCAAACTTTAAATGCATTCTCTTCCTACTTACGAATTGCTATCTTATTTACCAGGTACTCTTACACTGCCATGGCTCTCAATTTCAGTCAGTCATGGGCCTTATACTGTCTCGTTCAATTTTACGCCGTCATAAAGGATGAGCTAGCCCATATAAAGCCCCTAGCGAAGTTTCTGACATTCAAGTCTATTGTGTTCTTAACATGGTGGCAAGGTGTGGCAATAGCGTTGCTCTCCAGCTGGGGCTTGTTGAGAGGCCCTATAGCTCAAGAGTTGCAGTTCAAGTCCAGCATTCAGGACTTTATCATCTGCATAGAGGTGGTGACATGTTCCTGATTATACCATTTCAATTCCTTATGTGATGATGGCAAATCCTTGTTTAAGCATGCTTGCATTCTCAATTTTGCAATAATCCTAACGAAGTAATATATATTTTTAGATCAATGGGCCTCGGCCCTGTCCCATTTTCCATTGAAAATGAAACAAAGTAACCGAAGTTATTTTTTTTTTCATCGGATACAGATGGGTTTTGCTGCTGTTATTCACCTGTACGTCTTCCCTGCCAAGCCATACGAGCTAATGGGCGATCGTTACATTGGAGATGTTTCAGTTCTGGGAGACTATGCTTCAGTTGACTGCCCTCTAGATCCAGACGAAGTTAAAGATAGCGAGCGCCCAACCAAGATTAGGCTTCCCCAGCCAGATGATCACGTCAGATGCTCCACTGCCATAAAAGAAAGCGTCCGCGATGTTGTACTCGGGGGAGGCGAATATGTAAGGAAAAGATGTTATTTGTTCTGTTACACCTTCAGCCAAAGTTTCATTTTAACCAACTGCAGCTAAACCTGAAACACCTTATCTGACTGAACCATGCAGATTGTGAACGACCTGAAGTTCACTGTCAACCATGCGGTGGAGCCGATCAATGAGAAGATCCACCAGATATCGCAGAACATGAAGAAGCACGATAAAGAGAAGAGAACGAACGACGACAGCTGCATCGACTCGCCGCGATCCTTGCACAGGGTGATCAGTGGGATCGACGACCCGCTCCTGAACGGGAGCCTCAGCGACAACAGCGGCCCCAAGAGAGCGCGGAGGCAGCAACGCAGGAGGTTGGGCGCGGGGACCAGCGGCGAGAGCAGCGACCATGGGCTGGGCGGGTACGAGATCCGGGGACACAGGTGGATCACAAAGGAGTGAGGAGGATCAGGATCGAAGCCCGGTCTGCACTGCAGCATGAACTCCTTTCGAACTGAAGCGCTGGCTGCTCTGGATCTTCAGGACTGCTAAGCCTGAAAGGCAGTGATCAGATCACCTAAATTCTTGATGAATCTGGGAGTCAGTGCGTGCAGAAGCAAGATATGTGTCATCACCCCACGACACGGCGAATTGAGCTAGCGATTTTTTGGCTGACTATTTCAGCTGCTGATGACATCGAATCTCACATATTGAACAGTATAGCAGGATTACTACAGCAAAGAGAAGGATGGTCATGACAGGTTTCATACATCATCGTTCGTAAACCTTTTGGATGAACATCTTCTTCTGTAATGTACAGACTAATAAGATATAAAGGGATTAATAGATGTTTCGTCGATGAGGCGTCAGGTCTTGCTCAGTTGTCACCATTGTCACACTGTTATTATGGCATGACCCGTCGGAGCAGATGGCGAGGTGTTTATCACCATTGCCTGAAGAATATTTCGGGGTCGGTTTTTTAGCCGCCCGATCTGAATCGAACAGCGACGTGCTTTCTCCTATCTCCAGCCTTCTCGTTCCTCTGACCCGCCCACGGGCTCAACTGCCTGTTGTCGTGACCTGCTTCTGGCTGTGCTCCGGCGTGCGCCTTGCTGCCCCGTCCTGCTGCCGTCCCTGGCCATCGCTCCAAATCCCCTTCACCGTTGTCCGCAGCTTTGGGTGGCTCCTGGCCCTACCTCGGAGGTGCGGCTTGCTGTCTGTTCATCTCCGTTGCGGTTGTGGGTGTATGTGTATGAAGGTGCGGGTGTATGAACTTACATATTTTTTTTTGCCTTCTGAAGGTGTGGGTGTATGAACTATGAAGCCGAGACAAGATGGACACGGCTTGCTGTCTGTTCATCTGCGTTGTTTGTAAGCTTTAGACGGGTGATGACACGAACAGTCACCATCCAAATGGACCAAGGAAAAACAAACAGCTGGTGCAAAAGCCAGTTTTCTCAATGGATTTTTGCTAAGTTGAGTGTTTATTGAAAGCAAACCTTGTTTGGCTAGTAACATCGCAATAAACATCTTCTGACTAACAATCTGTCACATGGTGCACCCGGCCCTCCCCAGACTCGAGTGAAAAGTTCAAAGATCATCTCACAAGTAAACGAACGAGAGCGTTGAATGTTTTGGCTGTGGTGCAGCCTAGCCTTGCATCAAACATCAAAGTAGACCTGTGCATGGACACTCCGGCCCGGAGGCCCAAGCCTGAAAGCCCGGCATCCGGGCCGGGCTCGGCTTCACTTTCTTGCCCAAAGCCTGGCCCAAAAGCCTGAAATGACCATATATATACATACATACATATATATATATATATATATATATATATATATATATAAAATTGAAATATAGGTATAATAAATTAATATAATATCATGACTATGATTATTTTAAAACAACACTGTTCATGTGTTTCGGGCCGGGCCAGGCCGTGCTCAGGCTTGGAATTTTCACTTCAGGCTTTGCCAAGCCCGGCCCAAAAACCGGCCCAGCCCGGGGTATGAACAGGTCTACATCAAAGGAACAAGCCACCAAATTATGCGCTTCCCCTAAAAAAAACCAAATTATGCGCTTGCTGTTTTTTTAGCTTCTTCAGACACTAGTGTCAAACCGAAAACAATATATTCGTCTGGAAAACACGAGTGCGACTTTTTCGCTCTCGAGCTCCAATAAGCTCTCTATTTAAAATAATAATCGAAAGTATATGTGTAATTTAAGAAATCCAAAAAATCTAAATTGTATTATGAAAATAAATATTTTTTCAAACTACAAATGCACAAAAATAACAATGGAACTATAATATGCCAAACAGCGGCAGTATTCTTTTTAAGAAATCGGCGGAGCCACTACATTTGTGTTAGGAGGAAGTTAGAGATATGTGTGACTCGTATCCCATGAACAACATTCGCAGCAGCTATATATGGAGTGCAATCCAAGCGAACAAGGTGGCTGAGCATCGGGGATATATAGGGGACACGCATTTTACTTACTAGTTTATGGATCAGACTCTCGCGTCGATAATAGGTGTTGCATTGTATCGGCCAGCACCTGGTGGCCGTTTATGATTTGATTAGTACCACATCGCCCGCAGAGGCCGCATCGGAGCTGCTTATAGGCCGCATCGGAGCTGCTTAGAAGCAATTTCAAATAGACAAATTAGTGAATGATGATTTTATTTATTGTCATGCATAACACAAAGTAGCATATCATTTATCATGATACGGTATCTACCTAACTTACTCTAATTCTCTGCCACATCAGCGTGTTTGCTATTAGGGATCGTGACAGTCTTCGCCGATAGTATTTTACCCAATTTATTGATTCGACACAAGGGGAGTTAAAAAATATTTATAAGCCCTAGCAGTTGAGTTGTCAATTCAAGAGCTAAATATCTGCAGCAAAATATTTAGTATCACAGTAGTTTGATAGTTTTGATAGTAACAAGAATAATAGTAGCAGTTTTGTAGCGATTGTAACAACAGTATCAACAATAGTAACTTAGCAAAGATCAATATGAGTAAAGCGTAGGCATTGGATCAACGATGGATATTTGTTTTGGATGACATTCATCATGTAACAGTCACAACCTAGAGCGATACACAATAACTCAAATTCATTAATTCAATATAGGCATGTATTCCGTATATAGTCATACATGCTTATAATAAGAACTTGCATGACATCTTTTGTCCTACCCACCCGTGGCAGCGGGGTCCATAAGGAAAACTAAGGGATATTAAGGCCTCATTTTAATAGATAACCAAAACAAAGCATTAACACATGGTGAATACATGAACTCCTCATACTACGGTCATCATCGGAGTGAATCCCAATTATTGTCACCTTGGGGTCTGTGGATCATAACACATAATAAGTGCATACAACTTGCAAGATAGGATCCAAAACACACTTATATTCGTGAAAATATAATAGGTTCAGATCTGAAATCATGGCACTCGGGCCCGTGACAAACATTAAGCATAGCAAAGTCATAGCAACATCAATCTCAGAACATAGTGGATACTAGGGATCAAGCCCTAACAAATTGACTCGATTACATGATAAATCTCATCCAACTCCATCACCCTCCAGCAATCCTATGAAGGAATTACTCACTCCCGGCGGTGAGCATCATGGAATTGTTGATGAAGAAGGGTTGATGATGACTACGGCGACGAATCCCCATCTCCGGAGCCCCGAGCGGACTCCAGATTAGCCCTCCCGATGAAGAACAAGATATGGCGGCGCGCTACGTATCATAAAACGCGATGATTCCTTCTCTCTGATATTTTTCTCCGCGAGATGGTATTTATGGAGTTGGAAATAGGGCAAACGGAGGCTCGTGGGACCCACGAGCTCAGGTGGCGCGCCCTGGGGGCTGATCAATGAGAAGATCCACTAGATATCCCAGAACATGAAGAAGCACGATAAGGACAAGAGAACGAACGACGACAACTGCATCGACTCGTCACGGTCACTGCACAGGGTGATCAGCAGAATTGACGATCCACTCTGAATCGTTAACTCTGACTCCCCTCAACTGACGATGCCTCTGTCGCAGTCCCCGACTTTGGGTGGCCCCCGGGTCGCCCTCCGAGGTGCGCCTCCTCTTCTCTCCCTCGAATCGACTGAACCAAATTCAAATTTCAGGCAACTTATATATAGCAAAAAACAAATAGTTGGTGGAAAAGCTACTTTTTCATTAGATTTTTGCTAAGCTGAGTGTTTATTAAAACCAAGCCTTGGTTGGCTAGTGACATCAGGACAAACATCTTCCGAGTAATAATATGTCGCATGACACACCCGACCCTCCAACCGGGCCGGCCTGTACATGTGCCTCCTGCTCATATTTAATTTGTTGGAAAACTATATATTAGGCTGGAAAACACGAGTGCGACCTTTTGGTTCCCGAGATCCAATAAGGTCTCTATTTTAAATAATAATCAAAAGTAGAATGTAAGTTGAGAAATCCAAAAGTTGTAACATGTATGCATTAGATGCACTATAATTGTGCTGCATTTTATGAAAAATAAACACTTTTTCAAACTACACATGCACAAAAACATCAGTGGTAATATAAAACAGCAAACAGTGGTAACATTTTAAAAAACCAACGAAAACACTGCCTTTGTATTAGGAAGGCATTGTAGATATGTACAATTAAACATGTGGACATGCTTGTGATGGAACATGTTAAAAAAACACTAGAGGTCTCACAGTGCCCATTCCTGGTTGAGCGTAACACCGGACAATGGAGTCATACCTCCACATACTCTAGACAATGGTGTCTGCCATTGACAATGGGTTGGTTTTACTCCTTCCAAGCATTCCACATAATATAGTTGATATGGCCATTCCAGTTATGCTTATGGCCCTTTCCCATGTGGTACACGGCTTAGCCCAACCATGCAACAATGTTGGTACGGATGAGCAAAGACGTGCTTGTCATATTCAAGGGGTGGGGTTGGGGGTGGATGCGAAGTTGAAATGATGGGTTATTGGACCAACCACACAAAGTTAGGCGATCTAGCATGAGAATATTGTCGTGGAGTACAAGCCATGAGAAAATATAAATTTTGGTTTTCAATGGCCTTTCCAAGTCTTCGTCACCAAGAATTTAGGGAGCAATTCATGGAATGGGCCTTGTCGGCAGAGATGGAGGAGTACTCTCTAGAGGCAGTCTAGAACTAAGCTATGGTGTCAGGCATTTGTGGATCAAGGACGATTTCACTAAAGATAATTTCTAGATGGCTAAAGTGGAGGAGTTGTGTCAGAGTATTGAGGCGTGCAATCAACTTGACCCAGTCTCCGTCAGAGAGATCTTTGTAGACCGTCCTGCATTTGCGCAACGTCATGGTAATAGGCTCAAGGTAGCGAAGTAAAATACAACCTCTTGTCCAGTCATCATGCCAAAGAAAAGCCTTGGTTCCATCTCCCATCATGGTCTTCGTCTAAGCAGTAAAGAGGTCCTTATCAATAGTTGAGCATGGGAGTTGGGATCCTACCCACGACCTCGTAGGGTTTGACCATTGATGCCAATGACGCCACAATTGAAGGGCATCAGGTCCAAACAAAACCTATCAAGGTTGGTAATATCCAAACCAAGGGAACAATCCTCCAATTCAGAAGGGGTTCACCTCCAGTCATTAGCTCACTATCGACGCCTTTCAAAATGAAACTATAGGAGATTCTATCAACCATTGAGCATGCCCACCTCGGGAGAGGGATCACAGACATTATATAATTTGTCGAGGACGTGAACACTAACTAGGTGGAGTGGTCCTTGCAAGATCTTTACTTTTCATCCTTGTAGTCTTCTATGGATCTTGTCATGAGCGATCGGAAATAAAATATTCATAGCTTTTTAAGTGCAGCGGTAGACCAAGATAGAACCCGAGAAGGAACCAATCTTCATTGGGAAGGTAGTGAGCATGTCCTAGATTAAGACCTTTGTATCGGATGAGAAAAACTCTAGTTTTTGGAGAGACCTGTGGAAAGGCCGGTGGTTTCTCCAAATCATTTCAAAATGGCATTAGTCTCAACTAGCTCTTCATTATCCTAGGTAACAAATATTCCCTCATCATGGGCATAAAGTGAATTTTTTTATCAAGCCATCCAAGCTCAGATGGTCTGGAGGACCCCTCCCCCCCACACACACACATACACACACATCCGAGGCCCGGTGAAATTGCATGTAGCCCCCCATGTGTGGTTTTGGTAATTAGATACCATACCAATGGACTAATGATTTCAGCAAGATACATTTGTAGGAACATTCCATATGTGTTGCTTCAAGATTGTTGGATGCATTCGAGGGTTAATTTCATAAAGATAATGATATGCTTTAGGTTTTGGTAATGAATGAAAACTCCTATGAACTAACTATTTCATGAAGTTACATATAACGAATTGTTCCATCAGAGTGCATTTGATGGATTTGTAATGAATGCCAACAAGATATGGATCAAAATCTTTATAAAATGTATTGAAGAAATGAATTCAAGATAAGGCCATGGTAGGCTTATATGTAGAACCATAATTGAACATGTCTTGGTGCAAATAATTCAAATGAATAATTCATTGTGTCCCCCAAGTGAGGTGTATGTAGGAGATATGCCCTAGAGGCAATAATAAATGTTATTATTTATCTCCATGTTTGTAGTTAAGTTTATATTCCGTGCTATAACTGCTATGGTTCTCGAGTCTGCAATAACCACGAGGCTCGGAGGAAGACTCATATGCATGTGTGGAATAATAAACAGTAAAATGTATTCCTAGTCTGACCTCTAAGACTAGCTCAAGTGTTGCATGATGGTTCTATTTTCCTGATCATGGGCATGACTATGTTGGCAACTTTGAGGGCACAATGTTAGGAGAACACTTGTGTTGAATCGAACCGAATTGATGTTATGCTATGAGATTCATTCGTCACAAGTTATTGGTTAATAACACAGAGAAAGTTAATGTTTGCATAATTCCTTAGACCATGAGAGTATTGAGTTTCTTCATGCTTGCTTCATGAACTTTGGGGTTTGTTAAACGTCATCCGTAAATGGGTGGCTATTACGGCGGCTTACGGGTTCATGGAAAAGTATGTCAAGTAACTTGATAGCTCAAGATTGGGATTTGCTCCTCCGACGATGGAGAGATATCTCTGGGCCCTCTCGGTGTTACGGTATCCACCATCGTCTGGACAGACACATTGTGATTTGATCACAGGGATGCCGGAACACGGAAACGAGAAAAGAGAACAAAACCGGTAACGAGGTAACTGGCATTGTGGACAAGTGTTGATCCACGGGGATGCCGATGATTCTCACCTCAGATATTTGTAACATATCGCGAAGCAATAGGAATAGCACACGGCAACTGGAGGTGCACTCGAATATTCATTCGTGTGGGTATAGGGGTCAATATGGGTGTCCACGGCTCCGATGTTGATCATTGATCGGAAAGAGTTCCGGTCATGTCTATACTTCACCGAACCTATAGGGTCACACACTTAAGGGTCATCTATCTGCTGAATACTAGACAGGGAGTCTGAGAGAAAGTCACCGGAAAAGTTTCGGAGACAGCGGAAAAGTTCCGGAGAGAGAGCACCGGAATAGTTTCGGTAAAACTGAAAAGTTGTTTCAGGGTATACCATTGAGTCAAATTGGTTTCGGCACACGTCTGGAAATTCTTGGAGGGTTCCAGAATTGGTCTGGGAACTTCTGGGATTTTTCGGAGAAAAAACCCGGAAATGTTCCGGAGCTGCCGAAACCGGTTTGGTTGCTTTTCGCAGATGAAAATCACTAATCCGGAATTGTTTCGGAACGCGTCCAAAATCATTTTAGTGGGTGCTGGAATTATTCTAAGACCCACAGAAATATTTTCGGATTTAACGGTCGCGGAAAAATGTTTCCGTGAATAGTGAAAGTGCTTTTTGGCTGTCTTCTTGGAGAAGCCACCTTGTGGGCCTTTTGGTATTTTTCCCCTTGGCTTGTTGGAGAAGCCACCCTTGGGCTTGGCCTATAAATAGGGGTGGAGGGGGCTGCCTAAAGAGACACTCTTTCTCAACATACACAAGCCATGTATGATCTGGCCTTCTTCTCTCCCTCCCCGCGAAATAGTTTCGTAGAGCCGAAAGGCTGTCTGGGTTCCGGTGGGAACTAGTTCTGAACGGTGAAGCCCTGCCGGATAGATGACACCGTATGTGTGCAACCCCATAGAGAGATCGTAGGTTCAATCTTTTTGCCCGAGGGGCTATTCGAGGGTCCGCCCGAAGGGCTGTTCGAGTTACTGTCCGAGTTTCGGGGGTCCTCCCGAAGGGCTGTCCGAGTGACCCGCCCGAAGGGCTGTCCGTGAGGCCTCCTGGAGGGCTATCTGAGGATCCGTCAGGTGGGACTATCCGAAGGACTGTCCAGAGGCCTCCCGGAGGGCTGTCCGAGGATCCGTCCGGTGGGACTATCCGAAGGACTGTCCAGAGGCCTCCCGGAGGGCTGTCCGAGGATCCATCCGGTGGGACTATCCGAGGGACTGTCCTGAGGCCTCCCGAAGGGCTGCCCGGAGATCCGTCCGGTGAGCTGACGAGGGAGTACATCCTCGCGGTTGGGAGGTTGTAAAATCCTAGCTGCGGGGATCTGCACCGCCGATCGTCATCGACTCTACTTCCGCTGCGCTACGAGTCGGTAACGAAAAGATCAAAAACCTTGTATGCAATCTCCATAGTGGTCTTGGGCTGGTGCGTAGGTCAGAAATTTTTTGTTTTCTGCTGCGTTACCCTACAGTGGCATCATGAGCCGTGCTATGCGTAGATGCAGGTTACGATCTAGAATACATAGAGATGTATGGGTGTTGCACAATATAATTTGTAGTAGATGAGTTGTACTGTTGATAATTATTTGTGCGGGTAGCAGATGAAATCTGTTACCCGATGTTCTTGTTGCTTCCCTGGAATTTGCATATTTCTGATCTTGATAACAGCATGGTGAATTTTTCAAAGTTCTGGCAATCCGCGATCCTGATTGATCAACGAAGTGCTAACAGTTCGTTGAATTTCACCATAGTTAAAAAGAAAGATGAAATTTAGCAGACGAAAGGGCAATGCAGATATGATCTGCATGGGGGTCATGCGTATGACGAAGTTCAGTATGGGGCTCGAGATTTTATTATCTCGTGTTTCATACACCCCGTAAAGTTAATCTAGTGACTTGAATAATCATACTTGATGATGGACGTTGGTAGATTCGGTTTGCTTCGAAACCTTAGAAGCCACGTAAAATGAAATTTTGTATGAACCGATTAGAGGCGTCTAACTTGGTTTTGCAGGATGTGCATGTGATGTGGTATAGCAGTTCTCATATTATTTCGATTATGTATGAGATGACCATACAATGTAAATTAACATGACCTGCGTGTCATGATTCGGCATGATGGCTGGAGCCATATGATTGTCACTTTAATGACCTGCGTGTCAACCTTAAGTAATGCACTTATTTTATTAGCTATAGAGATAGCAATATTATCTGGTGCATCGACAAGGTGGTGGCAATCTTCGCGAAGGTGAACACCGACGCGAATGCCGAAGACGAAGAAATACAAGAGTTCTCCGTCAGAAAGGGCTATACCATATCATGCTATTATGAATTGCCTGAGATGTTTTATCCCTTTGATGCACCCTACTTGATTGCGCGGTAGTCGCCTTTTATTAGGGTGATCTCTCACTTAAAATATCAAGTAGTTAGTGTTCTCCCAAGTGTAGCACCGTCACAGCATCCTTCCTTTCGAGGTGCGCCATGATCTATATGGGTACGAACGATTGTACGGGTGTAAGGCGGGTGAGGTCAGACCTCGCAGCAAGATCACTTGGTTGTCTTGACGTTCATGGCAGGATCGTCCTGAGCTCGGAACACACGCATCGAAAGATGAACAAGAGTCACATAGAGATGTGATCGGCAAGTTGGCCTACCGATTAAAATTCCCGTCATGAGATGATGATTCTATGGCGATGAATTGAAGTCTGGATCTTGTATCACTCAAAATCAATTATGAGAGATATTGATTTGAGTGGGAGCGCACTTTAGAATTAATTCTTTTAATTCTTAGTGCAATTAATTATGGACACTATCTAAGTGTTATATGCATAATAGTTATAGAAGAATGGCTCGCGTTTCCACCTTCCCTGTTAAAATTGAATAGCTGTTATATATCTGGTTAAAACTTTACGATTGGTAAACGTAATGTGAGGATTGTCCTCAAAAGTGCCGAGAAGGACTTTGTCCTATCGCATGCTTTTGGTATTCGCCCGCTAATGCTATGGATAATGTGACTCTCGTCCTTCGATCCAAAAGCTAGAATTCCGTTATGGTCAAGTGAAATATGTTTGCTTCCATGAGACCCGAACTTCAAAAGTTTTGGGATAGCTATGTGATATTCATGGAACTGAAAATCATTTTTCAGACACAAACAAAGGCTAAAAGATATGCGATATCCAAAGCAATGTTTGTTTTGCAAACTATTAGTAAAAGTGTTTACTATGCATTTGACTAATAACAGAGGGATCCAGTAGAACGCATGTCATATGATGATGGTGAATAAAACAACAACTTAAGAGAAAGGAAATGTCCGAAGGGTGTTAGTATGACTTACACACCTAGGAAGTCCGGGGCTGACGCCACTCTTCAAGTTGGTGCTTCTTCTGAGAGTAGGAGAATTATTGGAAGTAAAACTGTTAGAAGTATAAAGGCAAAAAGAGCGAAGACTGGACTGTTCAGCTCATGTATGAATGTCATACAAGCTATTGATGTATAGAAAGGCTGGTCAAAAGAAATAGTTCTTGGGAATTATGATTAAACATGTTAATCACTGATTCTTGGGTATTGTGAGTTGATCACAGAGATACCCGCTCGATTGCATTCTGTTGCGACTCGATGCAAGAACTACTACGACCTAAAAGACTTGCCGGAGTGAGATTCAGATACACGCTGGGAACATGGTAAATGTTACTATACATTCCATCGGTGTATTACCTATGTATTTATTTTCATAATTCATTTTAGAGTTTTACACACTCTAGCCCATTGCATAAGGTATCTTGCAAGAAGGTTGTTCATAAGAGAACTTTTGATGTTCGATGTTATGAATAACTTAAGGGCCATACTTTCATTATGATTGAGATGTATGTTATGAATATTGATAATAATACATTACCTCTGTATTTACTTTCATAATTCATTTTAGAGTTTTACACACTCTAGCCCATTGCATAATGTTTGTTGCAAAAGGGTTGTTCATAAAAGAACAATTGTTGTTCAGTGTCATGAATAACATAAGGGCCATGCTTCCATCGTGGATGGGATGTATGTTATGAATATTGATGGTAATATGATACATCCATAACACTGACACTAAATGTCGCAAGACTAAGAGAATACCACATATGTGTGGCACTGCATTTGGTCACATTGGAGAAACCCGCATGGAGAAATTCCATAATTGATGGATTTTGAAGTCGTTTGATTATGAATCGTTTGACACTTGCAACTTTCCTCCGAAAAGTGAAGTGACTGAAATACCGTTCACAGGCCATAAGGAACGAGCAAAGAACTTATTGGTGATCATACATCAGGATGTGTGTAGTCCGATAAATGTTGTTGTTGGCAGTGGATTTGTCTATCTTCTGAAATGACTCAAGTAGACATATGGATATTTACTTGATGATACGTAAGTCTAGATCTTTTGAAATCATTCAAAAGGTTTTCAAAATGAAGTAGAAATTATTGTAACAAGAAAATTATGTTTCTGCAATTGGATTGTGGAAAGAAATATTTGAGTTACAAGTTTAGCGAATGTCTGATGAGTTGTGAAAAGAGTTTCATAACTTACACCTCCCGGAACACCACTGTGAGTGGAATGTCTGTGAAGATGTATTCAAACCATTTATGACATGGTAAGATCAAAGATGACATAAATCAATTTGCCATTATCCCTTTTAAAGTAATGCTTTAGAGACTGCGGCTTTTACACTGAAAAGAGCGCCATCAGGTATGTTGAAATGACGCCGTGGTATGGTACACCCAACCATGTTATGTCTCTTCTTAACATTTGGAATATGGGGCTTGTGTAAAATATTTACAAACCTATTCCAAATCAGACAAGTGCTACTTTGTAGGTTATCCCAAGTTATTGGGTATCCCCCCCCCCCACTGTACCGAGGCAAAAGGTTTTGCCACAAAGAACTGTATGCTTTTAAAGAGAATGGTTCTTGCAAAAAGGTGAGTGGGAGGATAGTGCAACTCGACGAGATAACAGTATATTCATCATCAGTTCAAAGAAAAGAAACCTTGGAAGTAATTCCAGAGTTTCCTACTGTGACTGATACAGAAGCCTCTACATGAGATGTATGGACTTCGGTCGAACTTGCAACTGAACCACGTAGGCAAAACTCGTGCAAACCTCTTAGGTATGCAAGCGAGATATTGTTATTAGAAAACAGTAAACCTACGATACACAAGGAAGCGTTGATGGGCCCTGACTCCAAAATTGGCTAAATGCCAATATAATCCGAGATAGTTTCCATAAATGATTCAAGATTATATCTTGATAAACCCTTCGGAAGACTTAGAGTCTAACGAACATTAATGGAACTATAAACTGATGTGGATAAAATGTTTTATCCATAAAGCTCGACTTGTTGCAAT
Organism: Elymus sibiricus; assembly: GCA_039707655.1. Taxonomy (NCBI): domain Eukaryota; kingdom Viridiplantae; phylum Streptophyta; class Magnoliopsida; order Poales; family Poaceae; genus Elymus; species Elymus sibiricus. The sequence goes on along the minus strand of CM077676.1, from coordinate 473,668,035 downwards.
AACAAGTTCAAGGAGTTGACTACGATGAGGTTGTCTCACCATAGCGATGCTTAAAGTCAAATCGGGTTAAACTAGCAATTAATACATATTTCAATCTTGAGATATGATACATGGATGCCAAAAGGATTTCCATGTGATGGAAATGCAACCTAGGACTTGCATGTGGTACAATCCAAGGTATTTTGTCAATCCAGAGGATGCTAGTAAGTATGCAAACTTCAGAGTTCCAGCAATGGACAGAAGAGAGCAAAATGGAGTTGGAATCTTCGTTTTTGATGAAATAGTCAAAAGAGTTTGATTTCATCAATGGGTAACGAAGATGCTTGTGGTTACAAGAAAGTAAGTGGGAGCATAATAATATTTCTAAAAACTTTGTGTGCTTGACACATTGTTGATTGGAAATAATATAAATTTCTTGACACGAATTAGGACTTCATTGAAAATAGTTTTTCGATGAAGTGCTTGGGCTAAATAGCCATGATATTAGGCATATTTATCTACGAGATAGAATTGCCTAATAGGCTAAGCCAAAAATACATATTGACAAGATGCTAAAACAGTTTAGCATAAGAGCGCCAAGGAGTGATTCTTGCCGAAGTCACATGGAAAGAGTTTTGCAAGACTCGGTGTCCCAAAACACTGATGAGCAAAATACATGATGGAGATTCCACATGCTCTTGTGTTTGGATTAATCATGTATTCCATGGTATGTAAAACAACCAGATATGTCCGATACTTCCAAAGCTGTTGCGAGTATAGATACCAAAGTGATCAAAGTACTGATCATGGGACAACAGTGAAAAATCTCATTGAGTACTAAAGTAGCACTGATGACATGTTTTCTCGCAAGCAGAGATTATGAAGTGCTCGTTGTAAGTAATTACATCGATATAGTCTTCATCAATGCTCCATGCGATTTTCGATTTAAGTTAAGGGTTTTGTGTAATACACAATATGGTGGCACGGTGTTTGGAAATCGTTCCAAACAGGTTACTGTGGCGAATTCTATAACAAAGGCTAAAGTATGTTGCCGCTTTCAAAGCGACATAGAAGATGTTGAATCGTACAGTTCATTCATGAACTTAGTATGATTCCAAGATGGCTTTGGTCAATGGAACACTATTGATGATAGTTGCTCCATAGCTCAGTCTGAGGAATCAAGGTTTGACCAGTGATTCACATATATACGAAGCCAAGTCCACACAAAATATGAATTTTGTGAAAGCGTGAAAGCGCGAGGATATGCAGAGATACACACGGAACTGAAGTTGTCAGATCCGTTGGACATCAGACTATACCACAAGCGAAGCATGTTTTACACCGGTATGCCATAGGTGTAAAGTGCTTCAGCATTGACTAGATTATTGACTCTAGTGCAAGTGGGAGTCTGTAGGAGATATGCCCTAGAGGCAATAATAAATGTTATTATTTATCTCCATGTTTGTAGTTAAGTTTATATTCCGTGCTATAACTGTTGGAAATATGCCCTAGAGGCAATAATAAATTGGTTATTATTATATTTCCTTGTTCATGATAATCGTTTATTATCCATGCTATAATTGTATTGATTGGAAACTCAAATACATGTGTGGGTACATAAACAACACTGTGTCCCTAGTAAGCCTCTAGTTGACTAGCTCGTTGATCAAAGATGGTTAAGGTTTCCTAGCCATTGACATGAGATGTCATTTGATAACGGGATCACATCATTAGGAGAATGATGTGATGGACAAGACCCAAACTACGAACGTAGCATATGATCGTGTCAGTTTATTGCTATTGTTTTCTGCATGTCAAGTATCTGTTCCTATGACCATGAGATCATGCAACTCCCTGACATCGGAGGAGTACCTTGTGTGTATCAAACGTCGCAACGTAACTGGGTGACTATAAAGGTGCTCTACAGGTATCTCCGAGGGTGTCTGTTGGGTTGGCATGGATCAAGACTGGGATTTGTTACTCCGTATGACGGAGAGGTATCTCAGGGCCCACTCGGTAATACAACATCACAATGAGCCTTGCAAGCAATGTGACTAAAGTGTTAGCCACGAGATCTTGTATTACGGAACGAGTAAAGAGACTTGCCGGTAACGAGATTGAACTAGGTATAGAGATACCGACGATCGAATCTCGGGCAAGTAACATACCGAAGAACAAAGGGAACAGCATACGGGATTAACTGAATCCTTGACATAGAGGTTCGACCGATAAAGATCTTCGTAGAATATGTAGGAGCCAATATGGGCATCCAGGTCCCGCTATTGGTTATTGATCATAGAGGTGTCTCGGTCATGTCTACATAGTTCTCGAACCCGCAGGGTCTACACACTTAACGTTTGGTGACGATTAGTATAATTGAGTTATTTTGTTGGTGACCGAAGGTTGTTCGGAGTCCCGGATAAGATCCCGGACATGACGAGGATCTCCGGAATAGTCCGGAGGTAAAGATTGATATATGTGATAATAGTGTTTTGATCTCCGGAAGGGTTCCGGAATTCACCGGAAGTGGTTCTGGATGTTTACCGAAGTGTTCGGGTGCAAGAACACTTTATATGGGCCAAGGGATAAAAGCCCACGAGGTATTGGAAGTGCAAAAGTAGTTTTGCTGCCGCGTAAGCGGTACTACCGCTTGGTGAAGCGGTACTACCGCCCGAGCGGTACTACCGCTTGTGTGAAGCGGTACTACCGCCCAAGCGGTACTACCGCTTGTGTGAAGCGGTACTACCGCTTGTGCGCGGTACTGCAGGGATCCGAGTTGGACTCTTTCCCTGCGGGCCAAACCGACCTTGTGCGGGCAAAACCGACCTGGAGGAGGCTTTTACTCCAAGTTTAGACCCCAAGGCTCAACATATAAATAGAGGGGCAGGGCTAGCACACGGGACACATTAAGATTTCCCCAAGCCGTGTGCGGCAACCCTAACCCTCTAGTTCCTCCGTCATAATCTCCGTAGCGCTTGGCGAAGCCCTGCAGAGATTGTTCCTCACCACCATCACCACGCCGTCGTGCTGCTGGAACTCAACCACTACTTCATCATCGCTCGCTGGATCGAGGAGGTGAAGGCGTCATCAAGCTGTACGTGTGTTGAACGCGGAGGTGCCGTCCGTTCGGCGCTAGCTCGTGATCGGATCGAGGGACGACTTGCGATTTGGATCGCGGAGACGTTCGACTACATCAACCGCGTTTCTTAAACGCTTCCGCTTAGCGATCTACAAGGGTATGTAGATTTACTCTCCCTCTCGTAGATGCTCATCACCATGGATAGATCTTGTGTGTGCGTAGGAAAATTTTTGTTTCCCATGCAACGTTCCCCAACAGTGGCATCTGAGCTAGGTCTATGCGTAGATGAGATCTCGAGTAGAACACAAACGAGTTGTGGGCGTGGGTGTATACATATTGCTTGCCGTTACTAGTTGATACTTGATTCGGCAGTATTGTGAGATGAAGCGGCCCGGACCGACATTACGCGTACTCTTACGCGAGACAGGTTCCTTCAACTGACATGTAACTTCGTTGCATAAAGATGGCTAGCGGGTGTCTGTCTCTCTCACTTTAGTTGAATCGATTTCAATGAAGAGGGTTCTTTTAGAAGATCAAAAAGCAATCACTACACCACGTTGTGGTTTTGCGTAGGTAAGAACGGTTCTTGCAAACCCGTAGCAGCCACGTAAAATTTGCAACAACAATTAGAGGACGTCTAACTTGTTTTTGCAGGGTATGTTGTGATGTGATATGGCCAATTACATGATGAGATATATGTGATGTATGAGATGATCATGTGTTGTATAGAATATCATGACTTGCATGTCGATGAGTACGGCAACTGGCAGGAGCCATAGAGTTGTCTTTAATTATTGTATGACCCGCGTGTCAATCATTAAAGCGCTATGTAATGCTTTACTTTATCGCTAAACGTTGGCAATAGTCGTGGAAGCAACAGTCGGCGCGACAACCTTATGGCGACACGTTGATGAAGATCAAGATGATGGAGATCATGGTGTCATGCCGGTGACGATGGAGATCATGCCGGTGCTTTGGAGATGGAGATCAAAAGCACAAGTTCATGGCCATATCATGTCACTTATGATTTGCATGTGATGTTAATCCTTTTATGCATCTTATTTTGCTTAGGACGACGGTAGCATTATAAGGTGATCCCTCACTTAAATTTCAAGATAAATTGTGTTCTCCCCGAGTGTGCACCGTTGCGAAAGTTCGTCGTTTCGAGACACGCCGTGATGATCGGGTGTGATAGACTCCATGTTCACATACAACGGGTGCAAGCCATGTTGCACACGCGGAACACTCAGGTTAAACTTGACGAGCCTAGCATGTACAGACATGGCCTCGGAACACAAGAGACCGAAAGGTCGAACATGAGTCATATAGTAGATATGATCAACATGAAGATGTTCACCATTGAAACCACCTCAACTCACGTGATGATCGGACTTGAGTTGGTGGATTTGGATCATGTTACACTCGAATGACCGGAGGGATGTCAATTTGAGTGGGAGTTTTTAAGTAATATGATTAACTAAACTCATTATCTAGAACAATAGTCTAAGTTGTCTTTACTATATTTATGTTGTAGATCATGGCTCGCGCAGTAGCACCCCTGAATTCTAATGCGTTCCTAGAGAAAGCTAAGTTGAAAGATGATGGAAGTAACTTTGTGGACTGGGCCCGTAATCTAAGGATTATCCTTACGGCTTCCCAGAAGGCTTATGTCCTTGATGCACCGCTTGGTGATCCACCCGCTCCAGTTGAGTCTCTAGACGTTGTGAACGCCTGGCAGGCTCGTTCTGATGATTACTCAATAGTTCAATGTGCAATGTTGTATGGCTTAGAACCGGGACTTCAAAGACGTTTTGAACGTCATGGAGCATATGAGATGTTCCAGGAGTTGAAGTTTATCTTTCAGAAGAATGCCCGGATCGAGAGATATGAGATCTCCGATAAGTTCTATACTTGCAAGATGGAGGAGAACGGGTCTATCAGTGATCACGTGCTCAGAATGTCTGGGTACTCCACCCATCTGGCTGAATTGGGGATGCCCCTTCCGCCAGAGGCTATCACTGACAGAGTTCTTCAATCATTGCCACCTAGCTACAAGAGCTTCGTGTTGAACTATAACATGCACGGGATGAACAAGTCAGTCGCCGAGCTGTTTGCGATGCTGAAAGCCGCTGAGTCTGAAATTCAGAAGGAGCATCAAGTGTTGATGGTCAATAAAACCACTAGTTTCAAGAAAAATGGCAAGGGTAAGAAGGGTAACTCCAAGAAGAGTGGCAAAACAGTTGCTCCTCTCGTGAAGAAACCCAAGGCTGGACCCAAACCAGAAACTGTGTGTTTTCATTGCAAGGGAACTGGACACTGGAAGCGGAACTGCCCCAAGTATTTGGCTGACAAGAAGGCGGCCAACAACAAACAAGGTATATATGATATACATGTTATTGATGTGTACCTTACCAACCCTCGTTGTAGTGCCTGGGTATTTGATACCGGTGCGGTTGCTCATATTTGCAACTCTAAACAGGAACTGTGGAATAGACGGAGGCTGGCAAAGGACGAAGTGACGATGCGCGTGGGAAATGGTTCCAAGGTTGATGTGATCGCCGTCGGCACGCTCGCTCTTCGATTACCGTCGGGATTAGTGATGAACCTAAATAAGTGTTATTTGGTGCCTGCGTTAAGCATGAACATTATATCTGGATCTTGTTTATTGCGAGACGGTTACTCATTTAAATCAGAGAATAATGGTTGTTCTATTTATATGAGTAATATCTTTTATGGTCATGCACCCAATGTAAGGGGTTTATTCTTATTGAATCTCGATAGTAATGATACACATGTTCATAACATTGATGCCAAAAGATGTAGAATTGATAATGATAATACCACTTTCTTGTGGCACTGCCGTTTAGGTCATATTGGCATAAAACGCATGAAGAAGCTCCATGCTGATGGACTTTTGGAGTCACTTGATTTTGAATCACTTGACACATGTGAGCCATGCCTCATGGGCAAGATGACTAAAACGCCGTTCTCTGGAACAATGGAACGGGCAAGTGACTTATTGGAAATCATACATACTGATGTGTGTGGTTCGATGAGTATTGAGGCGCGCGGTGGTTATCGTTACTTTCTCACCTTCACTGATGACTTAAGTAGATATGTGTATATTTACTTAATGAAACATAAGTCTGAAACATTTGAAAAGTTCAAACAATTTTAGAGTGAAGTTGAGAATCATCGTAACAAGAAGATTAAATTCCTACGATCTGATCGAGGAGGAGAATATCTGAGTTATGAGTTTGGCAGTCACTTAAGACAGTGTGGAATTGTTTCACAATTGACACCGCCTGGAACACCACAGGGTAATGGTGTGTCCGAACGTCGTAATCGAACCTTATTGGATATGGTGCGATCTATGATGTCTCTTGCCGATTTGCCACTATCATTTTGGGGTTATGCATTAGAGACAGCTGCATTCACTTTAAATAGGGCACCATCGAAATCCGTTGAGACGACGCCATATGAACTTTGGTTTGGCAAGAAGCCAAAATTGTCGTTTCTTAAAGTTTGGGGATGTGATGCTTATGTCAAAAAGCTTCAGCCTGAAAAGCTGGAACCCAAAGCGGAGAAATGCGTCTTCATAGGATACCCAAAAGAGACAGTTGGGTATACCTTCTACCTCAGATCCGAAGGCAAAGTGTTTGTCGCTAAAAACGGAACATTTCTTGAGAAAGAGTTTCTCTCGAAAGAATTGAGTGGGAGGAAGATAGAACTTGATGAGGTTGTTGAACCTTTACTTCAACCTGAGAGTAGCGCAGTGCAGAAAGTTGTTTCTGTGGAGCCTACATTAGCTGAAGAGGAAGTTAATAATGATGATCATGAAGCTTTGGATCAAGTTGCTATCGAACCTCGTAGGTCGACAAGGACGCGTACTGCTCCTGAGTGGTACGGCAACCCTGTCTTAGAGGTCATGTTGTTAGACAACGATGAACCTACGAGCTATGGAGAAGCGATGATGGGCCCGGATTCCGAGAAGTGGTTAGAGGCCATGAAATCCGAGATGGGATCCATGTATGAAAACAAAGTATGGACTTTGGAAGTATTACCTGAAGGGCGTAAGGCCATTCAGAACAAATGGATCTTTAAGAGGAAGACGGACGCGGACGGTAATGTCACCGTCTATAAAGCTCGACTTGTGGCAAAGGGTTTTTTACAAGTTCAAAGAGTTGACTACGATGAGACCTTCTCACCCGTAGCGATGCTTAAGTCCGTCAGAATCATGTTAGCAATAGCTGCCTTTTTCGATTATGAAATTTGGCAGATGGATGTCAAAACAGCGTTCCTTAACGGTTACCTTAAGGAAGAGTTGTATATGATGCAACAAGAAGGTTTTGTCGATCCAGAGAATGCTGACAAAGTTTGCAAACTCCAGCGATCCATTTATGGACTGGTGCAAGCATCTCGGAGTTGGAATCTTCGTTTTGATGAGGTGATCAAAGCGTTCGAGTTTATACAAGTTTACGGAGAAGCTTGTATTTACAAGAAAGTGAGTGGGAGCTCTATAGCGTTTCTAATATTATATGTGGATGACATATTACTGATTGGAAACAATATAGAAATGCTGGAAAGCGTAAAGGAATATTTGAACAAGAGTTTTTCAATGAAGGACCTAGGAGAAGCTGCTTTCATATTTGGCATCAAGATCTATAGAGATAGATCGAGACGCTTGATAGGACTTTCACAAAGCACATACCTTGACAAAGTTTTGAAGAAGTTCAAAATGGATCAGTCCAAGAAGGGGTTCTTGCTTGTATTGCAAGGTGTGAAGTTGAGTAAGACTCAATGCCCAGTGACTGCAGAAGATAGAGAAAAGATGAGTGTCATCCCCTATGCTTCGGCCATAGGCTCTATCATGTATGCAATGCTGTGCACAAGACATGATGTCAGCCTTGCCATAAGTATGGTCGGAAGGTTTCAAAGTGATCCAGGAATGGAACACTGGACGGCGGTCAAGAATATCCTGAAGTACCTGAAAAGGACTAAGGATATGTTTCTCGTTTATGAAGGTGATCAAGAGCTCGTCGTAAAGGGTTACGTCGATGCAAGCTTTGACACTGATCCGGATGACTCTAAGTCTCAAACCGGATACGTGTTTATTCTTAATGGGGGTGCGGTTAGCTGGTGCAGTTCCAAGCAAAGCGTGGTAGCAGATTCTACATGCGAAAGCGGAGTACATCGCTGCCTCGGAGGCGGCGAAGGAAGGTGTCTGGATGAAGGAGTTCATGACACATCTTGGAGTAGTGCCTAGTGCGCTTAACCCAATGACTCTGTTTTGTGATAATACTGGTGCCATTGCTCTAGCCAAGGAACCAAGATTTCACAAGAGGACCAGACACATAAAGCGACGTTTCAATTCCATCCGCGATTACATCAAGGAGGACGACATAAATATTTGCAAAGTACACACGGATCTAAATGTTGCAGATCCGATGACTAAACCTCTTCCAAGGGCTAAACATGAACAACACCAGAACTGCATGGGTGTTCGATTCATTACAATGTAAATCACATAGTGATGTGAACTAGATTATTGACTCTAGTGCAAGTGGGAGACTGTTGGAAATATGCCCTAGAGGCAATAATAAATTGGTTATTATTATATTTCCTTGTTCATGATAATCGTTTATTATCCATGCTATAATTGTATTGATTGGAAACTCAAATACATGTGTGGGTACATAAACAACACTGTGTCCCTAGTAAGCCTCTAGTTGACTAGCTCGTTGATCAAAGATGGTTAAGGTTTCCTAGCCATTGACATGAGATGTCATTTGATAACGGGATCACATCATTAGGAGAATGATGTGATGGACAAGACCCAAACTACGAACGTAGCATATGATCGTGTCAGTTTATTGCTATTGTTTTCTGCATGTCAAGTATCTGTTCCTATGACCATGAGATCATGCAACTCCCTGACATCGGAGGAGTACCTTGTGTGTATCAAACGTCGCAACGTAACTGGGTGACTATAAAGGTGCTCTACAGGTATCTCCGAGGGTGTCTGTTGGGTTGGCATGGATCAAGACTGGGATTTGTTACTCCGTATGACGGAGAGGTATCTCAGGGCCCACTCGGTAATACAACATCACAATGAGCCTTGCAAGCAATGTGACTAAAGTGTTAGCCACGAGATCTTGTATTACGGAACGAGTAAAGAGACTTGCCGGTAACGAGATTGAACTAGGTATAGAGATACCGACGATCGAATCTCGGGCAAGTAACATACCGAAGAACAAAGGGAACAGCATACGGGATTAACTGAATCCTTGACATAGAGGTTCGACCGATAAAGATCTTCGTAGAATATGTAGGAGCCAATATGGGCATCCAGGTCCCGCTATTGGTTATTGATCGTAGAGGTGTCTCGGTCATGTCTACATAGTTCTCGAACCCGCAGGGTCTACACACTTAACGTTTGGTGACGATTAGTATAATTGAGTTATTTTGTTGGTGACCGAAGGTTGTTCGGAGTCCCGGATAAGATCCCGGACATGACGAGGATCTCCGGAATAGTCCGGAGGTAAAGATTGATATATGTGATAATAGTGTTTTGATCTCCGGAAGGGTTCCGGAATTCACCGGAAGTGGTTCTGGATGTTTACCGAAGTGTTCGGGTGCAAGAACACTTTATATGGGCCAAGGGATAAAAGCCCACGAGGTATTGGAAGTGCAAAAGTAGTTTTGCTGCCGCGTAAGCGGTACTACCGCTTGGTGAAGCGGTATTACCGCCCGAGCGGTACTACCGCTTGTGTGAAGCGGTACTACCGCCCAAGCGGTACTACCGCTTGTGTGAAGCGGTACTACCGCTTGTGCGCGGTACTGCAGGGATCCGAGTTGGACTCTTTCCCTGCGGGCCAAACCGACCTTGTGCGGGCAAAACCGACGTGGAGGAGGCTTTTACTCCAAGTTTAGACCCCAAGGCTCAACATATAAATAGAGGGGCAGGGCTAGCACACGGGACACATTAAGATTTCCCCAAGCCGTGTGCAGCAACCCTAACCCTCTAGTTCCTCCGTCATAATCTCCGTAGCGCTTGGCGAAGCCCTGCAGAGATTGTTCCTCGCCACCATCACCACGCCGTCGTGCTGCTGGAACTCAACCACTACTTCATCATCGCTCGCTGGATCGAGGAGGTGAAGGCGTCATCAAGCCGTACGTGTGTTGAACGCGGAGGTGCCGTCCGTTCGGCGCTAGCTCGTGATCGGATCGAGGGACGACTTGCGATTTGGATCGCGGAGACGTTCGACTACATCAACCGCGTTTCTTAAACGCTTCCACTTAGCGATCTACAAGGGTATGTAGATTTACTCTCCCTCTCGTAGATGCTCATCACCATGGATAGATCTTGTGTGTGCGTAGGAAAATTTTTGTTTCCCATGCAACATTCCCCAACAATAACTGCTATGGTTCTCGAGTCTGCAATAACCACGAGGCTTGGAGGAAGACTTATATGCACGTGTGGAATATTAAACGGTAAAATGTATTCCTAGTCTGACCTCTAAGACTAGCTCAAGTGTTGCATGATGGTTCTGTTTTCCTGATCATGGGCATGACTATGCTGGCAACTTTGAGGGCACAATGTTAGGAGAACACTTGTGTTGAATCGACCCAAATTGATGTTATGCTATGAGATTCATTCGTCACAAGTTATTGGTTAATAACACAGAGAAAGTTAATGTTTGCATAATTCCTTAGACCATGAGAGTATCGAGTTTCTTCATGCTTGCTTCATGAACTTTGGGGTTCGTTAAACGTCATCCGTAAATGGGTGGCTATTACGGCGGCTTACGGGTTCATGGAAAAGTATGTCAAGTAACTTGATAGCTCAAGATTGGGATTTGCTCCTCCGACGATGGAGAGATATCTCTGGGCCCTCTCGGTGTTACGGTATCCACCATCGTCTGGCCAGACACGTTGTGATTTGATCACAGGTATGCCGGAACACGGAAACGAGAAAAGAGAACAAAACCGGTAACGAGGTAACTGGCATTGTGGACAAGTATTGATCCACGGGGATGCCGATGATTCTCACCTCGGGTATTTGTAACATATCGCGAAGCAACAGGAATAGCACACGGCAACTGGAGGTGCACTCGAATATTCATTCGTGTGGGTATAGGGGTCAATATGGGTGTCCACGGCTCCGATGTTGATCATTGATCGGAAAGAGTTCCGGTCATGTCTATACTTCACCGAACCTATAGGGTTACACGCTTAAGGGTCATCTATCTGCTGAATACTAGACAGGGAGTCTGAGAGAAAGTCACCGGAAAAGTTTCGGAGACAGCGGAAAAGTTCCGGAGAGAGAGCACTGGAATAGTTTCGGTAAAACTGAAAAGTTGTTTCAGGGTATACCATTGAGTCAAATTGGTTTCGGCACACGTCTGGAAATTCTTGGAGGGTGCCAGAATTGGTCTGGGAACTTCTGGGATTTTTCGGAGAAAAAACCCGAAAATGTTCCGGAGCTGCCGAAACCGGTTTGGTTGCTTTTCGCAGATGAAAATCACTAATCCGGAATTGTTTCGGAACGCGTCCAAAATCATTTTAGTGGGTGCTGGAATTATTCTAAGACCCACAGAAATATTTTCGGATTTAACGGTCGCGGAAAAATGTTTCTGTGATTAGTGAAAGTGCTTTTTGGGTGTCTTCTTGGAGAAGCCACCTTGAGGGCCTTTTGGTATTTTCCCCCTTGGCTTCTTGGGAAGCCACCCTTGGGCTTGGCCTATAAATAGGGGTGGAGGGGGCTGCCTAAAGAGACACTCTTTCTCAACATACACAAGCCATGCATGATCTGGCCTTCTTCTCTCCCTCCCCGCAAAATAGTTTCGTAGAGCCGAAAGGCTGTCTGTGTTCCGGTGGGAACTAGTTCTGGACGGCGAAGCCCTGCCGGATAGATGACACCGTATGTGTGCAACCCCGTAGAGAGGTCGTAGGTTCGATCTTTTTGCCCGACGGGCTGTTCGAGGGTCCGCCCGAAGGGCTGACCGAGTTACTGTCCGAGTTTCGGGGGTCCTCCCGAAGGGCTGTCCGAGTGACCCGCCCGAAGGGCTGTCCGTGAGGCCACCCGGAGGGCTGTCCGAGGATCCGTCCGGTGGGACTATCCGAAGGACTGTCCAGAGGCCTCCCGGAGGGCTGTCCGAGGATCCGTCCGGTGGGACTATCCGAAGGACTGTCCAGAGGCCTCCCGGAGGGCTGTCCGAGGATCCGTCCGGTGGGACTATCCGAAGGACTGTCCAGAGGCCTCTCGGATGGCTGTCCGAGGATCCGTCCGGTGGGACTATCCGATGGACTGTCCCGAGGCCTCCCGAAGGGCTGCCCGGAGATCCGTTCGGTGAGCTGACGAGGGAGTACATCCTCGCGGTTGGGAGGTTGTAAAATCCTAGCTGCGGGGATCTGCACCGCCGATCGTCATCGACTCTACTTCCGCTGCGCTACGAGTCGGTAACGAAAAGATCAAAAACCTTGTATGCAGTCTCCATAGTGGTCCTGGGCTGGTGCGTAGGTCGGATTTTTTTTGTTTTCTGCTGCGTTACCCTATAGTGTAGAGCATGAATAAGATTGAGTGGTGACCAAAATGATGTCAAGGGGAAACTCAATATGGTAATGAGAGAATTGATTCAATTATGAAAAAGTATTGAAGCACTTAAGTGAAGTTGACGTTTTCTCTGTAGGAGACTATGTGATCGAATTGAAATATTATGGTCCCAAGACAATTTAACAACAAAAAATACGTTGAGCTTTTGAGCCAAGCCATCCAGTTGTGTACTCGTAGGTTCTTCGATTTATGAACTGTTGTTTGCCCGTGACAGTGCACACCGATTGGGCATTGCATCGGTGTTGCGCGACAAAATCATCTACCTTCCTACTTTTTCCTGAGTTTGATCCTGTCGTGGTTACACTTTGAGAAGAGGGAGATAGGTAGAGAGGAAAATAGATCTCACCTATTTATACCAATATTTTTTACTTCTTTGCAGGCCATTATCGTTAAATTTACACTTGCTTTTCTAAATGGCACAACTTTAGTCACACAATCTCAATGACAACTTTTGCACTATGTATAACACCAATTAGCACATAACTTATTAATTTTTAAACTCAAATTTATGGATATAAAATTCAAACTCCACCGTTACAAATACACCGATACCTTATGTCTTAATGTAATCAAAGCATAAAACAATGAAAAATAATATTCATATAAAAAATATTGTGTCACTAATGTATTGTGCGTGTGTTGGGGCCCTGGGGGGGGGGGGGGGGGGGGTCGGTGTGTATGTGTGTTTCTATTTGTGTCGATGATAATATCTATAAATGTCTTGATAGACGGTTCTACGATTTACATGACTTAACAAATATTGTAACAGAAGTCTGATAGAATAGGAAGTTTAGATTAGTTTTAACAAATATATATTTTAAAAACGTATAAGGTGTCAACAAGCAGTATGTAACTAAATTCCCCTCTAGTCCTTGCTACTTGGCATTGTTGTTCATTCTTCCATGGAAAATTCTTCTATTTCCAATTGGGTTCAATCTACATATGGCTAGCATGCCTATCTAGTTTTTGCAACTAAACTAGGAAAACCACTTGACAGCTAACAAATGGAAACCAACCCAACCCAGTGTACCCAAATTTGTGCATTTGACGATGGCTTGAAAACTTACTATTGTACCAAAAAGGAGTGAATGTATAAGTTGCATTGCTTCACTGGCATGACATAGACATATACATCATGTCCCTATAGGTAGGGGGTTCTAGGGTCGATTCCCTTGTTGTCCTAAACCTATGATCGGCAATACTCAAGAATATTTATATAGACCTAACTCATATATAATGTTTTCCGTTTGGCGGTAGCGAGACAATGATGTCGCCGTCGGCATGGAATAAAGTCCACCCACCTTGTCCTTGCTCCCGTGACGCTTCTTTGTATCGTCGTGAGGCTTATGGAAGATGATGTGTGCCCATATTTGGTTTTCTGGGTCTAGCGTTGTCTTCTGCGGGTTTGTCTTAGTCGCGCTGTCTTCCAGAGCGGACAACGTGATTTTGCGTCCTAGTTCTCTGGGTCTGGCGTTTGCGTATGCAAGTTTGTCTCGGTCGTGCTGTCCTGCGGAGCAGACAACGTGGTTGTGTGTCTTGGTACTCCAATGGATTCAGTTTTGACCGACAAAGGATGGCCAACCTCGGCCTCATCGGGGGGCTAGTGAGATTTGTGTTTCCCAAGTCCGTCTGCCTGGACCTAGGGCGCTCTATAGGCCCTCTCCGATGTTTATTTCTCTAGGGCGGCTATTTTCTATGTAGATCGTGACCATCATAGGTAATCTGGTCTACATCGATGACTTTCCTGTTGCTGCTTCTACAAGCTACTGGGTTTGAACAAGTTCTCTTCGGTGAGACGGAGATCCAATGATGGCAATGAGCTTTCTTTATGACGCTTCGTTGATGGATGCAAGAGTAAGAAGAGTTCGGCACCCCCATGACATGGGGGTATTTCTCAATTTTATAAGGGTGCTTTTGAAAAGGTCTATGTTACTTAATATATGGCATTTAGCCTTTCCGCAAAGGAAAAAAATAAAGTATGATGGACTAAGTTATATATTTCTTAACCGAATTATGGTCTTCGGTAGAAAGATAAAACAAAAATAAATACGTTACTTCCAATTTAAAATAAATACATGCTTCAACTTAATATCTAACAATATAGATTCATAACATGCATATCTGAACACACTAACCATCCCTCTTTCGCATGTACTGAGCGGATCCTTTCTCTCCTCCCTATAAGGCGAAATAACCGCGACCCATTTTCCTCCTACATCTGTCGGCGAGGCCACATGCTATCTCCCACTCTGCCGCTCCGACAGCGAGTTGGGGAGGGGACCCCAGTTCTCTGCCTCAGCTGTGTAGTTAGGGTCAGGATATGTGTTCCCGCATCGTTGTTTAGATGGCAGCAACGTCTGCAGTTGGAATAAATTTCCCCTGATCCTGGCTCCATCTCGGTGGCGCCATGCCAGTAAGGTCGAGGGATCTGTGGGAGTTTGTCTTTGGCTGTTCCTTTGGTGCAGCAGATCTGGTGTCCCCTGGTAGGCCGGTGGTGGTTTCCCTAGATGGCATCGTCCATTTGATTGGGAAGGCGACAGTCCAAGAATTGGGATGTGGTCTGTGTATGGCAGTGCCTGTGATGTGCCTCAACGACGTCGTCGATAAGCAACGGTTCCTTGATAGAAGGAGTACGGGACGTCCCCAGTCGACGCGCCATAACGACTTTGGCTCCGCCGACGATGAACCTCTCAATTGGCTTGCAAAACACTAAGGACTTTCTTGTATTTTCTATTTTTGGAGGGATGTTCTGCAAGTGTTTTTGTTTTTTTGAGGCATGTCGCAAACTGATTTTTTTTTTTGAGAGCTAACTGATTATTTTTTTGAGAGCTAACTGGAGGTATTTTCTATTTTTTTAAGGGCCCAAACCTTACACTGGCTTTACCGCTGGCCCGTTACGCACGGGCACTCCCCGACCGTCCACGTGGCAGCCGGCCCGCCGGGGCGCACAGATCCGCCTCGTCTTCCTCGTGCCTCCCCTCGTCAGTTGCTACCACTCCACTCTCCCGTTCCGTCTCCGGCGCCACGCTCCTCCTCCGGCCGCTTTAGAGCGCCCAGGGCCACGAGCCCCGCGGAGATTCTCCGCCGACGCTGACAGCTCCGCGGCGCCCCGCAGTGCCGTGGACGACGATGCTCTGCCTGGCCTCCTCCTCCTCCTCGCCCTCTGTCCCGCCGCGTCCCTCCGATCCCGCTGCTGTCCGGTCCAGTCCGGGGATCTCGGTGAGCCGAGATCTGTTCTGTTTTACTTATTATTTTAACGTTCTCCGTTCTGCTTGCCCATGGCGAGGTTCTTGACGGCTCTGATGCGACCGGTCGCCTGCAGGGTGGCACCGGCGCCGGCGGCAATGTGCGTCCGAGAGTGGTGCCCGTGCCTTCTTCGCTTCGCTGGTCGTGGCCACTGAAGGTAAGCCTCTTCTCTCCCTATCCAGGTTCTCTGGAATTCTCTGACCAAACAGAATCTGATGGCGATTATGCAAAATTGAAATACTACTACTGATAAACCTGAATTCGTCCACTAAACACCGTTTTGGGTCTAAAATGTTTCAGAAGTGGATGTGATTTTAATCAAATTTCTTTACATATATGTGATCCATACATAATATAACCTCTGCTGCCGTACTTCAGTCGTACTACTTGCTATACTACCGAGATGTGCATAATCTGTGATGAATGTACAACCGATTAATTGCTGCATTTGTGATAAATATAGTTAACTGATATAAGCACATGATTATCTGTTGTATCTCTGCTGCTTGTTCAGTTCTGATCTGCTGCTCGCTCTAACTGTCATTCATATATGCAAGGCCAATAGCAAGTTTTCTGTTCCCGAGACTGCGCGAGAAAACAAAACTGTGAAAACAGAAGATGGTGTCAGCCACCTTCCAATATACGATCTGGACCCCAAGTTGGCCGAATTCAAGAACCACTTCAATTATAGGATGAGAAGGTATCATTACCAGAAACATTTGATTGAGAAACATGAGGGAAGCCTTGAAGATTTCTCTAAAGGTTAGCTTTTGTTCATGCATTCGAGATGCTAGTATTTGTGACACGCCCAGCACAAAAGCACATACTTAGCTCTGTGTTTCTGGCCTTCGATGTGTTGTAGGCTATTTAAAGTTTGGGATCAATACAGAACCTGGTGCAACTGTATACCGGGAATGGGCCCCTGCAGCACTGTAAGTTCAAATGTTGTCATGCAGCTACTTGCTAATGGTCCTGGGTTAACGTACAATTAAAATGCTGATGAAACTGTCCTGGGTTGTTAAGTTAAGCATCACAGGAAGATCCATGATGCATTACAGAGAAAATATGAGAAGTGTTTACCCTTTTCTGGTCGTGTTCGTACTTGACTGTTCGTCAGTTCCTCATTTCTTACTTTTGGCGATACTTACTTTTCACTATCTTTAGTAGATCCATGTATTTACTTGCAAGTCTTTACTTTATGGTGAAGGGAAGCACAACTTGTTGGTGACTTCAACAACTGGAATGGTTTTGAGCACATGATGACGAAGGATAATTTTGGAGTTTGGTCAATCAAGATTCCTCATGTCGATGGAAGACCTGCCATCCCTCACAATTCCAAGGTTAAATTTCGATTTAGGCATGACGCAGTATGGGTTGAACGGATCCCCGCATGGATTCGTTATGCAATTGTTAATACCTCTAAATTTGGAGCTCCATACGATGGTGTTCATTGGGATCCACCTACTAGTGAAAGGTCTAATTTCAGTAGCTTGAGAGCAGGAAATTTAAGTAAAACCCAAATAAGATAAAATAAAATAATGCGGTGACATGATATTTTTATCTTTTTTTTTGCAGGTATGTGTTTAAGAATCCTCGGCCTCGAAAGCCTGATATTCCACATATCTATGAGGCGCATGTGGGGATGAGTGGTGAAAAGCCTGAAGTTTACAGAGAATTTGCAGACAATGTATTACCACGCATAAGGGCAAAGAACTATAACACAGTCCAGCTAATGGCAATCATGGAACATTCCTACTATGCTTCTTTTGGGTATCACGTGACAAATTTCTTCGCGGTTAGCAGCAAATCAGGCACTCCAGAGGACCTCAGATATCTTGTTGACAAGGCACATAGTTTAGGATTGCGTGTTCTAATGGATGTTGTCCATAGCCATGCAAGCAAAAATGTGACAGATGGTCTAAATGGTTATGATGTTGGACAAAGCGCACAAGAGTCATATTTCTACACAGGAGACAGGGGCTATCATAAACTGTGGGATAGCCGCCTATTCAACTATACCAATTGGGAGGTCTTAAGATTTCTTCTTTCCAATCTGAGATATTGGATGGATGAATTCATGTTTGATGGCTTCAGATTTGATGGGGTTACATCCATGCTATACAATCACCATGGTATCAATATGTTGTTCACTGGAAATTACAAGGAGTATTTTGGTTTGGACACCAATGTAGATGCAATTATTTACATGATGCTGGCTAACCATTTAATACACAAACTCCTGCCAGAAGCAACTATTATTGCTGAAGATGTTTCAGGCATGCCAGTTCTTTGTCGGCCAGTTGATGAAGGTGGAATAGGGTTTGACTATCGCCAGGCTATGGCTATTCCAGAGAGATGGATCGACTACTTGAAAAACAAAGATGCCCATGAATTGTCAATGAGTGGAATATCACAGACTTTGAATAACAGGAACAAAGATCAGGTATGTTCTTTCTCATTTGTTGTTGTGCATGGGTGCATGTTTTCTCGGGTGGGGTAGCTATTCTATGGACTTATGGTTCAAAGGTTTTATTTTTTTTGAAAAGGCTTATGGTTCAAAGTCGGGGGACTTTCTTTGCATGGTTGGAAATTTTAATAAATGTAAACACTTGGGTGGATGACTTTTAGTACCTTTCTCTGCATAGGCTATCACAATTCTATTCAGACAAATGATCATAGTAACCACTAACCAACTACTCCCTCCGTCCCAAAATAAGTGTCTTATATTTAGTACAACTTTGTACTAAAGTTGTACTAAATCAAAGACAATTATTTTGGGACGGAGGGAGTATTACGGACCATAGCATGTCCAAGGATCCAGTGGTATATATCATTGATCTTCGTGTTGGTCTGTTGAAATAACAACTTTAATCTTCACACAAATATTCAGTCTATTGTTGGCCATAAGACTATGACATTTCTCTTGATGGACATGGAAACATATGTTGGTATGTCGGATTTGGAACCTGCTTCGGTCACCTATAATTGATCGTAACAAATCCACAACTTTGGAAGCTTTTGGATGACTTCAATCATCCAGGGTTTCCCCACAAACTTTAGAGTGACAGGCTTCAGGAAGAACTCAAGGGAAATTCAAAAGGGTCCAAGTGGAATCACAAATCTACTGTTCCTTTTTCTCTCACTCGAATGATTGATGGTTGTAGAGGGAGGGTAGAAGCTCAAAGTGCTCAACAATGATAGAAAGCTCATGTATGGTCGCCTCTTTCAGTTGGGGAAGAATGGCAACCTTTAGTATGGTCCTCGATTTTGAATGTTACTTGGTAATTCAGATCAGCCTGTAGCCTCCCGTGCATCCCAGATATCTTGGGTCCTTCTGGGAAATACTCTCTTAACCTGGAGGGTTAAGCCCAAACCTAGACCCCCCCCCCCCCCCCCCCCCCCCCCCCCCACCACCACCACACACACACACACACAAGCAGGTCGGGATGTTTTGGGGTCTTTGCTGGCAACAATGACAATTCCTCAATTCCTAGGGTGTCTTTTGGGGTTTGTCACAAGGCTTTTTCGGAGTGTGTAGGATTTTTTCGGTCGTCAATCTCCACTCTTGTTCCTCTGGTAGACTCCTGTCAATAGTACAGCTTCCCTATGACTCAAAGATACGGACGTAGTCTTCTTTTATGTTTTTTTCCTTGAGTGGTCTCTAACCACCCTTGCTCCATTTCCTTGGGACTAATAAACGACCCATCCACTCGAGAACATCATTAGTACCCCAATAACCCGTCATTATCACCAAATCCTACTTTTGGGCTAAAGGTGTCCTTTCAGTTGGCAACTGGAACAAGCAAACCGATCTTTTTTTGGAGTTGTCACCTTAAAGAAGCAAAACTATCTTTCTTGGAACAAAGACAGCCAAAAGGCATCTTAGATCCGATAATTATCACAAAAACAAAAACCAGTACAATGGAATGACAACTAGACACAGAATGACAAGTAAAAATAAATTGCCTTAAAAATCATACCAGCCTCCTTCTTCTTCAGATTGTACACCATCTGTTGGAGATTAAAAATTGCACTCAACCAACAATAAAGGAAAGGGAGGCCTACAAACGCCCTCGCCATACTAGGCTTTAAAGACCGCAATAGCTACTCTCTGCTTGAGACGAGATCCAAAAACGCTGAAGAAGCATCAGTTGGTGCATCACCCCACGCAGTACAAGAGTTGGAGAAACCAAATCATGCTGCAGAAGAACACGTAAGAAGATGTCGAAGTCGCTGCACCAATAGCCAACCAATTGCTCTCCTTGATAGACACATCAATTGTCAAGATCCGAAGAGAGCCAAAAAAAAATTGGCGACGCAAACTCTTACAGGCCCTTCATCGGTGCCTGATCGAACGTCGTTGATGTAGAGAGATGCCGAAGAGACTTTATTCCAACATGCCATCACCGCCACCACTTCGTTGATGCAGCCAGGTATACAAAACTGAAGGAAAATAAAATGAGACAGATGGCTCCCCACTCCTCTTGCCGTCGACAAGGCCACCGGACGGGGAAGAAGAGCGGGACCGAGGCGATGGCATGGAGGAAACCTTTGACCAAAAAATGAGGCATGCAACACCAGGACTTCCCAGGGCGTCACCCATTCTAATACTACTCTCGTCCAGGCACGCTTAACTTCGCTATTCTGATGGAATCCGTTGCTTTACTGTTGGTATAAACCTCGAAGAAGCAAAACAATCTTAGACTGAAGCATGACTATTATCTTGTAAATGTGTGTCCCTCTTGTATTATTGTATATAAACTCTTTATCATGTTAGAACAAGTTTGCATCATGTCCATAGGCCAATGATGATGTTTAAAACCTTGGCATAATAAATGTTTGATGATGCTTTGCTTTATGTGTTTGTGGATATATGAAAATCTTAAAACTCAAGCAACAAAGAATATGCATACATTTGATGTCCAGCAAGGTATAATGTGAGGTCTAGGTTGGTAAGTGTTGCTACGTTTTAGACGTACAAGCACATAAAGTCTAGGAAATCCTTTCTAAAAAGAGTCTATCTTATCCCTATTGGTCTAGATGCATCGTGTCATCTTAAATTATGTTCGGCTAGTGCAAATTCAAGTATAGAAATATAGCTTTCCATGTCTAGTTGTAGGATGCAAAATATTTAATGTTTAATTTACCATATAGAAGTTAGTCTGTTTTTCATGACTCACTGTTGTAACTAATTTCAACCCTACTCATGTCTAGTAACTGAAACTTAATAGGATGCAACTGAAACTACGATTGCACAACAAACGACCCCAAGATCAACTTTTGAAGTTGTTTCCGAGATACCCTCCAACATAAGTTCCACAAGCATGTTCGAACATAATTCCCAATTAGAGACAAGCCCATCGAAGTTGCCAATTATTCAAGCTCTTGAGGCTCTACTACTGGCTGAAAGACAGGGTGCAGCTGCACTCCGAGATGCAACTGACATCATGAGGAGGCAAATAGAGCAATCAGATGCACTCCTCACCAAAACCAAACAAGAGATGGATGAAGTTAGAAAGAAGCAAGCGAAGACCGGCCAAATTCTTCGGCTTCTAATATCCGGAGCTCAGGGCAATCCTGCTTCCTAATCTTAGTTGAAAGGTTGATTCTCTTTGTGGGTTTGTCATGTGAGGATGTGTATGCATGAACTCTTAGATGTATGTCAAACGTATGTGAGTGTAATACGGGATGAACTAGAAATTATTCATTCTCCAAATTATGTAATAACCAATTCAAATTGTGTGATAATTTATTGCATATGCTTGATTAAGATGGGTTGTCAATTACAAGGTTGCCTAGAAATGATCTGTGCAAGGATGGGCAGCTAATGGCCCGAAGCAAATCCAGGTCGCCAATTGGCTGTATGTTATGACACACGAATTTCATCACAAAGTATATTAATACCATAACAATTTGGGCTGGCCCCATTGACCTAAATATGCCTTAAATGGGTTCTATGATTATGACAATTTAAAGTTCGTCATAGAGCGATGCCACCTAAGCCGGTCGGATACTGACGTGGCAAAACTAATGATCCAACGTGGCGGCATCAACTAGCGTGCTAGCAATTTGAGCCTGACGCTGAGCTATTCTATGATGGAAATAGTGATGGTTTTGTAGCATATTCATGGCAGGAACCTTCTGTCATAGAATTCACAAAAACCTCTTCATCATGGAAAATATCACGCCTATGACGAGAAAAAAGATGTTTCGTCAAAAAATTCATCTATGATGCGACATTGTCATTGTGAAGGTGGCAATCAATTCGATGTTGGAAGCATATTGTGGAGCGTGCACCTTCTCTCTATGGGGAATTCCCAATGGACGCAAGACGAGAAGACCCAATTTGTCATGTGTATCTAAAAAAAGACCCAATTTGCGTATGTATCTCACTGTTTCGTGAAACTTTCACGTTCCTTTTTCTTTTCGGATACTGGTGTGTCTCTCATGGCGAGTGGTGATAGTGTTTTCTCAATGGTGTGTATTGTAATACTAACAATTAGAAAACCGCCCCCCTCACGCGTTGCCCTGCGTGCAACGGGGAAGGAACCCTAGCCGCCGTCTGAACCCCCCCCCCCCCCCCCCCCCCGCATCATCTCCCCTCTTCCTCCCACGACTCCGCCAGAGGGTGCGGCCGGGCTAAACCCGATCGGCGTTGCCAGCGGCGGGGCATCCTCGTCTCCTCGCGAGGTGGGATCGATGCTGGCCGGTGCTGCCGATGCAGCGCATGAATAGGGACGCGACGGTGTGCCGGGTGTAACACCCCTATGTAATAAAGCACAGTGATCATCTGTTAATCTTGCCAAGTCATCATCATTTGCAATGTTAGATCACAGTGGTTTAATATCTCATTTCAAATTCTGCCACTGAATTCAAATTCAAATGCAATTGAAATTTCAAGTGGTTCAAAAGTTGCTGGAAAAATGTTCATCATTTAGCAAAAATTCTAAAACAAATTAATGTTAAGAAAAACAACATCATCATGTTGCAAAAAATGAGCATTAGCATTAATCCAGTGCAATTCCAGCAATTTAATATGCAAATCCATTTGTGAAAATTGCAAAATGAATTTCTCTGCCTCCCAAAATATTTGCGGCAGTGCATAAAAATGCAATGTATTTATTGGGCTTAATCCCACATTTTTATAAAATGATTTGGATGCCCAATTAATTCCATCTCTCTCTCTCTCTGTGTTTATTAAATAAAAGAGAAAACAGAAAAGCAGTAAAAAGAAAAGGCCAGAAGGCCACTTACCTGGCGCTGGGCCGCGACGGCCCAGCCCAACCCACCGTCTCCCACCTGCTCCCGTGGCGTGTCGCCACCGCCATGGCTCGGAGCTTGAGCTCCGGCCGTTGGCCGCCACGGCAGCGGGGCAGGTGAGCCCCCTGGATAAGATCGGGCTCCTCCCTCCCCCCTGGTCGCCATCGCCTTCCCCCCTCTCTCCCTCTCCCTCACGCGCTCACTGCTCTCCCCTCTCTCTGCCCGAGCGCGTCACCGTCGCCCTCCGTCGTTTCCGTGTCCACCGGCGGCCCCGTGCCCGCTGGACCTGTTCGTCCGCTCCGCCGCGATCTGCCTTGACGACCGGTGCTCGCCGTTAGAGCTGGGAGGCCCCGCAGCGCCGACCACCCTTCGCCCCCATCTCCGGCTGCCGCAGCGACTCCGGCGACCTCGACCTCCCC
This sequence comes from Elymus sibiricus, assembly GCA_039707655.1. NCBI lineage: Eukaryota > Viridiplantae > Streptophyta > Magnoliopsida > Poales > Poaceae > Elymus > Elymus sibiricus. Next base: position 473,644,436 of record CM077676.1, on the reverse strand, counting down.
TGCTGCTCCTAAACTGCCAAGGGCTTTTCGTAGCCACGCGGTGAGCCTCCACGCCCCTCTCCTCCCTCTCTGGCTGCCGCTGCTACGCGTAGCCGTTTCCTGCGAAGACCCGAGCGCCGCCGCCGCCATTGCTCGACGCCGGCGCGCCTAACGGCCATCTCCGGTCGCCCCGATACCGTAGATTGACGCAGCAGCGAGTAGCCGTTCGAACGCGCGAAAAATCACGCCGAATGATGCACCACAGCGGATTTCCGAGCCTCGCCGTGGTTCGGCCGGCGCGCGCGAGCTCGCCGGAGCTCCTCCGGCGGCGCCGCTGACCTGGCACGGCGTGGGACCTGCCCAGTGACGCTGACAGTGGGCCCCGCCGCTCGTTTGACCGCGTTGACTCCGGTCAACGCGCGCGCACAGTTCACTGCTGACTCTGCCATGTGGGTCCCCTGTGTCAGTATGTTAATTAGTGACTAATTGCACTTAATTTAATTACCCACTGATTAATTAGGTCACTGATAGGCTGGGCCCACTAGTTAATTAACTCTGCAAGTTTAAGTTAAACACTATTAAAACCTCAGAGGCTGACAGGTGGGTCCCACCTACCAGTTTGACCAGTCAGCTGGTCAGCTGACTGCTGACGCAGTGATGACATCAGCATGACAACATATTCCTAATTAGGCAATTTCTATTAATTTAAATAATTTCAAAAAATAGTTTAAAACTTCGGAAATTCGTAGAAAATTAACCGTAGCTCGGATCGAAAAACTTTCTACATGCAAGTTGCTCAGAATATCGAGACGAATCCGATTACGCCCTCCGTTTATCTGTCACATGCCCACAACTACCTGAACATGGAATCATTCCCTCCGGTCTAGTAGTCCGAAATCAGCCTAAACGCCGAGAAAATATCCCAGATATTTTCCCGATTCGTCTGCGACATGTAGCCATGCATTAGGTCACCACTAACATTGCATACTACCATGCCATGCATCTGTGTTGCATTATTTGCCTTTATTTATCGTTTCTTCCCCCTCTTATTCTTCGATAGCCCCCGAGACCGACACCGCTCAGGAGCCTGACGACACCACTGACGATCCCTCCTTTGCCGCAGAGCTTCCAGGCAAGCAACCCCCTCTTGATGCATGCCTATATCACCTATGCCTTCTCCCTCTTGCTTGCATTAGAAATTGCTACTGCTATTGTTTTATCCTATTCTGATGCATAGCTTGTCCTTGTAACTATTATTGATACCTGCCTGTTATCCAAAATGCTTAGTATATGTTGGATGGTAAATCATCTGTGGCCCTCTTCCTTGTTGTAGTTGCCCCGCTTTAGTACCTGTGCCCGATCGATGTGATCGAACGGGATGAGACCAGTACATCACCACACACACCCCTAAGTTGCTCGACTCTACAGAGCTAGCATCGAGTGCCGAGGGTGATACCTCTTATCTCACTTTCGATGATGCCTCTGTAGTAGAGCTACTCGGATGTGGGTTAACGAGGGTGATTCCTCCTTCTCCACCTCCGATAAAGCTTTTGTCGTGCAATCCCGCAAGTGTGAATACCATCGAGGGTGATTCCTCCGGATTCACTTTGACGGGATCATCGAGTGGGAATCCAACGAGGGTGATTCCTCGAATTCCTGCTTGATGAATATGGACACACGGATACTTGCACTTTACTACTGTTACTGGATAAAGACGGGTCGGCCCCGAGGGGTACCCGCGAGAGATGGGTTATCGGGTTGACCATGAGGGTACCCGAGAAATGAATACGTGGCACGGCCGGGCATTATTAGCCCTTGCCGTAAGTCCACGAGACGGGGCGACGGGGTCACAGGATCATGAGTCTCTGCTCGTTTCCGCGCGCTCCAAATGCACTAAGGGTTAGGATATGTGATCTGAGTAGGCATCTGGCCTTTTCGCGCTAACCAGCACGTGGGAATAATATGGGTACTCGGCGTCGTATGTATCAGCCGAAGCTCTTCAGACGTCAGCAGTTGAGCGGCGCGCGCCGGGTTGGTCTGGTAAAGCCTGCGCTTGTATTAAGGGGGCTAGGACTGCTCACCGGCCGCGTACGCAACGCGCAGGAGTGCAAAGGGCGATGGGCCCAAGACCCCTGAGTGCTTAGGATGTAGACCGACGTGCTGGCCTCTCTATTGAGCCTAGGTAGGGCTACGACGTGTCGATCAGCCGAGGCCGGGCATGGACCGAGCAAGTGTGTCCGGCCAGAGTTAATCGAGCGTGTTGGGTAAGTTGGTGCACCCCTGCAGGGAAGTATATCTATTCGAATAGCCGTGTC